>CM077080.1:86628191-87338239 GCA_039513925.1 Platanthera zijinensis
AAACTGAACTGTTACCATCAAATCGGAGAAGGAGAAATGAGGGGAAACCACCACTTGTCTTGGTTTTACCGGAAAAGTTCTCAAAATCAGTCCACGTCACAGATCGGGGCAAAAGAGGATGGAGGAAGTTGAAATCTAGACAAAAAATGGTCGAAAAGGGGGTTAGATCCGAAAAACCCTAATGAGAAAACTCGAGGAAAGGGGAAAAATTTACCACGATAGCGTAGCTCTCGATGAGAGCTTTCCAGATCTACGCACGGTTGAAGATTTCGAGCACCGGAGCTCCGTCGGCGGCGATCGGAAGATTCACAAAATATTCTCTCTCTCGCTCACGCCGCTCTGGTTCGGGAGAAAGAATCGGAGAAGATGAAGTATTCCTATTTTTCTAAATACCCTAAGTATAAGAACATATATATATATATATATATATATATATATATATATATATATATATATATATAAGTAGTTATAAAAAGTTTTGTCTAAATATATAAAAAAAATGGTTTAAGTACGAGCAGTTCGCGGAAAACAAAATTAGAGGTCTAGTATGGCTTCAAATCGAAAAGTGACCAACATGAAAGTTGTAGATCTCGTCGAGACGAACAAATTTTATGCAAGCCATTTTTCCATATGGCACCGTTTTGACCCTAAAAAAGGCTCCCAAACACAAACTATGACGGACTACACGAGAAAGGCAGCAGACTACTCGAGTATACAGAAGGCTACTCGAGTATGTAGAAACAGACTACTCGAGTATACAGAAGGCTACTCGAGTATACAGAAACAGACTACTCGAGTATGCAGAAACAGACTACTCGAGTATACAGAAGCAGACTACTCGAGTATACAGAAGGCTACTCGAGTATGCAGAAACAGACTACTCGAGTATACAGAAATAGATTACTCGAGTATTCAGAAACAGACTACTCGAGTATACAGAAGGCTACTCGAGTATACAGAAACAGACTACTCGAGTATGCAGAAACAGACAACTCGAGTATACAGAAACAGACTACTCGAGTATACAGAATTGGAGGAACAGAAGATTTACATAATAAGCAGAAACTTCACACGAGTCAAGGTTGCAGGAAAAACAATTTCTTGGCAAATCTAACCTTTTGATCAAACTATAAAAATGAATAGTACTTTTCATTTTTGAATAGTACTTTAATATTAAAATAATCATATTTATATATATTTATATTATTTTTTTATTTTTGATAAGGAAACGCGAGATCAAAACGGAGGCCCAAACGCGCGCCGAATCGAACGAAACTCAGGCCGTAGGCGAACACAGAAGCTACGAACACGGCGGAGAAGTCATAACCAAAATCAGACGAGCCATTCTCGAGATATAAGTTTTCAAAGTTTACGACGAACATAAATTCCAAAAAACTTTGGAAAAACGCCGAGGCCCAAATATCGCTCGGATCGCGACGAAACTTGACGAGTAAGTAAAAAATTACTCAACTTAAATTCCAAATGCAAAATTTTCCCATTACAACAAGAATTCGGCCTACTTGACCGCATTGACGCGAAAATGCCTTTATGGCATTACGCCGTCATCTTGACGTTAAAGGTAACACCATGACGTCATAAATATGATGTTTCCCATTTAAATAAAATCGTCGAGCAAAATCGGGGGCGTTACAGTCACTCCCCCTAAAAAGGAGTTTCGTCCCTAAACTTAACACAACTCCAAAACCAACTCAAAATGATAAAATCAAACGTAACTGAAAACATAACGACGTACCCGAGACTAAGAGAAGAGGTGCGGATGAGATTCTCTCATTGCTGATTCCAATTCCCACGTCGCGCTCTCGACGTCTTGATTTCTCCAAAGAATCTTAACCATGGGGATGGTCTTTCTTCGCAATACACGCTCTTGAGATTCCAAAACGTAGACAGGCACTTCCACATACGACAGATTGGGCTTAATTTGGGGCACCGAGTCAAGAATTTGACAATCACTACGAACACACTTCTGCAACTGGCTCACATGGAACACATCGTAGAAACCAGGGAAGGTAGCAAGTAAATCCAGTCGATAAGCTGACACTCCGATGCGCTCCAGATTCTGAAAAGGTCCCACATACCAGGGGTCTAACTTGTGGTTCCTTCCAAATCTTTTTACTCCTGGCATCGGAGAAACTTTCAGGAAAACCAAGTCCCAAACGACAAACTCCAAATCGACCCTTCGTCGATTAGCAAATTTCTCATAACGCTCTTGTGCTACACGAAGCTTTTCTCGAATATGAGTCACCGCACAATTCATCTCCTCAAGGGCTTCTGGACTTAGCAATGGTCTCTCACCAACCTCAGCCCAAAATAAGGGAGTCCTACAACGCCTCCCATACAAGGCCTCAAACGGGGTCATCTGCAAGCTCTCTTGAAACAATTATTGTAAGCAAACTCCATGAGTCTGAGACGCTCATCCCAAGCACCATCATGATCCAAAATATAACATCTAATCATGTTCTCCACGATCTGATTTACTCTTTCTATTTGCTCATTCGTCTACGGATGATATGCGGTGGAATACCTCAAGTCGGTACCCAACCCCTCTTGCAAGCTCTTCCAAAAGCGAGACATAAATCTGGAGTCCCAATCTGATAGAATGCTAACAGGCACTCCATGTAACATGATGACCTCTTCAACATATAGCTCAGCTATCTTCTTCATCGAATACCCAATCTTAAATGGAACAAAGTGGGCACACTTTGTCAATCTGTCGCTATCACCCAAACTGAGTCATGCCCACGGGGTGATTTTGGCAGACCGGTGATAAAATCCATTGAAATACTCTCCCATTTCCAACTTGGAATATCAAGCGGTGTCAATTTACCACCAGGGCTTCTATGATCAGCCTTGACACACTGACACGTATAACATTCTGATACAAACTTCGCGATATCACTCTTCATCCCTGACCACCAAACAATTTGCTTTAGATCTTTATACATTTTGGTGGAACCAGGATGATAGGAAACTCTGGAACCATAGGCTTCTTCACAAATTTTAGCCCGGATGTCACCCATGTTAGGAATACAAAATCTACCCTGATATTTCAGAGTACCTAGCTCGTCCAAAGAAAAATCAGGTAACTCTCCTTTCTCAGTTCTATTCCAGAGGTGTAACAATTCTGGATCATCCTTTTGGTGCACCCTAGTAAGGGAAATCCAAGAGGGCGCTTCTTCTTCCAAACTAGTAAGCGTAGAACTACTCCCAATCTCGATGTTCATCAACAAGAATTCTTCTACTAAGGACTGTACCGATAGATTACAATTTTTAGCGGTCTTTCTACTCAAAGCATCGGCTACTACATTAGCCTTTCCTGGATGATAAAGAATTTCTATTTCATAATCCGCCACATATTCTTACCACCGGCGCTGGCATAGATTTAGTTTCTTCTTAGTGAATACGTACTTCAAACTCTTATAGTCCATATAGATCTTGCACGGCGTGCCCTATAATAAGTGTCGCCACAGCTTCAGCGCATAAATTACGGCAGCAAACTCCAAATCGTGCATAGGATAGTTTCTCTCGTGAATCTTTAGTTGCCTCGATCCATACGCGATCACCTTACCATCTTGCATTATAACACAACCAAGTCCGATGTGTTACGCATCGACGTACACAGCATACTCGACTCCTTCAGTAGGTAAGGTTAAAATTGGGGCAGTACACAGTCTCTTCTTCAACTCTTGGAAAGCCTCTTCACACTTATCACTCTAAATGAATGCAGTATTCTTCTGAGTAAGTCTAGTCAAAGGTGCAGACAACACCGAAAATCCTTCCACGAATCTCCTATAATAGCCAGCGAGGCCTTAGAAGCTCCTAATCTCCTTAGGTGTAGAAGGTCTTTCCCATTCCATTACGGCAGAAATCTTGGTCCGGTCTACATAAATATCGTCCTTGCTTACAACATGACCCAGAAAGGACACCTGAGGTAGCCAGAACTCACATTTGCTCAACTTCACATATAGCTTATGCTCCCTCAAGGTCGAAAAAACCAAACGCAAATGCCGAGTATGCTCCTCAACATTGCGGGAATACACTAGGACATCATTTATGAACACAATAATGAATCGGTCCAAGAAATCCTTAAACACCCTATTCATCAAATCCATGAAAGCAGAGGGTGCATTGGTTAAACCGAAAGACATCACCAAAAACTCATAATGTCCATGCCGTGAACGGAATGCGGTTCGGGGAATATCTTCCTGCCGAATCCTCAACTGGTGGTAGCCTGAGCGAAGATCGATTTTTGAAAATACCGAGCTACCACGCAACTGATCGAACAAATCATCGATCCTTGGCAGGGGATATCTATTCTTAACGGTCACCTTATTTAATTCCCTATAATCGATGCAAAGCCTCATCGATCTATCCTTCTTCCTTACGAATAAAACTGGAGCACCCCATGGAGAAGAACTTGGTCTAATAAAACCATACCTCAGCAACTCATCGAGCTGAGTACGTAACTCATCCAACTCACGCGGAGCCATACGGTACGGTGCTTTGGCGATGGGACGAGCGCCTGGCTCGAGGTCAATCACGAACTCAATCTCCCTCTCAGGAGGAAGTCCTGGAAGACTATCAAGAAAGACATCTGGAAACTCTCGCACCACCGAGACATCCTCGAGACGTGGTGTAACATAAGCTGTTTCCAGAGCAGAAATAGAAACTAAAAACGCCTCGCAACCAGACTTTATAGCACGTACTGCAGAAATGACAGGGGAAACTCTGTCCTGAAATCCTTAGACGCTCATAGTTTGGCCATTATCCATCCTGAAGTCCAGTCTTTTTGCCTTGCACTGGATGAATGCATTATACTTGGACAGCCAGTCCATGCCCAAAATCACATCAAAATTAGCCAGGTCTAAAATTATCAGATCTGCAAGGGCCAGAAAATTGCCAAGATGAATAGGGCATCTCAGAACTCCTTGATTGGATATCACCGAATCACCGGAGGGAAGCTTGACGTTGAAGGAGTCTCTCAATTGATCAACATCCAGGCGATGTTTACCAACAAACCTCCTGGCCACAAAGGAATGGGTGGCACCCGAATCAAACAGAACGCGCGCCCACCTATTCTGCACCTTAAACTCCCATAAAACCGTAACATACATAACTAAACGAATGATAACTAGGGCAACAACGATAAATAATAGGGATAAAATAGACTGGGGCTAACCCGAAATAACTTGCGTAGAGTTTTGAGCTTCCTCGCTAGTCATCACGTTCAGCTTTCCTTTTCCTTTATCTAGGGTTGGTGGTGGAGGCAGAGCTCGAAGTGGGGCAGGTTGTAGTGGGGATTGAGCCTGGGGGCACGAAGATTTCTTGTGTCCCTTCTGCCCGGACTGGAAGCAGGTCCTTTCTTTCATCCAGCACCGACTCACATCATGACCCCTCCTTGCACAGAACGAGCACACAAGCTCTCCCTTGGGTGCACCTTGGATGGCGTGCACTTGCTGCTGCTTTAGGGTGGCTGTTCTCTTGAAACACCTTTCGTAAGGGTGGCCAGGATGACCACAGAAACTACACACTTCCTTACCTTTCTTCTTCGAAGAAGGGCCAGATGCCCTAGAGCAACAATCCTCAACACCCTTCCTTTTCTCTTTCCTCGCCGTAGCACCGTGGTTCTTGGCATTTTCAATCGCTTCAACCTTTAGTGCAACTTCCACTGCCACAACATAACTGTCAGCTCCATAAGCGCATGCCCACTGCTGGACATCACTTCTTAGTCCTCCCAGGAAACGTTTCACTCTTCCCTCCTCCGAAGCTACCAAATCGGGAGAAAATCTACTCAACTTTCTAAACTCAATCTCATATTCGCTCACCGTGAGCTGTCTCTGCTTCAAATGCAGAAAGTTATTCATGAGACGGTCCTGCTCGATCGAGGGCAGAAACTTCTTCAGCAACATCTTCTTGAAAGAGTCCCAGGTACAGCCTTCCTTATGACTCTCCTTTTCACGAATCCACCAACTCTTTGCTAGGCCTTTTAACTAATAGGCTGCAATCATAACCTTCTTGGCTTCTATAATCCCAGAATACGAAAACATCTCCTCGATTGAGATGATCCAATCATCCAAAATCATAAAGTCGGCACTGCCGTCGTAGGTTGGAGGTCCCAATCACTGGAAATGCGATATGAAATTCATTTCTGGTGGTATTGCCACCGGGGCCACCAGAGGAGTAGGGGTATCGGGCACGACTTGACCCAAGGCAGGCTCTTGCACTGAAGGCTGCCGCGCTGGAGCGGTAGACAAAAATGATTGCATTTGCATTTGCATCGTAACTTCTTGCCTTGATAGAGCCTCGTTGCTCTGGCGCAAACTCTCGATCAACACATCACTCTGTGCACCTGACGACTCACCCTCCGACTGGGGAGTCGATCTCGTCGCAATACGCTTTGGAGGCATTTCTAAAGAAAAGGCAAACGAATGTCCCAATTAAAATCCTAGATTATGACTAGGGCAAACAAAACTAGTTCACACCATACTTGAAAGACACTTGCTTAAGTTGTCACTTGCTCTGGGATTATATGATGATGATATGTCCTACTCAGGATGATATCCTATCATCCTATTGACTCATGTGCCTATGATATGAATGCATGAATTCTTTACTCTTATTTAAAATCATGTGTGTACATATGTCATCAGGTAAATCTTTAGCTTGGCATGTTGTGTTTATGTTATCTTATGCAATGCATGTGGTGCTATGAATTCTATAAAAGGCCTTAATGCATATTATGAGCGGCGTACACATGCAATGTTATGCATCCCATACTACATAATATTGCATGCAACGAAAAGAAAACGTGCTAATGGGCATCCATGTGGTGAGGTTATGCATCCCATACTACATAACCCTCACATGTTGCCACCTATGGTGGATCCATATACCAACACATATTATGCATCCCATACTACATAATAGGCCATGTATACTTCTAATCATGCTTATGAGTGTAGTGTTCATGCTTCAGCCAAGACATCTTGATGACACATCGGTGTGTGTATGATATGACACTAAGCAACTAACACTAACAAGGGAAGGTTGCCCGACCAATTATCAAGCAACCTCCCTCTGATACCAACTATCACAACCCGCATTTTCCCCCAACAATTTATTTATATCAGAGCAAGGGGAAAAATATGCGTTGTGATGCCATGTCGTGCAAGGGATAACTGCAGACGTTCAGGCAAGACTCCAAACTCTACGATTTTAAAAGGAAACATAAATTGTTATGAATGAAATCCAGTTAAAGTTATGACGGTAGTCGTATCCCTCGGCTTAGTGAATCATCTAATCAACGATTTAAAATATAAGTTATACGCTTGCGGAAGATACTTGTTTAAATTGACTCTAATATTCTACAAGAGTATAAATGTCCCCGAGGAACAACTCATACTATGCAAACCCTAGATTAATAATAAGTATAGAAAGTCTTTACGCTAAATAGAAAGTAGTGGCTTAGTTTTGAAAGAGATGACAAGTATGCTTTACTAATAGTAGGGTTTTATAGGTTAAAAATATCTAACATGCAATCCTAGCAATAAATTATCCCAGAGAGCAAATAATGTAAACCAAACATAAGGAAACCACAACAGCTAGCTAGTGTCCAAAAAGGTCAAAAAACCTGTGGGCGTCAACAACCTGACACGAACCCACAATATGAATATGTCTGAAACTGGGAAAAGAAAACTAAAACAACAAACTACCTCACTACGACGAGGGGGAAAACTACAGCCAAACTACTGCTGCTAAGGCTCCAAAACAGTTCCGCTACCTGCTAATGCTCCGAACCTGAGGCATTCCAAACACAGAACACCTCAGCAAGAGGGTACAAATGGTGGCAGAAAAATAAGCCAAAATAAATAAAGGTCAAAAGGGGTACAAACCCATGACCAAAACCATTAAAGTAAAGTGCAAAAAGAAACAAGGCATCATCAGGAAAAAAAACTCTTACGTGATTCGTCACTAGAGTACACCAAATGCACGAGGCTATAAGGTGACAACATGAATAAATCATAAGGAAGAAATACAAAACCTTTATTAGGCACCTGATGTCGACTCTACCCAAAAGCACGGGCGAGGTGGTCACTCAACTGGACACACCCTCACGAATAAAATATTCGTCTAACTGTGAGGGAGTCTCATACTCTCCACCATACACTACAGACGCCCAAAAACTGGTAGACTTCCACAAAGTACTAATAAAGGCATCAAACATTGCGGAGGTGATTTTGTCCACTATCTCCCGCAATCAAGAAAACCTACAAGAAACCATCACATATATCTCGAGATTTGGCTCGTCGGATTCTACTTGACACTTCTAGTTTCAAGACATGGTTGATTAACCTTAAGGAACAATTCACAATCCTAGATAAACTTTAATACGATCAATAACGATAGGTAATGCATTTAAAGGCATTAATAAGACACATCAAGAACGATTAAATATATCATGACAAGATCAAGTTCACCAAGATAAAATCTTACAACCTCGAGTGATCATCCAAAAAGGTTAATCGTAGCAATAACTTGGAAAACAAAGTGAAGAAAATTTTAAAGAACATAAAAACTGAACCGTTACCATCAAATCGGAGAAGGAGAAATGAGGGGAAACCCCCACTTGCCTTGGTTTTACCGGAAAAGTTCTAAAATCAGTCCACGTCACAGATCGGGGCAAAAGAGGATGGAGGAAGTTGAAATCTAGACAAAAATGGTCGAAAAGGGGGTTAGATCCGAAAAACCCTAACGAGAAAACTCGAGGAAAGGGGAAAAATTTACCACGATAGCGTAGCTGTCGATGAGAGCTTTCCAGATCTACGCTAGGTTGAAGATTTCGAGCACCGGAGCTCCGTCGGCGGCCACCGGAAGATTCACGAAATATTCTCTCTCTCGCTCACGCCGCTCTGTTTCGGGAAAAAGAATCGGAGAAGATGAACTATTTCTATTTTTCTGAATACCCTAAGTATAAGAACATATATATATATATATATATATATATATATATATATATATAAGTAGTTATAAAAAGTTTTGTCTAAATATATAAAAAAAACGGTTTAAGTACGAGCAGTTCGCGGAAAACAAAATTAGAGGTGTAGTATGGCTTCAAATCGAAAAGTGTCCAACATAAAAGTTGTAAATCTCATCGAGATGAACAAATTTCATGCAAGCTATTTTTCCATACGGCACTGTTTTGACCCTCAAAAAGGCTCCCGAACACAAACTATGACGGACTACACGAGAAAGGCAGCAGACTACTCGAGTATACAGAAGGCTACTCGAGTATGCAGAAACAGACTACTCGAGTATACAGAAGGCTACTCGAGTATGAAGAAACAGACTACTCGAGTATGTAGAAACAGACTACTCGAGTATACAAAAGCAGACTACTCGAGTATACAGAAGGCTACTCGAGTATGCAGAAACAGACTACTCGAGTATACAGAAATAGATTACTCGAGTATTTAGAAATAGACTACTCGAGTATACAGAAGGCTACTAGAGAATACAGAAACAGACTACTCGAGTATGCAGAAACAGACTACTCGAGTATACAGAAAGAGACTACTCGAGTATAAAGAATTGGAGGAACAAGAGATTTACATAATAAGCAGAAACTTC
Organism: Platanthera zijinensis; assembly: GCA_039513925.1. NCBI lineage: Eukaryota > Viridiplantae > Streptophyta > Magnoliopsida > Asparagales > Orchidaceae > Platanthera > Platanthera zijinensis. The sequence continues at coordinate 86,637,837 of CM077080.1, forward strand.
ACACGAGTCAAGGTTGCAGGAAAAACAATTTCTTGGCAAATCTAACCTTTTGATCAAACTATAAAAATGAATAGTACTTTTCATTTTTGAATAGTACTTTAATATTAAAATAATCATATTTATATATATTTATATTTTTTTTTATTTTTGATAAGGAAACGCGAGATCAAAACGGAGGCCCAAACGCGCGCCGAATCGAACGAAACTCACGCCGTAGGCGAACACACACACTACGAACACGACGGCGAAATCAAAACCAATATCAGACGAGCCATTCTCGAGATATAAGTTTTCAAAGTTTACAACGAACATAAATTCCACAAAACTTTGGAAAAACGCTGAGGCCCAAATATCGCTCGGATCGCGACGAAACTTGACGAGTAAGTCAAAAATTACTCAACTTAAATTTCAAATGCAAAATTTTCCCATTACAACAAGAATTCGGCCGACTTGACCGCATGGACGCGAAAATGCCTTTATGGCATTACGCCGTCATCTTGACGTTAAAAGTAACGTCAGGACGTCATAAATATGATGTTTCCCATTTAAATAAAATCGTCGAGCAAAATCGGGGGCGTTACATTCCTAGACCTAAAGTGGTGTCAATGGGTCACCAAAGATCCATTGCGGTCAACTCTAGAGCCTGAGTTGACCCAAGTCAACCCTTGATCTAAAGTGGTCAAAGTGCCCATACCAAGGGTCATGTGACCTCCAAAGTGCTAAATCAACCCTACCCAGACCTACCTAGACCATAAGAGGGGCCAATGGGTCAATAAGGATCCATTGGGGCTAGCCCTACAGGCTAGGTGGACCCATGTCAACCCAAGCCCATTTTGGGTCAACCTAGCCCAAATGGGCTAGCCCAAGCTCAAGCCCCCTCGCGTGGCTTAATAAGAATATAATTTGTATGAGTGGGCTGCCTTTAGACCATAAGATTGACCAAGTCAACTTGGTGACTGGGAGAGAGAGAGAAAATGAGCTCCACCTCATTTTAATAGAGGAGAGAGAAATGGGAAGGAAGAGGTGGAATATAGGGGGGCCAAAAAAAGGACAAATGCCACCTTTAATGGCTGGATTCAACTCCCCTATGGAAGGGGAGAAGTTTCCAGCCATTTCCCGGCCATAAAGGGGCATATTCAGCCCCCTTCTCTCAACCCGAGCCATGCCATTAATGGCTTTGATGGGCAATGAAGGATCCAGTAACCCCCCCTCCCAATTGGTCTTTTAAACACCACCAGTGGCCCAAGAGGAAGATTTCCCGGCCCTTTACTGAAGAATTCGAGCCCTCCCACTATAATGTTGCAGAAGCCGAGCGCCGCCGCCGTCAACCATGGTGTCCCGCCGCTCCTCTCGCCTTCAGGCCGCCGGAAAGGTCCTCCCCCTCTCTTTGTTTCATGGATAGATCCTAGGAATGTTTAGGTTTGAGGTTCGGGCCCAGTTGAGCCCGATCCAAGTCCTCGTTTTCATGGTTTTCGACCGAAAATCAGCTTGGTAGAATCGCCGGAATAGGCATCTCCAGTGGCCGTGCCGTTGGCTGGGGGTAGCCCCCACCTCCCCAAAGGTGGTGGTGGCGGTGGCCGGCCAGGGAAGTTGATGGGTGGCCGGGAAACTAGCCCGCAATGCGACCCAGGATGGGAAGATCGTGGCCGTCGGCTAAAGGAAGAAGACGACTCGGCTGCCCTTGGATTTGCACCAAGATTCGTGGGGCAAGATTCATAGAAATTAATTAATGTTGATTTATTTCATTTTTCTGTCACAATATTTATAGTAGATGGCTTTAATTTTTAAAAATATTTAGGGATCCTTGGTGGGAAAAATTTCAAAATAAAAGTTGTAGCCCTATGGGTCTAATTTAATCAAAAATTAATTTGGACACATTTGGACTTCTGGTTTGGCCAGGGAACCCATTTTTGTGGGGCCTATACCTAGGGCTAACTAGAGGTTCAAATGGATGCCCACCCTTCATCCCTTGTCCAAATAGAGTGAAATTTGGACAGGGGACCAATATTAACCATATCTAGGGTCTGTCCAAAAATGAGAATTTTTTGAGACACTTTGCCTAAAGTATTTATTTTTATTTAATAATTCTAGGGTAATTAAATTAAGTAGTCAAATGATCTCTAAACCCTCCCATATTTTGGTGAGTGGTCCTTGGCAATAGTACCTAGCTTTGCACAAAATTTCAACTTGTTTGGATGAGTTTTAGTTAGGGAATCACCAAACCCAAGTTAGGCTTTTAAGAGGTGTTTTTGAATAATGGTGCACTTGGGATTTTGAGGTATCATCTCACCTCAATAGAGGCTGGGGTTTTGGTCACTGACTTGGTATGGACAATTTCACCCTCTTAAGGAGAATGGTGTAATTTAGGGTTGGATTACCCTAGGGTTCAAACTCAAACCCTAAGGAAGGGCCCTTGAGTATTGTGCAGGGCATAGTGGCAAATGCCCTTGTGTTACCTTGTAACTCAGTAGAGTTGAAGGTAGTAAAACCTAAGTCCTCTGGTAGGAATCTTAGAGGATTTGGAGGTAGGTAGACACCTCAAAACCCTAACCCTAGTTTTAGGGTAGAAGCTCAAATATGGTAATACAGTTACTAAATTTTAGTTAAAAGTTGTGAAACTTGGGTAAAGTACGTTTTATTCTAGGTAGAACCCTTACTAATTTTTATTAGAATTTTATGGGTTATATTTCTAGTACTTTATTTGTTAGGTATCAATTTGCCCAAACTGGTGTTTTAATTTTTTTGATTACTCTATTCATATGAATCTAATGAAACTTGGCCAGCAGATGATTTCGGTCAAAATGAATATCCTTGTATTTTGTTACCAATTTTTAGTTGATTATATTTAGTACTTCCTTCACAAGTTCCAAAAGGGAAATCATGGTCAATAAATCATTTAGAGAAAATAACCTACTGTAAAATTATGAAACATTGCCACTGATGTTTTCAGATCAATATTTAGTTGTAGGATTTTATTCATGATTTTTAAGAGAACATTTAAAATACTTGCTTTACAAATATAGCTTTTTGAGATTTTTGTAATTATTTATTCTAGAGCTCAATTCCCATTGAAGAATTATGAAATTTGGCCACTGATGTTTTTAGGATAGTATCTGCTCTAGAAGATTAATAAAGAATTTTTGGATGATTATTTACTGCACTTACTTCATTAATGAAAGGAAAAAGGATTTATTCTCAAAATTAAATTAGAGTCCTTAAATAACTGGGAAAAAATGTTATATCTTTGATTTACTGATAAATTGTTGTTTAGAATTTAACATGATTTTATAAAGCTTTATGAAACCTTGGTTTGGCCAGGGAACCCATTTTGGTGGGGCCTATACTTAGGGCTAACTTGAGGTTAAAATGGGTGCACACCCTTCATCCCTTGTCCAAATAGAGTGAAATTTGGACAGGGGACCAATCTTAACCATATCTAGGGTCTGTCCAAAAATGAGAATTTTTGGAAACACTTTGCCTAAACTTTTTATTTTTATTTAATAATGCTAGGGTAATTTAATTAAGTAGTCAAATGATCTCGAAACCCTCCCAAATTTTGGTGAGTGGTCCCTGGAAATAGTACCTAGCTCTGGACAAAATTTCAACTTGTTTAGATGAGTATTGGTTATGGAATCACCAAACCCTAGTTAGGCCTTAAAGAGGTGTTTTTGAATAATGGTGCACTTGGGATTTTGAGTTGTCATCTCACCTCAACAGAAGGTGGGGTTTTGGTCACTTACTTGGTATGGACAATGTCACCCTCTTAAGGAGAATTGTGTAATTTAGGGTGTGTTTACCCTAGGTTTCAAACTCAAACCCTAAGGAAGGGCCCTTGAGTGTTGTGCAAGGCATAGTGGCAAATGCCCTTGTGTGACCTTGTAACTCAGTAGAGTTGAAGGTAGTAAAACCTAAGTCCTCTGGTAGGAATCTTAGAGGATTTGGAGGTAGGTAGACACCTCAAAACCCTAACCCTAGTTTTAGGGTAGAAGCTCAAATATGGTAACACAGTTACTAAATTTTAGTTAAAAGTTGTGAAACTTGGGTAGAGTAAGTTTTAATCTAGGTAGAACCCTTACTAATTTTTATTAGAATTTTATGGGTTATATTCCTAGTACTTTATTTGTTAGGTATCAATTTGCCCAAACTTGTGTTTTAATTATTTTGATTACTCTGTCATATGAATCTAATGAAACTTGGCCAGCAGATGATTTCGGTCAAAATAAATATCCTTGAATTTTGTTACCAATTTTTAGTTGATTATATTTAATACTTCCTTCACAAGTTCCAAAAGGACAATTATGGTCAATAAATCATTTAGAGAAAATAACCTACTGTAAAATTATGAAACATTGCCACTGATGTTTTCAGATCAATATTTAGTTGTAGGATTTTATTCATGATTTTTAAGAGAACATTTACAATACTTGCTTTACAAACATAGCTTTTTGAGATTTTTGTAATTATTTATTTTAGAGCTCAATTCCCATTGAAGAATTATGAAATTTGGCCACTGATGTTTTTAGGACAGTATTTGCTCTAGAAGAATAATACAGAATTTTTGGATGATTATTTACTGTACTTACTTCATTAATAAAATGAAAAAGGATTTATTCTCAAAATTAAATTAGAGTCCTTAAAGTACTTTAAAAAATGTTATATCTTGGATTTACTGATAAATTGTTGTTTAGAATTTATCATGATTTTATGAAGCTTTATTCATATCTAAAAAGTGCACTTTATGTTCAAATGGTAGCTCTTGGAACCCTTAAGAAAATTAATTAAATATCAGAATAATTAGGAAAATTATAATCTTCTGGATTTAGTCTATTTGTGTCATGATAAGTCTCCAATAAATAATTTAGGGCATTCGGATGATTATTTAGATTATCTCCTATCCGGTTCGACGTATAGTCTAGGTTGGTCTGCACTTAGCAAATCATTAAAGTTGCAATAGGATATGATTTGGGATAGTTGTTGGAGTTAGTCATTTTGCTGGGTCGGATAGATGTGGATGATTTCACCATAGAAGGATGGGAGGGGTAGTGAGAAGTGGTTTGCCTAGAGTGTAGAGGTGCTTGGGTTCGATGAAAGATCGTCTTTCCCGAAGAGAGGAAGGTTAAAAATCACACTAGGTTAGTCTATCGTAACACGAGGAAGTAATGGCTAAGGGAATCAACCAATAATAATAAGTGTCTTGCAAAAGGGAACGATGGGCTTCAGCTACCATCATAGTTCCTAGTGCCCTTTGAGAGCCATTCACAGGGAATACCAGGGGCAGCCCTGGGTTAATGTAAATTGTATTAACAAACTAAAAAGAGTAACCTAGTAATTAGGATCTCACATTTCACAAACACTGTTAGCACAGGAAGATTGTTGGGAGCTTAAGCTTGGTTAGTTTTGAGACAGACAGTTTGGTCCGGGGAGCCTCGACTCAGTTAGTTTTGAGACGGACAGTTTGGTCCGGGGAGCTTCGGCTCAATTAGTTAAGAGACGGACGGAATGGTACGGGGAGCTTCGGCTCGATTGGTTTGATACGTTAAATTTGCATGTGCATAAAAGGAAAGAAAATAAAGGTGGTGGGTCTTCGGTATTGGAAGGTCGATGCACCGACAACAATATGCTGACTCAGCAAGTGTAGTTAGCACTTCGCCAACAGAATTCCGGTGCACCAGCCGGCAAGAGTACGCAGGAGTCCGCTTCGTGCACAAAGCGTTGAGGCATACGATAGGTCTGACTGGTAGTGCTTTAATGGTTTAGAGGTGGGCGAGGCCCAACCCACCGCTTCCGTCTACCACTACGGAGGTATCCTGGGAGGTTACGGCTCTAGAAAGGGGGAACTAAAGGTCTGTATGCATAGAGTCTGGTGTGTGTGTTGCACTTGCATGATCCATCATACCCACTAGCATGTCATAGCATAATCGATTCATTTAACCCCTGACACCTAAGGTATAAGTGGAATGGGATGCTTATACATTAGGACTTGCAAAATGACCCCTTGGTCTATAAGCTTGTGTGGGCAAGTTTATAAATTAAGGTCAAATTCTTTATATATATATTGTTGTTAATAACCGACACCCCAACGTATAAATTGGTATGGGACTCTTTATACGATGGGAGCCCTGCAAGAGATCTCTTGGCTTATGCGTTTCCGCACATAAGTTAAGTTATTTTTCCATACTTTACTTTACTGCCATATGTATAATAAAATTGCTAGTATAGGTCCGCTGCCACCTGTTTTTGATTACTCTCCACCTTCAAGTCCTCCCCTCTCTTCCTCTCCGCTCGGTGACTAGGGGCCATATGGGAAGGGGCGGGGGATGATAGGGCTTAGTCTTATAAACTAACGGTTTTCGGAACACATCATTTAGGGGATCGTGGAGCCCAGCATGGAGGAGCTGCCCCAGAGGTCGACTTGTTTGGAGATAGGGCAGTCAAGCTCAAGAGTTCAGCCAGCTGGGACTATTAGTCCCGACTTATAGTAGATGTTATAGTTTGCTTCCGCTTGAGCGTCCTATAGTGAGGATTTTGATGTATCGGTCAAAAGCCCTTTCTTCCAGTACCTTATTTTTAGTACTCTGATATATTATTCTGTGGACACTCCCTTCGTGGAGAATTTTATTTCTATATATGTGATCTTTGTGGACTTGTTGTTCTCTATTTACTTATTGCGGTTATGATCGATTTGGCCGGTAGAATCGACGTTTCACGGTGATGACCCTTCAGGGCGTGAAGGTGTCACCGCGAAGCGGCGGTTCTGGGCCTAAGACCCCGGTGTTTAAAAGAAAAAAAAGGGGTATTACAGGGAGAACAAATGAGAATTGTCTGTCATATGACAAGTCACACCAGAGTCAATAAGCCACTTATCGGAAGAGGCCAAAAGAGCACGAGTTATAGAGGAGATAAGAGAAACTGACCTCATCGAGAAAGAAACAAGATAGAGAACAAACTAACCACACTGTTAGACATAGCCGACAAAAGAGGCAATAAGATCGCACAAACAAATAAAACGCGCGACAAAGCAGTAAAGAGAAGAAAATGCAAAAGGCGCCAAGAAGGGCGCAAGACAAAAGAGAAAAAACTGGCTAACTGATAGGCTAACAAGTCACAGAAAGACGACGACCAAGAAAAGAATACCGACAGAGACTCAAACTGCACGGTTGAGTGAGAAGCCAGAAAAGAACAGATCGAAGAAAAAGAACCTGCCACCAAAAAGGAGAAGAGACCGCAAGAGTTGAGAATACAACCCGCGTGAGAAGAGAAATAAAGCACAAACACCAGTGAAGCCGTGCAAATAGAAAAGAAAGCAAAGGAATAAGTCACAGGAAAAATGACAAGCAAGGGAGGGCAGGGCGGGAAGAAGACGGAAGCAGTTTAGACAAATAAACCGCATGCAAATCAAAGCTAAGGATCAGTGGGCTCTAATACCATGTAAAAGAGCTAAATAAAGGCAAATTTTATTGCTTCAAAAAGATAACAATACATAGGTATGCCCCCTTATTTATAGAAAATGGGGGAGATGAGAAAATACAACAAACGATGTGGGACTAAATAAAATTCGCGCGGCTATGCGGTTTGATGCTGTCAAACCGCTACACTATACAAAGCATCTGAAGATCACCCAACGACAATAGAGGTTAAGCTGCCAGACCACCACTATAGACCACTAGACCGATGATGCTAGCCTCTAGACCGGAACTGTGGGTTGCTACCAGTCCATAGTTACGTATACCTACCACTGCTGATGCGAGTAACCATCAGGCCGCTGCTGCGGCTAACCATCAAGCTGCTTCTACGGCAAGCCTCTAGACTGCTTCTACAACTAACAATAAGACCGCTGTTGTAGAAAGCCTCCAGACCGATGCTGTGGCTAAACACCAGAATGTAGTTGCGGGTTTCTCTTTGACTTCATCTGCTAAGATAAGCCGCCAAACATAATCGCCGTCTTCAATTAAACTGCCACACACAACCAGACCACATGGACAAACCGCAAGGCCGCCCAAACAGCAAGCCACCATGACTAAACCATCAAACTGCCAAAATCTAACAATGGTGATTTGCAGGAGAGAGTCTATATAGAGAAACCTCCTAGGTATGTTGCTTAGGGGGAGTCTTAGGTGTCTAAATTACGGAAGGCTATCTGTGGTCTTTAGTAAAGTCTGAGGGACTAGTTTGAAAAGTTCAACGAAGTTATTTATGTTATTGGATTTGCTCAGAGTGTTGTAGATCACACTTTGTTCATTTACAAAACCTCGATTGGCCTTTTTGTTCTTGCAGTTTATGTGGACGACATTCTTCTTACAGTGGATGATAAAAAGGGTGTTGACATGATAAAGAAGCATCTTCTTCATTATTTTATTACTAAAGATAAGGGGACTACCAAATACTTTTTGGGGATTAAGATATCCTGAAAGGCCGGTTTTATAGTTCTTTCACAGCGGAAGTATGCCTTGGATCTCTTAAAAGAGACAGGTCTTCTAGGGGCTAAACCTGCTTGGTTTCCAATGGCTATTGGAGACGACAACTGTTGGAGTGAGAATTCTCCTCTTTTTGAAGATGTCACCAAATATAGAAGGCTTGTGGGGAAACTCAATTATCTGACAATCACAAGACCATATATTTATTATCAAGTAGGAAGAGTGAGCCAGTTTATGCAAGCTCTTAAGGAATGTCATCTACAATCAGCTCTAAAGATCCTTGAATATATGAAAGGCGCTCCGAGAAAAGGGATTTTGTTTTAGAAAAGGGGACATTTTAAAATTAAGGCCTATTCTGATGCTAGCTATGCAAATGATAAGGAAGATAAGAAGTCTATGTCTTGTTTTTGTACCTTTGTTGGAGGGAATCTAGTTAGTTGGAAGAGCAATAAATAAGTTGTTGTTTCTAGGTCAAGTGTGGAAGCCAAATATAGAAGCATGGACCAAACTACTTGTGAGCTAAAGTTTTTACAGACACTTATTCTTGATTTGGGAGAGGTTTATGATAATCCCCTACAATTGTTCTGTGATAATAAGGCAGCAATATATATTTAAAGGAATCCAGTTTTTCATGAGAGGATGAAGCATATTGAAGTGAATTGCCACTTTGTAAGAGAGGAGATATTAAAGAATCAAATCTGCACACTATGTTTTTACCTCTTATAAAGAGCTAGTTGATTTCTTCACCAAACCAGTTACCCATTTTTTGGAAGTCTATAGCAAGCTGGGCATGGTTGACTTATATGCTCCAGCTTGAGGAAGAGTGTTAAAACTTGAGGAGACCGGGCGGTCTATCTTCTTGTCGCATCAGTGTACTGGTTTCTATGATATGGCAGTTTGACTTAGCAAAGAGAGGTTGCAGTCTTTTTGGTAGCAGCCCTAGTAGTTTGATAGATCTTTATTCTAGTCCTAGCGATTTGGCAAACTATTGTTATTGACCTGTGTCTTCCTCTATTGGCCTAGAGATTCTTCCTTCTTGTATTCTAGTACGAAGAGCAATCCGCAGTTGTGACCTGCTGGCAACATGCAGCTATAGACTAGTGGCTACCCGCAAGTTTGGTAAGGTTTCTTCTCGGGGGTAGCAGTCTATGGGTTATCCACAATAGTGGTCTGGTGGTTATCTATAGTAGTGGTCTGGTGGTTATCCACATCAGTGTTCTGGTCATTATCCGCAGTAGAAGTCTGGTGGGAACCTACAACTGCAGTTTGGTGCCAACCCGCAGTAGCGTTCTCAAGTCTTTACTCAGTTTAAGCTTAGCTGCTTCCCAGGGTAGTATTCTCCATTGTGTAGTCTTACAGTTTGACTTTTGTCAGACCGCATTGTTAGGTCCATTGATCCCAATGTCCCTGATTTAAAGAAGGCCTACAAGACAATGACATACACATATGTGTAACTAATGGTTGCAATAAGTTCTATGTATACATGTGATTACTTGTTACAATGATAAGACAGGCCAAGTGGACACAAGGAAGGATGCAGGAAAGGCAAAAATTTATCTAAGTCCATAGGCGTTGAGTGAAGGAAGTTCACTCAATGCCAGAAAGACACAAACATTATGTAAAGCATGGATAATCAAAGCCTAACTATTTCAAAGGAAGAATTTTGGTTAAGTCCAAAAGCGTTGAGTGAAGGCAGTTAACTCAACATCAGATGATAAGAAGGGTTGAGTGAAGCTCAAGCAGTCAAAGCATTTGAGAATCAGAGCAAGATTCTGGCTTTGTCCAGAAGCATTGAGTGAATGAAATTCACTCAACCCCTAAAGAAGAAAGCGTTGATAGAATATAGCGATGTCAAAGCTTCAGAAGTTGAAGACAGAAATTCTGTCTAAATCCAGATGCGTTGAGTGAAGGCTGTTCACTCAATGTTAGCTCAATAAGAAATTCTACTAAGTACAAAAGTGTTGATTGAAGGCTATTCACTCAATGCCTCATCAAGATGGCGTGCAAAGCCAGAAAGCGTTGAGTGCATAAGCATCACTCAACGCCTTCATACAGAAGAAAACTTGGCTAAGTCCATATGTGTTGAGTGATGAAGGTTCACTCAACTCCTAATCAGTTAACACAACCAAAGTCTATATTCGTTGATTATTGTCAACACACTCAACGCTTGGTGATGTAGAATATTTGGCTAAGTATTTTGGCACTGAGTGATATACCTTCACTCAATGCTTATGATGAATTGTCTGAAATCGACTAAGTCCACAGGTGCTGACATCAGCAAAAATTTATAATGTTGCGGGAAGTCTACAATACGCGACAAACGATGTCGAATGCTTCTTATACTACATTTAAGGCAAAAGAAAGGTTGAAGCTACCAAATCTGAGTGCGCCCATGGCTCAAAAGGCCGTTGGACGGTGGCATAGAAAAGGGGATCAGATCACTGAAAAGAAATAAACTTTTAGGAGGTGCTGAACTTCATCTTCTTCCTCTTGACATTATTGTAGAGCCAATAGAAGTTGTTCAAACTACTGATCTGAAATTTCTAGTAAGTTAGCTATTGTCTTTCTCATCGTCAATAACAAGTACAGAGATACATCTCTGAGAAAGAAGGAGAAGTTGAGGCAATACCTAGCTGCAGCTACTTCACAAGCTCAAGCTGAACATTCCTGAAGAACACTTTCCTGGAGCTGTGAAGAAGACTAGACCGAGTTATCTCAACTTAAAAGGAGGAAGACACAGAGATAATTTCTCTGGTGTCTAAACATCAACCACAAACCATTACTCTCTCTATAGGATAATTTGATCTAAGTGTAAGCCTAATATATATAAAGGCTAAGTGTAGGATATTCTATAGATCTGAGGTAGGATTCAAGTGGTGAATCTGAGGTAGGATCCAGGTTTGGATCTAAGTGGTAGGCAATCATCCTAACTTGAGTTATAGGACTTAGAGATAAGTCTAAGATAGGTGGTCTATGGATCACTAAGCTGTAGGAGCTTTGCTGGCTCTAAGTGGTAGGGCTTTGTGCCTGAGGTGGGTCATGGAGGAGACTGAGAGATCCTGAGGGATCTGAGTTGTATGCTCTTAGGAGCCATGTTTTGAGATGTGTCCTTGTCTAACAAGCTGTTAGAAAGGTGGGAGGGACAGTGAATGTACCCATAATATGGGAAACCACTATAAATCTCTTGTGTGCTTGTTGTGTGATCTTTAAAGCTAACTTAATCTAACTCACAACACACTAACGCAAGAAGAAAGTTAAAAAGACCTAAAACCTATTCACCCCCCTCTAGGTGCTAGTTAATCTTGAAAATAAAGACTTTCAAGTGGTATTAGAGGGAGGTTATTCAAAAAGGACATAACGGTCTGAGTTAATCTCCAAGAGTAGCATAAGTATATCCTTATGGGTTCAGGAGAGAATTATAAGGAGATGGGTTCTATGAAGCTTCCAATCTGAAAAAAATAAAGCTTTTAGATCTGGAAGGAGAGGGTTAGGTTGTTTATGGAAGCATTTGACACAAGAATCTTTATAATTATTCAAGAGGGACCCTCTATCCCAATGAAGATCTCAGGATGCAACAGTTCAGACACCTAAAAAGTATTCTGAAATGAAAAAAATATGAGATCATTCTAGCTACAAAGGACAAGAGGGCACAGAACATAATAGTGAGTGCCATAGATGATTATAAATTCCAAAATATAGTCCATTGTAAGACATCAAACGAGATGTGGTATACCCTGGTTGTCTATATGAAAGGCACTAAGGAAGTCAGTGATGATAGGAAATCCCTGCTCAACCAAAAGTATGAAGCCTTTCGACATAACAAGAAGGATAGCATAACAGATTGCTTTGAGAAATTCTTCAGAATTGTAAATGAGCTGAGGACCTATGGGAGTGTCTTCAGCCATTATGATCTCAATGACAAGTTCCTCAGATCTCCAACTAAAGACAAGGACACAAATATTTGTGCCATCAGATAGGTAGCAAAGCTTGCTGATACCCCCCCCCCCCTCACACACTATTTGGGAAGCTGCTCTCCTATGAGATGTAGCTGTCTGGCAGGAAGGAGGAGAAGAATATCAGCAGATCCCAGGCCAAGGAAAATTCTGTGGCCTTCATAGCAGAGAGATCTAAGAAGAGCAAGGAGAGGTCAACCTCTCCCCCAAGGAGGTCCTACTAAATTAAATAGCACAGAGCCAAGCACATCAGACAGCAATATTTTGATGGAGAATTTACTGCCTTCTTTAGGTAGTTTCAGAAGATGATGAAGAGGAAGTAATGGAGGAGCAGACCTTCCTCCTCCTCTCATCACAAGAAGGAACACTATAAGGCTGAGAAGAAAAACTCCAAGGGAGACAAGTATGAATCTAAACCTAGTAAACATGTTTCCTCTAAAATTTTTATTATTGCTGCAGCAAGTCAGGACATGTCTTAGCAGATTGTCCTGTAAAGAGAAAGAAGACTGGTGAGAATAAGCACCACCATCTCAAGGGCAAGAAGAAAAAGAACTTCATTGCCAAGATTGAAAAGAGCTGGAGTCAAAGTGACTCATCTTCTTCAGATTCTGAAGAAGAAGAAGAAGCCTATATTGGGCTATTTGCTGTTGTTGCTGATGAAGAAGAAGACTTTCCTACAGCAATGATATGCATCAGGGCCCCTCTGTCATATTCAGACAGTGACACTTAGGAGGATGAAGAGGATCATCGATAGTTATGGGCTAATGGCCTTATCAGATGAAGAATCTAGCAAGGATCATCCTGGTCAAGATAAGGTATACTCTCTATCTAGCTCCTCTTTTGACTCAGATTATGAGACTAGTCCAAATTTTGATGCATCATCATCTTGTGATGAAGATGGGTTAGAATCTGAGGAAGATGTCAATCAATTTATTGATAAGTATTGTGCCCTTTTGGATTTTTTGAAAAGGAGCAAGAAGTTGGCCAATAAGCAAGCTGAGGAGATCACCTCCCTTCAACTAGCTGCTTTTCTATAGGCTGAGATGGCATCCTGGCTGGATCAGAAGACAAGGGAAGTCATCCAACTAAAGACCATTACAATCATCCAGATTAGGACCAATAACTATAAGAACACAATTATTCTAGATCTTCAATAGAAGCTCCAAAGGGAGAAAAGAATTGTGGCTAAATATTCAAAGCCCAATAGTGTGTTGTCCCTAATATACTCCTTCTCCTCTCAAAAGGGTAAGAAGGAGTTGGGATTCAAGGGGAACACTAGAGTTGCCCATCTCAAAGGGAAAGACAAAGTTCCAATTCAGCCCCTGGAATCAAAGCCTCCCATCCCTTTTAAGAAGGTGATGTTACCATCAAACATATATGACCATGAGAGTATCTATGGTCACTGGTAGAATAGAAGATCCAAGAGTGTGAACAAAAATGTTCACAGCTATGGTGGAAGATATATCAAGGGAATGAGTGCCTTCAAGGCCCCACATGAGGAAATTCAAATGGCCCATCATGGACCATTTGTCTTTATTACCCAAGCCCCACACTCAAGTATAAGGCAGTAGCCTTTTCTCAAGATCTCCCAGCACACACTCAGACCAAGGCTAGTCTGTCAGCAAGCCCGACTTGGGTATTTCTAAGGCCATCAAGAGTATGTCTATTGCAAAGAAGACCATTGTTGGTAAAAATCAAGATAAACCAAGCTCTTCTATTGGAAAACTCAACTTTAGTCAGATAGTGGCTGGAAGAAATTAGAACAAGAAAGCTGCTCTTTCTTGTTAATAGTCAGCAGCTAACCAATCTGCCAGACCTACTCTGAAAAGAAGATACAATATATATGAGTGTTGGTGTTATGGCAAAGTGGTTAATTTTGCCTTAGATTGCTTGAACAATCCAACTGTGCCCAGAGCTAGTGCTAGTGTTCCTGTCAGAAAGTCTGCAGGAAGAGAATTCCTTTTTCAGGCTAACAAGAACCAAAGACCCAATAAAATTTGGGGTCCTAAGGTAAATTAAACTATGTTTTGCAGGATAGTCCAAGTTCCCATACCCCTATATGATACTTGGACAGTGGATATTCTAGGCACATGATTGGTATAAGAAGCAACCAAAAGGAATACACACCAGTGAAGGATGGACCCAAAGTAATCTTTGGTGGGTTAAACAGAGGAGTCACCAAAGGCTATGATAAGATCACCAATGGCATAGTCACCATCTCAAGATTAGCTTATGTTGAAGGGTTGCAACACAACCTAATAAGCATAAGCCAATTATGTGATCTTGGCTATGTCAATGTATTCCACAAGGATGAGTGCCAAATTAAGAGGTCAAGTGACCAAGAGGTCATCTTGACAGACACTAGGATTGGAAATTTTTTTTGTCTAAACTTTCTATTTTTAAGTAAACACTCCCCAATATGTCTAATTACAAATGTGAATGTCTTATACTATGTATAATGGCACAAAAGGCTAGCTCATTTGAATTATAAGAACATTGGTAAGCTCTTTCAGTGTAGAGTTAGCGAGAAACTGTCCCAAGATGAAATGCACTAAGGATGGTATTTGTTCTGCATGCCAAAAGGGCCCACAGACAATAGCTTACTTCAAATTCATTAGGTCCAAAAACTCATTGAGGTGTTTATACCTCCTGCATATGGACTTGTTCGGTCCTATGCCTATTCATAGTCTAGGTGAGAAAAGTCTACACCCTTATGGTTATTGATGACTTCTCTAGGTTTGCTTGGATTTTCTTTATTAAGAAAAAGTCTGAAACTCTTGATATCTTTAGGACCTTTGTAAAGCAAGTTCAGAATGAATTGGACAGTATTGTGGTAAAAATCAGAAGTTACTATGGTACTGAATTCTAGTCTAAAGGCATGACAAAATTATATGAAGAGCAAGGGATTCATCAAGAATTTTCTTCTACAAGAACACCCCAGCAAAATGGGATAGCTGAGAGGATAAATAGAACTCTCATTGAAGCTGGCAAGACACCGCTAAGTGACATATCTCTCCCACAGTATTTCTAGGCTGAGAAAGTAAATACTTCATGTCAAGTCCTAAATAGAGCTTCTATCACCAAGAGTCACAAGAAGACTCCCTATGAGATCATGAAGGGAGGAAAACCAAACCTAGCCTATTTCAGGATCTTTGGTAGCAAATGCTATGTGCTCAATAATGGGAAGTTTATTTGACTAAGTTTGCTGCCAAATCCTATAATGGGATATTTGTTTGGAACAACAATCATAGCTAGGCTTATAGGATCTACAACTTGAAAAATCAAGTTGTGGATGAGTCCATAAATATAGTGTTTGATGAATCTACTATGATTAACAGTGAGCTACCAAGCTCTCTTCTAGTCCTACAGGTATAGAATTAGTGATGGACAAATTGTCCATCAAGGAAGCTCCTCCTGCTGCCCAAGATAAAGAAGGAGTGTGCATTCCATAAGAAGGGCAAAGCTCACATGATGATGATGAAGAACAGCAAGCTCCAGCCTCTAAAGCTCCAGATGTTAAAGGAAGATTTCCGCCAGCAGTTAGGAATCAAAGAGATCATCCCAGACACCAGAAAATTGGTGATGCTCATCATGGAGTTATAACCAGGAGTAGAAGTCTCAACATAGCCATGTACTCAAGCTTCCTATCACAAGTTGAGCCCAAAATATTCGAAGAGACCAACATTGACCAGTTATGGATTGTGTCAATACAAGAAGAACTGAACCAGGTTAAAAGATGTAAGGTCTGGAAGCTAGTTCCCAGACCACAAGGACTTAATATCATTAGAACTAAGTGGATCTACAGGAATAAGCTTGATGAAAATGGCACTATAATCAAGAACAAAGCTAGACTAGTGGCTAAGACATATAGAAAAGAAGAAGGTTTTGATTTTGATCAAACATTTTCCCAGGTAGCTAGGCTAGTGAAAGTATCTAGCGTCTACCAAAATCACCTAGAGGGGGTGAATAGGCGATGTTTGTGTCTTTTCACGGAATAAAAATCACTTAAAAATCAAGCACACAAACATAGAGATTTATAGTGGTTCCCCGAGTTGGGTACGTCAACTTTCCTGCCTCGCCTATCTACTACGAAGGGCTAAATTCGAATACTTCACAAATCTCGGATTTTCACAATCTTACACCTCGGAGCCGTTACTCTGACAACTCAGAGACAATGCTCCTACCACTCAGAGAACTACCTCTTCTACAACTCGATCCACAAACTGGATCTACTACTCGATCCACAAACAGATCTACTCACTCGATCCACAGACAGATCTATAAACTCGGAGAAACTTCTCCTACAAGAGTAAATAAATGTTACAAAAATTATTACAATTAATCCTTTGCAAGATCTAAAAACAGCAATTCGCTGTTCCTCTAAAAAGGTTGATCTTGATTTCACTTGGAGAACAAGGGGTAAACTGAACTCTTCCGAAAATCTTGAAACTTACGCCTTCAATCGACACAATCTGGAGAAGTGTAGATCTGCAGGAGATAATCGATCCAGTCACATATATCGATAATTATCTATCGTACATAGCAAGTCAACGAGCGGCTGATCAGAAATCGCGAAATACTAGAGTGTGCGCCCGAAGGCTGGTCTATTTTTGAAAGTTCTTGTCGATTCAAAAGATTAGAAAAGTCACGATTAGTATTGAAGAAAAATCCTCAGGTATTTATAGACATCCTCCTTCTAACTGTATAAAGAAAATTTCGAAAAACGAAACCTAAAAAGCACTGTGCATGGTCGATCGAACCCGTGATTGCTTTTTTGAAAATAATCGGAAAAATGACCTAAGTCAAATCTGTCGAGTATCGTCGAGTATCATAATGATACTCATCGAATACATCTTGATATACGACTAAAAGGACTTAGCCAAATCAACCAAGGCAGGCTGGTCACTCAACGCCATGGCGAAGAGTCTTACTCGACGAATTCGTCGAGTATCACCAGGTATACTCGACGAATTCTTTGAGTATCGAATTCTTTGAGTATCGGATGAAATGTTAACTCAACGCACTCAACGCTTTGATATTCGACAAAAAAACTTGGAAAAATCTAGAGAAGTACTGTCGACAAGACTCGACGAATTCGGCGTGTACCACTTAGAATATTCAGCGAATATGATGAGTATCGTTAGATACATTCGACAAATTCGATGAGTATGCACGATGATACTCGGCGAATTTTACTTAATAGATTTTTCAATTCTTCAGCGATTTTTCCCTAAGTATAAAATATGGATTCGACGAGTATGAGTAGGTATACACGACGAATTCGACGAGTATCAAGCTGATACTCGATGAATTCGATGAGTATTCCAAACCATACTTGACAAATTATACTTAGGTGAATTTTTGTCTCCTTAAATCTATCCCTTGACCATTCTTGAGCCTTCTCTTGTACTTGAGATAAAAGTACACCCCAATAGAGAGATTACACATGAGTCAACACTTTGGCCTACATAATGAGGAATTACATTATATAGTTTTGTGTTTACTGACCCACTTTAACCTAATATTGGTGTGTACTTAGTAATGAAAACTTGCAAGTACATAACTTAAAAGAAACAACAAATACAGTCACAATTCATCTTAGCTTAACTAGGCCCTTCTTCAAATCTAGGTTATTATGGATACAATACCCAACAATCTCCCCCTATTTGAAGAAGTCAGAACCCTATAAGCTAAGGTGAATTATACACAAAAATAATGAAATAATAAAATATTAAGACTTGAAAGGATAACAAAAATTAAACACAACACGCATTCAAAGACAATCATAGAAATCATATATATATATCAAATTGTTCCTAGTTTGGGGGTGCAACCCACAACTAAACACAAAATATAACTATTGGTATAACCTTCTCTGACTCTTGTACCTCTGTCTATCAAAATAAGCCTTTGGCTTTGGAAAGTACTTTGGGGGGGGGGCAGGCATCAAATCAGCATCTCTATTGAAAGTTAGGGTTAGATCTGATATACTGTAGAGGGGGGGGGGTGAATAGAGTATGTATGTATATTTAAAAAAAATTCCTGAACTATAAAGATTATACCTAAACTTAGATACTATATCACAGCATACAAAATTGAAATAAATGAAATCACAGAAAAACTAAATAACACAACCACAGCAAGAATAAGAAGAAGAGGGCAACCAGACAACACAAGAATTTATAGTTGTTCCCCAACCTGGGTACATCCACTCTTCTACTACCTTGGTAGGAATCCACTCACGTTTTTGATCAGGTGACTGTCACCAATGAGCTTTTGGTAAGGTGCTCAAAAACCAAACCTCAAGTCTTTTAGTTAGGAGACTTGCAACCAGGAATCACTTTTGAAGGGAGTAGAGAACCCTTTTTATAGAGGGGGTGAGAGACAGATGGTGTCTTCTCTTTCTCAAATACAACTGAGAAGACTAGTGGAATTGATGTTAACAAAAAGCTCCCCCTGAAATATTGAGTTTGTTAAGGGAGGAATAGGACTTTTTCTTCAGGGTGATAGGCCTTCAAGCTTTCAACTTTAACCTGAAGAACTTCAGGAACTTCTTGATAGATGTAGTATTGTTGTCCAACTAAAAGTTTTGGAGAGTATGATAGAAGAAGATTCTATATTTTTATTGTTATTCTTTTTCTTCAGAAAGATTCTTCTTCTTCTGGTCTAACAGTTGTTGATTTCTTGACTGATCAATTCTCTATGTCTCAAGAATTCAGTATGTCTCTTAGATTGTGTATGTTGGAAGAAAGAGAACTTCTCGTTTTTATATTTTCCATGTGGAATTCCTTTTGAATTTTGAAATTCTTTCTGTAATTAATGCTGACGGCCTTGGAATAATTTGGCATTGATTTGTTTCCCCAGCTATCCTTTAGAAAAACGGCAGGCAATAATCCTGATGAAGACCGTAATTAATGTTCTTGTCTAACGGTAATATTCAGAAAATATTAGAGCATTAATTATTCAGGAATCATTGCCACATAATAAGGAGAAAAGAGGAAAACAGCCAAGACTGGATTCGTCGACCTGAGTCCACAGTTCGTCGAGCTGAGAATAGCTGTTCGTCGAGCTGAGATCCAAGATCGTTGACCTCTGAATGCTGCTTGATAACTTTCTTCTTCTGTGCATCAAGTTTGTCAAGCTGAGATCTAGGATCGTCGAGCTGATCCCTGAGAACTGAGTTCGTCCAACTGGTCCAAGATCGTCGAGCGTAGTTTTGATTCTAGACATAGATTATTTTCTTGTGTAGAGTGTTGAAGTATCATTTTGGCATTGAGTGAGATGTCCTCTGGCTTTGAGTGTTAAATCACCATTCTGGCATTGAGTGTAATGTCATCTGGTGTTGAGTGAAATGCCATCTGGTGTTGAGTGTTGAATCACCTTATCCAGAATTAGTTGACCAGAGAACAGAGTTCGTCTAGCTGATGTTCTTAGTTCGTCGACTGAAGTTTGACTAAGATAAGTTATCACTTTGTCCAGAGTTCGTCGAGCTGAGAACCAAGTTTGTTGAGATGAGCTCAGAGATTTGTCTCTGAGTTCGTCGAGCTGAGCAAGACTTTCGTCAATCGGAGATTGACGAACATAGAACTCCTTTTTCTAAGTCTTGAATAATCTAAGTCTCTAGTCTCTGATTTTGTTGAAGGCTGGTCCCTGACATTGTTGACTCTAAGGACTTGACCTATACTCTAGGACACAACCATAACCCTGGTCTATATATGTTGGGTCATATCCTAACTTAGTGAACCTAGCCCAAATCCAACTAGAGATCCAACAATCTCCCCCTATTTGGGTGAGGTCATTATTTAAAGAATAAAAAAAATAAAAAAAAAGTATACAAAGCAAAAAAAACACAATATATATCTGGCAGAGAATTAATCAACAAATATGCAGCAGATATATTTACATAGTTAGCTTTGTAATAAGAAAACATAATTTATCAAAAAAATATACCATAAACATATAACAGTTCATCTTCTAGTTTTTCTGTTTCTTCTCCTTTGCTTCTTTTCTCTTATCACCAGGCTGAGTAAAAAAAATTTCCCTGTTAGGATTGACAGCTTCTCTTTTTGATATATACATATCTGCTGGTCCAATCACTATCTGGGTGGAGGTTCTGGTAACTACAGCCTCTAGGTGTCTAGCCATACAATCTGCAAGATTAAATACCTTCTTGCTTACATGAAGTCCTTCAAGTTCTTTCTCTCAATATGAGGACATAGTAGTGAACTTGGTTGGATCTTCTCCTTCTTCTATGGCCTTCTTTATCTGTGACAGACATATCAATTATTGAAGCCTAGCCATCCTGAAATTAGGATCAACATCCTGACTGACAGATGATTGATCATCTTGGGAGGGTAGCAGAGTAGCAGGCCTGAATTGAGTTGACTGTGCTTGAAAGCTTGCTGCTTTCTGGCTTTCATCACTCTGAGTGTGTAGTGACTTTAGAGGTGCAGTTTCACTATATTTTCCTTTAGGTTTGTGTGATTCTGAATGCCTTCTTTGTTCAACTTGTTGTTGGGGAGGAGAGAACTCTGGCTTCTAATAGACTACTTCCTTTATCAGCTATGTACAACCAATACTTCTTTGCTGGCTGCTTCCATGAGATTGATTTCTAGATGGCCTTTCCTGCCTCTGATAAGTTTTGTGAATGCAGGCTTGGAAGGTGCATCTGACCTTTGATAAGTGGTTCCTGAAGCACCAGCAGCTGGAGGAGGAGGAGGGGGATCCTTCATGTATCTATGAGGAGGAGGAGGGGAGTATCTTCTGCTTTTCTTTCTAGCCTTTTGTTCATTTTTTGATAGCCACATCCAAGCTGGCATCCCTTTGTATGGAGTTATGTTTTGCAGAATATAGTAGGGAGTGTCATTTTTATTTCCTGGCTTAGGAGCAGGAGGCGGAGGAGCCTTCCATTTCTTAGAGATTTTCTTCCTCTTTGGGTCCTCCTCATCATCATCATCATCAGAAGGTTGAGGATTGTCATACATATCATAAATTTCTCTTAGTGTGTCCTCAGAAATTGTTTTCTTTTCTGTCTGTGAGGGAACTGGAAGGGAGACTGGAGAGCTATATACATCAGTACTTTGAGCAGCAAACTTATTCTCTTCCTCAATGTCAGCCATGATCAAGGCATCTAGATCAGGCATTGGAGAGTCATCCATTACAAACACTGGAGCAATGGGAGAAGATACAATAGGAGAAGCAATTTGTGGAGAGGATGGAATGGCAGGGTAGCATGACTGGACTTGAGTTGCTTGACAACTTTAGGTCTTATTGGAGAAGAATAAGGGATAATAGCCAATGATGGCTTAGTATACTCAGCTGGAGGGAGACTTAGATAAACTGTATCAAAAGATCTTAACAGATTTATCAATTCTATTGTGGGATTGATAAAAATATCACCAACAGTATTTATTTCCAGTATAACTGACTCATCTATATCCATGTAATTTTCAAAAAAATTAATCAAATCAAATAAATCTGTATAATCTGCTTCAGCTTCTGCTTCTGTATCGATTACTGCTATATCTATAGTATCTAAGACCTATACAACTGGTTCTGCTGCTGCTGCTGCAACTGCTACTACTTCTTCATGAAGTATCTCCCCCTGCCTGGTCTCAGTTGATACTGAAGCCAGGCCCCCAAATGAAGAGGGAGAAGTAGTGAGGGCAGAGATCTGGGCATCAAGAGAGGATATGGAGGCAGCTAGAGGAGAAATGGCCTCTGGTATAAGAGATTTGAGTAGGTGTGTGAGGAGAGTAATTAGTGGGGTAATAAGAGATGGATCCAGGTTTGGAGAAGTGGATGGTGGGGCAGTTGCTGGTTGAGTGGAAATTGCAGTTGCTGGGGGGGTGATAGGTGGAGGTGGAATGGGAGTGTCTAGGGGGGAGTCATGTTGAGGAGAGAGAGTTTCAATGGAGAGGATAATAAATTGAAGGAGGGGAGTGAGGAGAGGGTGGTGTGGGGGATATTAGCAAGATGAGATGGAAGAGGGGATTGGGGTGGTGTAGGTATGGATGTATCAGGCTGAGATGAAGGAGGATGGGATGGTATATGTGTAGGGAAAGAGGGAATTTGAGATGCTGGTGGTGTTGGGGTATGGATTAAAATTGTAGTGGAGGGTGGGGTTGGTTGGACTTGTGATTGGGATGGAACTTGAGGGGCAGGAGGTGGTGGCGGGGTGGAGAGGATCCCTTCAGTAGGGTGGGGAGAGGCTGGTGTAGCCCTTGTACTCTCAGAAGTTCTTAAAGAGGAGGTGGTAGCCTTAGTTGGCTTTGTGATAGTCCTCTCCCACTTGCTAAAAAGAGCACAAGTGAGTCTCTTAGAAGCATTGATGGATATGGTCGAGGAGACCAGGGATCCTGCAGCCTTTTCCTTGAGGAAGATCCCTAGGATCCTTCCAAAGCGCACCTCTTTCTTTTTTTTCTTCTTTTTAATCAAGTCGAACAGAATTTGAGCCCAGTTCACAGCATTGTTATTTACTATGGAACACATAACCAGGAACTGATGCCTGGTGATGTAGTTGTGTGTTTTGTGCTTTCCTAGCAACACTTTCCCAGCTATATCTGCAAGAAACTTACACTCGGTAGACAAAAGTTTCTTAAGTAATTAGTTTGGGGTGTCTCCAGAATAACCCATTGTACTCAGCATCAAATCAAATTCTTCAGTGTCTATTTCTAATTCATCCTCACCATTTTTCAATCCAAAAATCTCAGTTAAAATATCGGGGGTAAGAGAAATAGCATTACCCGCGATGCTTCCAATCATCGTATTCTCGTCTGTAGTAGCTGTATAGACCCAGTCCCTGATCTCTATTGCAGATATCTTGATGCGAGTGGAAAGAAGAGTCTTTAGTTGTTTATCTTCAAGGAGTTGTAGAATGTTCAGGAAGATTTGATCGGAGTACTAGAAAGATTCAAAGTCCAAATCAAAACAAGAGTCAAACTTCATAGCAGCAAGAGATCCTATGGAAATCCTTTTTAGAAAAGCTAGATGGGATTCTTTAGGGTTCAGTTGGAACCTAGCACAAAGGAATGTAGCAAACATGATATCAGGTATGCTTGTAGTAAGGTATAGTAGGGACCCAACATTGCCCCTATATAATTTCTGATCCATAGGTTTCTCATGCACATCATGAACCAATTACAGCATTTGTAACCATGAGTGTTTTCTTTGCTGAGGCATCAGCAATCCCAAACTTTTTAATAAGCTCTTTAGCATGTTTAGCCTGGGAAATGAAGATTCCATCAGGAAGCTGCTTTATTTGGAGACCAAGGAAGTAGGAGAGCTCACCCATGCTACTCATCTCAAATTTTGAATGCATTAGATTAGAAAATCTGTTGCATAATTTGGAATCAGTAGAACCAAATATTATGTCATCTACATATATTTGCACTAACAGTATTTTATCATGATGCATTTTGGTAAATAAAGTCCTATCTACTATGCCTCTTGAAAAACCATGCTCTAAGAGAAAGCTTGCTAAGGTCTCATACCAAGCTCTTGGAGCTTGCTTTAAACCATAGAGTGCTTTATGCAATTTAAACACATAAGAGGGATTAGTTGGAGAAACAAAACCTAGAGGTTGTTCAACATAAACCTCTTCTTTAAGTTCCCCATTTAAGAAAGCACACTTCACATCCATTTGATAAACTTTGAACTTTTTGAATGCAGCATAAGCCAGAAATATCCTTATAGCTTCTAGCCTGGCAACTGGAGCAAAGGTTTGATCATTGTCAATCCCTTCCTCTTGCCTATACCCTTGAGCAACAAGCCTAGCCTTGTTCCTCACAATCACACCTTGGGCATCAAGATTATTTCTGAATACCCATTTGGTTCCAATGATTGGGTAGTCTTTTGGTCTTGGAACCAAAACCCAAACTCTGCATCTCTCAAACTAATTAAGCTCCTCTTGCATTGCAATGATCAAGTGGGATCTTGTTCTGCATCAGTTGTAGATTGAGGCTCAATTTAAGAGAGGAAACATGCATGCATCAAATCTTTGTTGAGTTGATGCCTTGTATGTACACCTACTGTTATGTCTCCAATCACTTGGGATCTGGGGTGATCCCTTAGTATGACAAAATTAGTGGGTGGATTTGGTTCTGCAACATCATTTAGAGAGAATTATTCTTGCGGAGTAGCTTTTATTATTATAGGGGGGTCATCTTCTTCCACAGTTTCTTCATCACTTTCTTCATTGACTTGTTGAGAAGGATGAGGTACAACTTTTGGGGTAAGGTTTAAGTCATCCAATTTCTCACACAAGTTGTGTACCTGTAAGGAGTCTTTTGTAGAAATCTCTTTCTCCTTATAAAACATGTTAGCCTCATCAAATGTAACATGCATAGATTCCTCTATTTTCAATGTAGATTTATTAAATACCCTATAAGCTTTGCTGATTTGGGAATATCCTAGAAAAATTCCCACTACAGCGTTTGCTTCAAACATTCTAATATGCTTTTTGTCATTGGTTTGAATATAACATACACAACCAAAAACTTTAAAATAGTTGATTATTGGTTTCTTTCCTTTGAGCAATTCATAGGGAGTCTTATGTTTTAGTTTGTGTATTAAGCTTCTATTCAGGACAAAATTTATTGTGCTCACTGCCTCTGCCCAATAGGATAGGGGCATGTAAGCATCTGCCAGTAATGTGCATGCAGCTTCAATGAGTGTTCTATTTTTCCTTTCAGCTACTCCATTTTGTTGAGGAATTCTAGGAGATGAGAAGCAGTGCCTGATACCTTCCTTCTCACAGAACTCATACATAAGAAGAGACTCAAACTCTGTACCATGATCACTTCTTATCAATACAACATGAGAAGAGTACTCAATCTGTATGATCCTGAGAAAATCTGTAAGAACCTTGAATGTATCTGACTTAGATCTCAGAAAGAATACCTTAGATAATCTGGAGAAGTCATCTACAACCACTAAGGTATAAGATTTCCCTCCTAGTCTTTGTAAAGCCACAGGGCCAAAAAGTTCCATATGTAGTAAGTACAATATCCTAGGTGAATCACTCTTATTAATGGATTTGAAACTAGATTTAGTTTGCTTGCCTAGTTGACAAGCCCTGCAGAGTCCTTCCTTCTTGTAGGGGCTAGAAGGTAGACCTCTAAAAAGGTTGTCCTTAGATAACCTAATAAAATTTTTCAGATTTACATGTCCTAATATTTTTTGCCACAAGTCATTTTGACTGCTAACTATGTTAAGCAAACATATGTCTGAAGTAACAGAATGAAAATTAACTAGGTATATGTTTCCTTGTCTATTGCCAATTAAAACAGGTTTGTTTTCTTTAAAGGTAATAGTACAAGAGCTAGAGTTGAATGATACCTGATAACATTCATCATAGAGTTGGATTATAGAGATGAGGTTATGCTTTAGTCGAGTTACATATGAAACTCTCTTGAAAGTTATTGTTCCAATCCTGACTTTGCCATAGCCCTCTGTTTGGCCACAGTTAGAGTCACCAAAGATGACCTTTGGTCCCAGCTTGGGCTTATAATCAATTAGATTGTATTTATTGCCTGTCATGTGCTTGGAGAATCAACTATCAAGATACCAATGTTGATTATATTCTGGACAGGTCTTCATCTGCAAATAAGATAGTTAGTTGTTCTTGACCCAAGTAACCTTGGGTCCTTGTTGATTTACATAGCTATAACTAGAAATGTAAGAACATTCAGGTTGATCTTTATAGCCTTTGGGGCGATATCTTCTTGGTGGTATTATCCATTTACTAAAAGGATTAAAGTTGCTGTTATAATTTAGGTTTCTGTTGTAAGAATCTGTGATCGACGATTTCTGGTTGGATTGTCGACCTGAGCTCGACGATGTTGGATGAGATCGTCGATCTCTACTTCAAGAACGAAGATATTCATTCTTGGGGCACCAAAATCGTCGATCTCTGGTCGACAAACCATACTGGTATCGTCGATCATAGATCAAAGAATAATTATTACTTAAGTTAGCTTTCAGAGATCGTTGTTCTGAGTTCAACGATCTGTTCATATATCGTCGATCTGATTTCGACGATAACTACTGAACATTGTTGTTTTCGTTATTCTTCTGGTTGTTAAGTTTATTCTTAGTTTCAATTTGTTCAAGAAATTTATTGACCATACTAACCTATTCAGTATTCTTCTTTCCTTTGTCAGATATAAACTTTAATGGTTTGCAAAGGTTATTTTTCTGAATTAGAGGTGGATCACTAGAGGAGGCAACTAGTCCTAGTTTGCTATTGTTAATCCTAGCATTTACAGTACTAATGATATCTAGCAGTTGCAAACTTCTTCCATTTAGTGATTCTTCTAACTTCTTAGCCTTGCTAAGTTCAGATTTCAGAAAAGATATTTGTTCATTAGCAGAAATCAGTTCATTTGTTAGATTAGCATTTTTTGAGGTTATTTTGTCTAAATCATTTAGTTTTTCTCTGAGAAGTTTGATTTCATTCTCAGAGCTGATCAAGTCTAAGCATAAATTTTTAAATTCAAATTTAAACTCATCTGATTCAAAATCATAAGATGTTATTACCTGATCTTCAGTTGATAAGAATTCCTCATTTTCAGATTCATCTATATCTGATCTTCTACAACCTGCCTCAATGGCCATGATGCAAACTTCCTTAGCTTTCTGCTCTTCTTCATCCTCACTGGAACTGGAGGATGTTGACTTTTCTTCAGTATCACTTCATGTTTCAGCAAAAAAGCCCTTGTCTTTCCTCTTGTGCTTCCTTGAGGAAGGTTTGCTTTAGTGACTCTTCCTTGAGTCCATCTCCTTTCTACTAGCCTTCTTCTGAACTTCTGGGCACTCAGAGATGAAATGCCCTTGTTTCCTGCAGCCAAAACAAACTATTTCTTTAGATGGTGTTTTGTCATACCTTGGTTTATCTTCATATTTTGAAGGTTTCTTCTGAAGTCTTTTCTAGCCATCTTGAAGAATCTCTTAGCAAAAAGACTCATCACTCTTCATTCACAGGAATGACTTCAAAATCTTCTGTAGCTTTGAAAGCTATGTTATGCTCCTTCCTAGTTGGTGTAGGAGTCTTCACTTCAGCTACTTTTTCTCTTACTTTCATCAGTTGCTCATAAGACTTTAGCTTTCCTAGAAGAGATTCTGTTGAGATCTTTGTCATGCTTCTGGCTTCTCTGATGGGCCAGATTCTTGAGTCCCATGTGCTGGGAAAGCACATAAGGATTTTGTCATTCACTTCAATTAAAGTGATTTCTTTATCTAGGGTCCTTAGCTCACTGATGATGGAGCTGAGTCTATTGTAAATCACTTCAACTGTTTCTGCTTCATCCTTCTTGAAGTTTTCATACTAAGTGATGAGGTTTGATCTTCTATCTTTCCTCTCATGTGCTGATCCAGCCACCATTTGGTTCAAAGAGTCCCAAATGTCCTTAGCTGATTGACACTCAGCAACCTTTTGAAATATTTCATCAGACATAGTTTGAGCCAGTATGTTCATGGCTCTGGCATCAGCTATCTTAGCCTTTTTCTGTGCATCTATCCATCCAGGGGGTGAAACTGCACTCAAGTCAGTTGATGCAGTTGAGGTTGAAGCTACTGGAGATGGTGGTCCTGTTAAGATAGAATTAAATATATCTTCATCAATAGAGTTCATGTAAAGCCTAATTCTTTCCTTCCATATTGTTAACTTGGACAAGTTGCACACTTGAGGTCTGGTGCTTGCATATTCTTTGTTTTGTGCCATGCTGTGCATATAAATCTAGTAAAGATAATGAACAGATATAACCTAGGATCTTTGGTTCAAAGGTGTAACTTGTACACCCAAAAGAACCTCCTCTGATACCAATTGAAAGTTAGGGTTAGATCTGATATACTCTAGAGGGGGGGGGGTTGAATAAAGTATGTATGTATATTCAAAAACTTTTCATGAACTATAAAGATTATACCTAAACTTAGATACTATATCACAGCATACCAAATTGAAATAAATGAAATCACAGAAAAGCTAAATAACACAACTACAATAAGAACAAGAAGAAGAGGTCAACCAGACAACACAAGAATTTATAGTGGTTCCCCAACTTGGGTACATCTACTCTTCTACAACCCTAGTAGGAATCCACTCAAGTTTTTTATCAGGTGACTGCCACCAATTGATCTTTTGGTAAGGTGCTCAAAAACAAAACCTCAAGTCTTTTTGTTAGGAGACTTGCCACCAGGAATCACTTTTGAAGGGAGTAGAGAACCCTTTTTTATAGAGGGGGTGAGAGAGTGATGGTGTCTTCTATTTCTCAAATACAACTGAGAAGACTAGTGGAATTGATGTTAACAAAAAGCTCCCCTGAAATATTGAGTTTGTTAAGGGAGGAATGGAACTTTTTCTTCAGGGTGATAGGCCTTCAAGCTTTCAACTTTAACCCGAAGAACTTCAGGAACTTCTTGACAGATGTAGTATTGTTGTCCTACTGAAAGTTCCTGAGAGTATGATAGAAGAAGAATCTTGATTTGGATGGTTGTTCTTCTTCAGAAAGACTGTTCTTCTTCTGGTCTATCAGTTTTTGATTTCTTGACTGATTGATTCTCTATGTCTAAAGAATTCTGTATGTCTCTTAGACTGTGTATGTTGGAATAAAGAGAACTTCTCGTTTTTATATTTTCCATGTGGAAGTCCTTTTGAATTTTGAAAATTTTCCTATAATTAATGTCGACGGCCTTGGAATAATTTGGCATTGATTTGTTTCCCCAACTGTCCCTTAGAAAAACGGCAGGCAATAATCCTGATGAATACCGTAATTAATGCTCTTGTCTAACGGTAATATTCAGAAAATATTAGAGCATTAATTATTCAGGAATCATTGCCACATAATAAGGAGAAAAGAGGAAACCAACCAAGACTTGATTCATCGACCTGAGTCCACAGTTCGTCGAGCTGAGAATAGCTATTCGCCGAGCTGAGATCCAAGATCGTTGACCTCTGAATGCTGCTTGATAACTTTCTTCTTCTGTGCATCAAGTTCATCGAGCTGAGATCTAAGATCGTCGAGCTGAGCCCTAAGAACTGAGTTCATCCAGTTGGTCCAAGATCGTCGAGCTGAGTTTTGATTCTAGACTAAGACTATTTTCTTGTATAGAGTGTTGAAGTATCATTTTGGCATTGAGTTAGAAATGTCCTCTGGCTTTGAGTGCTAAATCACCATTCTAGCGTTGAGTGTAATGTCATCTGGCATTGAGTGAAATGTCATCTGGTGTTGAGTGTTGAATCACCTTATCCTGAATTAGTCGACCAGAGAACAGAGTTCGTCTAGCTGATGTTTATAGTTCGTCGACTGAAGTTTGACTTAGAGAAGTTATCACTTTGTCCAGAGTTTGTCGAGCTAAGAACCAAGTTCGTCGAGCTGAGCTCAGAGATTTGTCTCTGAGTTCGTCGAACTAAGCATGACTTTCGTCGACCGGAGATCGACAAACATAGAACTCCTTTTTCTAAGTCTTGAATTCTCTAAGTCTTGAGTCTCTGACTTTGTTGAAGGCTGGTCCCTGACATTGTTGACTCTAAGGACTTGACATAGACTCTAGGACACAACCATGACCCTGGTCTATACATGTTGGGTCATATCCTAACTTAGTGAACCTAGCCCAAATACAAACTAGGGATCCAACATCTATAAATTCTTAAGTTAATTCTCCTTTATATGCAGGACAACTTATACTTATTCCATTCTTCCTGATCATAGTGGTGCTAATTTTTTACACCACCAATTTCGACCAAGGAGAATGTATCCAATATAATACCTCTAGATATGGGACTCCACACTTCTTCCATATCTTTGTTTTGTTCTGAACTAATAGCAGACAGGCCATCCCCATATCTTCTTCGCTTGTGAACCGGAGGGGGAAGTATTCAACAATTTCTACCTCTGGAGCCTCTACAGCAGTAGTAGATGTAGTGTCTGCCTGAGAAAAATCATGTGTGTCTGACCAAAACTTAGAGTAATTCTGGGAAGGATGAGTCTCATCATGTGGTGGTATATGCACAATAGGTACTTGAGATCCTGTCAACTGACTATGCAGCCACACACAGTTTTTATAACTGTAGTCATTTACACTTTTGAAATTTGCTAACATTGCTACTTCAAGTGCATTGAACTTAGCTGCCACCTTAGCTTCCAAGGAATCCTCCCCCTTTCTGACTTCTACAACCAGAGCATTTGCATACGCTTGCAAGCTGTCGTCATAATGAGCCAAGCTGTCGTCATAATGAGCCATAGAATTATTTTTCTCTTCAATCATAGTTTTGGCATTAGTATCGACATTGCACATCACCTTCTGATTGCTTTCTAATCCTTTCATAACAAATTAAATTCCTTTAATCCCATGGGTAAACCAGGAGTCTAACTTGGCACCTAGATTATCAAAACTTACGTTAACCTCAGCTAGGCCTTTGTTCAGGTCTCTTTCGGCAACTTTCATCTTTCTCAGAACAAATTTCATGGAAGAATCAAAATATGCCTTCTGATTTGCTGGCATTGCCTCTATACTCTATAGAAGTGTACTATCAATAGTCAACACTTGAGTCTCTGGGATGGGAGTGCTGGGTAGATCCTCACTGGAATACTAATCTATCAGAGATAAATGAGCTCTAGAAGTAGTAGCTTGATTTGTAGTAGTAATGAGAGCTGAAGTTTGCTCCTCAACATCTCCCTCCTCATCAGTAAGATCCACAATCTCCATTTCAGACGCAGGAGGTGCATCTTGCATTCGAAGCTATCCTTTTCTCCAGGTTGCTCCTAAGCCTAGCAACCTCAATATTAACTGATATAGAAGTCTTAGTCACCTGCCCATCAGAAGATAAAGCAGAAACAATTTCAGGGAGAGGGATTATCAGGTTCTCCACTACAATGAGTGCATTAGCATCACTAACCTCAACATTAGCAGACTTATCAAAATCAATTCTCATCTCATTAGAAGCAGCATCATAAATATCATCTATATCCTTTTCCTTAGCAGTATATTCCTCAACTATATCAACCTCTGCCTCCTCAACATTATCAACAACAACTTCATCCTCAACAATAGTATCTGTCTTTCCCTCCTTAGGAACCAACTCTTTAGCAGCAGTCTGAGCCGTCTTGGCAACCTCTGTCATTAGATCTTATGGCTCTGGGATTAGAGTAACTGACTCCCCCTCTATTCATTCCCTCAAACTCTTTGGAATGTCACTAGGGTGTGGAGAGGTAATCCTGACCTCAGGAGAAAGTTCTGCCTTCACCATAGCAAAATCTTGGGCTCCTCTGCCCTGGT
This sequence comes from Platanthera zijinensis, assembly GCA_039513925.1. Classification (NCBI taxonomy): domain Eukaryota; kingdom Viridiplantae; phylum Streptophyta; class Magnoliopsida; order Asparagales; family Orchidaceae; genus Platanthera; species Platanthera zijinensis. The sequence goes on from CM077080.1 coordinate 86,669,479, forward strand.
GATCCTCCTATCCCACCTGGAAAATATAGATGGGTCTATTTTCTTCAAGTGATGGATAGGCACCCCTTTGGTCTTATCAAACCTATCTCAATCTAGCTGATTCAGATACAAGCTGATAATCCTTCCAAATTTGGGTGTGCGGTGACTGTCCTTGATTTTCTCAAACAGAATCGCACCCCAGTCCATTCTCTTTCTGCAGATGATTGTTACTAGAATATTGAACATTTCAAAAGATCGATAGTCGTGTGAACTTGTCTTGCATAGCAACACTTTTCCAATGATATATGATAGTAGCTTTCCTTCTTCGTTCATTACTTTCTTTTTGATAGCTTTTATACCTATGGGAAAACCACAGAATAACATAGACCTTGTGAAGTCCTCGTTGAGATGATCTGCTTCTCCACAAGCTGGGAGACTCAAGAACCAGGTGAGATGAGAGGCCTTCATCTTAATGGCAGTTCCACGAACTTTGCCCTTGATTACAGTATCTTCGTGTCGGAGCTTCGCATTGTGGAAAAATTCAAGAACTTCTTTTGTCCATAACTTTGCATGGGTGTTCTAGGACGAAGGAGAGTCCGACGGTCTCCAACATTAGTATAAAATTTTTGAACTCATTGAATGCATCAAAAAAGTCTGTGCGGGCCAACTCACATCCCCTTAGCAAGCCACAGGAGCTTCTAGGAGCCATGGAGAAAACTGAAATCTAGACTTGGAAAACTGAAATATGATACCATTAGAATTCTGGACATGTCGAAATCGGAGACTGTCGGCTTTCGGGAATCCACCACTGTGCGATATCAGTGGAAGAACCTTGATTCTACTATCGGCTAGGGCATGGAAGAAGTTCACAATCCTAATAAAAGAAGAACGAATCCTTGGCCACGGGAGGAAGAAGATCCTGTAGACGTGGGAGCCGAACGATTGTGTTTCCTATTCAGTAAGATGACTGAGGGTTTCGTCGAAATTGACTGTGTGGTTGCCCCCAAGACTATATATATATATATATATATATATATATATATAATTTTAAAAATTTCTAGAAGGCGCGTACCTTATTTATCAATGGTTCTTCAGATGCAATATAGTAAGAAAAAATTCCGCACAAGTTAAATTCAGTGAGATTCAATGGATACAGAATCTGATTCAGCGAGTATCCATAGATATCCGACGAATCGGCAAGTTTGCCGTCCGATATTCGCCGAATTTTCCTTTGAAATATTTTCTGCTTTTCAGACATAGTTCCCGAGATATTTTCTACTTTAAGAGTCCATGTTCGACATTCCTAACTCTATTTTGAAAAACTAGAACTTGTTCTCATCCAACGGCTTTGTAAAGATATCTGCTATCTGCTTGTACGTCGGGACATAGCTGAGGGCAATGTCCTTATTTTGCACATGCTCATAGTTGAAGCGATACGACACCTCGATGTGTTTTGTCCGGCTGTGAGAGAGTGGATTATGTGCGATCGCTATTGCGCTAGATGAGTCATAATACATAGGATATTCCTAGAACATCAGGTTGTAGTCTTCTAGTTGGTTCCTGATCCTTAGAAGCTGCGTACAACAACAACCCACAGAGATATACTCTAACTCGGCAGTAGAAGTTGCCACACAATTTTACTTCTTATTGCTCCATGAGATAAGCCGTCATCCGAGGAATTGACACATCCCGGAAGTGCTTTTCCTGTCATCCCTGCTTCTTGCAAAATTATCATCTGAAAAACCAATTAGCTCGATATCATTATTTCTCGGGTACCATAAGCCAAGATTGGGCGTACCCTTAAGGTATCTTAAAATTTGCTTTGTAGCGACGTAATAAGATTCCTTAGAGTTCACCTAAAATCTAGCACAGACACATGTTGAAAACATTATATTTGGTTGTACTGGCAGTGAGCTAGAGCAAGGATCCAATTATGATTCTGTACTTGGTTTCATCAAAAGGTTTCCCTTTCTAATCCTTGTACAGAGACACAGTTGAACCCATTGGAGTCCTCATGGAGGTTGCATTCTCCATTCTGAATTTCTTAAGAAACTCCTTGGTGAACTTCGTTTGAGGGATGAAAATTCCATCTTCAGATTGTTTCATCTGAACTCCTAAGAAATACTTCAGCTTTCTCTTGCTGCTCATTTCAATTTTTTCTTGCATAAGTTTAGAAAACTTCTTGTAAAGATTGTCTTTCCTAGAGCCAAAAATAATATCATCGACATAGATTTGCACTAGCAGAATCTTGCCTTTTACTTCCCTAAGAAATAATGTCTTGTCTATCTTTCCTCGTGTGATCTTGTTCTCAAGAAGAAAGCTAGATGACATCTCATACCAAGATCGGGGAGCTTGTATTAAACCGTATAGAGCTTTATTTAAAAAATTAACATAATCAGGGAAATTGGAATTAACAAAACCAGGAAGTTATGCTATGAATACTTCCTCTTTCAGATTCCCATTGAGGAATGCTGCTTCACGTCCATTTGGTAGATGGTGGAGCCTTTGAGGGAATCATATGCAAGAAACAACCTGATCACCTCGAGCCTAGCCACTGGAGCAAAGGTCTAGTCGAATTCGAACCTTTCTTCTTATTTATATCCTTGTGTATATGTATGGCTTTGTTCTTGATGATTACTCCATGTTCTTCCGGCTTATTTCTGAATATCCATTTGGTGCTGATCACGTTCTGTCCCTTGGGCCTAGGTACCAACTCTCAGACTTTGTAACATTCAAACTGATTGTGCTCCTCTTGTATTGCCAGTATCAAAGAAGCATCCATATTTTCTTCTTCAAACTTGTTGGGCTTGACTTGAGCCAAAAAAGTAAGATTCATAATTTCATTAATAGTACCTCTCCTGGTTCTAACACAGTTGCCTGGTTCTCCTAATTATCTGATCAGTTGGGTGATCTTTTAGGTGTCTAAACCCTAGATTTCTAGCTCTTCCTCCAGCAGGCTCTATAACATCTAGTGCATCCTCTGTGGGTTGAGGAAAATCTTCCTCTAGGGATTCTTCATCCACCAAGCCGGGATTGACGAGCTTGATTGAGCTTGGAGCTTCTTCCTTGATAGCTTCATCCAAGCTTAGCTACTTGAACCTGGTACCTATATCTGCACCAATAATACTAGACGAATTGCTTTGGAGCATGTTTGTCTCATCAAATAAAACATTTATTGACTTTTATACCACCAGAGTTTTCTTATTAAAAATCATATATGCCTTACTATGACTACTCTAACCAAAAAAATAACTTCAAAACACTTTTCACTAAACTTTGTGCGGTAATACTTCCAATTAATAAGTATGAAGCATTTACTTTTAAAAATTCTAAAATAGGACACAGTCAGTTTTTTCCCATCAATAGCTCATAGGGGGTCTTGCGATAACTTTTGTTGATAAGTGCTATGTTTTGCACGTGACACGCTGTTTTGACTGCTTCAGCCCAGAAGTACTCCGTAAGTGAAGTGTCGTTCAACATAGTTGTACATGCTTCAATTAGGGTTCTATTCTTTCTCTCGGCAACTCCATTTTGCTGTAGAGTGTGTGGGGGAGGAAAACTCATGAAAGGTACTTTGACTTCCATAAAATTCTGTTATGGCACAAAACTCAAATTCTGTTCTGTGGTCACTTCTGATTTTGACCACAGAGCAATTTAATTCATTTTGAATTTGCCGGACAAAATTTGTGAATGTGTCGAAGCTGTCCGACTTGTGTTTCCGAAAGAACACCCAAGTAAAACACAAGTAGTCATCAATAATTACTAACATGTAGACCTTACCTCCTAAACTGTGAATAGGCATTGGACCGAATAAGTCCATATGAAGCAAGTATAAACTTCTTGAAGAATCCTTTTCAGAAAAACCCTTGAAGGTAGCCCTTGTCTGCTTACCCATTTGATATGAGTGACATGCGCTCTCTTTAAGGCACTTAATGCTGGGGGAATCTCCCTCTAAGTTGTGAGAAAATAGCATATTTATAGTTTTGAAATCAATATATGCTAATCTCTTGTGTCATTGGTCACAAAAAGACACACTACTTTTAACCATAAAACACACTAGGGTAGAATTATCTAAGCAAAGGAAATTCAAACAAAAAATATTTCTACTCTGAGTTCCTGTTAAGACCATCTCCAAATTTGTAGACGATTTTATCAAACACTTGTCCTTGCAGAACTCAACGATGTAGGCTTTGTCACATACCTGACTTATGCTTATAAGATTATGGTTTAATCCTTCAACATAAGCTACGTCTGTGAAAGAGACTATGCCGTTAGAAATCATACCATAGCCTTTTGTAGTTCCTTGGTCTGACTCTCCAAAGATGACTTTTGGTCCTTCTTTGACAGGGGTGAAATCGAGCAACAGGCTTCTTGTCCCAGTCATATGCCGAGAGCATCCTCTATCCAAATACAAGATAGGATTTTTGTTGGCCTTTAGACATACCTGCAATGACAAATTACTTTACCTTAGGAACCAAAACATATTTGGGTCCTTGGTTCCTAGTAAGCTTAACACCACTAGGAACATTAACTCTATGAGTGGTCAGCCTCGCATGGTTAACTTGTGGAGTAATAAAATTAGCAGGGTTATACCAGTAATCTACGCCAAAATGACCAATTTTTTTGCAGCACCAACAGTCAAACCTATTGTACCTTCTCTTGTACTCATGCTTTACCTTTTGAATGTGATGTCTAGTAGGGGCAACAAACTTAGAGGTGGAGGCTTCCTGATTACAACATACGCATGGCTTATCCATCTCATGTTTCTTAAGTGAAACATTTCTGGCTTTTGGTGCCATCTTATGGTTATGTACATGAATATAAGGACCATAACTCTTGAGTTCTATCTATTCATAACGTGCTTTAAAAAACTGGAACCATAGCCTCGGGGACGGGTCCATCCCTAGTATCTCTTCTTGGGCTCTATATAAGTAGGCCTAACATGATGACCATAGGATGACTCAAGTTCAAACTTGTTCATTGGGAAGATTAACTTCCTAAACGAGGGTTGACCCATAGGTGCCTTCCCATTTTCTTTAGTACTGGCTTTCTTGGCAGCCTTACCCTTTCTAGCTACGTAGCAAAGACCACTATCTTTATTTGGAGCTGAGAACTCATCAATGAGAGGGAGAACAGTCTTAGGCTTGGAGTAACTCTCAACGAGTTTTCTCTCCACCAAGAGCTTTCTTCCAGCTCATCAAGGTATTTCTCTTTCTTCATTAATATTTTAGCTGAGCTTTTCAGTTACTCTTGCAAGGAGTGGATTTCACTTTTGAGAGGAGTCAATTCTGCAATTTCCTCCCTCAGGCTTGATTCCACTGCCTTGAGAGAAGCAATTTAATTTTCTTGCTTTTTGAATACCTTTCAGCATTTGTCAAAAGCCTTTAAAAGGTTCTCATGTTGAACCATTAATTCAGACTCGCCCTCTTCTGAAGAATTGCCTTCCTTACCATTAGTGGACGTTTCTGATTCCGAGAGTATTGTGTGCAAGTTTACCATCTTGCGATACTCTGAGTCACTAACTTCCTCGTCAGATTGAGCTATAAGCCCGAAGTAGGCTTCCTCATTCTCTGAGATTTACTCACTTGAGTCACTGTCGCTGAGGATTGGACTTCTTGGCGACGAAGATCTTTTCTTCTTTTCTCTTTCCCTTGAAGGATTTCTTCTCCTCTCTCTTGGAGCCTTCCTTCTTCTTATACCAGCACTCCGTAATTATGTAACCTGGCTTATTACAGCAGTAACAAATAATTTTAAAGGAAAACTATTTGTTCGGTTTTGATTTGTACATGTCTTCCTTATTATAGCTTTTCATCGTTCGATCACCGTCATGACGTGATCTCCTGAAATCAAAAGAGGATGACTTATTTTTCGTTTGTCTCCTCTTGCTTTGCTCAGAGTTTCTTGAACTGTTTCGAAATGAGGGAGAACTCTCTGTCAGATAGCTCGGAGCCTAACGTGCTTGGCTCAGAGTCTTTAGGAGTATATAGAGCTCGGGTACTTATGGGTGACACAGCTCTAGATTTTCTAGAACCTTCGGCCTTTAAAGCAACGTACTTATCTTTGCTTGAAGTTTTGTTGTTCTGCTCCTCCTTCTTTCTGGTGTTTATTTGAAGCTCGTAGGAGAGCAGCTTCCCAAACAGGTTTTGGGGGTCTATCTCCGACAGTTTCCCAAACTCCCTAATTGCAACAACTTTGGTATCCAATTCCTTTGTAAGGGATCTAAGAAATTTGTCATTCAGCTCGCCATTAGTGAATTTTTGACTATAGTTCCTGAGGCTGTTTACTATCTTAAAGAACTTCTCGAAGCTGTCAGCAATACTATCATTTGATCCTTGCTTGAATGTTTCGTATTCCTGATTCAGTAAAGATCCGCAATCATCACGAACTTCTTCTGTACCTTCCATGAGTACAATAAGGTAGTCCCATATCTCCTTGGCAGATTGGTAGTGGAATAAGTTCTGAAGCATTGAGTCGTCCACTGCGCTTGCTATAATATTCTTTTCCTTCTTGTCCAGGGAGACTAGGGTAATTTCATCCTTCATGAGATCCATAACCTTCTTGGGAATCATGATGGCTTGATTCAGAGCTGAGGCTTGTGTAGGAATATGCGATCCTTCTTCCACAATCTAGAATATCCTAGGATCAACAGCTTCCATGAAGAACCTTACTCTTTCTTTCCACATGGGAAAATTTTCCTTCGTGCACACCGGTAGCTTCATAGGGGACATGTCTTTACTCTTGTCCATGATGAATACGCAGAATCTCTAAACGCTAGATCAGGGATCTTGTTAAGGTGTTAGCCTTATTGAACAAAAACTCACTCTAATACTAATTGAAAGTTTCTACCATTTACCTAAATCACCTAGAGGGGGTGAATAGGTGATATTTGTGTTTTTTCGCGGAATAAAAATCACTTAAATCTCATGCACACAAACACAGAGATTTATAGTGGTTCCCCGAGTTGGGTACGTCCACTTTACCGCCTCGCCTATCTACCACGAAGGGCTACATTCGGCTACTTCACCAATCTCATATTCTCACAATTTTACACCTCAGAGCCGCAACTCCTACAACTCAGAGATGACGCTCTACCACTCTGAGAATAACCTCTCCTACAACTCGATCCACAAACCGGATCTACTACTTGATCCACAAATGGATCTACTCACTCGATCCACAGACGAATCTATAAACTTGGAGAAAATTATCCTACAAGAGTAAATAAATGTTACAATAGTTATTACAATTAATCCTTTGCAAGATCTGAAAACTTCTGTCTGCCGTTCTTCAAAAAAGGTTGATCTTGATTTCACTTGGAGAACAAGGGGAAAACTGAAATCTTTTGGAGATCTTGAAACTTGCGCCTTCAATCGACACAATCTGGAGAAGTGTAGATATGAAGGAGATAATCGATCCAGTCATGTTTATCAATGAAGATCTATCGTACACAACAATTCAACGAGCGGCCGATCGGAAATCACGAAATCCTTGAGTGTACAGCTGACAACTGGTCTACTTTGGAAAGTTCTTATCGATTTAAAAGATTATCAAAAGAACGATTAGTATGGAAGAAAATATCCTTGGTTATTTATAGACATCCTCCTTCCAACGGTATAAAGAAAATTTCCAAAAATGAAACCTTAAAAGCAATGTGCATGGCCGACCAAACCCGTGACAGGTTTTTGAAAATTATTGGAAAAATCACCTAAGTCAAATTTGTCGAGTATCGTCGAGAATTATAATGATACTCGTCGAATACATCTTGATATACGATGATAAGGACTTAGCCAAATCATCCTTGGCAGACTGGTCACTCAACGCTATGGCAAAGAGTCAAACTCGATGAATTCGTCGAGTATCAGCAGGTATACTCGACAAATTCGTCGAGTATCGGCTGAATGACTCAACACACTCAACACCGTGGCACTTAATGCCTTTTGCTCACTCAACGCCATAGACAGCATTCGTCAAATATCATCGAGTTAACTCATCGTACTCAATTCTTTGATATTCGACAAAAAAGACTTGGAAAATCAAGAGAAGTAGCATCGACTGGACTCGACGAATTTGGCGTGTAACACTTAGCATATTCGACGAATTTGGCGAGTATCATTAGATACATTCGACGAATTAGACGAGTATGCACGACGATACTCGGCGAATTTTACTTAACATATTTTTCAATTCTTCAGCGAATTTTCCCTAAGTATAAAAGATGGATTCGACGGGTATGGGTAGGTATACACGACAAATTCGACGAGTATCAAGCTGATACTCGACAAATTTGATGAGTATTCAAAACCATACTCGACAAATTATACTTAGGTGAATTTCTGTCTCTCTGAATCTATGACTTGACCATTCTTGAGCCTTCTCTTGTACTTGGGATAGAAGTACACCCCAATAGAGAGATTACACGTGAGTCAACACATTGGCCTACACAATGAGGAATTACATTGTATAGTCCTGTGATTACTGACCCACTGTAACCTGATATTGGTGTGTACTTAACAATGAAAACTTGTAAGTACATAACTCAAAAGCAACATCAAATACAGTCACAATTCATCTTAGCTTAACTGGGCCCTTCTTCAAATCTGGGTTATTGTGGATGCAATACCAAATAGCTAGAAGCCATCATATTATTCCTTGCATATGCTGCCCATAAGGGATTCAATGTTTATCAGATGGATGTGAAGTCAGCCTTCCTTAATGGTGACTTAAGGGAAGAAGTCTATGTTGAGCAGCCATCAGGTTTTGTTGTTCCTAACTCTCCTGATTATGTTTATAGAATTAGGAAAGCCTTATATGGGTTGAAGCAAGCCCCTAGGGCATGGTATGAGACCCTATCAAGCTTTCTCATTGAGAATAAATTCTTAAGGGGAATGATAGACAAGACACTATTCCTAAGGGAATCTAAGGGCAAGATCACTCTTGTTTTTGTAGATGACATAATTTTTTGGTCTGCTAATGATAACTTTTGCAAGAAGTTTGCCAAAATTATTGAAGGGAAATTTAAGATGAGAAGTATGGGTGAGCTTAAGTACTTCTTAGGCCCCCAAGTAAAGCAGAATTAAGATGGATTATCTATCTCACAGTCTAAGTTCACCAGGGAGTTAATCAAGGAATTTGGTATGGAGAATGCCTCTATACTTAAAACTCCCATCGGGTCAAATTTTTCAATAGACAAGGATGAAGCAGGTCAACCTGTTGATGAATCCATGTATAGAGGCATAGTTGTTTCCCTCCTCTATCTTAATACTAGTAGGCCAGACATCATGTATGCTCTCTATTCTGTAGTTAAAAGAATTCTGAGATATCTAAAGGGCATAATAGATCTTGGCTTACGGTACCCTAGGAATAGGGATTTTGAACTAACTGTATATTCAAATGCAAATTTTGCAGGTTGTAGAGAGGATAGGAAAAGCACATCAGACACATGTTAGTTCCTGTGTGGAAGACTTATGTCCTGCAACAGTAAGAAGTAGACCAGTGTGGATATTTTAATAGCTGAGTCAGAGTTATATCACCAGGAAGTTGCTATGCTCAGTTACTGTGGATCCAGCATCAGCTCCAGGACTACAACATGACGATAAGTAACACACATATGTACTGTGATTCTACTAGTGAAATCTATATTACTAGGAAACCTGTCTCACACAACAGTCTAAGCATATTGAGATTAGGTATCATTTTATTAGAGAGCATGTGGAGAAGGAAGACATCAGTCCTGAATTTGTCCCTATAAACAAACAAGCTGCAGACATCTTCACTAAACAATAAGATGAAGTGTTGGATCCCTAGTTTGTATTTGGGTAGGTTCACTAATTAGGATGTGTTTGACCAACATTGAATTGCTAGGGTCAAGTCTATTAGTCCTTTAGTTTAGGCTAGTCATTAGGTTCAATCTTCATGGACCAGCCAGAAGAGGACTTCAATAGACTTAGACTTAGAAGGATTTAGAGTTCAAGTTTTCAATTCGAAATTCTTCGAACTCAGCTCGGTGATCATCGATCGCAGATCGATGAACTCAGAGATCTTTCTCTGAGTTGAGCTCGATGATATTCGATCTCAGTTCGACGATCTCTTCTTCCAGACAGATTCTCTACTCGACGAACTTGGAGCACAGAATTGGCAAGTTATTTCTAGATTGCAGTTCGCTGAGATCAGGTCGACGAACCGGAATTCTCAACTCGATGATCTTGGAACTCCAGTTGATGAATTCTATTTAAGGGTCGACGATTTCTGTCCCGAGCCAGAATGAGTAGTTTTCCTTATTTCTGTCATTTATTTATTATATTATTTAGCAGTAATTCTCTGAGTAATTAATGCTTATATTCTGGAGAATATAGCCATTTCTGGCAACATTAATTTTGGATTTCATCAGAGTTAATTACTTGCTTATTTTAATGGGACAGTTAAGGAAACTCATTAAGGTCAATATTCCAGCCATTTCATTCTCCAGAATGAATCTGCAATTAATGCTTGGAATTCAATTTTCGAAGGAGAATTTTGACAGCAGAATATAAAAGAGATTTTCTCTTTAGACGAAACAAGACCTGTGCAGTTCATCCAGTTGTCATATAGAACACAAGAATACAGAGAAGAGAATACAGTTGTCCAGAACAACATTCAGAACTCTCTCTCGGTGCAGAAAACATTCTGTTTTCTCCTTATTCTTACTGAAGACTGAAGAAGAACAAGAATCACATATCAAGAGTCTTCTTCAACTTCTACGCCAGGAATCTTCAAGGATAATAACTCTAAATCAGTCTACAAGTTCCTTGATCTCTTCAAGACAAGGCTGAAGACTTAAACCCTGAGCAAGGCTCCAAGCTTTCTGAACATCTCAACATTTCAGAAGGAGCTTTGACAATCGCAATCCACAATTCTTCTTTATTGTATAGAGAAAATAGAAGACACCATAAACTCTCTCAACCTCCTGTAAAAAGGGTTTATTAACTCCCTTAAAAAGTTCTTGCGTTGGTTTTTAGGCACTTGATCAAAAGCCTAAAGGATTGTGAGATCTCCCTGCAAATAGATCTTGTGGTGACAGGGCACCTGAGCAAAAACCTATGGTGGAAGTCACCTGATCAAAAACCTATTAGTGGATTCCTACCAGGGTGGTAGAATAGTGTTTGTACCCAGTTTGGGGAACCACTATAAAATTCTTGTGTTGTCTGGTTGTTCATTTTCTTTTTGTTTTTGTTGTGTTATGATAGTGTAGCTTAGCCTAGTTTTTTTTTCTCATTTCTATATTACTACTATTAACACTAATTTCTCCGACAAAGTTTAAAAACAGCCAAAAGTTTTAAGTTACTCTATTCACCCCCCTTATAGAGTAAATCAGGTCTATCCCCTATCTTTCAATTGGTATCAGAGGTGTATTCCTTTGGTTGTACAAGCTAACACTTGAACAAAAAGATCCTTGTCAGATCTGATTTCTCTTCCCTAGTTTTTCTGTTTATTTCATATCATGGCACAGAACAAAGATTATGCAAGCACTAGACCTCCAATTTACAATCTGAATAAGTTTGCTATGTAGAAGGCAAGAATTAAGTTATATATGAACTCTATTGATGAAGATATTTTTAATTCTATCTTGATAGGACCACCAACTTCAGAGGCTGCATCTACTTCAACTTCAAGTACTCATGATGTTCCACCACCTGAGTGGACAGATGCAAAAAAAAAGGCCAAAATAGCTGATGTCAAGGCCATGAATATTCTGGCTCAGACAATGTCTGATGATATCTTGCAGAAAGTGGCAGAGTGCACCTCAGTAAAGGCTATCTAGGATTCTCTTAACTAGATGGTAGCTGGATCTATAGATGAGAGAAAGGATGGGAAATCTAATCTCATCTCTCAATATGAGAACTTCAAGAAAGAAGAGTCAGAGTTTGTGAGTGACATGTACAACAGACTAAGCTCAATCATCAATGAGCTGAAGACTCTGGACAAGGACATAACTCGCACAGAGTTCAATGATAAAATCCTCAAATTCTTCCCCAGCTTATGGGATACAAGAATCTGGCCAATCAAGGAAGCCAGAAGTCTGAATGAGATTTCCACTGAATCTCTACTTAGAAAGCTCAAGTCCTATGAATAATTAATAAAGACTAGAGAAGCTGCTGAGTAGAAGACTCCCTCATCAGCAAGAAAGGAGCATAATATAGCATTCAAGGCATCTGAATAATTAGAAGCACCATTGGCTAGTGAAGAATTTCTGAGTCTCCTAGACAAAAGATTCTACAAAATGGGCAAGAAGGATTTAAGAACGAAGTCATCTAGACAGGATGATAAACAAAGGTATAATAAAACACCTACAAAAGAGATTGTGTGCTTTCATTGCTGGAAGCCTTGACACTTCATATCAGAATGTCCAGAAAATCAAAAGAATGAGAGAAGAAGAGAAAAGGAGCCCAGGAAGATGCACTACAGCAAGCCCTCCTCCAATAAGCATAAGAGAAAGGAGAAAGGCTTTGTGGCTGAAACCTGGAGTGAAACTCTAGATGAATCCTCATCTTCCAGCTCTAGTGAATATGAAGAAGAGGCTAAAGCAAAGGAGATTTGCTTTATGGCTATTGATGCATCAAGCAGTCTATCAAAAGCTTAGTAGTCCGACAGTGAAGAACCTCAATCTAAAGAGAATCAGGTACTGTCATCTTTTGATTTTAATTCAGATTGTTTTAGAACTGAGTTTAAATCATTATGTATTGACTTAATTAATTCAGAAAAAGAAATTAAACAACTTAGAGAAAAACATAGTGAACAAGATAATTTCATCTCTTAAAACATCAAATTAAAAGATGAATTAACTTTAGCTAATGAAGAAATCATTTCATTAAAATCTGAATTAGCTGAGGCAAGGCAACTTGAAGAATCCCTAAATGGAAGAAGAATCAAGTTGATGGACATCACAAGCACAGCGAATGCAAGACTTAATGGAGGGTTGAGCTTAGGTGCTTCATTAAGCCAACCTCCATTGATTCAGAAAAATATACTAACAACTCCAATTAAATTTGTTTCTCAAAAAGACAAGGAAAAGATAGATGATGATAATATTAAGCAAGCAGAATTAAAATAGAGGAATAAGAAAAAGAGAAAGAATAAGAAAAAGCCCAATTATAACAATGTTCAGCAAAGTTCGTCGAACTCAGATCGACGAAATGTGTACAGTTTGTCGAACTCAAGTCGACGAACTCCGAACGCAAATTTTTATTATAATTATTCTCTAAACTGCGATCGATGAAATCAGTATGGTTCATTGAGCCGAGATCCACGATATTGGGGCCCAAAAAATGAATATTTTCATTCTCTGAGTGGAGTTCGACGAACTCATCCCCATTCGTCGAACTCAGATCGACGAACTTAGAAGAATTCGTCGAACCCAGTTCATAATAACAGAAACTTTAATTCTTCCACATTATTTAATCAACTAAGAGAATATGTTAATTGATTCACCTAGTGGATAATTCCACCTAGAAGATACCATCCCTTAGGTTATAAAAATTAACCTGAATACTCATATATTTTTAGTTTTAATTATGTAAATAAACAAGGACCCAAGGTAACCCGGGTCAAGAATAGCTAATCTATTTTATTGTAGGTGAAAGACTATCCCACCGAAGAGCAACAGTGGTATAAGGATAGTGGTTGTTCAAAGCATATGACTGGCAGCAAGGACAACCTAATAAAATACAAGTCTAAGCTAGGACCCAAAGTAATATTTTTTGACTCCAACTGTGGCCAAACTGAAGGCTATGGGAAGGTCAAAATTGGAGTTGTCACCTTCAGGAAGGTAGCATATGTAAGTGGACTGAAGCACAACCTGATATCCATAAGTCAATTATGTGATGAAAGGTTTTAGGTATCATTTAATAAATCCTCCTGTATTATTATTTCAATAGATAACAAAGCTGTGTTAACTGGTACTAGAGTAGGAAATATCTATGTAGTTAACTTTAAGTATGCTAAAACTGAAATATGCTTATTCAATCAAACTATTAATAATAATGAACTTTGGCATAGGAGATTAGGACATGTTAATCTGAAAAACATTGCTAAACTCACTAGGGATAACCTTGTTAGAGGATTTGCCTCTTGCCCCTACAAGAAGGAAAGCCTTTGCAGGGCTTGTCAATTAGGCAAGCAAACTAAAAATAGCTTTAAGTCACATAATAAGAGTAATTCACCTAGGATTCAGTTTTTGCTTCACATGGATCTCTTTGTACCCGTTGCTGTATAGAGCCTAGGAGGGAAGTCTTATACCTTAGTGATAGTTGATGACTTCTCAAGATTCACTTGGGTGTTCTTCTTGAGAAACATGTTTGATAACTTCAAGGTTCTTATAGATTTTCTTAAGAGCATACGGATTGAGTATTCTACTCCAGTTGCATTTATCAGAAGTGATCATGGTACTGAGTTTGAGTCTCATCCCATGCAAGAATTCTGTGAGAAGGAGGTATCAGACATTGCTTCTCTGCTCCTAGAACTCCTCAACAAAATGGGATAACTAAAAGGAAAAACAGAACACTAATTGAAGTTGTAGGCACATTACTTGCAGATGCTCACTTACCCCTATCCTTTTGGGCAGAGGCTGTGAGCACAACAAACTATGTACTAAATAGAAGTTTGATTCATAAGCTTAAGGGCAAGACCCCCTATGAACTACTCAAAGGAAAGAAACCTAAAGTAGATTATTTTAGAATTTTTTGTTGCATTTGCTACATTCATAATAACAACAAGAAACACATTAGAAAGTTTTAAGCCAAAGCTGAAATAGGAATTTTCTTGGATATTCCCAAGTAAGCAAGACTTATAAAGTTTATAATAAATCATCTATGAAAATTGAAGAATCTATTCATATTTCTTTTGATGAGACTAACATGTTTTATAAGGAGAAGATCCCTTATACTAGTGAGACTTTGTAGGAACCACATATGTGTGAGAAGTTGGATGAGTTGACACTCACCAATGAGGCTTTTACACATCCTTCTACACATATTGTTGAAGAAAGTCAAGATGATGTCACTGAATATAGTGAAGAGCCAACAATAGGCATAATTCCACAAGAGGAATTAATTCTCCAAGCTGTTGTTGAACCAGCTCCTCCTACTGAATTACTCACACTTAGAGATCACCCTATATCTCAATTGATAGGAGATATATCAGTTGGTGTGCAAACAAGGCATCAACTCCACCAGGACATGATGCATGCCTACTTCATATCTCAAACTGAGCCCTAATCCATAAAAGATGCTGAGCAAGATCCACACTGGATCATTGCAATGCAAGAGCAGCTCAACCAGATTATGAGATATAGAGTTTGAGATTTAGTTCCAAGGCCCAAACACTACCTAGTCATTGGAACAAAATGGGTATTCAGAAACAAACTAGATGCACAAGGTATTATCATCAGTAATAAGGCAAGGCTAGTTGCTCAAGGCTATAGACAAGAGGAATGCATATATTATGACCAAACACTTGCATCTGTTGCAAGGATTGAAGAAATCATGATATTTTTAGCTTATGCAGCCTACAAGAAGTTCACAGTATATCAAATGGATGTCAAAAGTGCATTCCTTAATGGTGTACTCAAAGAAGAGGTGTATGTGGAACAACCACTAGGTTTTATCTCTCCATTTCATCCATCTTATGTTTTCAAATTGCATAAGTCTCTCTATGGTCTAAAGCAAGCTCCAAGAGCTTGGTATGAAACCTTAGCTAGCTTTTTTTTAGAGCATAACTTTTCTAGAGGCATTGTAGATATAACTTTATTTATGAGCATCATCATGATAAAATCTTGTTTGTACTAATATATGTTGATGACATTATTTTTGGCTCTACTGATTCCAAATAATGCAAAAGGTTATCTGATCTTATGCATTCCAAGTTTGAAATGAGTAGCATGGGTGAACTCTCCTACTTCCTTGGTCTCCAAGTGAAGAAGTACCCTGATGGCATCTTCATATCCCAATCCAAATATGCTAAGGAGCTGATAAAAAGGTTTGGGATGGATGATGCTTTAGCTAAGAAGACACCTATTGCTATAAATGCTGTGATTGACTCTGATGAACATAGGAAACCTGTTGATCAGAAATTATATAGGGCCATTGTTGGGTCCCTGTTATATTTCATAGCAAGTAGACCAGACATTATGTTTGCTATATGTCTTTGTTCTAGGTTCCAGGTCAACCCTAAAGAATCTCACTTTATTTTCCTAAAAAGAATTTTAAGATATATAATGAGTTGCCCTAACTTAGGACTCTGGTATCCAACTGAGTCCGAATTTGAGTTGGCTGGATACTCAGATGCTGACTTTGTTGGATGTAGGTGGATAGAAAGAGCACATTAGGAACATGTCAGTTCCTTGGTGATAGGCTAGTGTCTTGGTTTTGCAAGAAGCAAACATCTGTGTCTACTTCAACAATAGAAGCTGAATACATAGCAGCTGGCAGTTGTTGTTCATAGATGTTGTGGATTCAGAACCAACTCCTAGATTATGGTGTCAACTTAAATAATTCAACTCTACTTTGTGATTATACTAGTGCAATTTCTATTGCACAAAATCCAGTGCATCATAGTAGAACTAAGCATATAGATGTAAGGCATCATTTCATTCGAGAGTGTGTAGAGAAAAAAAATTTAATCTTACCTTTGTCTCTACTGATTTGCAAAAGGTAGATATCTTCACCAAACCCTTGGATGAGAAAAACATTTATTCTTTTTGAATCAGCTAGGTATGATAAATAGAGATGCTTTAATTTAACTTTCTGTCTGAGGTCGAAGAATTTGTCATAGTTCGTTGAACGGATATCGACGTTCTTAGAAAAGTTCTTGAGAAATTTTGTTGACTAGAGATCGACAAACTCTCTGTGTGTGAAGTCTTTTTCGTCGAACGGAGATCAATTTTATTGCTTCAAAAAAAATTCGTCGACCTGAGTATGACGAAAAGTTTTCCCTTCTTCAGATTGAGATCGACGAACTCTTTTGTCAATAAAATATTTCGTCAAACCCAGATCGAAGAATTTTATTTATTTTCGTAGGACGGAGTCTGGAGGTTCATATTCTGAAAACCTTATAACTAGGTTTTCTTCGAGCTCCATCCCGCGCCTTCTGTTCCCCTTGCACTTGATCTTTCTGTTTCCTTTTGCAGGCGATCAATGACGATTCCAGCGAGCTCTCTTTCGGCAATGAAATTTGACACAAGATTCGATATTGATTTTGAATCATTCCAACATTTTGATCAGATTTTCCTGGACATACTGATATTTTTTGAGGAACAACAGTTAAAGAAATTCATGTCCACCAGAATAAAGATAGCCGTAACTGAGATCAAAGAATGGGTATTCACTTCTACTACCCCAAACGTCGACACATTGACTGGCACAATCTCTAGACATCAGGTTTCTCTCACTCCAGCAGTTTTAACTGAGATTTTTGGTTTAGTAAATGGTGAAGAAGATATAGAGCTTGATAGTTCTGATTTTGATGAAATGGTAAATAAAATTGGTCATATTAGTGAGAACCCTAATAAGTTATTGAAGAAAAATTTATCTGCGGAGTATAAAGTTTTAGTCGATGTAGTGGGAAAAGTCTTGTTAGGCAAGCATACTGCTTATGACTACATCACAAGGCACCAATTTTTGCTTATGTGTGCTATAGTCAATATGAAAGCAGTAAATTGGGCAAAGATTTTCTTTGATTTGATAAGGAAGCAAAATAACAAGAAAGAAGTGTGCTATGGAATAGTTCTTGGGATTTTCCTCCAAGAAAAAGCAGTAGAATCCCTGGTCTCCCAGACAATATTCATAAATTCTTCCAAAAGGCTCACTTGTGTTTTGTTTGGAAGATGGGAGAGGACCATCTCTAAGCCCCATAAGGCTTCATCCTCTTCCAGAACATCTGAGGATACAAGAGCTGTTACAGCTAATCCCCCACCTCAAGAAGATATATTTCAATCCACCTAGATTCCAACACCTCCATCTCATCAACCCACTCCTCCTAAGGTCTCCATTCCTTCATCAACCCTCCAACAACCTGCCACATCACAAACTCATATTCCAATACGACTTATATATCCAGAACATCAACCCATTCCAATTCAATCTCCATAGTATACCACACCTCCTCAATCCCCATTACCCCATCATCTTGCTAACATCCCCCTCCATAACCTCACATCCATTCCATATTTTGATCTATTATCATCATCTCCCATCAATACTCCATCATCTCCAGATGAGCCCATGACTGACACCACTCCTTTCCCCTCATCCTTCTCCATCCATCCTTCTATATCCACTCAAACACGCTCTGAGTTTTTACAATTGGATTCCCCTTCCATTCCCTCTCTGCTGGAACTCATCACTCCCCTCCTCAAAAAGCTTATCGCAGAGGCTATTAAACCTCTTGTTGATTCTATTTCCTCTCTCTCTGCTCTTCTTGTTGTTTCCCCCACTGTCCCTTCTTCTTCTGGGGGCCTGGCTTCAAGACCCTCTTAAACCAGGTAAGGGGAGATATCCAATGAAGAAGTTCCAGTCTCCTCTCCTCTAGCAGTAGCAGCAATAGAAGCAGAGATACAGTTGGTTATAGAAGCAGATGTAGATATATATATACAGATGCTAAGGCAGTTGATATTGATATGATGTGTATAGATGAGCCAACAGATCTTCCAAAAGTTTTGACTGTTGGTGATTTTATTATAAATCCCACAGTTGATCTAAATTCTTTGCTCCATTCTTTCGATCCAATCTGCAGGATTTACAGCATTGTTTTATCTAGTTTTGGTGATGATTACTCCAAGTCAATTGCTTGTTATTCTGCTTCAGTAGGTCCAACAGTTATGGACCAAATAATAGCAAGTTTTGTGGCCCCAGTCCTTTCAGATATTTCAGTAGCTGAGAATATTTTTGTACCAGATTCTGTTCCTGAGCAAAAGGCTATATCTCCTCCAATTTATAAAATGGATGAAAGTCTTATACCATCCTTGGATGATATTATTTTTGCAGATATAGAAATAGAAGAAAAAGAAAATCAGAGTGTTGCTAAAAAGAAAATCTCTAAGGAAGTACTGAAAGAGATTGATGATATGTATGATAATCCCCCTAATTCCACTGATGATATTGATGATGAGGATTCTGATGATATGATGATCCTAAGGCTAAGAAGAAGATTGTTAAGAAAAGGAAAGCAGTTCCCAAAGCTTTTCCCAAGTCCAATCCAACATATGACACTCCATACTATATTCTGAACAATATTACTCCTTACCCTGACATGCCTCAATGGATGTGGCTGTCAAAGAATGAGCAAAAAGAAAGGAAGAAGAGAAGAAGGTACAGGTCTCCTCTCAATAAATTCAGGAAAGACCCTCCTTCTCCTCTATCATCTGGGGCCTTTATAAGTGTGACTCATAGATCAGCACCAATTACCAAGACATATCAGAGATACTTCAAGCCAAGTTCTCAAGGCAGCAGTCAATAGCAGCAATCTACTCAGAGCAAGCTTCCTCCTACTACCGAAAAGAAAAGTTCTTCAGCATCTCTTGATGATTTTAAGAAGGACTCCAGTCCCAAAAGGCCAAAATCACCTCCTATTCCATTTGTAGATCCAGAACAAGAGACAACTGCAAAGATTGCCAGATTTCAAGAGATGATTGGACTCTCATTGATCAACAAGGCTAAAGCAGAAGGAAAGGACCCATCATAGTACTCCACAATATCATCATACAAAAAATAAGAGCTCAAAAGGTATGATAAAGCCAATAAATTTTTCAATATAGATGATTACATTAGTCTCCATCCTGAAGCTGTAGTACCAAGAGCTACTTCTTACAATATCATTGGAGCATCTGACATGACTATGTCAAAGAGAGAAGATGCAAACCCCAACAGAGAAATTATTTTCAGACAGCCTTCTGACAAAGCTGACAAAGAGAAGTCTTAAAAGAACAAATAACTTTTTGTTTAGTTTTTTTTTTCTAAACTCTATTTGTTAATCATGAAGCACCTATTGTACATATTTACTAGATGTTTATATTTCTTCCAGATATCTATTTTATGCTGTATGATTGTATTTATTTTGTTTGTATTAGTGACCTCACCCAAATAGGGGGAGATTGTTGGATCCCTAGTTTGGATTTGGGCTAGGTTCACTAATTAGGATGTGTTTGACCCACATTTTATAGCTAGGGTCAAGTCTGTTAGTCCTATAGTTTAGGCTAGTCTTTAAGTTCAATCATCATGGACCAGCCAACAGAGGACTTCAGTAGACTCAGACATAGAAGGATTCAGAGTTAAAGTTTTCAGTTCAAAATTCTTCAAACTCAGCTCGACGATCGTCGATCGTAGATCGACGAACTCAGAGATCTTTCTCTGAGTTGAGCTCGACGATATCGAGCTAAGTTTGACGATCTCTTCATCTACATAGATTCTTTGCTCGATGAACTTGGAGCACAGAATTGGCAAGTTATTTCTAGAATGCAGTTCGCTGAGCTCAGGTCGACGAATAGGAATTCTCAACTCGACGATCTTGGAACTCCAGTCGACAAATTCTGTTCAGAGGTCGACGATTTCTTTCCCGAGCCAGAATGAGAAGTTTTCCTTATTTCTGTCCCTTATTTATTAAATTATTTAGCAGTAATTCTCTGAGTAATTAATCTGTATATTCTCCAGAATATTGCCATTTCTGGCAGCATTAATTATGGATTTCATCAGAGTAAATTACTTTTTTATTTTAATGGGACAGTTGGGGAAACTCATTAAAGTCAATATTCCAACTGTTTCATTCTCCATAATCAATCTACAATTAATGCTTGGAATTCAAATTTCAAAGGAGAATTTTAACAGCAGAATATAAAAGAGATTTTCTCTTCAGACGAAAAGAGACCAGTGCAGTTCAACCAGTAGTTATACAGAACACAAGAATACAGAGAAGAGAATATTGTTATAGAGAACAACATTCAGAACTCTCTCTCTGTGCAGAAAATATTCTGTTTTGTCCTTGCTCTTACTGAAGACTGAAGAAGAACTACAATCACATATCAAGAGTCTTTTTCAACTTCTACTCCAGGAATCTTAAAGGAAAATAACTCTGAATCAGTGTGAAAGTTCATGGATCTCTTCAAGACAAGGCTTAAGACCTACACCCTGAGCAAGAATCCAAGCTTTCTGAACATCTCAAAATTTCAGAAGGAGCTTCTACAACATCAATCCAGAAGTCTTCTCTATTTTATAAAGAAAAGAGAAGACATCATAAACTCTCTCAACCTCCTGTAAAAAGGGTTTATTTACTCCCTTCAAAAGTTATTGTGTTTGTTTTTGGGCACCTTATCAAAAAGCCTAAAGGTTGTGAGATCTCTCTACAAATAGATCTTGTGGTGACAGGGCACCTGAGAAAAAACCTGTGGTTGCAATCACCTGATCAAAAACCTGTTAGTGCATTCCTACCAGGGTGGTAGAAGAGTGGATGTACCTAGTTTGGGGAACCACTATAAAATTCTTGTGTTGTCTGGTTGTTCATTTTTTTTTATTTTTGTTGTGTTGTGATAGTGTAGCTTATCCTAGTTTTTATCTCATTTCTATACTACTACTATTATCACAAATTTCTCTGATAAAGTTAAAAAAAGCCAAAAGTTTTAAGTAACTCTATTCACCCCCCCCCCTCTAGAGTAAATCAGGTCTATCCCCTATTTTTCATGAAGCTAAATTCAACACCTTCAAAATTGAATTGGGAATGTTGAATTAAGTCCAACTTCAGTAGATCTCTACAATTTATTTTACTTGTTATGTTACGGGTAGATCTAATCATTGCAGGGCAGTAGAGATGAATTAGACTAAGTATAAAAGCATCGAATGCACTAAGTATATACACTCAGGCATTGAGTGTGTTGAAAGGACTAAACCATCGAGAGTGTTGAGGGAATCGACTTCACTCAATGCATGATCCCAGGAAGTCTATTTCTACGACAAAGTGTCGGGATGAAATCCCAGCCGTTGATCAAATATTTAACTTAAGCAGGTACGCGCCTCTTCCCCTTCTAAAATAGAAATAACTATAAATAGAAAGATGTCTGCATAAGATAAGATACACTGTTCCTTGCCCCTCACTGCACGATTTCGATGAATCGACGAAAGACTTGGAAGATTTTCCATAATTCGCAAAAGCAATGGCATTGAAAGGTTTAGATTTCCTATTCGAAGGGTAAGATTTGGTTCGCAATGGCTTCAAAGATGCGCCTTAAAAGGTCAGTTCGTTCTCCATTTGCTCCAGGTCGTTGATCTAGACTTTGTTCTATCACAACCCTGTTTACTGTGGATGCGAGAAGTATTGGAATTATTCTCCAATGCAAAGGAAAAATCATCAACCAGAAAGATCAAGACCTTAGTCAGCGGCAACAAGATAAAGATAACCCCTAGAAGATTAAGCAAGGCACTACAAATGCCAAAGATCTCAGGGTTGGATGAGGAAGAGCAACTGGATCAGTATGGTATCAAATCAGCACTAATGTGGTGTGGTCTATCTAAACACACCACTGGATATATTCTAAGAAAGGAATTAAATCTGAAAGGTAAGTTCCTGGCTAATGTGGTTGGAAAGGCGTTGCTGTGCAAGTCCGGCTCACATGACAAGATTTCCAAAAGATGTTTGAGTTGCTGACAAGGATTATTCTTTCTAAGAGGGCTGATTTGGGAAGAATGCTGTTTCAGAGAATAGTGGAGTGTATAGCTAAACTTAATATGGGTAGAATTCTATCCTTGTTTCTGCTAAGAAGTGTTCCAGGGATCCTTAACACAAGGTTAGGAACTAAAATCCATCATATGAAAAGGATGGATTCCAAAATGCTAGCCAGATGGTACAGAGTACTACAACCACATGCTCAGACTGCTACTAATAAGAAGACACTAGTTCTGGCTCTAAAGGAAGGTACAGAAAGAAGCTAATCAGAACTAGCTTAGGAAGAGCCCCGTGACCCTCAACTCTCTTAATCTACTGAAGAGACAAGGAGAGACACAAGTGCTCAAGTGTCATTTTCTTTTGAGTGTGTAGATTTGGTTCCCGACAGCAGAATCCAGCCTGAAGATCATGAAATTGAAGAGGAAATGGATATACCTCTAGTGGAAGTTGCTGAAAAAATGGCTGAAGAAATAGTAAACAACATCTCTGAGGAGATATAGGTGGAGGCTTCGAAGTCACCAGCTCTAACAAAAGATGCTCCTACACCTTTGATTGAAGATTAGCAAGGTGTCTTCAGTCCTCAAAGTGAGGGGGAGAATCTTCTAGATAAAGTTATAGAGGAGGTATTTGTTGGATCTAGTGGCCAACCTTAGAGGGGTGGTGAATAAGGTTTGTGAGCTTTTTTAGAAATTAAAAATTTACGCACCAGAACAATCACAGAGAAAATGATTTCATTGCATTAAGTCAAAAATGAACAATAGTAAGAGATGTGTATACAACAAAACTTGATCTTTATGGCGTCAAAGATCAGAGACGATGAGAATATGGATTCTTTTGGTTTATATACCGACCAAACTATGACCGGTTGGCTCTCACCCTTTCCCTCCAAGAAAGGCGTTCAAGCCCACTCTTCACCTCCACACAAGGAAGGGTCTTAGAGTCCACTCTTCACCTCCACACAAGGAAGGGTCTTAGAGTCCACTCTTCACCTCCACACAAGGAAGAGTCTTAGAGTCCACTCTTCACCTCCACACAAGGAAGGGTCTTAGAGCCCGGCTAGATCCTCCGATCTAGACGTCCCAAATCCCGGGACAATTTACCGCGGAATCCTTCCCAGATTCCGACAATCCTCTTTGGTCGATTTCCCTCTCTGAAAGTTAAAACGTAAATGAAAACAGAATACAAAGATTAAATGTAAAGATGATAAGAAAATGAAGTTCTCCCTCTTGACGACTTCTCTAGTGTGCAATCTACGACCAGTGCTCGAGATCTTCGTTGGCTAGCAACCCGTCGGTTCTCAGTGGTCGATGAAGATTCTGGATCGCCGGAGTTCTTCATTCACGAATGGGAGGGAGAAGGCTTCCTTCAACTTTGATGAAGACACATGGAGACGGGCACAAGGAGGTGGCCAAAATCTGGAGTTCTGAAACCCTTTGTCAAAATTCCTCTTGGAGAAGTGATGACACCAGGAAACGTAGCTGCTTTTATACGTCTTCATGAAAATAGGCTACCGTCGGCGGTAAGACTAGAGCCTGTGGTAATGTCGCGTGCTTCTTGTGCCAACTGTCCTCCAAATCTGGAAAATAATCTTTCGTAACGATCTTTTTCCTTTTACTTTGAACTAGCGCCGCACGGTAATATAGGATGCGATGTTACTGAAAAGGCAAAACCCATTTGGCAAGGCTAGTGCCGTGCGGTAGGTGCTACTGCCGAAATCTTACAGTGCGCTAAGTCCAAATAAATCTTTGAGTTAGCGCTTGCGATAGTACTAACGCCTGGTGGTAGCCCCCTTTCAACGTTCTGCCTTCGAAACTCCTCGAGAGCTAGTACGACATGGTAGAGCTAGCATCGAAACCATCCAGAGTGCTAGGTCCAAATAAATCGTTGCGTTAGAGCCTGTGGTAGTACTAACGCCTTGAAGTAGCTCCTCTCGACGTTCTGCCTTCAAAGCTTCTCGAGAGCTAGCACGACGTGATAGTGCTAGCGCCTGGTGTTAGCCCTGTGTCTCGAGTCTCATCATTCTTCTCTCGACATATGTCAACTAGCTAGCACGACGCATTAGTGTTAGCGCCTGGCGGTAGCCCAGAGTATCTACACTTCTTCTCTCGACGTTCGTCGATGGGCTACTGCAGCGCGTTAGTGCTAGCACCTGGCGGTAGCATCCATATGAGCCTTCTTTGTTGATTGCACCTGACAACCTGCACATTCTATCAACTTACAGCATGATAAAATACAGCCGGGGATTTGATATTCTCAAACACAGGGAATGTGAAACATCAGTTCCAACAAACTCCCCCTTTTGATAATATCAAATCCCGTTCATGATAAATAATACATGAGATATAGTGCATATAGAAGATAGGGAATTATAAGCTAACATCAGGTTGCAGTATATATGTTGCTCTACACATTCGACTTGCTCCCCCGACCTATGTCTTTCTCCCCCTATCTATGTGCATACAATTGAACCATGCTCCCCCTACATTTAACCTCTCCTAACCCATTAACTCATGAACCAATTTATTCTCCCCCTTGATAATATCAAAAGGGCGAGCAAGGCATACACGACATGCATGATGAAGAATAGGAAATGTGATGATGATTTTGACAAAAAGCAGATAGTGCACACACACGTTATGTTTTGAAACAATAAGCATAGAGGGGACCCAAAACTAAAACCAAATCAGAGAATTGGAGATGTGCGGGTCATAGAATAGAGCAAGATAGAGAAAAACAAGTTTCATATTTCAGATGAATTTGACAGCACAGACTAAACAAAGCACATAATAAGAACATCTACAATGATAGATGAGTTATGAGGTACAACATAGTGAACAAACATTGTAACCGTCATAAGTGTGAAACGAGTGCTAGTATGTGTTGTGCACAAAACATGTAGTGCAGTTTCAGTCCAATTCTTATGCATGGAAGCGTTAAATAAGGCAATGACATGTGAACATGTAGCATCAAACGAGAGAAAACACTAATTAGAAATATCATAGTTTACATGTTTATCTCGATCCGATATAATACAAACCCAAGAAAAATAAAGTGAATGATCACGTCACATATCTACCTATGGTATACCGAGATTTGAACTAGGGGCACTAAGCATAAGGCTTGGTCTATGCACAAGATTGAAATGACTTTTTGATCCAAGGTGCTCATCCTCACAATGCTCAAAAAAACTTATCAGGAGGAGTGAGTAGTGCTTGGGGGTCCTTTGCATGTGATATTATAGCTACCATATTATTTTTTATTGTTGTTTTGAGATATCACATTTATCTCTATTGAATACAAGGAACCCCAAGTCAATCAAAATCTACCCACATTTGTAGATACACTTTAACTTATAGGCATAAGACTTTAGCACAAAGATTTGGCCCGCAGTTTTAATCTCAATAAAGCATATGTGAATCGTGATATTGATTGGTCACCATATTTCTATCGTGTTAAGATACAATGTCACGAGTTATAGCATGTAGATCTATAATTTCTTCATGAGTTCTCCGTCTAGTGATGTGTGAATAGTGAATTCATTCCCCTATCTAAATCCTCACACATACCTAAGGGCATAGTCAACTTACACGCACATGTAGTGTCGCACTCAATAGCTAAGCACATATAAATTCAGCCCATAATGACCGGAGGAATAATGTTTTGATAGATTAACCATCAAAACTCATACCTTGTGCGTACGCGTTATGGTCTAAGTCGCATTCATGTGAGCCTCAATCATGCGTTTTATTATATTTTTTGTTTTTTCATTTTTTTTAAAAAAAATATATATTATTTTAATTAATTTTTTTTATTTTTTATTGATTTAATTTTTATTATTTTTTTAAACAGTTCCAACAAAATAAAACAAAAAACACATGCACACATACATAACAAACAAAAATGAAACATGCAAACACAAGGGAGTAACAATAAAAATATATATAACTAGGAGGAGAGGTAAAGAATGCAAAGCTCAAGTCGGAGTAGAGAAAAACGTGCATCAGGGAGCGGTTTAGTTAGGATGTCCGCAAGTTGGGCATCGGTGCCAATAAAGACGACACTCACATTCTCCTTTTTTATATGATCACGAATAAAATGATGACGCGCGTCAATATGTTTCGACCGAGAATGGTGCACTGGATTATGTGTTAATTCTATGATAATCTTATTATCACATCGAAGTGTAACATTCCTACATGTGAGGCCAAAGTCTTCTAACATTTGATACATCCATAATGCTTGAGCGCAACAGCTTCATAAAGCAATGTACTCGGCCTCAGCGGTTGATAGAGCAACCGAGTTTTTTTTGCGGCTAGACCAGGAGACTAGTGTCAGGCCTAGGAAATGGCATATATCGCTTGTGCTCTTGCGGTCGAGAGAGCATCCGGCATAGTCTGAGCCAGATTACCCGTGAAGAGAGAAATCTGTAGAATGAGGGTACCAAATTCCAAGGTTTTGTGTGCCATTAAGGTACCTAAAGATATGTTTTACAGTTTTCAAATGAGATTCTCTAGGGTCGGCTTGATATCTAGCACACATTCCTACTACAAAAGTGATGTCGGGCCTAGAGGCACTCAAATATAGCAGTGATCCTATCATACCTCGAAATATAGTCTTATCAACAGAAATCCCACTCTCATCTTTCCCTAATTTAAGAGATGCACTCAAAGGAGTTTTGACTTGTTTCAGATTCTCATACCCAAAACGCACAAGCATATCTTTAATATATTTTGATTGGTTAATAAAAATCCCATCTTTGCGTTGTGAAATCTGAAATCCTAGGAAATTGGTGAGTTCTCCTACAAGCTCATTTCAAATTCAGATTTCATTAACATGACAATTTCTTCCCACATGTTCTTATTTGTTGCCCCGAAATTATATCATCAACATAAATTTGAAGTATAATAAGATCTGAATTCTTGGTTTGAACAAAAAGAGTTGCGACGGCACTACCCATCTTGAAGCCATGATCTAAGAGAAAGGTAGTGAGCCTATCGTACCAAGCATGGGGTGCCTGTTTTAATCTGTATAGGGCCTTCACTAACCTATAAACATGATTTGGGTAGGCGACATTCATGAAACCAGGTGGTTTCTCACCATACACCTCCTCCTTAATGGAAGGCACTCTTAACATCCATTTGGAATAATTTAATTCGCTTATAACTAGCAAATGCTAAAAAAATATACGAATGGACTCAAGACGAGAAATCGGGGCAAATGAATCTTCAAAATCCACACCCTCTATTTGAGAATATCCTTGGGCCACCAAACGAGATTTGTTTCTAGTTATCCTAGATTCACCATCGAGTTTATTTTTGAAACCCCATTTTAAACCTATGAATGGATGGTTATCCGGATATTCTAATTACACCCATACCTTACTCCTCTCGAATTGGCTCAGTTCCTCAGTCATCGCCAAAAACAATGATTCAGCTCTTAAGGCTTCCGAGACATTCTTGGGTTCAATATCTGAGAGAAAACACAAGTTTGAAAAAGACTCATGAAGGGCGGACCGGGTTCTAACACCATGAGATGGCTCTCCTATGACTAGATCACGAGGATATTTCTTTGAGAAAGTTAAATTATTAGGAGGCATATATCCTTGTTCTATTATTTATGTTTCACTCTCCTCGGTTTGTCCTCCCCGTTACTCTTAATTTGTACATTCTCTTCAACTTCCTCTTCACTTGCTTTAGGCTCGCATGGTTGATTATTTTCATCAAAATGCACATGAGCTGATTCTTTAACCACTAAGATCCTCTTATTGTAGATCCTATAGGCACAGCTCTTGATCGAGTATCCTAGAAAGATGCCAAGATCGGATTTTTCGTCAAATTTTCCTAGATGGTCCTTTGTGTTTAGAATAAAGCATGAACACCCAAAAACTCTAAAGTATGATACTGATGGTTTCCTTTTGAAATATAGCTCGTAGGGAGTTCGCTTTAAAAGAGGGTGAAGCATGACACAGTTTATCACATAACTTGTTGTATTGATAGCTTCATCCTAGAAATAACAAGGTAGACCGTACTCTGCAAGCATCGTGGTTCTTCCTTTCAACAACCCTGTTTTGCTGAGCAGTGCGAGCGGCGGAGAACTCGTGCTTAATACCTAAGGAGTCACACAAGTTTGAAAAGTCTTCATTCTAAAACTCCCCCCCATGATCTGATCTAATACGTTTAATTTTGAGCTCCTTCTCAGTTTGAAGTCTTGTGCACAGGTTTGAGAATTCAAGAAATGTATCAGACTTGTTTGCAAGGAAAATTGTCCAACAATTGCGTGAGAAATCGTATATGATGACAAAGGTATACCGTTTCCCACCTAGACTATATGTACTAAGAGGCCGAACAAGTCCATGTGTATGAGTTCAAGCGGTCTAGTTGTGGAAATCTCAGTTTTGCTTTTGAATGAGTTTTTAACAAATTTCCCTTTTTGACAAGGAGCACACAGAACATTTAGACTACCGCTTAAGTTGGGAAGGCCTCGTACGAGTTTTTTTCCGGGATAGTTTAATAATAATCTTGCTACCAGTGTGTCCTAGTCTCCTATGCAAAAGATCTAATTCATCGTTCTTTGTAACAAGGCATTTCAAATTTGATGCAGAAATATCATCAAAACTAACGGTGTATACGTTATGATTTCTATAGGCTACAAGAAGTACACTAAAATTGTTGGCATCAATAAGATTGTACGTGTTTGAGGACGACTCAAAAATAACATCTATACCTTTATCACACAATTGACCAATAGAAATAAGATTATGCTTTAGGCCATCCACAAACAGAATATTTGAAATAGAAAATAACTTGTTACCTATAGTGCCAATTCCCAGTATCCTTCCTTTGCTTTTATCTCCAAATATCACCATGCCACCCTTCTTCTTTTCTAGGCTAAGGAACTTGTCTTTATCTCCCATCATGTGCTTGGAGAAACCAGAGTCCAAGTACCACACCTTCTTCGTGTCCTTAGCCTGCCAACATACTTAAGAAGAAGTTGAGGGTAAAGTTCTGGTTACCCAAGTTGTCCCACCCATAACATAGGTAGAAGACTTTGGTAGCCAGACTTGCGAGTTTTTTGTGGCACCTTTTCTTAGGCATGAGCTAGATGTGTGACCAAACTTCTGATAGTTTGCACACGAGATGTAAGTAGTGGATGTTTTTTTATCACTTTGCTTGAGCTCTTGCTTGAGGAAAAAGATAGCCCTCCATAATTTTTCAGCTTATCTTCTGGTTTATGAGCATTGGGCTAAGGCTTAGAAAAAGAACGATTTCCCCTCAGTGGTGATTTTGGACCTCCATATCTTAGTCCAAATTTTCAAGATCCATGACACTGCACACCCAACAACATATTTAATGATTTTTGGCCAACTCCAAAATTTTGGATAGCGCAGTCAAGTTCATGGATCCTCACCTTTAAGGCGGTGTTCTCAGTAACAAGCATCACACACCGATTAGAAAATTGTTTCTTGCCTTCCTCTACCTTGGCAATAGATAACTGGAGTCTCTTCTCCAAGACGTTCTTTTCATTTATGAGACTAGTTGTTCTCACCGACGACTTGGAGAGACTTGACTTTTGATCTTCGATCATTTTGATCATGCGAGAACACTCTAGACACTCAATCTTTTCTTTGCCGGCTCTAATTACTTTGTTTTTAAATTTTTCTAAATCCTTTTTTATTTTCTTATTTTCGGCTCTTAAGGTCGTATTTTCAGAAATTGTGTTTTCTAATTTATAAACTAGATTTTCATAAATTTGAAGAAGTTCAGAGTATGTAGGTGGGGTTACCTCAATGTCACTCTGGACACTGGATTCATCATCAGATTCTTCTTGGCTCTTTCCCATGAGGCACAGATTTGCCTCATCATCACTCCATCAATCTGATGAGCTTGAATTGTGAGATCCATTCTCATCCCAAGTAAGCGCCTTCAGTACCTTCTTCATTCCTTTGTATTGGCTTTCTTTCCCCTTCTCTTCCTTCTTAAATCTAGGGCAGTCTCTCTTCAGGTGTCCAGTTTTGTTGCAGTGATAGCATTCCGGTTGGGATTTCTCATCGTCGCTATCTGTCTCTTTCCCTGGCTTGTTCTACCTCCTGCCTTCTCCAGCTCCTTTCTTCAAAAATTTCTTGAACTGTCCCTATTTTTTAGGATTCTTCATGAATTTCTTGAACTCCTGGACGTAGAGACTTTCCTCCTCATCCTCCTCAAGATCTTCTGCGGATTTTCTTTCACGTGCTGCCTTTAGTGCCTATCCATTCTTCTTCGTATCCTTGGGATATTCCTCTGCTTGAATCTTTAGTTCCACCTCATGGGTTTTGAGGTTTCCGATGAGGATCTCTATCTCCAGGGTGTTGATTTCATGAGACTCAGCAATCGCAGTCACCTTAGGATTGAAGAGTGGAGGAAAATATCACAGGATCTTCCTCACCAGATCACCGTTTGGAAAGTTCTTTCCGAGAGACTTTGAAGCTTTGACGATCTTGGTGAAATGCGTGTACATGCTGTCCACATCCTCATTGATCCCCATCCGGAACTTTTCATATTCTGATTCAAGTCGGAACAGCTTCGACTCCTTAACCTGCGATGTACCTTCAAGAGTAATCTCTAGCAGTCGCCATATATGATAGCAGTTTCACAGTTTCAGATTCTATTGAATTCAGTTTTGTCTAAAGCGCAGAATATAGCACTCATGGCCTTGGCATTATTCGTACATCTTAACTTATCCATGTCATCCCACTTATCTTGTGGTTTTTTGATGACGGTTTCACCAACCGTGACAATAGGAGAAGTGTACTTTGTCTCTACCATGTCCCATACATCCATGCTATGCGTCATATGAAAAATTTTCATCGTGTCCTCCAGTGACTATAATCACTCCCCATAAAGAGTGGAGGACGACTCACACCTTGTCCCTTAGTGAAAGTGTGCACAGTGTTGGCCATCTTACTTCAGGTTATTAAGCCTATTGGAAGTAACCATGCTCTGAAACCACTTGTTGGATCTAGTGGCCAACCTAAGCGGGGGGGGGGGGGGTGAATAAGGTTTGTGAGTGTTTTTAGAAATTAAAAATTTCACGCACCAAAACAATCACAGAGAAAACAATTTCATTGCATTAAGTCAAAAATGAACAACAATAAGAGTTGTGTATACAAAAAAACTTAATCTTTATGGTGTCAAAGATAAGAGACGATGAGAATAAGGATTCTTTTGATTTATATACCAACCAAACTATGACCGGTTGTCTCTCACCCTTTCCCTCCAAGAAAGGCGTTCAAGCCCACTCTTCACCTCCACATAAGGAAGGGTCTTAGAGTCCACTCTTCACCTCCACACAAGGAAGGGTCTTAGAGTCCACTCTTCACCTCCACGCAAGGAAGGGTCTTGGAGCCCTTCTAGATCCTCCGATCTAGACGTCCCAAATCCCGAGACGATTTTCCGCGGAATCTTTCCCGGATTCCAACGACCCTCTCCGGTCGATTTCCCTCTCTGAAAGCTAAACAGTAAATGAAAAAAGAATACAAAGATTAAAAGTAAAGATAATAAGAAGATAAAGTTCTCTCTCTTGACGACTTCTCCGTTGTGCGATCTATGACCGATGCTTGAGATCTTCGTTAGCTAGCAACCGGTCGGTTCTCAGTGGTCGATGAAGATTCTGGATTGCCGGAGTTCTTTGTTCACAAATGGGTGGGAGAAGGCTTCCTTCAACTTTGACGATGACACGTGGAGATATGCGCAAGGAGGCGGCCAAAATCTGGAGTTCTGAAACCCTTCGTCAAAATTCATCTTGGAGAAGTGATGACACAAGGAAACGCAATGGCTTTTATACGTATTCATGAAAATAGGCTACCGCCGGCGGTAAGACTAGCGCCTACGTTAGTGTCGCGTGCTTCTTGTACCAGCTGTCCTCCAAATCTGCAAAATAATCTTTCGTAACGATCTTTTGCCTTTTCAGTTGAACTAGCGCCGTGCGGTAGAGCATACCGCCACGCGGTAATATAGGATGCGACGTTCCTTAAAAGGCAACACCCATTTGCCAAGGCTAGCTCCACGCGGTAGTTTCTACTGCCGAAATCTTCCAGAGCGCTAGATCCAAATAAATCGTTGAGTTAGCGCCTGCGGTAGTACTAATGCCTGGCGGTGGCCCCTCTCGACGTTCTGCCATCGAAACTCCTCGAGAGCTAGCGTGGCGCGGTAGAGATACCGTCGAAACTATCCATAGCGCTAGGTCCAAATCAATCGTTGCGTTAGCACCTGCGGTAGTACTAACGCCTGGCGGTAGCTCCTCTCGACGTTCTGCCTTCGAAGCTTCTCGAGAGCTATTGCGGCGCGATAGTGCTAGCGCCTGGCGGTAGCCCTGTCTCTCGAGTCTCGTCATTCTTCTCTCAATGTTTGTTGGCTAGCTAGGGTGGCGCGTTAGTGCGAGTACCTGGCGGTAGCACAGAGTCTCGACATATCTTCTCTCGACATTCGCCGACGGGCTAGCACGATGTGTTAGTGCTAGTGCTTGGCGGTTGCATCCATATGAGCCTTCTCTGTTGCTTTCACCTGACAACCTGCACACTCTATCAACATACAGTATGATCAAATAAAATCGGGGATTTGATATTCTCAAACACAGGGAATGTGAAACATTGGTTCCAACAGTATTTGCTAAGGGGGAGCAATTCCAGTCTCCTCAAGAGACAAATCTACCTACTGAGAATATGGAAGAAGATGCTGATGTAAATTTGAATATCACTAAAGACATTACAGAGGGTGAGGGGGAGATTCACGCTAAACTCCCTACTCAAGGAATGGTTTATGAAATAGATTCTCCTGCTTTTGAGAAAGATACCAGTGCTCCTGAAGTACATGAGAAAGATCACTCTTCTGAGCCCAGAATGGAAGATTCTGAAGATAGCCCTGCTATTAGGAAAAAGATACTGTGGTAGGTGACCAAGGGACCTCCACAAAGGCTGATTAGATGTCACCCCTCTTTCTAGCCCAGTTGAAAGGGTTACTGGATGATCAAAGAAGAATCCTTGAGAATTTTGTTGATGATTCAATAAAGAACTTCAGGAATGAGCTATCAACAGAGATCAAATCAATCAGATTTAAGGTCAATCTGCTGAAGCCCAAACTATCTAATTCTTCATGAGAGCAACCCATGCTCTTGACTATACTGCAAAAAAGTTGGATGAGATAAGCAATCTTCAAACCTCAGTAATAAAAATCAAAACATCATTATTGGAAACATATTGGCAGTTCATAATGCTGACAAAGTACTATGGGAAACACAAACAACCATTCTTACAACTAAGATGGATGCCTGCACTAAACTCTTGGATGATCACATGTTGCAAGTGAAGAACTAGGTTATAGCAGGAATAAATCATCTTTATGTACAGTTAACTAAGGCCATTTCCTCCCAAACAAAGGAAATTTTTGAAGAAGCCAAAAAGGGGGAGAAGGAGATAATCAGGACTAAAAAAGAGAATGATGTATGGGTGTTAAATGTTATAAGAAGATCCTTTGGTCTGGATCAAGTTCAGTATGACAACATCCCCATGGTTCCTGAATAAGTTTAACAGGCACTGAATTAAGGGGAGATGGCTCATCATGATAATCAATATCACAATACTATGATTGTTGAAACCGAAATTCGGCTTTTTGTGGAGTCCGAACCCTTGGGGAAGGGGTGATCGCACACTTACTTATCCTCACAAGCTTTGATGACCAAAAACTTAGAACTAGAAATGGACCCGAGACTCTAGCACGGAGGTCCCACCACACACCCGGAAGATCTTAGAGCACTTCCCCTCCTTAGCCAATTGCTGAGCTAAGGATACCTCAGAAAGCGCTAGAAGACCAGAGAACAAGTAAGCATGCCTTCTGAGGTACCTCCTTGGCTCTATTTATAGTTTTTAGATGTTGGTCTACCAACATCGTAACTCCTCTATTTGGAACGGCTATATGCAGTCCAGGTTGGCCTACAAACAACGTAACTCGGATGTTCAAAAAGGTTATGGGCAGGCCAGCGGGGGTAGAATAGTAAAAATACAACTTAGATCACTAGCCGAGTGGCCCTTGAAAACCTCCACTCTCCTGCTGCTGCAGAGAGCTAAGGGTGAGTCTGATCCCACTTGCTCCACTCACCCCTCTTCCATCCTTCCCTGTCTAGGACTTCTGAGCTTAATACTTCTCGCACTGTCGAGCTGATCTCTCTATCGCCTAGTACTACACCATGCTAGTCCCTACAACACCAGCCCACAAAAAAGTCCAAACCAACACCAAAAGCTGCCGAGTTGATCTACCATGATCTGACCTCAACCCCAGATTATGGACTCGCCTCTTCCTCCAAGTTAGCCGCTAAGCCAAAAGGAAAATAGATCATCGACTCTCCTACTGACCCGGACACTCATCAAAATGGTTCCGAAACTACTGTGTCACGAGTAGATTCTCCTTGCGGCGACTCGTGCCCCGATCATCTCCTGAAGGCCACACGACAAATCCACCGCCTCCCTTTTGGGCTACTGGGTTGGGCTCACTTTTACTGAAGTTGCCAGCTCGTGAATCGCATCGGGTTCCTACCCTCAATCCTGTACTCGCAAGGGGAGGTTCTGGGGACATCCCCATCCCTAACTTCAATATGGTCTCCCCAAGCTCTCAAATTCTATGTCACGGCAAGGCCCTTCAGCCTCCTCTCGCTCGTCCATACCAGGGTCAGCCAAGTTCTTCTCTACAGCTCCACCTCGGCGAGACAATCTCACGAAGTTAGTCTATCATTTGTTATTTCTACAAACCTCAGCTCATCTAAAAATGTTGTTCTCACAGGCCTTCTTGACCACTCTGAAGAAAAAGAATCTCCTGAGCCAGCTCACCACTCGCCACCTCCTTTGACCAATGTGCTAGAGGAGTTCCTGGATGCCTCGCAGGACCCTGCCGAGTTGAGGAGGAAAACTGTGGAGGTCCTCAAGAAGCAGGGATTCGAGCTGCGCTAGATCTTGGAGGAGAATGCTCTCGGTGAGCAGATCTGTAGGCACTGGAGCGATACTACGTGTTGCTAGCGGATGAGGTGGGGCACTGCTCGGCGAGTGGGATGACTTCCACTACCCCGCCAATGGATCGAATTAATGATAACATGCGATTCATCCATCAAGATCTGGAGCGGGTTCACGAGTTCAACAACCCGCGATGACCTCCGGGGATGGGGACACAAGGCCTGGGCAGATGATAATGGCTCCCTAGCTAAGCCAACCGACACTCGGCCCCAGACCCCCAGCTAAAATATCTTAATAATTCCATTGAATTGATTGCTTGACATTTATGTGTAATAAGTGTAACTATTTTTTCTATATTTAATTTCGAATGTTTGTGATTCGTAAATCATGCTGCGCTTTAAATTTGGCTCGTGCTAGGATAGAGCAGGTCGCAGGGTTTGGCGAGTTGGGGTCAGCGAGCCGGACTTACCGATTGGCTCGACAATTAATTTTTTTTCTAAAAATAGGACCCCTCACCTACCCCCAGACCATTGCCTTTACTGCAGAATCATACCCCCTGCTCTTTACCTTCTCGCTAATTGCACTCGCGCCAAGAATTTGGGAAAGATGGGCAAGACTCGACCTGATGCTGATGGACGGTCCAAGTGCGCGAGGCAGTTTGCCGAGTATATCTTTTTTGAAGGGAATACAATTGAGTCGGAGCTTGCAGACTTCATTGATGACTACGTTCCTTCGGGTTTCACCGTGCACCGACCTGGGAGGGGCGAGGCGATTAATACTTTTTTTGCTGATGAGCTCGCCTTCCCCATCTCGCACTTTGAGGTGGGGTTGCGCCTTCCCCTCTGGCAAGAGAACCGCCAGATTTTGAAGTACTACGGGACAGTTCCCGCGGAACTGAACCTAAATGGGATTGCCATGATTGTGTATTCGTCTGCTTCTTCCGTCGAGAGCGGATAGAGTTTAACCTCAACGCCTTCCGCAAGATATTCATATACTGCGCGACCAATGAATGGGTCACCATCCTTGCCGGCTTGCAGCTCAAAGTTTGTGATACGGCCAACAAGAACCACAATTGGTTCTCAAAGTTTGTCTTCATCAAAGGGGATATCGGCAACGTTCCCTTCTCGCCTCAACAGCGGTGCGAGGAGATATAGAGGACGTCCACCGTGACGGGCTATTATGCCGAGCTGCTAAAGTTCTTCCTCGGCAAGGAATTTGAGGTCACCTTCTTTCGAAGGGGCCTAAACTCGCTCTCTCCGGTTCATCCCAGTGAAGGAATAACTTTCCTCCCTTTATTTTAGTGGGCTCGCCAATGTCACCAATTTTCTAACAAGTTTTTTCCTTTAGGGGAGCGACTAATTCCCTAGCACCCACCTTTTGCGGACTCGGGACTCTACCCCGATGCACTTGCACGCTAGCGAGCAGCTGTGGCAGCCTGCCGGATGGAATCTGAGTCGGTCGGGACTTCCTCTAGAAAGAGGCGACCGACCCCATGAGCTTCAGCTCGTCTCGCCGTCCCCCGTTGCTGAAGAAGAAGAAAAATGTGGTGGTGATCTCCAGGGAGAATCAGATCATCCTCGACTGGTCGAAGAAGGATCAATGCGGCGGCGATCCTCCCGCTTCCCCAGCTGTCGAGGAATTCTTGGTCCGCGCACCAGGCCTGCCAAAAGACCATCGAAAATTCGGCCTCGGTAGGAAGGCGAAGGACCAGCTTGGCGAGCCGATGGTCCCATAGGATGAGCAGACTCACCGAGTCTCCATCTTATCACTCCTCCCCTCTTGGTCCGAGCGCCGCCCTCCTAGCGGGCATGCCTACACCCTTAGGTTTGGGCTATATGGTCGCGAGGATGCCGAGGCCTACAATGACATGAGCCTCCAGCGACTCGGCAACGAGAGCTCGCAAGCTTGGATGCGTGCACTAGAGCTCGCGCACATGTCGACTCGGCACAGCTTCAACCTCAGCCATAACTTGGTGAAGGCCAAGAGGGAGCGAGAAATCACAGAGGATGACGCAGCCAACCTGGTGAGGCGGCTAGGAAATTCCGAGGACATCCTCAGCAAAAGTGTCGATAGGGGTATTAAATGTCAGTTAACCCCTCTTCAATTTACTTTGTACTTTCATGACTTCTTCTCCTACCTTTCTTGCCTTGTAGGATGGCGAGAGCGCGAACCGCATGCGCGCTCGCGCTGCCGAGCTGGAGGAAATGAACAAGAAGCTGGAGGAACAGAACAAGGGGCTCAAGGGCAAGCTCACTCTCTTGATGGACATCTTCCTTCCCCCCACTATCGGCGAGCTAGGCATCCCAACCAAGAGGACGTAGGTGTTCAGCGATGCGGAGATCATCGAGAAGTTGCGAGTTAACTCTATCAACACTGCTAACTATACACTACAAGTTATGCGAGACATGCAAGTGTTGACGGCGGGTTGCGAGGAGATGACTGCAAGGGAACTAATGTGGGATCTGTTCCCCCCTGCTATCCCCCTGAAGAGGAGGACAACTTCATCTCGCTCTTCAAAGATGTCCCCAGCTATCAGGACAACCACTCTGGAGGGGAGGGCGAGAGCTAGCTCGCATGTTTTTCTTTTTGTTTTACTTGTAATGATGTCCTCCCCCCTATTTTGTAACCTCGCTGAGGCGAGCCCTTTTTGTAATTAAAAATATACATTAATGAAAAGATAATGCATTTTATTATTCTTCTATACTTACTTTCCTTTGTTGTACTTGCGCGCGTGTGTCGCCCCCTCGCTAATAGATCTCACTAGGGAAGACTCACCGCTATAATGTATTTGTTAAGATACATACCCGCATAGATGCCATAATATCTCGTCACCCCTTAATATTAGGGACTTGTCCACTCGCCGAGCTAGACACGCGACCACCCAGCTCGCCTCGGGTTTTCTTTCCCGTTAGAGATTCGTTCTAGGACCATAATTACCCAAGTAAAATCTCGATGGGTTGGAGTGTTGTTGCCGAGAATGTCCTCCGCTAGCCATTTATTATAGATGTCGAGATCTCGGCTCGCCACTTTTCTCATTGCCTTGCTTCGGTAGTGTCACCCCTTAGTAGTTGTCGAGATCCTGGCTCGCCACTACCTTCTCGCCTGGAGATTGTTAGGTATGGTTCCCTAGCTTCTACCCCAAGTTTTACTTCAAATGCCTTATGTAGATTGGCAAGAACAGCCCGGGATCTGATTCTAGGGCAGCAACAACATTAACCGAGGAACCCTTACATTGTCAGCTAGATGGAAGCCTAGTGGTGGGAGCATCTTGGGACTTGGGCAGACTCTCTCGTGTAATATCCATCCCCGCCAGCTAGATGAGTGCCTGACAATGGGATCTGCTCGGGGTCCGGGTAGACTCTCTCGAGTGATATCAAGCCCTGCCAGCTAGATGAGAGCCTTGCAGCAGGATCTGTACGGGGTCTTGGTAGACTCTCTCGAGTGACATCCAGCCATGCCAACTAGATGAAAGCCTGGCAATAGGATTTGCTCAGGGTCTGGGTAGACTTTCTCGAGTGACATCCAGCCCTGCCAACTAGATGAAAGCCTGACTACGGGATCTGCTTGGAGTCCGGGTAGACCCTCTCAAGTGACATCCAGCCCTGCCAAGTAGATGAAAGTCTGGAAGCGAGAACTACTCGGCATCCAGGTAGACTCTCTCGAGTGACATCCAGTCCTGCCAGCTAGATGAAAGCCTGGTAGCGGGATCTGCTCGAGGTCTGGGGTAGACTCTCTCCAGTGACCTCCAGCCCCGTCAGCTATATGAAAGCCTGGCAACGGGATCTACTCGGGGTCCAGGTAGACCTTTTTGAGTGACATCTAGCCCTACCAACTAGATGAAAGACAGGCAGTGGGATCTGCTCGGGGTCCGGGTATACTCTCTTGAGTTACATCCAGCCCTACCAGCTGGGTGAGAGCCTTACAACAGGATCTGCTCAGGGTCTGGTTAGACTCTCTTGAGTGACATCCAGCCCTGCCAGCTAGGTGAGAGCCTTGCAGCGCGATCTACTCGATGTTTGGGTAGACTCTCTCGAGTGACATCTAACCCTCCCAGCTAGATGAGGGCCTGGAAGCGAGATCTGCTCTTTGTCAAGTAGACTCTATCGAGTGACATCTAGCCCTACCAGCTAGATGAGAGCCTGACAGCTGGATCTGCTCGGGGTCCGGGTAGACTCTCTCGAGTGATATCTATCCCTATCAGCTTGATGAGAGCCAGGCAACGGGATCTGCTCGGGATCTACTTTATGAATCATGGCCTGTCACAAATTCCACTACAAAAAGGAATGAAAAAGGAATATACGTACATGATTCATGGTTAAAAATGCTTCAGGTCATCACTGCTCCAGGTGTGACTTAGGGTCTTTCCCTCCACATTCTGGAGATGATACCTCCTTACCTCGATGCTTCTTTTATAATGTATGGACCCTCCAAGTTGTGGTTAAGCTTTCCCATGACAGCTGATCTTCCTGTTGCATCCACCTTTTTTAGGACCAAGTCCCGTTCCGCAAACTGTTTGATCCGGACGTTCTTGTCAAAGTACTTAGCCATCCTTTGTTTGACCTGTTCAAACTGAAAGGCAGACATATCATTCAATTCCTCCACCATATCCAGGGAGAGCAGCAATTCATCCCTGTTCTTGGCCCGCCACTCTTCTCTTCCTTCCTCTGCTTCAACTACCCGAGGTTTCCGGACCTCGAACTCTACGTGGAACACTGCTTCGCAGCCATGGGAGAGCTTGAAGGGGGTCTCCCCCGTGGCCATGTTTGGAGTAGTCCACAGGGCCCGTAGGACCGAAGGGAGCTGCTCTACAAAGTTCCCATTCAAATTCTCCACTTTCTTCTTCAACAAGTTCACAATGATCTTATTTGCCGCCTCCACCTGCTCGCTGCTCCTGGGGTGATGGACCGAGGGAAACTTGAGATCAATCCCAAGCTATCCACAAAAATTGATGAACTCTGTGTTTGACAATTGAGGCACATTGTCTTTGATAATGTCCTTGGGCAACCCATGCTGGCAGATGATCTCCTCCCATACAAATTTTCTGATTACCTGGGAGGTCACCTTAGCTAGCGCCTTCACCTCCAACCACTTAGAAAAGTAGTCAATCATGACTAGTAAGAATAACCTCTGCCCACTGGCCTAAGGGAAGAGTCCTAAAAGATCTATTCCCCAGATAGTGAAGGGTCGGGGCGTAGTGATGCTCCTTAGTCTCTGAGCTGGCAATAGTTGGAGTGGGGCAAACAATTGACACTTGTGGCATTTCTTTGCAAACTCAGCGACATCCAAACCCAGAGTCATCCAGAAGTATCCTCGCCTAACTATCCTTCCTTCCAAGGTCCTACTTCCTGAGTGCCTCCCACACTTTCCGGAATTGGCTTCTTCCAAAATTCACTGAACTTCTCCCTCTGCTGCGCTATGTGCCAGTAAACCCAAGTGGGTCTTTCTATACAACTGCTCATCACGCATGAGTTAGTATGCCGACTTGTGCTTGAATCTCTTTTTATCCATACCCTCCCGAAACTCCCCTATGGACAGGAAGGTTGCAAAAGGATCCATCCATGAGGGGCGTTGGTCCACCTCCATCAGCTCTCCGTCTTCGATAGAAGTGTGGAATAAGTCGGTGATGGTACCCCCCACTCAGGGTAAATACTTAGACAAATGATCCACCTGCTCGTTTTCCTTCCACGACATATATCGAATGGAGAATGTTTGGAACATGCTGATAACTCCCTTTACTTTGGCTAAGTATAATTGGAGAGTAGGCTCCTTGGCCTAAAGCTCCCCGTTGATCTGAGAGGCCACAACCATGGAAACTATGAGTACTTCCATATCCT
The DNA here is from genome assembly GCA_039513925.1 of Platanthera zijinensis. Classification (NCBI taxonomy): domain Eukaryota; kingdom Viridiplantae; phylum Streptophyta; class Magnoliopsida; order Asparagales; family Orchidaceae; genus Platanthera; species Platanthera zijinensis. Next base: position 86,710,942 of record CM077080.1, read on the forward strand.
GCACACCCTTCTCCCTTGCCAGCAGGAGTCCTACGATCACTGCCTCGCACTCCACTTGATTGTTGGTAATGGGAAAGTGAACAATCACCATTTGCTCGATCTTCGATCCCTGGGGGCTCTCCATGATCACTCTTACCCCCAAGGAATGTCTCCCTTACACGCCATCCACCTTCACCCTACAAGGAACTGGGTGATTAAGCTAGCCTTTGCAACTTCAACCACAAAATCAGGCAGAAAGTCAGTCATCGCTTGAGCCTTGATCGAGGGGCAGGGAACAAAGGATATATCAAATTCACTCAGCTCCACCGACAACTTTGCCAATCTTCCTGAATGCTCCACCCCCTCAAAGATATTATAGAGGGGATGGTCAGTCACCACTCAGATGGAGTGTGCTTGGAAGTAGGGCTGGAGTCTCCGAGCTGAGATAACCAGGGAAAAAGCCAACTTCTTTAAAATCGGGTACTGGAGCTTTGCCTTCCTCAAGACCCTGCTCAAGTAACAGATGAGCAGTTTTTTCTTACCCTCTTCTCGGACAAGAATAGATCTCAGGGCCTCGGCCTCGACCCCAAGGTATAGGGACAAATCTTCCCCCTCCTTTGGTCCCTAGAGCATAGGAGCCTGGGTCAGCTGCCTCTTTAAGGCTTGGAATGCCTCATCGCATTCCTTAGACCATTAAAACTTCTGATTTCCCCTCAGTATTTTGAAGAAAGGGGATCAATTCTCTCTGGCCCGAGAGAGGAACCTGCTCAACCCTGCCAACTTTCCGGTCAATCGCTGGAACTCCTTGGCATTCCGAGGCAATCCCAACTCCTTGATGGCCCTTACCTTATTAGGGTTTGGCTCTACACCTGCGGGAGTAAGGAGATGTCCTTAGGAACTTACCCTTACTTTCCCAAAAGACAAACTTCAAGGGGTTGAACCACATTTTTAATTTTTGTAGGGTGTTGAAGGTCTCTTCCAGGTCCCGGAGGTGAGAGTCAACATCATGACTCTTGATCATGAGATCATCCACATGTACACCTCTAGGTTCCTTCCCTTCTACTCCTAGAAGACCCAATCTATCTTCCTTTTATACATTGGCCCTGCATTTTTAGCCCAAAAGGCATCATCTTGTAGCAATAACACTCGTCCCCAATGATGTAGGAACCAACTTTGAAATTGGGCGGGTGCATCATGATCTGATGATAACCTGAAAAAGTATCTAGAAAACTCATTACAGAAAAACCAATGGCTGAGTCAACAAGCGTGTAGATCCAACACAAGGGGTAACAATCTTTACGACATAATTTATTTTAAAGTGAGAAATCTACACACATCCTCTAACGACCATCCCCTTTTTTAACCATTTCAACATTGGAGACCCAACCTAGATACTAGATCTCTGAAACGAATCTTTCCTTGAGGAGCTTACCCACCTCTTCCCTAATGGGCTCGGCCAGCTTATCCATAGTAGACCTCATCTTCTGCCAGATGGGGCAAGCTTCGGGATTCAGGTTGAGGCGGTTGTAGGCGATGTTTGCATCGATCCCCGGTATGTCAGCCGCGCTACATGCAAAGATGTCGATGTTCTTTTGGATGCACTCCATTATCCTCTCCTGATCCTCCTGGCTCAGCCCCCTGCTGAGGCACACCTTCTCCACCCTTCCTTCCCGGGTGAGAAACTCCATCTCCACCACCTATTCCGCTGCTTCCAGCCGGTACTGATCTCCCCACTCTCCTTCGACCCCCTCGCCTGGGGCCAGAACTACTTCATCAACCTCCTCTGTGGCCATTACCTCGGCCTGCTCCTCCAGCACTTCCTCCGCCGCCTCCACTTGGGCTCAAATTTCTTCCTTCTCTACCTCCATCTCCTCAGCTACCCTTCCAGCCTCCTACCTGGACTCTTCCTCCATCCTCCTCTCCATCTCCTCAACTCCTCCTTTCTAGGAGATGGAATTAACAACGGTCACGTAGCATTCCCTCTCTACCTTGCGGTCTCCCCGAACCTGGACCTGGATGCCCTCGGCATTGAATTTCATGCAGTAATGGAAGTAAGAGGGCACGCAACAGAAGGCTTTGATGAGGGGCCATCCGAAGATCGCGTTGTAGCTGCTGGGAGTTCCACGATGATATACTGGCAGTTTCGGGACTTCCCTCAAGGGTAACATGGAGTTCTATTCCTCCTTCCACCTCCTTCCTCTCCATGGAGAATCCAAAGAGAGGCCCATCTGAGGCCAACACCCTCCTGGCATCCACCTTCATCGCGTTGAATGCTTTCTTGAAGACGACGTTGACCGAGCTTCCATTATCAATGAGGATCCGATAGACAGTGAAATTTTTGACAGCGGCCTGAATGACCACCGCGTCGCAAAATGGATCCTCTTAATCTGGCATATCATTCCTTGAGAAAGTGATCTTCTCCTCTGCGGGTAGAGTTAGAGACGTTGAAGCGATGCTCTGGCGGTACATAGTATGGAGGCTTTCCTTACGGGCAGATTCAACTCCCCCCTGGATTAACCCAATCCCTCTGCGAGCTCCAACATTAGTTCGATCCTCTAACCTATTCTCCTCTGCCCCAGGTAGGACTTCCTAAATTCGAACTTCCTGGCGGGGTTGTTGTTGCTTCTCCCTCTTTCCCCCCATCTTAAGGAACTCTGGGCCTGTGGCTGTGGCATGACACTCTTCCTGATGGAATTAACAATAGGGCAACTATGCCCTTCTTGCTTGCCTTCTCCTCTACTGTGCTCTCCTCCTCCTCCCCATGGCTATTGCCATAACCTTATATTGATCAAGGAGAGGAGGCCTCTGGCCTTACCTCTAGCATTGAGGATTGAATTTACCCTGGCCCCCATGGCAGTTGTCTCCTCCATGGAAACCTCTCCACTGGCCCTGGTATTGCCACTCTGGCTGCCTCCAGCCAAGCCAATTATTCGGCTCCTGGCGCCCCCACCTTGACTGCTGATGATATTGCTGCTCCCTCTAACTAGGCTCGGGCCTCCACACCTCTTGGACCTTAACACCTCTTGGCTCCTCCTTTACGGCCCACCTGGCCAACTTCCTCACAAACTCGGTGTTTGACGCCTCCCCGTCAACTTCCCTTGCTTCCCTCTCCATCAAATCCTTGAAGGAGAGAGGCGACACTCTCTTCATCTCCATCCTGAAGAATCCCTGATGTATCCCCAGGGTGAAGGCCATCATCAAGGTATGTCCTGTCATCCCCTAGACTTGGAGGACCTCTCCTTAGAACGTTCAACGTAGCTCCCTAGGGTCTCGTTCACCCCCTACTTGATGTAGAGCAGAGACTTGGATTTTATCTTCCTCTTCATGGAAGTAGTGAACCTCAACATGAAGCCCCGATATAGATCGTCAAAATAATAGATGGAGCTGGCCAGCAGCTGTTGGAACCAATCTCTTGCCTTCTCCTTGAGGGTGATGGCGAAGAGCCTGCACTTAAAAGCATCCGACATTTGCTGGAACAAAACCACATCCTCGAACCACTAGATGTGTTAAACCGGATCATCCTTCTCAGTGTTGTAGGACATCTCCGGCACTCGAAACCCCTCTGGAACTGGGTTGGATGAGACAAACTCGCTGAAGTGGCTGCCTACCCCCAGTCATACAAGCCGGGTGATCTCGTACCTCCACCTTGCGCTTGACAAGCCGGGGAACAGAACTTGCCCTGGCAGATCTCCCTCTCTCCCCTCCTCTACAACCTCCTTCCCAGGTCATCTCGCGGGGGTGTTCTCGCCCAAGGCTGTGGCTGCTGGTGTCAATCACTCGGTGCGAGTGTCGAGTGCGAACATGACGAGATTACACATCTCTTGCTACAAATTATCGAATATCAGGAGGGTGGCGTGTGGAGGGGAAGGTGGCAAGTCGGCCCATTCAGATCACTATCCTTCACCTCTAGTCATTGAGATCACAAAGGTTTTTCAGTGTTGATCAATCTCCACGCTCACTACACCAAAAATGTTGAAACCGAAATTCGACTTCTTGTGGAGTCTGAACCCTTATAGAAGGGGTGATCACACACTTACTTCTCCTCACAATCTCAGATGACCAAAAATTTAGAACCGGAAACAGACCCAAGAATCCAGCATGGAGGTCCATCAACACACCAGGAAGATCTTAGAGCGCTTTCCCTCCTTACCCAAGTTCTAAGCTAAATATACCTGAGGAAGCGCCAGAAGACTAGAGAACAAGTAAGCATGCATTCTGAGGTAGTCACTTGGATCTATTTATAGTTTTTAGAAGTTAGTCTGGCAACAACGTAACACCATTATTTAGAACGGCTATATGTAGTCAAGATTGGCCTGTCAATAGTGTAACTCCGCTGTTCTAAAAGGCTATGGGCAGGCCAGCGAGGGTAGAATGGTAAAAATTCAACATAGATCACTGGGAGAGTGGCCCTTTAAAACCTCCACTCGCCTGCTACTGCCGAGAGCTAGGGGCCAATGCGAGCCCACTTTCTCCACTCGCCCCTCTTCCATCCTGCCTCGCCTGGGCGAGTCAACGAGGTTACTGTGCTCTCTCCTCCCTCTCAACTTGCCATGGGACTGGACTGCCTGACTTGGCCAACTCGGTTCACGGCGACCCAATTCGCCTCACTCAATACTAAAGGCGGAAGGCATCGAGTGATCTCACATCACTTAACGCCAAAGGCGGAAGGAATCGAGTGAACTCGCATCACTCGACGCCAAGGGCGGAGGGCATCGAGTGAACTCGCCTCACTCAACACCAAGTACCCGACTCGTGTGGTCAGCTCGACAAGTACAAGGGGGCGGGCTCGCTGCTTGAGTGACTTCACTCATCTAATACGAGGTTATAAAATGATCAAAGTGCAGATCAAACTGCTATTCTACATGGTGCTCTGTATATTGAAGAGGATGCACATGGGGTTGAACCATAACAAGCTATTTTCCTACATTCAGCCCCACTGCTGATCAAATCATGAGGTCCAAGGGCAATTTTGTTGTTGAAGATGAAAACATATTAAGTAAAAAGAGGTACATAGAATAGATGGAAGCCAGGCCTGACTTTGAAAAATGGAGTCCAAAATCTAGAACCATCATTTTATCAGCCTGGGATCAGATTCAGACAAATAAAACTGAACGGGGAAATCTCTACAGCTCCCTTTAATGGGTAAAGATGGAAAAGAGTGAAAAAGATAGAAGGCAATTCAAAAGAGACAAGAAGGAAAGCACATTGCTTCCTGATTCAATAGAGCCAACAAAGTACATTCCAAAGCCTTACAATTACTTCTAGTGACAAAAAGAAAAGAAAACGGAAGCTAAAGCTGAGGAGGCTGCCAAGAAGCTGAGGAGTAGTGGTATTGTGATAAGAGAACCTGTTACAAAAAAGTGTTTCTTATTTATCTTAAGGGCTGAAAGAAATGTTATTTTGTTTTTTGCACAACTCAAAAATAATTAATCCTTCTGTTAATGAATATAATTTTTACTGAATAAATGGTCATTATTTCCTCTATGTTATGCAATGTTGTATCTATTATATCTATTGTATATGTGTTAGTGTATATCAGTGTCTAAGGTTTTGGCTTCTTCAAATAGGGGGAGATTGTTGGGTCCATTGATCCCAATGTCCCTTATTTAAAGAAGTCCTATAAGATAATGGCATACACATGTGTGTAACCAATGGTTGCAATAAATTCTATATATACAGGTTATTACTTATTACAATGATAAGGCAGGTCAGGTGGACACAAGGAAGGATGCAGGAAATACGGAAATTTTTCCAAGGTCCACAGGCATTGAGTGAAAGCAGTTCACTCAACGCCAGAAAGCCAAAAACATTGAGTTAAGCATGAACAATCAAAGCCTAACTATTTACAAGGCAGAATTTTGGTTAAGTCCAAAAGCATTGAGTAAATGCAGTTCACTCAACACCAGATGATAAGAAGTGTTGAGTCAAGCTCAAGCAGTCAAAGCATCTAAGAATCAAAGCATGATTCCAGAAGCGTTGAGTGAAGGCAGTTCACTCAATTCCTAAAGAAGAAATTGTAACACCCCAAATCTTGGAAGAGGACCCGACGCCGTCTTTTCGGCAAATTTGGGTTTTGGGGGTAGGCACACGGCCTGTGACACGGGCCGTGTCACAGGCTGTGTTGTGCCTGGTCCGTCGAGCTGTGTTTGTCGACGATCAGCGAGAAGGCACACGGACTTGGACACGGGCGTGTCCCTGGCCGTGTCCTTCTCGGGTGGTTTGGAGGAGTTGAGCACAGGCTTGACACGGCTAGCGACACGGCCATGTCGGGTCTGACACGGGCGTGTCAGAGGCCGTGTTCCAGGCTGTGTTCTGGTTGGGAATTTTGGGATGACGGCGAATGGTTGACACGGCCCTGCGTACGGCCGTGTTGCAACCCGTGTTCGGCCCATATTTGTTTTATTTTGGGTTCCGATCGTGGCCGTTCATTCGTTTCTTGGGAGGATCCAACGGTGGGGAGCCTCCCTGGGCGGTTTAAGGTCGGGAATAGGGTAGAAACCCTTTCATTTTACTTTGGGTTCTCTCTCTAAGTTCTAGAGAGAAGGGAGAGCAAGGAGGCCAAGTTCCGGCCGCCGGCGAAGCTTCGGAGGTCCGTTTCGCGAGCGGAATTCAGATCCGTGAAGGTGGGAGCGTTGCGGTGGTTTTCAACCGAGAAAATCTTCCCCATGGCTAGGAAAAGGGGACGGAAGGTAACAAAACTTCTCCTCTCGGTTTTTAGGATTTAGGATGCATGAATAGCATCCCCTTCCTTTCGTGTTTTGAGCACCGGATCTCTCAAAAGAGAGGGATTCGTGTAGCCGAGGTTCAAGAGGAACCTCCGGGTTGAGTATGTTCATCCCAGCATGCTTGCATTAGAGATCCGCTCCGTTAGCGGATTAGGCATTGTGGGTGAAGCCGTGGTCGCGACCGTTAGTCCGACCCAGTGATGTTGCATAGCGAGCTTTGAGGATTCGGTAGAAATCCGTTGCGGCAAGACGCCGTTGTGTGTATGCATTTTCCCCCTTTTATTTGAGTGAGTACTCGTAGTCGGAACCGGACAAGGTTAGCTCCGCTTTGTGCGGTAGATGGTTTCCTTGGAGCACGGGAAAGATACAGTGCGAATGGTGATTGGGGTGGGGAAACCTTTGTTTGTGCTGTGCAAAGATGCGGCTATGTCTCCGTGGTCGGCTGGCTATCCCGTGACGTGCAAGTCATGTGGGGAAAGTGTCCCGGCGAGACTAGCCCCTTGTGTGAGACTAACGAGAAGGTCGAGCGGAGGGCAAGCCCGGGCAATATAGCCATGAGCGGGTGGGGTCCAGCAAGGCTTCTTAGAATCGGTCAGTGTGAGACGGAACCCTGACGTGCGAAGTCAGAATGTGCGGGCAAGCCCGGGGTTTGTGACCCTTGTGCGGGTGGGGCCTTTGCAAGGTTCGGTGTGACAGCGTGTGTGCCGTTAGGGACATGGTGGTTCCCTTTTGGTTGCGGCTTTAAGCCAATGGGGAAACGGAATTATCCAGTGTTTGATGTTGTGCTAGATGCATACGAGCTAGGGTGCCTTGGGTGAAACCCGGGTTGCATTCATGTTGTATAGTAGGCCCCTTTCACTTTGTACAAAATATAGAAAACGTGTATGCTGTATGAGACATCCAAGCCTGTTCTACCACTTTATTATATATGCTCTTTTGGTATATGAAGTGCTAACTTGCAGGTGGAGTGGTACCCCGGGCTCAGTTAGGGACGGCCGGGAGGAGATGTGTTTGTTACACAGTAGAGGTCAGCCTTTGTTGACCCACATTACTTCAAACCCTTACAGGGCAAGGATCACATGCAGGAGCTAGCACGCCGGGCGAAAAGCCCAAAGCCTCATGAAGTGTTGCCGTGCCTGGATTTTCCTTTTGTGTTTGCTACTCTTGTTAGGTTTATGTCCAGCTTGCATGCCGAGGTAGCCTAGGAGTGCTTGGCACATTTATATTTGGACTATTATTGTGTAAGGCCTTAAGGCCATCTGATACTCTAGTGTTAGTGGATAACTTCTGTATTTTAGTGTTCTGTTTCCGCGGTGTGTGTCTTGAGTTTTGAGAATGGGTAGTTTTCATATCATCTTTTAATACTAAAGCTATGGCGTCCGTATGTTGTGGGGCCCCGGCCGGACCCATATTATATGGTCTTTACAGGGGAGGTGTTACAATTTGGTATTTGAGCCAGGTTGAGCGTTCCAATGAGAAGTTTTGCGGTCGAAAGTATAAGTCGAGTCGCGTATAAGAAGTTATCCACATAGGAGTATCGCGGGACCATGAGTGTCCTTGTGTTCGAGTCTTGCGATTAGAGACTGATTTGCGTTTTCTTTCTTGTGTTTAGAGTACAAGCAACGAGGCTGGGACCTCGAGGCCAAGAGAAGAGCCCTCGGCAAGTAGTGCGACTACGCAAGGTCCGCTAGGGATGGGGGTCACACTGGCCGAGTTCTGCCGTATGCTTGCAGAAGCGATGGTGGCGGCCCAAGCTACAGCGACAGCACAGGTAGCAGCTCCCATTGCTCAAGTAGCAACTCCTGCTACCTCAGACAAGGCAGCGACCGTGCCGGTTGAGGAAGCAAGGAGGGCAGAGCCGCAGGCTGAGAGAGTGGTTGTCTGGCATGGGGACCGGCAAATGAAGTACTTTTTGAGTTTCCACCCTCCAACCTTCAAGAGAATCGGCATGCCCATAGATGCAGAGGATTGGTGGGCTAGAATTCAGGAGCTTCTGAGGGCGGTAGAGGCGCCAGATGAGAAAAAGGCAGAGTTCGCAACCTTTATGTTGGAGGGAGATGTCAAGTTATGGTGGGTGAGCCATAGTGGCAGGAAGTTTCTAGGACGCATACCGTCCATCGAGGAGTTTGGGAATGCCTTTCTGAAGAAGTACATTCCCGCATCAACAAGGTTAGCCCTCCAGAGGCAGTTTCTACATCTGGTGCAGCGAGACAAGTCAGTGGATGAATATGTTCAGGAATTTACTCGCTTGGGTTGTTATGCGGGAACGATCATGGTAGACGATGAAGAGAGGGACAATCTCTTCTATCATGGATTGAGGGAGAATCTAAGACAACCCCTCATATTGATGAAACGTGCGGGTTTCAACGAATTGGTGGAGGCGACCCGAATTTTGGAGAGTGACATGGAGCGATCCGAGCATCGCAAGGGTTTCACACCCAAACAGGGGGAAGAGAAGAAGCCTGCTCAGTCCCATGGAAAGGCGGAAGGGAGCCGATGGAAGAAGAAGCCTCCCCCATATAAGTCGGGCGAGAAAAGTAATTGGACGTCTGGAGGGTCACGCTCTAAGGGACTGCAGACGTGTTACAGTTGTGGCAAGCCAGGCCACATAGCAAGATTTTGTACCCAAGGGGGCGCTGAGCAAGAGCCAAGGCAGGAACAGACCGTGCACTCCGGCTCAGTGCAGCAGAGAAGGGGAAGATGGCGGAGTTGAGTGCTTCCCGGTTTCAACCAGTGCATCCAAGGGCCTACAACCTTGGGCAGCAGGAAGCATTCCGCCAAACCGATGTGGTGACAGGTATGAGAGTTTAACCTGCACCTTAGATTTCTTCCTTTCAAGCCTTTTTATGTTTTTTGCATGTGTGTAGGCTTTGTAGTGGTATCTGGGTACCCCGCTAGGGTACGTTTTGATACGGGAGCGTCGCACTCCTTCCTTGCGGAAAGTTTCATCCGGAGGATTGGAGTTGAGTCCTTCTCAACGGACTCAGAGTTGGAAGTGCGCATTCCCAATGGGTCGTCTATGACAACCAGGGCTAAAGGGCGGATTTGTTGGAGTCTTGAGGGAGTCGACTTCCTGTTGGTAGCGGCGATCTTGCCGTTGTCCGAGTTCAATGTTATTTTGGGGATGGGCTGGCTAGCGGAGCAGCGTGCCAGTATCGACTGTTTGTCCAAGATGGTAACCCTGAGGGGCGTGGGGCAAGCGGAAGTCAAGTTTGAGGGCCTGCATGGAGTGGCCTGTTCCCTAGTTTCGGCACTTCAACTAGTGCGAGCTGTTAACCAGGGAGGTGTAGCTCTAGTAGCGTTGTTGGAGGTTAGCCTTTCCAGGCTATCTCTTGGAGAAGTGCCCGTAGTGGCGGAGTTTGGAGATGTATTTCCTGAGGAGCTACCGGGAGCACCTCCTCGGCGGGAGATTGATTTCTCCATCGAGTTAGTGCCCGAGGCTCGACCGGTGTCACGTCCTCCCTTTAGGATGGCACCAAAGGAGTTGGCCGAGCTCAAGGTTCAGTTGCAGGAGCTTTTGGAGCAAGGGTATATTAGACCCAGCTCTTCACCGTGGAGTGTGCCGGTGTTATTCGTAAATAAGAAGGACGGTAGTATGTGTTTGTGCATAGACTACCGAGAGTTGAACAAATTGACTGTCAAGAATAAGTATCTGATTCCTCGGATAGATGACCCTTTTCGACCAATTGGTGGAGTCGGTGGTGTACTCCAAATTGGACTTAAAGTCAAGATATTATAAGTTGTGGATTCGTGACGAAGACATACCCAAGACAACGTTTGGTACGAGGTATGGTCATTTTGAGTTCTCGGTGATGTCGTTCGGGTTGACGAACGTGCCGTCCGTGTTCATGGACTTGATGAACCGAGTGTTTCGCGAATACTTGGACTAGTTCGTAGTCGTCTTTATCGATGACATTTTGGTGTATTCCAAGTCGGAAGCGGAGCACGAGTCGCACTTGAGGACAGTGTTGCAAGTATTGAGAGAGAACCAGCTTTATGCGAAGTTCTCCATGTGTGAGTTCTGGTTGGAGAAGGTGGCGTTTTTAGGCCATGTGATTTGTAGGGATGGGGTGGCGGCAGATCCAACGAAAGTAGAAGCCATCAGAGAGTGGCCAGTTTTGAGGACCGTGGCGGAAGTCCGGAGTTTTCTTGGACTAGCCGAGTAATACCGAAGGTTTGTGGAAAACTTTTCGCGGATAGCTCTACCCCTCACTTCACTAACTCGCAAGGATCAGAAGTTTGTATGGACTCAAGAGTGCAATCGGGCGTTTGAAACCCTAAAGGAGAGGATAATGACGGCGCCGATCCTCAGTCTACCAAAGGGGACCGAAGGATTCCAGATTTTCAGCGACGCATCCGGATGTGTTTTAGGGTGTGTGTTGGTGTAGCATGGTAGTGTGATAGCTTTTGGGTCGAGGCAGCTGAAGCCTCATGAGAGAAATTACCCCGTCCATGATTTGGAGTTGGCGGCGATAATTTTTGCTTTGAAGTTGTAGAGGCACTACGTTTATGGTGCAAAGGTGGAGATCTTAACGGACCACAAGAGTCTGAAGTATCTCCTAGATCATAAGGACCTAAATATGCGGCAGCGCAGGTGGGTCGAGTTCATTGGGGACTACGACGTGGCGATTTTGTATACGTCGGGGAAATCCAATGTGGTGGCGGATGCTCTGAGCAGGAAATACTTGGGGCAAGGTAATTGGATCGAAGCTCATGATGAGTGGTTGAGGCGGGATAGGGAGTCCCTTGGTTTGGAATGTGTGGCAAGAGGCGAGTCTAGCGTGGCTCGGCTAAACTGGATTGAGATGCAGAGTGACTTATGAGATCGTATTCGGGAAGTGACCCGTGTGGATGCGGAATTCCAACCTTTCGTGGAGGAAGCTCTAAAGGGCGAGGGTAGCGCCTGTAAGACCCCCTTTTTTTTTGAAAACCCGGGGTCTTATGCCCCGAACTGCCGCTTTGAGGTGACACCTTCGCACCCGGGATGGTCATCACTGCAACGCGCCGATTATGCCGGCCTTTTCGATCACAATAAGTAGCAAGCAAGAAGAGTAAGCAAGTCCACCCGAAGAAAATATCACATATAAATAAAAACTCCACGAAGGGAGTGTCCACAGAAATCATCAGAGAACAAAGATACTAAAATATAAGGGCTCATGCCCGGTACATCAAGTCCTCACTACAAAATCACTCAATGTGGAAGCAAAACTAAAACTCTACTAAAGGTGGGACTCACGGTCCCTACAGTCTGGACTCCAGTGCTAGACTATCTCATCTCCAAGCGTACCGGCCTCCTGGGCTGCTCCTCCGGGCTGGGCTCCGCGATCCCCTAATATGATATGGTTCGAAAACCGTTAGTATAAAAGACTAAGCCCTATCATCCCCCACCCCTTCCCCCATGCTCTAAAGCACCGGGCGGGGAGGAAGAAAAGGGAGGACATGAAAATGGAGATAAATTCCAAAACAGATGACGGTGGACCTAACTAGCAGGTTATAACAGGTGAACAATATAAGTGTTGTAATAGGTATAACTGAAAGGTAAGTAGGTACGAAATTAAACCTTCTCTTATGTGAGTACACATAAGCCAAGGGATCTTTTGCAAGGCTCCCATCGTATAACGCGTCCCATACCGCTTATATGTTGGGGTGTCGGTTATCAAGCAGCAGATATACATATATCAAATTGACCTTAATTTATAAACTTGCCCACACAAGCTTATAGACAAAGGGGTCATTTTGCAAGTCCTAAAGTATAAGCGTCCCATTCCACTTATATTTTAGGTGTCAAGGTTGTTATGAATGATTATGACATGCAGCTATATGGTGGGTTATGATGTTCATGAAGTGCAACTCACACACCCAACTTTGTGTACACAAACCTTTAGTTCCCCCTTTCTGGAGATAACTCCCAGGTTACTCCCGTAGTGGCAAACGGAAGCGGTGGGTTGGGCCTCGCCCACCTCAAAACCAGTAAAAGCACCACTGATCTGACCTATCGTATGCCCTCAACGCCTGGTGCACGAGGCGGACTCCGGCGTACTCTTGCCGACTGGTCCGCCAGACTTAACCTTGGCTAAGTGCTAGTCACCTTACCGAGTCAACGATATAGGTGTCAGTGCAATCGAACTCCCTGATATCGAAAAGCCACCACCTTAATCTTTCCTATTTTTATGCACATGCAGCAGTTTAATATATAACAATTTAAAGTGTCAAACTCCCGGACTAAACTGTCCGTATTAACCACATCCAAGAACAAATTCCCCGGACTAAACCGCCCGGCTCATCTCCAGACTTCATCCCTTAGAACACCACGGGACGGCGCCCCCTTGAACACCTCGGGACGACTTAACCATTACCAACCCTAACTAATGAGTGTGTGCAATGTGAATCCCTATTAGGCTAATTACTCTTTCGTTTGTTTTAAGATTTACGTTAGCCTAGGACTGCCTCCGGAATATACCCTGTGAGGGGTTCTCAATAGGCACTAGGAACCAAGACGGCGACATTACGGCCCGAAGTTCCCTTTCGCAAGGCACTTATTGTTATTGGTTGTTTTTGCCTTACCTGTTCCCTTTATAAATTGCATCAAACTAAACCTAGGGTGGATTTGACTCTTCACTCTTACGGGGACGGCGATCTTTCGTCGGTCCCGCGCACCTTCTAGAGCGCATCAACTCATTCCTCACCACACTTGAAACCTCCTATGGTGATCCATCCTCTTTCTATAAATCCAACCAACACAAGCTGTCCTTTAACCCAAACCTTATCCTGTTACTCATTTCCCAAAGTTACTAACTACAGACCACCTTATACTAAGTAATGTCTATGATAGGATGTCCTTTGTGTTTTCATCCGAACAGCCTAAGTTATTTACTGGGGGCCTATCACGACATAATTGAATCAATTCCCGATTATAACAATTTTCTCAATTAATCTATTAATTAATTAATTTTACTAAAATCCAAGGTCTTCCAAATTTGAACAAGGAGTATACTTTTCAATCATGTATAAATCATAATAAATTTTTAAAAAATACTACTATGTCTAAAAATGATATATCCAAGGTTTGGCAATTTTCACTAAGGTCTAAGGGGCCTAAACATATTTTTGCAATAATCCATTCCTTTCATGTCTAATGAATAAACTACATCATATTCTCTTCTAAATAATTTGGATTAATTACAGGGTACTAGAAATACCATGAAAACAGTACTATAAAAGTTTCATAATTTTCCTGCTGTAAATTAATTTATAATAAATCATTTACTAAAAACCTAATCTAGCATGCTTGTGAATCAAGTACTATATTCATATCTCCAAAAATCCAGAATAAAATCCCACTGATTCAAAATGATTAAAAACCCTATTTACCAACTTTCATAATTTTCCAGAAACTATTTATGCCATAAAATATTTTTAAACCATAAAGCCCTTTAATAACACTTGTGAAAGAACTACTCTATTTATTCAACATAAAATAAACTAAAATTCATGAGCATTCCTACAGGCCAAAAACATTTAATTCCAGAGTTTCAAGGGGCCTTATGAAAGTCTACCTAGTGTCAACTATCTTCACCTATGGGGGGGGGGGAATAGGTGTCTCTGCAGCGTATTTGCGGAATTAAGATTTTACCTGCACAAGAAAACAAAACAACCAAGCACAGAAAATACACAGGCAAATTATAGTGGTTCCCCGATTTGGGTACATCCACTTTCCCCCTTTGACCTATCTCCTAACACGGGACGACTCGGTCACTTCACCAACAGGATTGAAATCCAATCCGTGCACTAACGGAAGGAACCCTTCCACACGTAGGAGTCAACACTCCCACAACCCGGATTGCACCCAACCCTTACAACTAAAGACCAATAGGTTCGTTACAAAGAAATTGAAAATGCTTGTAAGAAATACAAACGACGTTTGGAGAGTAAGGTGTCCCTCTTCGTTCGACGACGTGTTCTTGAAGTCAACGAAGAGTCCACAACCCTAGATCTCTCTTGGAAAGAATCTTACCGAAACCGGCGGCGGCTTAAAGCGGCGGCAAGGTTCTCGAAATCAGCGGCGGCGATGGAGAGCAGCAGCAGTGCCAACTTGATTCAAACTTCGTAGCGAAGGAAGCAAGGTCTTCCAACGGTCACACTAGGATCGATCGTCTCGATCAATTCGGAAGGGGAAGGATTTTCCCGATCAACGAATCAAGAGACAAGGGATCTCTGGTTAGACGTGTGAGACGCTATGCTATCCTAAGCTTCGGTCGCCGGAGATCTGGAAGAACCTGAGATCAGCAGCGGCGACAAGTGCACAAGCGGCGGAGACGGTCGGCGGACCGTTAGGGCTTGTCGGCGGCTCGTGCTTTTTGAAATCCCGTGTGTTCTTCTTTTTCTGTTCATACATACGGAGTATATATACATTAGGTCAAGTATGTGACCGTTGTGGGTCCCACTGATAAGAGGACATGAGCCCGGTTCGAAATAGTTCAGATAGTTTGAACCGGTCCAGAGAACAACAGGAAACTGCCTAAGTCAAATTCGGCGAGAATCGTAGGTGATTCTCGCCGAATCGGCGAGAATCACTTACGATTCTCGCCGACTTCTACTTAGCCGAAATCTGGCTGAACTGATACAGAAGCCGGGGAGAATCGGCGGGAATCACTTTTGATTCTCACCGAATCGTCGAGAATGCAAGGTCATTCTCGACGAATCGGCGAGAATCATAAGTGATTCTCGACGATTCTACCTTAGAAAATTTCCCTGTCTGTGTCGAAGCTGCCGGCTTCAACCGGCGAGAATCAGCTAGTGATTCTCGACGACTCGGCAAGAATCATTAGTGATTCTCGCCGAATCGGCGAGAATCACTTAGTGATTCTCGTCGATTTTTACTTGGGCTATTTCTCCTCTTTCTTTCCTTGAGCTGGTCTTTGGCTCATCCTTGCTCCTTGTCTGCTCTTGCTTTATCATAGCCCTGTACTTGAAATTAAGTACACCCCAATAGAGAGAGTACACGTAGGCCAACACACTGATCTGCTCAACGAGGGATTACGTTGCACAGACCCGTGTATATTGACCCACTGCACCCTGACATTGGTGTGTACTTAGCATGGAATATCTGCAAGTACAACTAGAAAATAATTCATCAAATACATTGTGGATTCATCTTAGCTTGACAGGTGGCTTCCTCAAATCCAGGTAATTGTGGATACAGTACCCAACACCAAGTACCCGACTCGTGTTGTCAGCTCGACAAGTACAAGGGGGCGGGCTCGCTGCTTGAGTGACTTCACTCATCTAATACGAGGTTATAAAATGATCAAAGTGCAGATCAAACTGCTATTCTACATGGTGCTCTGTATATTGAAGAGGATGCACATGGGGTTGAACCATAACAAGCTATTGTTCCTACATTCAGCCCCACTGCTGATCAAATCATGAGGTCCAAGGGCAATTTTGTTGTTGAAGATGAAATCATATTAAGTAAAAAGAGGTACATAGAATAGATGGAAGCCAGGCCTGACTTTGAAAAATGGAGTCCAAAATCTAGGACCATCATTTTATCAGCCTGGGATCAGATTCAGACAAATAAAACTGAACGGGGAAATCTCTATAGCTCGCTTTAATGGGCAAAGATGGAAAAGAGTGAAAAAGATAGAAGGCAATTCAAAAGAGACAAGAAGGCAAGCACATTGCTTCCTGATTCAATAGAGCCAACAAATTACATTCCAAAGCCTTACAATTACTTCTAGAGACAAAAAGAAAAGAAAACGGAAGCTAAAGCTGAGGAGGCTGCCAAGAAGCTGAGGAGTAGTGGTATTGTGATAAGAGAACCTGTTACATAAAAGAGTTTCTTATTTATCTTAAGGGCTGAAGGAAATGTTATTTTGTTTTTTGCACAACTCAAAAATAATTAATCCTTCTGTTAATGAATATAATTTTTACTGAATAAATGGTCATTATTTCCTCTATGTTATGCAATGTTGTATCTATTATATCTGTTGTATATGTGTTAGTGTATATCAGTGTCTAAGGTTTTGGCTTCTTCAAATAGGGGGAGATTGTTGGGTCCATTGATCCCAATGTCCCTTATTTAAAGAAGTCCTATAAGATAATGGCATACACATGTGTGTAACCAATGGTTGCAATAAATTCTATATATACAGGTTATTACTTATTACAATGATAAGGCAGGTCAGGTGGACACAAGGAAGGATGCAGGAAATACGGAAATTTTTCCAAAGTCCACAGGCATTGAGTGAAAGCAGTTCACTCAACGCCAGAAAGCCAAAAACATTGAGTTAAGCATGGACAATCAAAGCCTAACTATTTACAAGGCAGAATTTTGGTTAAGTCCAAAAGCATTGAGTGAATGCAGTTCACTCAACACCAGATGATAAGAAGTGTTGAGTCAAGCTCAAGCAGTCAAAGCATCTAAGAATCAAAGCATGATTCTGGCTATGTCCAGAAGCGTTGAGTGAAGGCAGTTCACTCAATGCCTAAAGAAGAAATTGTAACACCCCAAATCTTGGAAGAGGACCCGACGCCGTCTTTTCGGCAAATTTGGCTTTTGGGGGTAGGCACACGGCCTGTGACACGGGCCGTGTCACAAGCCGTGTTGTGCCTGGTCCGTCGAGCTGTGTTTATCGACGATCAGCGAGAAGGCACACGACCTTGGACACGGGCATGTCCCTGGCCGTGTCCTTCTCGGGTGGTTTGGAGGAGTTGAGCACAGGCTTGACACGGCTAGCGACACGGCCATGTAGGGTCTGACACGGGCGTGTCAGAGGCCGTGTTCTAGGCCGTGTTCTGGTTGGGAATTTTGGGATGACGGCGAATGGTTGACACGGCCCTGCACACGGCCGTGTTGCAACCCGTGTTCGGCCCATATTTTTTTATTTTGGGTTCCGATCGTGGCCGTTCATTCGTTTCTTGGGAGGATCCAACGGTGGGGAGCCTCCCTGGGCGGTTTAAGGCCGTGAATAGGGTAGAAACCCTTTCATTTTACTTTGGGTTCTCTCTCTAAGTTCTAGAGAGAAGGGAGAGCAAGGAGGCCAAGTTCCGGCCGCCGGCGAAGCTTCGGAGGTCCGTTTCGCGAGCGGAGTTCAGATTCGTGAAGGTGGGAGCGTTGCGGTGGTTTTCAACCGAGAAAATCTTCCCCATGGCTAGGAAAAGGGGACGGAAGGTAACGAAACTTATCCTCTCGGTTTTTAGGATTTAGGATGCATGAATAGCATCCCCTTCCTTTCGTGTTTTGAGCACCGGATCTCTCAAATGAGAGGGATTCGTGTAGTCGAGGTTCAAGAGGAACCTCCGGGTTGAGTATGTTCATCCCGGCATGCCTGCATTAGAGATCCGCTCCGTTAGCGGATTAGGCATTGTGGGTGAAGCCGTGGTCGCGACCGTTAGTCCGACCCAGTGATGTTGCATAGCGAGCTTTGAGGATTCAGTAGAAATCCGTTGTGGCAAGATGCCGTTGTGTGTATGCATTTTCCCCCTTTTATTTGATTGAGTACTCGTAGTCGGAACCGGACAAGGTTAGCTCCGCTTTGTGCGGTAGATGGTTTCCTTGGAGCACGGGAAAGATACGGTATGAATGGTGATTGGGGTGGGGAAACCTTTGTTTGTGCTGTGCAAAGGCGCGGCTATGTCTCCGTGGTCGGCTGGCTATCCCGTGACGTGCAAGTCATGTGGGGAAAGTGTCCCGGCGAGACTTGCCCCTTGTGTGAGACTGACGAGAATGCCGAGCGGAGGGCAAGCCCGGGCAATATAGCCATGAGCGGGTGGGGTCCAGCAAGGCTTCTTAGAATCAGTTAGTGTGAGACGGAACCCTGACGTGCGAAGTCAGAATATGCGGGCAAGCCCGGGGTTTGTGACCCTTGTGCGGGTGGGGCCTTTGCAAGTTCCGTGTGACGGCGTGTGTGCCGTTAGGGATATGGTGGTTCCCTTTTGGTTGCGGCTTTAAGCCAATGGGGAAACGAAAGTACCCAGTGTTTGATGTTGTGCTAGATGCATACGAGCTAGGGTGCCTTGGGTGAAACCCGGGTTGCATTCATGTTGTATAGTAGGCCCCTTTCACTTTGTACAAAATATAGAAAACGTGTATGTTGTATGAGACATCCAATCCTGTTCTACCGCTTTAATATATTTGCTCTTTTGGTATACGAAGTGCTAACTTGCAGGTGGAGTGGTACCCCGGGGTCCGTTAGGGACGGCCGGGAGGAGATGTGTTTGTTACACAGTAGAGGTCAGCCTTTAGTGACCCACGTTACTTCAAACCCTTACAGGGCAAGGATCACATGCAGGAGCTAGCACGCCTGGCGAAAAGCCCTAAGCATCATGAAGTGTTACCGTGCTTGGATTTTCCTTTTGTGTTTGCTACTCTTGTTAGGTTTATGTCCGGCTTGCATGCCGAGGTAGCCTAGGAGTGCTTGGCACATTTATATTTGGACTATTATTGTGTAAGGCCTTAAGGCCATCTGATACTCTACTGTTAGTGGATAACTTCTGTATGTTAGTGTTCTGTTTCCGCTGTGTGTGTCTTGAGTTTTGAGATTGGGTAGTTTTAATATCATCTTTTAATACTAAAGCTGTGGCGTCCGTATGTTGTGGGGCCCCGACCGGACCCATATTATATGGTCTTTACAGGGGAGGTGTTACAATTTGGTATTTGAGCCAGGTTGAGCGTTCTAATGAGAAGTTTTGCAGTCAAAAGTATAAGTCGAGTCGCGTATAAGAAGTTATCCACATAGGAGTATCGCGGGACCATGAGTGTCCTTGTGTTCGAGTCTTGCGATTAGAGACTGAATTGCGTTTTCTTTCTTGTGTTTAGAGTACAAGCAACGAGGCTGGGACCTCGAGGCCAAGAGAAGAGCTCTCGGCAAGTAGTGTGACTACTCAAGGTCCGCTAGGGATGGGGGTCACACCGGCCGAGTTCTGCCGTATGCTTGCAGAAGCGATGGTGGCGGCCCAAGCTACAGCGACAGCACAGGTAGCAGCTCCCGTTGCTCAAGTAGCAACTCCTGCTACCCCGGACAAGGCAGCGACCGTGCCGGTTGAGGAAGCAAGGAGGGCAGAGCCGCAGGCTGAGAGAGTGGTTGTCGGGCATGGGGACCGGCAAATGAAGTACTTTCTGAGTTTCCACCCTCCAACCTTCAAGGGAATCGGCACGCCCATAGATGCAGAGGATTGGTGGGCTAGAATTCAGGAGCTTCTGAGGGCGGCAGAGGCGCCAGATGAGAAAAAGGCAGAGTTCGCAACCTTTATGTTGGAGGGAGATGCCATGTTATGGTGGGTGAGCCATAGTGGCAGGCAGTTTTTAGGATGCATGCCGTCCATCGAGGAGTTTGGGAATGACTTTCTGAAGAAGTACATTCCCGCATCAACAAGGTTAGCCCTCCAGAGGCAGTTTCTACATCTGGTGCAGCGAGACAAGTCAGTGGATGAATATGTTCAGGAATTTGCTCGCTTGGGTTGTTATGCGGGAACGATCATGGTAGACGATTAAGAGAGGGACAATCTCTTCTATCATGGATTGAGGGAGAATCTAAGACAACCCCTCATATCGATGAAACGTACGGGTTTCAACGAATTAGTGGAGGCGGCCCGAATTTTGGAGAGTGACATGGAGCGATCCGAGCATCGCAAGGGTTTCACACCCAAACAGGGGGAAGAGAAGAAGCCTGCTCAGTCCCATGGAAAGGCGGAAGGGAGCCGATGGAAGAAGAAGCCTCCCCCATATAAGTCGGGCGAGAAAAGTAATTGGATGTTTCGAGGGTCACGCTCTAAGGGACCGCAGACGTGTTACAGTTGTGGCAAGCCAGGCCACATAGCAAGATTTTGTACCCAAGGGGGCGCTGAGCAAGAGCCAAGGCAGGAATAGACCGTGCGCTCCGGCCCTAGTGTAGCAGAGAAGGGGAAGATGGCGGAGTCGAGTGCTTCCCGATTTCAACCAGTGCATCCAAGGGCCTACAACCTTGGGCAGCAGGAAGCAATCCGCCAAACCGATGTGGTGACAGGTATGAGAGTTCAACCTGCACCTTAGATTTCTTCCTTTCAAGCCTTTTTATGTTTTTTGCATGTGTGTAGGCTTTGTAGTGGTATCTGGGTACCCCGCTATGGTACGTTTTGATACGGGAGCGTCGCACTCCTTCCTTGCGGAAAGTTTCATCCGGAGGATTGGAGTTGAGTCCTTCTCAACGGACTCAGAGTTGGAAGTGCGCATGCCCAATGGGCCGTCTATGACAACCAGGGCTAAAGGGCGGATTTGTTGGAGTCTTGAGGGAGTCGACTTCATGTTGGTAGCGGCGATCTTGCCGTTGTCCGAGTTCGATTTGATTTTGGGGATGGGCTGGCTAGCGGAGCAGCGTGCCAGTATCGACTGTTTGTCCAAGGTGGTAACCCTGAGGGGCGTGGGGCAAGCGGAAGTCAAGTTTGAGGGCCTGCATGGAGTGGCATGTTCCCTAGTTTCGGCACTTCAACTAGTGCGAGCTGTTAACCAGGGAGGTGTAGCTCTATTAGCGTTGTTGGAGGTTAGCCTTTCCAGGCTATCTCTTGGAGAAGTGCCCGTAGTGGCAGAGTTTGGAGATGTATTTCCTGAGGAGCTACCGGGAGCACCTCCTCGGCGGGAGATTGATTTCTCCATCGAGTTAGTGCCCGAGGCTCGACCGGTGTCACGTCCACCCTTTAGGATGGCACCAAAGGAGTTGGCCGAGCTCAAGGTTCAGTTGCAAGAGCTTTTGGAGAAGGGGAATATCAGACCCAGCTCTTCACCGTGGAGTGTGCCGGTGTTATTTGTAAATAAGAAGGACGGTAGTATGCGTTTGTGCATAGACTACCGAGAGTTGAACAAATTGACTGTCAAGAATAAGTATCTGATTCCTTGGATAGACGACCCTTTTCGACCAATTGGTGGTGTCGGTGGTGTACTCCAAATTGGACTTAAAGTCAGGATATTATAAGTTGCGTATTCGTGACGAAGACATACCCAAGACAGCGTTTGGTACGAGGTATGGTCATTTTGAGTTCTCGGTGATGCCGTTCGGGTTGACGAACGCGTCGTCCGTGTTCATGGACTTGATGAACCGAGTGTTTCGTGAATACTTAGACAGGTTCGTAGTCTTCTTTATCGATGACATTTTGGTGTATTCCAAGTCGGAAGCGGAGCACGAGTCTCACTTGAGGACAGTGTTCCAAGTATTGAGAGAGAACCAGCTTTATGCGAAGTTCTCCAAGTGTGAGTTCTGGTTGGAGAAGGTGGCATTTTTAGGCCATGTGATTTGTAGGGATGGGGTGGCGGTAGATCCAACGAAAGTAGAAGCCATCAGAGAGTGGCCAGTTTTGAGGACCGTGGCGGAAGTCCGGAGTTTTCTTGGACTAGACGGGTACTACCGAAGGTTTGTGGAAAACTTTTCGCGGATAGCTCTACCCCTCACTTCACTAACTCGCAAGGATCAGAAGTTTGTATGGACTCAAGAGTGCAATCGGGCGTTTGAAACCCTAAAGGAGAGGATAATGACGGCGCCGATCCTAAGTCTACCAAAGGGGACCGAAGGATTCCAGATTTTCAGCGACGCATCCGGATGTGTTTTAGGGTGCGTGTTGGTGCAGCATGGTAGTGTGATAGCTTTTGGGTCGAGGCAGCTGAAGCCTCATGAGAGAAATTACCCCGTCCATGATTTGGAGTTGGCGGCGATAATTTTTGCTTTGAAGTTGTGGAGGCACTACGTTTATGGTGCAAAGGTGGAGATCTTAACGGACCACAAGAGTCTGAAGTATCTCCTAGATCAGAAGGACCTAAATATGCGGCAACGCAGGTGGGTCGAGTTCCTTGGGGACTACGACGTGGCGATTTAGTATATGTCGGGGAAAGACAATGTGGTGGCGGATGCTCTGAGCAGGAAATACTTGGGGCAAGGTAATTGGATCGAAGCTCATGATGAGTGGTTGAGGTGGGATAGGGAGTCCCTTGGTTTGGAATGTGTGGCACGAGGTGAGTCTAGCGTGGCTCAGCTAAACTGGATTGAGATGCAGAGTGACTTATGCGATCGTATTCAGGAAGCGACCCGTGTGGATGCGGAATTCCAACCTTTTGTGGAGGAAGCTCTAAAGGGCGAGGGTAGCGCCTGTAAGACCCCTTTTTTTTTGAAAACCCGGGGTCTTATGCCCAGAACCGCCGCTTTGAGGTGACACCTTCGCACCCAGGAAGGTCGTCACTACAACGCGCCGATTCTACCGGCCTTTTCAATCACAATAAGTAGCAAGCAAGAAGAGTAAGCAAGTCCACCCGAAGAAAATATCACATATAAATAAAAACTCCACGAAGGGAGTGTCCACAGAAATCATCAGAGAACAAAGATACTAGAAATATAAGGGCTCATGCCCGGTACATCAAGTCCTCACTACAAAATCACTCAAAGTGGAAGCAAAACTAAAACTCTACTAAAGGTTGGACTCACGGTCCCTACAGTCTGGACTCCAGTGCTAGACTGCCTCATCTCCAAGCGTACCGGCCTCCTGGGCTGCTCCTCCTTGTTGGGCTCTGCGATCCCCTAATATGATATGGTTCGAAAACCGTTAGTCTAAAAGACTAAGCCCTATCATCCCCCACCCCTTCCCCCACGCTCTAAAGCACCGGGTGGGGAGGAAGAAAGGGGAGGACATGAAAATGGAGATAAATTCCAAAACAGATGATGGTGGACCTAACTAGCAGGTTATAACAGGTGAACAATATAAGTGTTGTAATAGGTATAACTGAAAGGTAAGTAGGTAAGAAATTAAACCTTCTCTTATGTTAGTACACATAAGCCAAGGGATCTTTTGCAAGGCTCCCATCGTATAACGCGTCCCATACCGCTTATATGTTGGGGTGTCGGTTATCAAGCAGCAGATATACATATATCAAATCGACCTTAATTTATAAACTTGCCCACACAAGCTTATAGACCAAGGGGTCGTTTTGCAAGTCATAAAGTATAAGCGTCCCATTCCACTTATATTTTAGATGTCAAGGTTGTTATGAATGATTATGACATACAGCTATATGGTGGGTTATGATTTTCAAGCAGTGCAACTCACACACCCAACTTTGTGTACACAAACCTTTAGTTCCCCCTTTCTCGAGATAACTCCCAGGTTACTCCCGTAGTGGCAAACGGAAGCGGTGGGTTGGGCCTCGCCCCTCAAAACCAGTAAAAGCACCACTGATCTGACGTATCGTACGCCCTCAATGCCTGGTGCACGAGGCGGACTCCTGCGTACTCTTGCCGACTGGTCCGCCGGACTTAACCTTGGCTAAGTGCTAGTCACCTTGCCGAGTCAACAATATCGGTGTCGGTCCAATCGAACTCCCCGATATCGAAAAGCCACCACCTTAATCTTTCCTATTTTTATGCACATGCAGCAGTTTAATATATAACAATTTAAAGTGTCAAACTCCCAGACTAAACCGTCCGTATTAACCACATCCGAGAACAAATTCCCCGGACTAAACCGCCCGGCTCATCTCCAGACTTCATCCCTTAGAACACCATGGGACGGCACCCCCTTGAACACCTCGGGACGACTTAACCATTACCAACCCTAACTAATGAGTGTGTGCAATGTGAATCCCTATTAGGCTAATTACTCTTTCGTTTGTTTTAAGATTTACGTTAGCCTAGGACTGCCTCCGGAATATACCCTGTGAGGGGTTCTCAATAGGCACTAGGAACCAAGACGGCGGCATTACGGCCCGAAGTTCCCTTTCCCAAGGTACTTATTGTTATTGGTTGTTTTTTCCTTACCCGTTCCCTTTATAAATTGCATCAAACTAAACCTAGGGTGGATTTGACTCTTCACTCTTACGGGGACGGCAATCTTTCGTCGGTCCCACGCACCTTCTAGAGCGCATCAACTCATTCCTCACCACACTTGAAACCTCCTATGGTGATCCATCCTCTTTCTTTAAATCCAACCAACACAAGCTGTCCTTACGCTAACCCAAACCTTATCCTGTTACTCATTTCCCAAAGTTACTAACTACAGACCACCTTATACTAAGTAATGTCTATGATAGGATGTCCTTTGTGTTTTCATCCGAACAGCCTAAGTTATTTACTGGGGGCCTATCACGACATAATTGAATCAATTCCCGGTTATAACAATTTTCTCAATTAATCTATTAATTAATTGATTTTACTAAAATCCAAGGTCTTCCAAATTTGAACAAGGAGTATACTTTTCAGTCATGTATAAATCATAATAAATTTTTTAAAAAAAACTACTATGTTTAAAAAAGATATATCCAAGGTTTGGCAATTTTCACTAAGGTCTAAGGGGCCTAAACATATTTTTGCAATAATACATTCCTTTCATGTCTAATGAATAAACTACATCAGATTCTCTTCTAAATAATTTGGATTAATTACAGGATACTAGAAATACCATGAAAACAGTACTATAAAAGTTTCATAATTTTCCTGCTGTAAATTAATTTATAATAAATCATTTATTAAAAACCTAATCTTGCATGCTTGTGAATCAAGTACTATATTCATAACTCCAAAAATCCATAATAAAATCCCACGTATTCAAAATAATTTAAAAACCCTATTTACCAACTTTCATAACTTTCCAGAAACTATTTATGCCATAAAATATTTTTAAACCATAAAGCCCTTTAATAACACTTGTGAAAGAACTACTCTATTTATTCAACATAAAATTAAACTAAAATTCATGAGCATTCCTATCGGCCAACAACATCTAATTCCAGAGTTTCAATGTGGCCTTATTTGAATTAAAAATCTTTAATAAATAAAACATCAAATAGGGCTATACCCATATTCATGAATGAAGTACTAAAAATAATAATCCAAAAATTCTAGTAAAATCAGCCAAGGGTCCTAACTACCCTAGAAACACTCTACCCAAGTTTCATAGCTTTTGAGTGCATTTAAACTTCTACTTTGACCTAAAAGCCTTTCTACTCTAAAATTGGGTTTAGGTTTTGAGGTACCTACCTACCTCAAAATTCTCTAATATTACAACCAGAGGGTTAAATACCCATTAACTACCTCTCCACCAAAACCCAAGGCCATACAAGGGCATTTTCCCCTATGTCCTTCACAAGCCCCCAAAGTGCACATTTAGGGTTTGAACCTGGGCCCTAGGGTAAACTTACCCTAATCCATCCCATTTTCCCTAAGGGAGTGCTTAGGACCATTTTAAACCAGTGGTCAGAATCTCAACCTCTGTTGAGGTGAGATGATCACACAAGTGTCAAAAGAACCTTTCCCTAAGCTTCCCTTCACTAGGTCAAAACTAGGGTTTAGAGGATTCCTATTCAAAACTCAACCAAATGAGTTGAAATTTGAACCAGACCTAGATACCTATACCAGGGACACCTCACCAAAATTTGGGAGGGTATGGAGGTCATTTGACCCATTAAATATCTTACCCTAGCTTTTCTAGGGTTAGGGAAAAACCCTAAGCTACACTATCCCAAATGGTCTCCAATTTTACAGGAGCTAGATTTAGGTAATAATAAGCCTCTGTACAAAATTCAGGGAATTTGGACCAAGGGTTAGGTGTGGGGAATTATTTTAAAATCTGCCCTACATATAGGACCTACCCTAGAAAAATGGCCCTAAAAGTCAGTAGACTTGTCCTAAAATTTTCCATAACATATCAAACTGTAGATAATAAAAAGGCCTACAACATTTATATAGATCATCTTTGATGAAAATGCCCCTAAAGGGCCTAAATAATTTTTATAACAAATCTGCCCTAATTCTAGGACATACCCATAATAAAATGTCCCTACAGGTCTTGGTTCCCTACCAAAATTTCACCACAGCATATCAAATTGTAGGTATTTAAAGGACCTACAACTTTCATGCTATAAACTTTTTCAGGAGGTGCCCAGAAGGGGCCTAAATTCCATTTACAGTAATTCTGTGTAAATAAAATACAGAAAATTGAATATATAAAATCATTAAACTTATTTAATAGGGGTTGCACGAATCTTAAAGCAAGATCCAACGGCGGCTGTTCGTCTTCTCCGATTGAGCAGAATTTCAGGCCGTGGGGGAGGTGTTTCACGGGCCATATCTCTACGGCCTGAGGCGGCGCCACCATCGGAAAACGTCTCCTATGTGTTCCCGGTGGTGGAGGCTTCCCTTTACCGGAGCTAGGGCGGCCGGAGGTGGCGGCGCCGCCCTACCCGAGAGCTCCAAAAGTCCATGAAAATGGAATTTTTTTTAGAAATTTAAACTCCTATTCCGTCTTGTTTGAGCACGACATCAGCTCCTAAACATTCATAGGATCTAAGCATGGAAGAAGAGGTGAGGGAGGCGGCGGCGGCGGTTTGTCATGGCGTTTTTCCTCTCCGGCGAACTTGTCCGATCCCTCATTCCTCCACCAAAACTATTGATCTTATATGCTATTTTGACTGCCATGGACGCTTTGAGGGAGATGGAATAGTCAAAAATGAGAATAGGTGGCTGCAAATGAGGTTTTATATTTTTTTCATGGGAGGGGAGGTGAAGGGATGTTCGGCCATGGTGGTTGGGCTCCTCCATTGATGGTGGCTGATGAGAAAATGATGGGAATCTCTTACCAAGGGTCAGGAAGAATGAATGGGGGCGTGGGAAGGTGAATGGGGTAGCTCATGGTCTCCCTCCATAACTCCTCTCTCTCTTTTCCTCTTTCTCTCTCCTCATTATTCATTAAAATGATATTTTTTTCTCTCTCCTAATTATCATGGACGAATTTTCTCATCTCCCTCAACCTATTGGCAGCCCACTAAGGTTTATAATTCCCTTAGGAAATATCATGAAGGGAGTGGTTCACCTTCCACCATAAGTGGCCTCTTTAAACACTTTCTCTCTCCTCTTTATTTCTCTAAATTTAGGCTTCTCTCTCTTTCTCTCCTAGTCACTAGGTTGACTAGTCAATGGTCTAGGTTATTGGCAGCTATGAATAATCATATTAATCATGCACTCAAGGTTAACTTAGAGGAGAGAGTGGCTTGAGCTTGGGTTAACCCAAATAGGCTATGTTGACTTGACTTGGGTTAAATGTTGACTTAGTGACTTTGACCTTTTGGGTAAACATTAATGGGTCCTTAGTGATCCATTGGGCTCCCCTAAGGCCTAGTTAGGGTTAGTTGGGGTTGGCTTGGCACCTTGGAGGTTACATTACTCTTTGGAAGGGCACTTTGACCACTTTAGGGCTAGAGTTGACTTGAGTCAATTTAGTCACTAGGGTTGACCCCAATGAGTCCCAGGTGACTCATTGGCCCCATATTGGGTCTAGGGATGCCTTGGGGTCAGTTTGAACCCACTAGGTCACTCAAACCCAGTGTTTTAGAAACTTGCCATTTGCAACCCAACTGAGTCTCCACTAGGTCTTTAGGTCACTTACTCTTCTTGGTTCCCTGAGAACTTATCATGACCTAGTCTTGCTCAAAGCCACTCCTAGGGGGGTCCAATTTGAAAATGGGATGTTACAAATCCCAATAAACAAAACAAAAATTTCGTCACCGAAATCCAGGTTAAGCCTACGGGGCTCCAATCGGGAGGAAAAAGGCTTGTAACATCCCATGAGAGTTGAAAGATTAACATTTCTACATTACGTTTGCTATGTGTGGTTTGAAGTCTAAGACTAATTCGTCCAATTGACCAGGTATATACCCCAATAAACAAAAGATCAGCCCCTATTCTTGAAAATTTCAGTCCTACTGGTTTAAAACAGAAACGCAAATTGGTTGTCCAGAGGGGTTGTGAGGTATACCTGACCGAAAAGTTCTGGATACTTCTGTCGCATCAAGTCCTGTGGCTCCCATGTATGCTCCTCCTATCCATGATTGTTCCACAGAACCTTGATTAACGGAACCTTCTTCCGTCGCAAGACCCGCACTGCCGTGTCATCGATCTTGATAGGCTCCAAGTTGACTGACCGATCCGACACAATCGCCTTGGGCACCCCGTGATAACGAACAACTACTCACATTTCTTATGAAACACCCACGAGAGTTTTCTTTTGGGTCAGGGTGACCCCAACTACCTCGTCCAGTCTATCCTCGATGCTCCCTTTATGGTTGTGCTTGGAGTGGGGACGACGAATCCTGTGTATGAAATCTCTAATTATACCCTACGGGTTATATCCAAGGTCTTCGTCTTCCAATATATTATTTGCTAACTTCGTGCAGTTTCCCAGAGTCATCATAATACCGATGATACAAAATAGCGATTTAGTCTTATCTTCGTCCGAATAACGTCAAACTATATCAATTCAATCTCACTATGTTTGTTACGCTGCATTCCCTAAATTAGATCTAAGAAAACCCTAGTCAATACTAATTTGACCAATAAACAAAAGTTTAGCCCCCAATAAACAAAAGATAAGCCCCTACCTATCTTGGGCTAAGTATCTTTGATATTACCCTGTTACATCTGTCCTAGCTGGGTGCACAATCCCTAGGGCATCAATCTTCGACTTGGGGTTCCAGCCTGAAACTCGTTAATATACTCCATACTTTAAACTCTCTGAGTCACATTTATGACAACTTTATCCGGGTCAAAATGTTCCCAATCCCAAATGGGTATCTTCCGAACTTGAATTCCAATCCGACCCTCAGTGTTTGTCTCGGTGGTTGCCTCCACGTAATTTTTATTACCGGTATTGAGGGTTAAGACTACTTGTCTTTTACCATTCTGCTAATGTACTATTGGTCTCAATTCTCCTTAAAGTAGTCTACCTCTTCGAATAATCGTTGATTGGGATAGTAGGGACACCTGAGCTTACGTCTTAGGTAGTCATTCTCGTGCTAAACTCCTCCTTTATTCTCTTTGGGTATCTCCTTACCTTAACCAAATCCATACCCAAGGTCTATTTTGAACTAGGGCATACTATAGATTGTCATGGTTAGTCACGAGTCCTAGTTGGTTGAGTCTAAATCATTGGTTAGAGGATGATAAGACGAGATCTTTGCAGCCGGAGGTATTCCCTGCTGGGGGCAGGGCAGGCCACAGGCTACAAAGAGGAATTCCAATTAATGACGAAGTAGACTTTCACATGTGATTTCCCTTATGGGCACATCACTGCTTCCGCTGCTTATTTTGTCCCCAAACTAAGCTCGAGCGGGGGTGACTCAGGGTTAGTGGACTGCTACTTTTCCGATCGAGGTCTCCTCTGATACCCCTTTGTAATACCCTTTTTTTTTAAAAAACCCGGGGTCTTATGCCCAGAACCGTCGCTTTGAGGTGACACCTTCACACCCGGGAAGGTCATCACTACAACGCGCCGATTCTGCCGGCCTTTTCGATCACAATAAGTAGCAAGCAAGAAGAGTAAGTAAGTCCACCCGAAGAAAATATCACATATAAATAAAAACTCCACGAAGGGAGTGTCCACAGAAATCATCAGAGAACAAAGATACTAGAAATATAAGGGCTCATGCCCGGTACATCAAGTCCTCACTACAAAATCACTCAATGTGGAAGCAAAACTAAAACTCTACTAAAGGTCGGGACTCACGGTCCCTGCAGTCTGGACTCCAGTGCTAGACTGCCCCATCTCTAAGCGTACCGGCCTCCTGGGCTGCTCCTACGGGCTGGGCTCCGCGATCCCCTAATATGATATGGTTCGAAAACCGTTAGTCTAAAAGACTAAGCCCTATCATCCCCCACCCCTTCCCCCACGCTCTAAGGCACCGGGCGGGGAGGAAGAAAGGGGAGGACATGAAAGTGGAGATAAATTCCAAAACAGATGATGGTGGACCTAACTCGCAGGTTATAACAGGTAAACAATATAAGTGTTGTAATAGGTATAACTGAAAGATAAGTAGGTAAGAAATTAAACCTTCGCTTATGTGAGTACACATAAGCCAATGGATCTTTTGCAAGGCTCCCATCGTATAATGCGTCCCATACCGCTTATACATTGGGGTGTCGGTTAACAAGCAGCAGATATACATATATCAAATTGACCTTAATTTATAAACTTGCCCACACAAGCTTATAGACCAAGGGGTCATTTTGCAAGTCCTAAAGTATAAGCGTCCCATTCCACTTATATTTTAGGTGTTAAGGTTGTTATGAATGATTATGACATGCAGCTATATGGTGGGTTATGATGTTCAAGCAGTACAACTCACACACCCAACTTTGTGTACACAAACCTTTAGTTCCCCCTTTCTAGAGATAACTCGCAGGTTACTCCCGTAGTGGCAAACAGAAGCGGTGGGTTGGGCCTCGCCCACCTCAAAACTAGTAAAAGCACCACTGGTCTGACCTATCGTACGCCCTCAACGCCTGGTGCACGAGGCGGACTCCTGTGTACTCTTGCCGAATGGTCTGCCGGACTTAACCTTGGCTAAGTGCTAGTCACCTTGCCGAGTCAACGATATCGGTGTCGGTGCAATCGAACTCCCCAATATCGAAAAGCCACCACCTTAATCTTTCCTATTTTTATGCACATGCAGCAGTTTAATATATAACAATTTAAAGTGTCAAACTCCCGGACTAAACCGTCCGTATTAACCACATCCAAGAACAAATTCCCCTGACTAAACCGTCCGGCTCATCTCCAGACTTCATCCCTTAGAACACCACGGGACGGCGCCCCATTGAACACCTCGGGACGACTTAACCATTACCAACCCTAACTAATGAGTGTGTGCAATGTGAATCCCTATTAGGCTAATTACTCTTTCGTTTGTTTTCAGATTTACGTTAGCCTAGGACTGCCTCCGGAATATACCCTGTGAGGGGTTCTCAATAGGCACTAGGAACCAAGACGGCGGCATTACGGCCCAAAGTTCCCTTTCGCAAGGCACTTATTGTTATTGGTTGTTTTTCCCTTACCCGTTCCCTTTATAAATTGCATCAAACTAAACCTAGGGTGGATTTGACTCTTCACTCTTACGGGGACGACGATCTTTCGTCGGTCCCGCGCACCTTCTAGAGCGCATCAACTCATTCCTCACCACACTTGAAACCTCCTATGGTGATCCATCCTCTTTCTTTAAATCCAACCAACACAAGTTGTCCTTACGCTAACCCAAACCTTATCCTGTTACTCATTTCCCAAAGTTACTAACTACATACCACCTTATACTAAGTAATGTCTATGATAGGATGTCCTTTGTGTTTTCATCCGAACAGCCTAAGTTATTTACTGGGGGCCTATCACGACATAATTGAATCAATTCCCGGTTATAACAATTTTCTCAATAAATCTATTAATTAATTAATTTTACTAAAATCCAAGGTCTTCCAAATTTGAACAAGGAGTATACTTTTCAGTTATGTATAAATCATAATAAATTTAAGACAAATACTACTATGTCTAAAAATGATATATCCAAGGTTTGGCAATTTTCACTAAGGTCTAAGGGGCCTAAACATATTTTTGCAATAATCCATTCCTTTCATGTCTAATGAATAAACTACATCAGATTCTATTCTAAATAATTTGGATTAATTACAGGGTACTAGAAATACCATGAAAATAGTACTATAAAAGTTTCATAATTTTCCTGTTGGACATTAATTTATAATAAATCATTTACTAAAAACCTAATCATGCATGCTTGTGAATCAAGTACTATATTCATAACTCCAAAAATCCATAATAAAATCCCACGTATTCAAAATGATTTAAAAACCCTATTTACCAACTTTCATAATTTTCCAGAAACTATTTATGCCATAAAATATTTTTAAACCATAAAGCGCTTTAATAACACTTATGAAAGAACTACTCTATTTATTCAACATAAAATTAAACTAAAATTCATGAGCATTCCTACTGGCCAACAACATCTAATTCCAGAGTTTCAATGGGGCCTTATTTGAATTAAAAATCTTTAATAAATAAAACATCAAATAGGGCTATACCCATATTCATGAATGAAGTACTAAAAACAATAATCCAAAAATTCTAGTAAAATCAGCCAAGGGTCCTAACTACCCTAGAAACAATTTACCCAAGTTTCATAGCTTTTGAGTG
The DNA here is from genome assembly GCA_039513925.1 of Platanthera zijinensis. Lineage (NCBI taxonomy): Eukaryota > Viridiplantae > Streptophyta > Magnoliopsida > Asparagales > Orchidaceae > Platanthera > Platanthera zijinensis. The sequence continues at coordinate 86,743,629 of CM077080.1, forward strand.
CATTTAAACTTCTACTTTGACCTAAAAGCCTTTCTATTCTAAAATTGGGTTTAGGTTTTGAGGTACCTACCTACCTCAAAATTCTCTAATATTACAACCAGAGGGTTAAATACCCATTAATAACATCTCCACCAAAACCCAAGGCCATACAAGGGCATTTGCCCCTATGTCCTTCACAAGCCCCAAAGTCCACATTTAGGGTTTGAACCTAGGCCCTAGGGTAAACTTACCCTAATCCATCCCATTTTCCCTAAGGGAGTTCTTAGGACCATTTTAAACCAGTGGTCAGAATCTCAAGCTCTATTGAGGTGAGATGATCACACAAGTGTCAAAAGAACCTTTCCCTAAGCTTCCCTTCACTAGGTCAAAACTAGGGTTTAGAGGATTCATATTCAAACCTCAACCAAATTAGTTGAAATTTGAACCAAACCTAGATACCTATACCAGGGACACCTCACCAAAATTTGGGAGGGTATGGAGGTCATTTGACCCTTTAAATATCTTACCCTAGCTTTTCTAGGGTTAGGGCAAAACCCTAAGCAACACTATCCTAAATGGTCTCTAATTTTTACAGGAGCTAGATCTAAGTAATAATAAGCCTCTGTACAAAATTCAGGGAATTTGGACCAAGGGTTAGGTGTGGGGAATTATTTTAAAATCTGCCCTACATATAGGACCTACCCTAGAAAAATGGCCCTAAAAGTCAGTAGACTTGTCCTAAAATTTTCCATAATATATCAAACTGTAGATAATAAAAAGACCTACAACATTTATATAGATCATCATTGATGAAAATACCTCTAAAGGGCCTAAATAATTTTTATAACAAATCTGCCCTAATTCTAGGACATACCCATAATAAAATGGCCCTACAGGTCTTGGTTCCCTACCAAAATTTCACCACAGCATATCAAATTGTCGGTATTTAAAGGACCTACAACTTTCATGCTATAAAAGTTTTTAGGAGGTGCCCAGAAGGGGCCTAAATTCCATTTACAGTAAATCTATGTAAATAAAATACAGAAAATTGAATATATAAAATAATTAAACTTATTTAATAGGGGTTGGACGAATCTTAAAACAAGATCCAACGGAGGCTGTTCGTCTTCTCCGATTGAGCAGAATTTTAGGCCGTGGGGGAGGTGTTTCACGGGCCAAATCCCTGCGGCCTGAGGCGGTGCCACCACCGAAAAACGTCTCCTATGTGTTCCCGGTGGTGGGGGCTTCCCTTTGCCGGAGCTAGGGCGGCCGGAGGTGGCGGCGCCGCCCTACCCGAGTGCTCCAAAAGTCCATGAAAAATGGAATTCTTTCTGAAATTTAAACTCCTATTTCGTCTTGTTTGAGCACGACATCAGCTCCTAAACATTCCAAGGATCTAAGCATGGAAGAAGAGGTGAGAGAGGACCTTATTTGGGGTTCGGCGACGATGGCGACGGCGGCGGTTTGTCATGGCGTTTTTCCTCTCCGGCGAACTTGTCCGATCCCTCGTTCCTCCACCAAAATTATTGATCTTATATGCTATTTTGACTGCCTTGGACGCTTTGAGGGAGATGGAATAGTCAAAAATGAGAATAGGTGGCTGCAAATGAGGTTTTATATTTTTTTTCATGGGAGGGGAGGTGAAGGGATGTTCGGCCATGGTGGTTGGGCTCCTCCATTGATGGTGGCTGATGAGAAAATGATGGGAATCTCTTCCCAAGGGTCAGGAAGAATGAATGGGGGCTTGGGGAGGTGAATGGGGTGGCTCATGGTCTCCCTCCATAACTCCTCTCTCTCTTTTCCTCTTTCTCTCTCCTCATTATTCATGAAAATGATATTTTTTTTCTCTCTCCTAATTATCATGGACGAATTTTCTCATCTCCCTCAACCTATTGGCAGCCCACTAAGGTTTATAATTCCCTTAGGAAATATCATGAAGGGAGTGGTTCACCTTCCACCATAAGTGGCCTCTTTAAACACTTTCTCTCTCCTCTTTATTTCTCTAAATTTAGGCTTCTCTCTCTCTCCTAGTCACTAGGTTGACTAGTCAATGGTCTAGGTTATTGGCAGCTATGAATAATCATATTAATCATGCACTCAAGGTTAACTTAGAGGAGAGAGTGGCTTGAGCTTGGGTTAACCCAAATAGGCTATGTTGACTTGACTTGGGTTAAATGTTGACTTAGTGACTTTGACCTTTTGGGTAAACATTAATGGGTCCTTAGTGACCCATTGGGCTCCCCTAAGGCCTAGGTAGGGTTAATTGGGGTTGGCTTGGCACCTTGGAGGTTACATGACTCTAAGGAAGGGCACTTTGACCACTTTAGGGCTAGAGTTGACTTGAGTCAATTTAGTCACTAGGGTTGACCCCAATGAGTCCCTGGTGACTCATTGGCCCCATATTGGGTCAAGGGATGCCTTGGGGTCAGTTTGAACCCACTAGGTCACTCAAACCCAGTGTTTTAGAAACTTGCCATTTGCAACCCAACTGAGTCTCCACTAGGTCTTTAGGTCACTTGCTCTTCTTGGTTCCCTGAGAACTTGTCATGACCTAGTCTTGCTCAAAGCCACTCCTAGGGGGGGTCCAATTTGAAAATGGGATGTTACAGCGCCTGGGAGATGGTTGATGGAATTCTGAGGAAGGGCGGAAGGATTTGTGTACCGCAGTTCGGCAAGCTCCGCGAGGAGTTGATGTTTGAGGCCCACTTCACTAAGTACTCCATTCACCCGGGCAGTACAAAGATGTACTTGGATTTGAAGAAGTCCTATTGGTGGCCTGGGATTAAGCGGGACGTAGCTTTGTTTGTTGAGTTGGTGCCAAACTTGTGCCTTGGTGAAGGCCGGGTGTCAGAAGCCGGGCGGGTTCTTGAAGCCTCTTCCAATCCCCAAATGGAAATTTGAGGACATCTCCATGGATTTTGTGCATGGGTTGCCTAGATCGCAGCAGGGTAATGATGTCATTTCGGTGATTGTGGACCGCTTGACCAAAGTGGCACATTTCATCCCAAATCAGAAGGAGGACGGTATGGAAAAGTTGGTGGAGTTGTACGTCCGCAACATTGTACGACTTCATGGGATTCCGAAGAGTATAGTCAGCGACCGGGATGGACATTTCACGTCTAAGGATTGGCGGTTGGTGCAGAAGAGCTTGGGCACAAAACTCAAGTTCAGTACGGCCTTTCATCCTCAAATCGATGGGCAAACCGAGAGAACGAACCGTACTATAGAGGATATGCTAAGGATGTGTACTCTCGACTTCGGCAAGAAGTGGGAGGATCACCTCTTCATGGTGGAGTTTGCTTATAACAATAGTTACCAAGCTAGTATCAAGATGGCGCCATACAAAGATTTGTATGGGAGGCGATGTCGAACACCGATGTCTTGGACAGAGGCGGGAGACACCAAACTTTTGGGAAAAGAGGTGGTAGCCGACGCTAGTGAGCTCGTGCGAACCATTCAAGAGCGCATGAAGGTAGCTCAAGATCGACAAGCTAAGTATTTCAACGCTCGCCACAGGCATGTGGAGTTCGCGGTGGGCGACTGGGTTTATCTTAAGATCAAGCCATTCGAAGGCGTTTCACGGATTCGCCGACTCAAGAAGCTGAGTCCGAGATTTTTGGGACCATTCAAGGTCATCGAGCGAGTGGGAGAGGCCGCGCACCGGTTAGCATTGTCCACGGAGCTAAGTGGATTACACGACGTATTTCACGTCTCTGTCTTGAGGAAAGCTTTGTTAGAAGCCAGCGTGGTGATTGAGTCGACGGCGGTGCCGGTAGAGGAAGACTTGAGGATGCGAGTTCGTCCAATCGGGATAGAAGATTCAGAGGTTCGGCAACTGCAGAACAAGGAGGTTAGACTCGTACAGATCCGTTGGGATAACTGTGGCCGCGAGGAGCTCTCATGGGAGCGAGAGCAGGCCATGCTGGAGGAGTACCCCGAGCTTTTCTCCTCAGGTACCGTTTAGTTTTGTTTACTTTCCATGTTTTAAATTTCGGGACGAAATTCTTGTAAGGGGGGAGAGTTGTAACACCATAAATCTTGGAAGAGGACCCGACGCCGTCTTTTCGGCAAATTTGGGTTTTGGGGGTAGGCACACGGCTTGTGACACGGGCCGTGTCACAAGCCGTGTTGCGCCTGGGCCGTCGAGCTGTATTGGTCGACGATCGGCGAGAAGGCAAACGGCCTTGGACACGGGCGTGTCCCTGGCCGTGTCCTTCTCGGGTGGTTTGGAGGAGTTGAGAATGGGCTTGACACGGCTAGCGACACGGCCGTGTGGGGTCTGACACGGGCGTGTCAGAGGCCGTGTTCTAGGTCGTGTTCTAGTTGGTAATTTTGGGATGACGGCGAATGGTTGACACGGCCCTGCACATGGCTGTGTTGCAACCCGTGTTCTGCCCAAATTTTTTTATTTTGGGTTCCGATCGTGGCCATTCATTCGTTTCTTGGGAGGATCCAACTGTGGGGAGCCTCCTTGGGCGGTTTAAGGCCGGGAATAGGGTAGAAACCCATTCATTTTGCTTTGGGTTCTCCCTCTCTAAGTTCTAGAGAGAAGGGAGAGCAAGGATGCCAAGTTCCGGCCGCCGGTGAAGCTTCAAAGGTCTGTTTCGCGAGCGGAGTTCAGATCCGTGAAGGTGGGAGCGTTGCGGTGGTTTTCAACCGAGCAAATCTTCCCCATGGCTAGGAAGAGAGGACGGAAGGTAACGACACTTCTCCTCTCGGTTTTTAGGATATAGGATGCATGAATAGCATCCCCTTCCTTTCGTGTTTTGAGCACCGGATCTGTCAAATGAGAGGGATTTTTGTAGCCGAGGTTCAAGAGGAACCTCCTGGTTGAGTATGTTCATCCCGACATGCTTGCATTAGAGATCCGCTCCGTTAGCGGATTAGGCATTGTTTGTGAAGCCGTGGTCGCGACCGTTAGTCCTACCCGGTGATGTTACATAGCGAGCTTTGAGGATTCGGTAGAAATCCGTTGCGGCAAGACGCCGTTGTGTGTATGCGTTTTCCCCCTTTTATTTGAGTGAGTACTCGTAGTCGGAACCGGACAAGGTTACCTCCGCTTTGTGCGGTAGATGGTTTCCTTGGAGCACGGGAAAGATACGGTGCGAATGGTGATTGGGGTGGGGAAACCTTTGTTTGTGCTGTGCAAAGGCGCGGCTATGTCTCCGTGGTCGGCTGGCTATCCCGTGACGCGCAAGTCATGTGGGGAAAGTGTCCCGGTGAGACTAGCCACTTGTGTTAGTCTGACGAGAATGCCGAGCGGAGGGCAAGCCCGGGCAATGTAGCCATGAGCGGGTGGGGTCTAGCAAGGCTTCTTAGAATCGGTCAGTGTGAGACGGAACCCTGACGTGCGAAGTCAGAATGTGTGCCTTGTGCGGGTGGGGCCTTTGCAAGGTTCCGTGTGACGGCGTGTGTTCCGTTAGGGACATGGTGGTTCCCTTTTGGTTGCGGCTTTAAGCCAATGGGGAAACAGAAGTACCCAGTGTTTGATGTTGTGCTAGATGCATACGAGCTAGGGTGCTTTGGGTGAAACCCGGGTTGCATTCATGTTGCATAGTAGGCCCCTTTCACTTTGTACAAAACATAGAAAACGTGTATGCTGTATGAGACATCCAAGCCTGTTCTACCGCTTTAATATATATGCTTTTTGGTATACGAAGTGCTAACTTGCAGGTGGAGTTGTAACCCAGGGTCCGTTATGGACGGCCGGGAGGAGATGTGTTTGTTACACAGTAGAGGTCAGCCATTGCTGACCCACGTTACTTCAAACCCTTACAGGGCAAGGATCGCATGCAGGAGCTAGCGCGCCGGGCGAAAAGAGCTAAGCCTCATGAAGTGTAGCCGTGCTTGGATTTTCCTTTTGTGTTTGCTACTCTTGTTAGGTTTATGTCCGGCTTGCATGCCGAGGTAGCCTATGAGTACTTGGCACATTTATATTTGGACTATTATTGTGTAAGGCCTTAAGGCCATCTGATACTCTACTGTTAGTGGATAACTTCTGTCTGTTAGTGTTCTGTTTCCGCTGTGTGTGTCTGGAGTTTTGAGATTGGGTAGTTTTCATATCATCTTTTAATACTAAAGCTGTGGCGTCTGTATGTTCTGGGGCCCCGACCGGACCCATATTATATGGTCTTTACAGGGGACGTGTTACAGAAATCATCGACAGAACAGAGTGATGTCAAAGCTTCAGAAGTTGAAGATAGAAATTATGTATAAATCATGATGCGCTGAGTGAAGGTTGTTCACTCAACGACATCTCAACAAAATTTTTACTAAGTACAGAAGCATTGAGTGAATGTTGTTCACTCAATGCCTCATCAAGATGGCAAGCTAAGACAGAAAGATTTGAATGCATAAGCATCACTCAACACCTTCATACAGAAGAAAATCGGCTAAGTCCAAATGCCATTAGTGGTGAAGGTTCACTCAACACCTAATCAGTTAACGCATCCAAAGTTTGTATTCATTGAGTATTGTCAAAATACTCAATGCCTGGTGCTGCAGAATATTTGGCTAAGTGTTTTAACGCTGAGTGACATACCTTCACTCAACGCCTATGATGAATTGTCTGAAATTGACTAAGTATACAGGTGCTGACGTCAGAAGGAATTCAAGATGTTGCGGGAAGTCTACAGTATGCGATAAACGGCGTCGCATGCCTCCTGTACTGCATTTAATGCAAAAGCAAGGGTGTAGATACTAAATCTGAGTGGGCCCATAGCTCAAAGATCCGCTGGACGGCGGGATAGAAAAGGGGATCAAATCACTGAGAAGAAACTAACTTTTGGAAGGAGCTGAACTTCATCTTCTTCCACTCAACATTATTGCAGAGCCAGGTGAAGTTGTTCAAACTACTTATCTGAAAGTTCTAGTAAGTTACCTCTTGTCTTTCCCATCCTTTATAGCAAGTATAGAGAGACATCTCTAAGAAAGAAGGAGAAGCTTAGGCAAGACCTAGCTGTTGCTACTTCACAAGCTCAAGCTGAACATTCCTGTATGATACTTTTTGGAGCTGTGAAGAAGACTGGACTGAGTTATCTCAACACAGAAGGAGGAAGACACAGAGAATATTTCTCTACTGTCTAAACATCATCAACAAACCATTACTCTCTTTGTAGGATCATTTGATCTGAGTGTAAGACTAATATATATAAAGGCTGAGTGTAGGAACTTTGTAGATATGATGTAGGATTCAAGTGGTGAATCTGATGTAGGATCAGGTTTGGATTTGAGTGGTAGGGCTATCCTCCTAGCCCGAGTGGTAGGACTTAGAGATAAGTCTGAGGTAGGTGGTCTGTGGATCACTGAGCTGTAGGAGCTTTGCTGGAACTTAGTGGTAGGGCTTTGTGCCTTAGGTAGGTCTTGGAGGAGACTGAGAGATCCTGAGTAATCTGAGTTGTAAGCTCTTAGGTGCCGAGTTTGGAGAAGTGGCCATGTATAAACAAGCTGTTATAATGGTGGGAGGGACAGTGGATGTACCCATAATTTGGAGTACTACTATAAATCTCTTCTGTGCTTATTGTGTGATCTTGAAAGCTAACTTAATCTATCTCACAACACACCAAAGTAAGGAGAAAGTTTAAAAAAACCTAAAACCTATTCACCCACCCCTCTAGCTGCTAGGTACTCTTGAAACTAAAGACTTTCCTGCATAGCCCGTGTGGCTTGTATGTAGTCCCACATCATTTGTTGTATTCTCCAATCTCCCCTATTTTTTATAAATAAGGGGGCATATATTTGTATTATTTCTTTTTTTGGAGCAATAAAATTTGCCCTTTATTTAGCTCTTTTTACATGTACTAGCACGGTAATCCTCCTAGGCCTTAGGATTTTTTTTATTTTTTATTCTTTAAGCACTCTCCTTTGGTGACCATATAATAATAAACATTGAGTTCAATTTGTTCTTTTATTTGGCGAGCCTTTGATCTCACCTTTGATTATTGATTGTGCTTTGCAATGATGTTTCTGCTTGCTTTCTTCACATCTTGTGTCTATATATGATAAGCACGTAGATTTGGTGAGTATTCAAATGCTTTTATGCAATTCTTTGCGAGATAGGGTTGGAAACTTCTTAGGTTATTCACTAGACCTGTCTTTCTTAATCGCAACGTGCTGCCCAATACCCACTGGCCCCTACTTTTAAATAAGAGGGGGGGGGGGAAGGGGGGTGGTACCTATTTATAATTCTATCAATAACGTGCTTCTTATTCCTTTAAGTATCTCCAGCTTCCTTTCTTTCTCGTCAAATATAATCGCTCCCTTTCCTCATATTTGTCTTAGGATGGGCGATGATGCTACTGCTTAGTGCAACATGCATATGACAAACTTTGCAGAAGCGGTCTTCAAGATGTCAGTCACCAAACAAAACAATCTGGATGACTTTATCAGGAGATTCTTACTGGAAGGATACTCGGTGAGGCTTCCTTGATAAGCGAAGCGAAAAAACAAAATGCTAGACAACGAGATCCTTTTCCATATCTTCCATTTTGAAGACATCCTGTGAGTTCCCCTATGGTCGAAGTATTGCATAATACTTCAGTACTTTTGCGTATTCCCCACCCTAATCAATCTAATTGTGTGGCGATGATCATGGGCTTTCTTTTCTTCTTAAGATCAAAAAAGTTTACCTCCAATCTTTCAATTTTCAGGAAGATCTTTGCCTTTTCTGCGACTATTGTAAGGGTCATCTACCTATAAGGCCATATCTGCACCTTAGTTTTTACAACAGATAGGGTTCATCGCTGGGGCGCGTGGTTGCTCATCATAAGTGGAGACTTCGAAGGAGTTCCGCGCCAATTACAGCAGCCCTTATAAGCGGTCTTGCTCCGACATTTCCTTGAAAGACCGAGGGAACAACTATTAGATGCATTTCATGGCCGCAAGTTCGACGTCGTCTTCTAGCAATGACTCATTAATAAATTGGCACAGTTTTTTCTGGGTGAAGAAAATTTTTTGAGCAAGAGTGTTTCATCCTCGCCTTCTTTTGAATGCTCCTCATTCTATAACATGTCGACTAACTCTGTCTTTTCACCTTTTGCAACTTCTCACATTCTTCCATGTGAGCCCCTACCTGTGGTGAAGCAGGTTGCTGGTTCTCGACAAGACAGTGTGATTCCACCCCGCAATGATGAGGATGTGCTAGGATCCCCTACTTTCCTATCGTTGCGTCCTAAAAATCCGTTGAAGCCTATTGAGAAAGGTGACTCCTTGCAAAAAGGGAAACACAAGGAAAGGTTGGGGCCAAGCCCCAACCACCAATTAGAAAGAAATCAAAATTCATGATATGGTCATTGGTGAGAAGATAAACTCGTCAGACGCTGGCGAGCCTTACCTCAATCCTAATTTTGGGAAAGGAGGAAATATCAAGGATGCCTATGGTCACCCAATGATGACCTGGGCTGAGGGTGAACCTAAGGTGACCCTCAGCACAAACCTTCCTACTTGGTCCGAGGGCTGGGAGGATAGTGGAGAAGCATACGACATTACTATCATTGATGCAGGCCCATGGTTTAGACGGATTAAAATACGCGTTCTTAGGTTCAGTAATTAAAATAAATACGTAGCGAGCGGTATCTATAATTAACACTAACGATTACTCAAGCAATTAATGGCACAATTTTCAACATTAAACAACGCAAAGGGACGCTACCCCTTTTACAGATTGAATAAGGGCTAAAGTCCAATGTCTGCTTAAGCGAATAGGACCTACCCGATCTGTACAATTAGCAATTCAAAATAAAATTATACCTAAACATTCACAATTCCAATAAGAGAAGATCCGAACTAAAATAGCAATTTAAAATGAAGTCCAAACCAATCCCAAATATTAATTAATATGAGGGTATACCAAATCACTTGAACTCAAGGGGAAATCAAGGGTGACGAACCCGATTTCTTCTAGTGTTCACGAGATCTACCCGCTCCAATTTATAAAAAAAAATATTCGGACAATTAACGCTTAAATTTTAGATTTTAATTAGCACAATTTCAATATAAATCAGGACAATTAACTAGCCTTCTATTCCACCAAATCTCACAATATTTTAGAAGAACACACAAGAGAAAGTATAGAAGATCGTTACCCAAATCCCAAGAAAAATCTGTCCACAAGATGAGTGGAGGAATCGCAGACGACGGTGGTTGAATCTACCTCCACATAAGTCAACGGTTCTGAGTTGGACGATTAAATCGCAAGCCGTTCTTCCTTTTGCCAAACCCTAGAAGAGGGAGATAGTTGAAAAACCAATATATATTAGTAGGAGAGAGAAAAGGTGGTGAGAATAAATTACTCAAGATAATGGGGGGTGGCGGCTAGGGTAGAGATACGGGTGGCCGGTGATTTTGTGGGAGGGGGCTGTTTGCTTTCTTTGGTCGAAGAGAGGGCTCGGTTGGTGGGGATGGTGTCCGACATATGAAAGGGAGGGAGAGGAGGTGACGGTTTTGGAGGGGGCCGAAATAGAGAGAGAGGGGGAAAGAGGGGGGTCGGAATAGGGAGAGGGATGAAGGTGGTCGAATATAATAGAGAGGGAGAAGGGGGAAGGAGGATAAGGTGGCCGAAATGCCAAAGGGGAGAGGGGGAGAGAGGGGGTGATCGGTGGCCCAAAGAGGGATAGAGGAATAGTAGGAGCCGAATTTTCTCAAGAGAGAGAAAGGAGAGAATAGGGGGTGGGGGAAACCCAATTTAGGTTTTCAATTTTCTTTCATTCTTTATTATGAAATCCTACAACAACATGGCCTTAAATAGACTACACCACTCAATCTCAACCCTTCAAATAATAAGAACTCATGATGGTTATAAGCACCCATCATAATACATGAAATAATAAATACAATAACGAAATGCTTGGAAATAAAAATGCTTATATTAAAATTACATTAAATAGAAATTGCTAAAAATAATAATTGATAAAATATATAATTATAATTATTTAATTAATAATAATATATTTTATTTAATTGTGGCAGCAGACGTCAAGCCAAACATGTAGCGGTGGCGGCGTTGGCAAAGAAACATCGTGGTAGACTTTCAACTTCGAGCTTTGGGCATCGATCGTCCCAATCCACGAACTCTCTGTGACGGGGATCAACGGCCGCATCAGCATCATACCCATCAATCCTCCCCCACTCAAAATTACTCATCATCGATGAGTGGCCCGTGAGGGTAGAACAGTCAAAAGCAACAACAACATGGGGCAAATATGGCCCCGCTATCCATGTCGTAGTAGCATGAACATCCATCAGCACTGAGAACCTGTCTAGCAAAGAAACAACAAGACATCAGAGGAAACTCGAAAGGGTGTCAAGCAAAAGAAATAAAACTTGATTCTTACCAATCGGTTAAAGAATCAAGTAGTCCACAACGAAATTTGATACGGTAAAACTAACACTCCCCAACCCAAGAGAACATTTAGTGGGAGGAAGAAAAACTGGATAAATCCACTTAGGTGGAACAGAGATGTACAGCAAAAAGTCCGAAAACTTGAAATAAAGTGAAACACCCTGTGCTTTATAAAAATCTGAAAGAAAAGCATGAAATCTGACGTTCTTCATAATCATGGATGGGTCGTCGTTCCTACGTATTAATTTATTAATGGATCCAGAAAGAATCCGCTCGGGGACTGACCAGACTAAACCCAAATAACTAAATCTAGCGTCGGATGGTCTCGGAAAGGAGTGAAAGTGCGTGCGATATAACTTAAAATGAAATGCTATCGTCCTAGATACATGAGGAGTGAACCCATGTGCTACATGACTTGACCCAAAAGCAGAGGATAAGGGGGGTAAGTCAGGTGGCACAGGAGCCTTATAATCAAAAATGATTTCATTGGGCTCCAAGTTCGCACTTTTAATTTTAGCTTTAATATTTTCACGCTTGGCATGAAGATATGGCAAGGAGAACCGCTCATCATAAATAATGGAGTTGGACTCTCCCGGATGTGAAAGGATGTTTTAGCGATACAACTCAAGGGGCCTTTCTATAGTCACTAACGTGTGGAAATGAGGGTAATCAAAAGGCGGTGCGTTAATGCGTGCGACCGGGTGTGGTATATAAGTATGTATAGAGGACACCACATCCAGAGGCATAATTGCCAAAGAATCTTAATCATTCGTAGTCGAGGATAGAACTGTAGACAGACACGTAGAAAAATGAACAGTCAAATGTGACACGTAGTCATATCTATGAGGTACGATGAATAGACCAAATACTAGCATGCTCAACTTATTAATTTCTAAGCGCTGAGATAATGCCAATGTAAGAACTAATAGAGTGGGTGTGTCACAAAAACTCAGGCTTGGACTACCGATTCCACGTCAAAAAAAGTAAACTAATGTGGGCAAATAATCAGGAGGAAGGGTCGGCAAAATCAAACCCGGGATAACATCCAAATCAGTATAAATTTCACACAATGGTGATATCATCAAAGAACTCTCATCCGGGTTTATAACAAAATAATCATCCAAAAGTACCCTTCCCTAAGATGGTAAATCATCCACAATAACATTAGGGACATCCTCACTCTCAGGCTCCTCAGATAACTCAGATACAATCTCAGCGGGTGCGATCGTAGACTCTATCATGGTGGGGATCGTATCCTGGAGAGGGCAATCAATACTAGGGTGGTCAGACACAACACTAGCAGTGCAAGTAAAAGGTAATGGAATACTCTCATAGATCAGAATGTAATCATCCCATACATGGTCTTCTAAATCACTAGGTATTCCCTTACTATCAGAATCATCAGACTCGTCGGACACTATCGTACGTGAAGGAATACTCTTACCTAGCTGGTCAACTTCCGAATCCAGAGATACTATATCGACATCAGAATCCTAAAAGGTATCGGTCCTTATATCAAGGGGCTTAGACGTTGAGACTAAAGGAGATAAAACTCTAGTAGTAACATCTTTTGAGTCCAAGACATATGATCTATTAGGAATGGTTTCCCTAAAGGTGGTAGTAGGCACACTAATGGAAGGCCGACCTTTGGGGGAAAATGATCTAGCGTTAAGTATATAATCATTCCTATTGGAAAGTATGGGACTAGTGACATAATGATACTCACTCACAGGCTTGGTGTCAGCAGTGCGGAGGTAGGTGGAATCAAATTAATCAGAGAGTAGGCTATGTATTGCTGGCCAAGCATGTTTATAACTACCAACATGACGCTCTTCGTTTAGCCAAAATATCTGGGCTTGACCTACTAATCGTTCTTGGGCTACGATAACCTTGTGGTGGTCATCCCAGTCACGACAATAAAATTCAATTTCTATTCCCATACGCCAGTCTCTAAAAGTTTTGGAACACCCATAACCGTCATAAGTAGGTGTCTCCATTCTAGTGGGAGGATAAGCGTGGGGACGGTTGGTAGACCTATGGTATAAAGGCATGGCTGGGGTGTGTTTAGCCATGGATTTATCATATCAATAGTCTAAATAGGATGCTTAAACGTCATAGGCCATATCGGTGAGAACCAGAGAGAAAACTCGATCTGAATCTTGTGCATATGCAGTGAATTAAGGATTCTGACTTATATAATCAAAGAAAGACAGATTTGTTCCCGCTAAATAACTAGGGTGATAATTATATATTTTTGGATTTTCTTGCTGAAAAAAATATAAAGATTATTAAATAAAATTTTTTTTGATTTTGTTTCAGAAAAAAAAAAATTTGGTCGCTATTGGAAGACCAGGATTTTTTTTGTAATTTTGACAAATAAACTTGCAAGATTTGTGTGTGTCGGCATACTAATAAAATGGGGAGGGTCCTAATTATGTAATTGACATGAACCTCCCTATGATACCAAATTGATGCAGGCTCACACGTTGACACCAAAAGGCAACGGATTAAACACGAACGTCTCTCTACGATCCAATTCTACACTCGCACAAATTTTCAACGCAGCGCACATGCTATGCAATTATATCAATTAGATGCTAACGTACGGGTAGCCAAATTGATTAGGATCGAATAGAGGCAATATGCCAATATTCTTTCTGGCTAAAAGAACCCACCCGGTCCGATCGAGCAAAGGTTGTACCAAAAGAGATCTACAAAAATTTACGATTCAGAAACGGTAGATCTCTCCCAACAAAAGGAAAACGAAGGTTCGACAAACCTCTCGAACTTAAATAAAATTAGGATGAACAAAAAAATCAATTGAAGAAACCACGATAAATCCAACGTTTCAAAGATAACGCTAAAGTAATCTACAACAAAAATTAATCTAGAGGGAAAATGCATAAAGTAGAATGGTTTCGTAACCCAATCGGAATGGATGATTCTAATTCACTGTTTTGGATCGCTCTTCAATGGATCTGCCGGAGTCACACCGAATGGAGAGAAAACTCGTCTCCTTTCTTCACTTCACGCCAGAGTTGGGTTCACATGGAGGGATCTTTGTGCATTGGCCGGGATCCACCCAAAAGGGTATGAGGGCTGATCAGATTTATGTGTTTAAGGTGGTCGGGTTTGGTGTTGTTGGTGGTGGTTGGTTTTTCCTTGAGAGGGGTGGCTTGGGTTGGAGGGGGAGGCGATTAGAGGGTAGTGGCAAAGGAGGTTGGCCGAGAACTTGAGGGAGGAGGGAGAGGAGGTTGGCGGCTAGGGGTTGGCCGAACTTGAAGAGCAAGGAGGGTGGTTGGGTTTTCCTTAGAGATGAAAGGAGAGGGAGGAGGAGGTGAAGAGGAGGTTGAATAGAGAGAGTAGGGAGAGGTTGGACGGCGGCCAAGAGGGAGAGCAAAGGAGGCTAGCCGAATTTTGATGAGGGGAGATGAGAGGAGGGAAATCTCATTCAAGATTAGGGTTTTCTTATTTCATCAATTCTCTACCCAAAACGAAACAATACATGGCCTTATATTGGCTTACAACATTGTTTGGGTACATGCAACCCAAAATAAAAATACATCACAAATACATTAAATGAAACAATAAGAGCATGAAATAAACTTTGCAAATAAAAAAATAAAATGATTCAAATAAAATATTATTGGCCGTCTCCATTCATTGGCCGTCTTGTGTCGCTCAACAAGGTCATCATGGTGTCGTAAATATTTGGTTGGAGACGGAGAAAGATCTTCCGCAAGCTTGCAGTCATCATCTTCAACATGTTGGGGGGGTCACCATCTCCTTTCACATCCGGGAGCATCTAACTCTATTGTTCATGATGAGCGGTTCTCATTGGCATATCTTTATGCCAAGCATGAGAATTTAAAATATAAAATTAAAACTGCGAATATGGAGCCCATTAAAATCATCTTTGAATATATGGCTCTCGTGACACCTGACTAAACCACCTTATCCAGCGTATTTGGGTCAAGTCATGTAGTACATGGGTTCACTCCTCACGGTAGTAAAATACTTAGGCGCACTTTTAAAAAAATAATCAATCAATTTGCGTCCAATTTTTTACATGCTAGTTTATCACCGAATGAGATCATGTGCGGATATAAAGCACCAGTTCCATTTGACTTGATTTCGTTACCCTCTTATAAGTCAAGTCAATTTGCACAAGATTTTGCCTCTCATGTTCATAATTTATATAAGCACATTAGTGAAGCGCTAACTACACAATATATATCTTATCAATTCCATGCTAACTTACATAAAAGAGTGTCTCACTTTAAGGTTGGCGGTTTAGTTTTTGTGCATCTCGTCCCTGAACGGATGCCTTCGAGCACTATAAAAAAGTTGGAAAATCAACGAGCTAGAACTTTTCGGATATTACAGAAATTAGGAGAAAACACATATTTTTTGAAGTTACCAACTGATTGGGGTATTTCCCCTATTTTTAATGTTTCTGATTTAACGCCATATGTTTCTCCATCACTTGAATTATCTAACTTTTTGTTTAGCTCCACTGCATTTTCTTGGGGGGTGAGCTTGATTCTAGATCGCTCTCTCCATCGGTCTGCAATGGAGGTACATTGATTGTTGATGAATAAACTTTTTCTCCTTTATTGCCTAATGCTTTTCCCAGGTTCCCTAGGACCACCTTTTTGCATGACAGGATACTCAAAGATGAAGTGCTCTCCTCTCCAAGTGGTGATGTTTGTCGTTACTTGATTTGATGGCGTGATCGTCCGGCCTTCGATGACTTTTTGCTTCTTGAATCGGAGGTGGATCTTTTGGATGATGCTCTCCTGCACCGGTACTTTCAAACCAACTCATCAGTGATGAGTACTTTTGAGCGGGGGAGGATTGATGGAGACGGTGACCCCCAACACGTTGAAGATGATGATGGAAGGCTTGCAAAAGATCTTTCTCCATCTCAAACCTAATATTTGCAGTGCCATGGTGACCTTGTGGAGCGACGCAAGACAGCCAATGAATGGAGACGACCAATAATATTTTATTTGAATCATTTTATTTTTTTATTTGAAAGGTTTCCTTCATGCTCTTAATGTATAATTTAATGTATGTGTGAAGTATTTTATTTTGTGCTGCATGTAGCCAAACAATATTGTAAGCCTATATAAGGCGATGTATTGTTTCATTTTGGGTATAAAATTGATGAAATAAGAAAACCCTAATATTGAATGAGATTTCCCTCCTCCTCTCATCTCCCCCTCCTAAAAATTTTGCTAGCCTCTTTTTCTCTCCCTCTTGGCCACTGACCATCCTCTCCCCACTCACTCTATTCGGCCTCCTCTCCACCTCCTCCTCCCTCTCCTTTCATCTCTAAGGACAACCCGACAACACTCATTGTGTAATACCCCTATCCGTCACATAGCATATAGCAGTAGGTCCGGCTGGGGCCCAACTCCATATACTACAAACAGACCGAAGAGTTACATATTGAAACCATCTATCCAATATAACATGTCCTACACATAGCACATTCTAGCGGAAGCATTTTAAAGGTTGAAAAGTAAAGAACCCAAACCACATCATGAATGTCCACTAAAACCCAATGTAGGAATGACAGTATAAATACACCAAATAGTACTTGCCTTATGGCCTTACAAGTGTTTACTTAAAAAATAAATGTCTTCCATACATCGGGACGCAGGCCGGTCACACATGAGCATAAAAGTAAACATTCGCTTTGGCCTTCTAGGGGCGGATCAGCAACAAGGGCTTCAGCCCGCTAATTGCTGCTAGGCCCACCTATTCCTGCATAAGAACATTCAACCGAGCGGTGGTAAAATAAGGCAACGGTCAGCTAAAGCGTACCAAATTATAACGATCCCACCCCTAACATGGGGTGGCGGTGCTCCTTCCCTGCAATACATTAGTAGTACCAAAACATGGTATTGAAAGTACATTCTAAGCACACTTCACCACAGGTATAGGCACGCATTGCCACACACCCCGTGCTCTCAGGGCACTTACTCGGTGAACTCGGTCCGAACCCAGCTCATTTCGCACTCCACCACCGCCCCCAGGACGGCAAACAACATGAGCATTAAAGTTCTTTAAGCCAAAGCCTAAACTCGCTCTCCAAGCTTTCTTTAACCGAACCACTTTGAGTGGGTAAGGTTCCACCAGCCCTTTGCTCACCTCGCCACGATAATTTAGCAATTGGCGCGGGAAAAGCTTCACAAAATCCCAATATATCGATCATACAATAATACATAACCCGGTTATGTATAAGGTTGGCTGTCAGGCCACCAAGCTGTGCTCCAAGAGCTCTCAGCCCCACATATAGGCCCCCAGGTCTCTGCGAGACAGGCCTCAATAATAGCTCTCTCATAGAGCTACCGCCGGCGGTATCATTAATGTCACGCGGTACCTGACAGAAATGTGTTTCTGCCTAGTTTTCCGGGTGAAACTTGGAGTTAATCCCCAAGGCTCCCTGTCGCAATCTACCACGTCGAAAACCCAAAAAACAACAATCGGCACAGAGTCTTCTCCGGTTATACATGCATAATGAAATCATCACCGATCCAGACCAACATGTCCGGGTAGGTTTCACACACCATGCCTATGTCTGTACTTCGATTCCGGACTCTACATGCAATCTACGGGGATAATCCATATCTACCCGAAGGAATACCTCACACTCATCGCATACTCATGGGAGAGGGTTTCCTATGCAAAGTGGAAAAGGACTTCACATGTATAAGAAGAGAATCGTTACCCTATAGGTTCGCTTCGGCGCCATGGAAAACTAGCCGAATGAAAAGCACCGCAACAAACTCGCCTCTGTGGATCTTGACTCAGTTTGCGATTCGGAGCTCCGAAGCTCCACCAGCGGTCGGGTCCCTCCTCCTACTTCTTCCTTGCTCTCCCCACTCTCTAACACTTTAGAAAGAGAAAGACCTAAGAGAAATGAGGGTTTAACCTTCAACTCCCGGCCTTATAACAACAGGGAGATTTTTGTACTGTTGGATCCTATTTGAAGGAAATCAACGGCCACGAATCGCCCTGAAAATAACTTTCCTGGGCCGAACACGGCTTGTGACACGCCAGTTTCACAGGACTTGTATCACGATCTGAACACGATCGTCGAACACAGAGCAGGACACGGGCTCAGACACATCCGTGTCACTGCTTGACATGCCCGTGTCAGCTTCTAACAAGCCTGTATCACAGGGAATGTTCCTCAAGTGACACAGGAAACCGTCGCATCCCAACCAGGACACGGCCCTATGACACGCCCGTGTCACATGTCGTGTGCCAGACACGGCTTCGTACATGCTCGTGTCCCATACCATGTTCATCAGTCGACACAGACCGGCCAAATGCAGAGAAGGAAACGGCCCTTGACACCCCCGTGTCCCAGGCCGTATGAAACTATTCAGGCACCTAAAGCCCTTAAATTACTAATGTTTCAAAATTGAGTTTTGGGGCGTTACAATTCTTCCTCCCCCCTCAAACGAATTTTGTCCCGAAATTATAAAATGGAAAGAGACTCAAAAAAAATAAACGGTACCCGAGTAGAATAGCTCGAAACACTCCTCATGCATGGTCTTCTCCCGCTCCCATGAAAGCTCCTCGCGACCATAAAAATCCCAACGAACTAAGACCATCCTAAATGCTTTGTTCCGTAATTGCCTAACCTCCGTATCCTCGATCTTAATGGGCCTAACTTTCATTGTTAGCCCACTGTCGCCCGATACTTGATCTGCACTAACCACTTGCGCTGGTTCTTTCATTGTTTTGCGTAGGGCCGAGATGTGAAATACATCACACAATCCACTCAGCTCTACCGAAAGTTCTAGCCAGTAGGCGGCTTCACCTTCACGCTCCAAAATCTAAAAAACCTAACATATCTCGGACTAAGCTTCTTTAAGCGTCTAATCCTTGATACGCCTTTAAACGGCTTTATCTTGAGGTATAGCCAATTTCCCACCGCAAACTCCATGTTTTGATGCTTGGCATTATAGTATTGGGCCTGCTTATCTTGGGCTATTAATAGACGCTCTCGAAGCACCCATATCGTTGAAGTAGCATCTTTGACATCTGTTCCTTATACAGCTTTGACTCTCCCGCTTCTACACAAGACAATTGTGTACGACACCTCCTTCCGTACAGAGCCTCAAAAGGAGGCATCTGAATACTCTCTGGCTAGTTGTTATTATTAGTAGATTCAATCATAAACAAGAGATCTTCCTAACTTTTACTGAAATCCAGGGAACACATGCGGAGCATGTCCTCAATCGTACTATTGACACTCTCGGTTTGACCATCCGTTAGCGGATGAAAGGCCGTACTGAACCTCAGTTTTGTTCCCACCAGTCGATCCACCAACCTCCAATTGTTGGATGTGAAGCATCCATCTCGGTCACTTACGATGCTACGGGGCATGCTGTGCAGTTGTACAATAATAACTACATAAAGTTTTGCCAGTTCAACCACCAAATCATCCTTCCTATTTGGAATGAAGTGTGACACCTACGTCACATAAAGTGTTGTGTACTTTTTGTGTCCTGGCCACCAGAACAACTTTTTCATGGTTTTACAGATTTTCATGCTCCCCGGGTGAATCGAGTACTTAACACGATGAGCCTTGTAACTCAATTACTCCCATAGTTTACCCACACTTGGGATGCACAAATGACTATCTTTCCATAACAGTCCATTAATAATCATAAATTGGGAATTTAACCCATCCACAACCTCAGCCATGATCTGATTCATGCTATTATCTAAAACTAGAGCTTGCCGAATCCTATCAGTGAGGTCACACAGCTCCTCTGTCTAGTTCAATTGTGCTTTGGCACTAAAACTCATGTCAGCACAAGAGGTCTCTAATGCCTCCAAATCACAAACTAAATGCTCAGCATGCATCGACAACTAATTGGCCGGCACGGGAGATTTGCTACTTAACGCATCCGCAACCACATTACCTTATCTAGGCATGTTGTGTACCTTGAAGGTGTAGTCCCCCAGGAACTTCATCCACCTCCATTGTCGCATGTTTAAATCCTTTTGACCCAATTGGTACTTAAGGCTCTTACGATCGGTATAGATATCGACCTTCATATCGTACATGTAATGCCTTCAAAGCTTCAGAGAGAATGTCATGATCGCTAACTCCAAGTCTTGGGCCGGATAATTCCTCTCGTGTACCTTTATTTGGCGCGAGCCATACGCTATTACACTCCCATGCTTTAGCAGTACAGAACTTAAGTCATTGCATGTAGCATCACTGTAAAACTCCAAGCCTTCTGCCCCACATGATGCACAGAGAATACGCATCGTGGTCAGGCGACTCTTTAGCTCTTCAAAAGCTTGCACGCTCTCCGGCGACCAGACAACCTTCAAGTCTCTCCTTGTCAATGTCGTGAGGGGTAACATTATCTGCGAGAAGTTCTCCAAAAAGCGCCTGTGGTAACCGGCAAGCCCCAGAAAACTCCGGACTTCTGCTACTGAACACAACACAGGACACTCCCATATAGCAACCATCTCCGCCGGATCCACAGCGATTCCC
Organism: Platanthera zijinensis; assembly: GCA_039513925.1. NCBI lineage: Eukaryota > Viridiplantae > Streptophyta > Magnoliopsida > Asparagales > Orchidaceae > Platanthera > Platanthera zijinensis. The sequence continues at coordinate 86,764,481 of CM077080.1, forward strand.
TCACCACTAATTATATTCCCAAGGAATGCTAACTAGGACAGCCAAAACTCATACTTGGAGAACTTGGCGTACAGTTAGTTCCTCATATGGGTTTCTAACACCATCCATAGATGCTTGTAATGATCGACTTCGCACTGTGAGTACACTAGTATATCATCTGTGAAGACCATCAAGCACTGGTCTAAGTATTCTGATAACTTGTTCAACTCCCGATAGTCGATATGAAGCCACAAACTTCCGTTCTTCTTCTTCATGAGGAGGACCGGGGCGCTCCGAGGTGACGAGCTCGGACGCACAAACCCTTGCTCTACCAACTCCTGAAGTTGCGCTTTTAACTCTGCTATTACCCTCGATGTTAAGTGGTAAGCAGACTGCCGCACCGGTTTGGCCCCTAGAACAAACTCAATGTTGAAATTGATCTCTCATCTGAGGTGGAGCTCCAGGGAGATCTTCCGAGAATACGTCGGGTAATTTCGATACAACTGGGATGCTACCCAGACTAAGCTTTGGCTTCGAAGGCTCTACTAAAGTGAAGCTCCACACCGCTATGAAATTCCTTAACCACCTGGAGAGCAGACACCAAACTCTTTCTCGACACCTTCATTCCTGAAAACATCATCTCACAGTCTATCTCCAGTCCCAATCTGACCACCTTACGGTTGCACACAAAGTATGCACACTGCTCTGATAGCTAGTCCATGCAAAAGATCACATCGAACTCCACTATCTACAGTAGCGACGCTTTCAAGACATAATCGTGACTCCCAAACCTTAACTTCACGCAACAACCTCTAATCGCGCGCGTAGAGCATCCGTTGTGCAGCATCACATCCAATTTGTCCCTTGCCATCAAAGAAGGTACTCATATGCATGATACAAATTCTTCGGACAAAAAGGAATGCAAATCTCCCGTAGAGAACAGTGCTCTCGCCGAACAATCAAAACCAATACAAAGCCTAACACAACCAGTCATAGGCTAACACGCGTAAGGAAACAAGTATTTAAAGCTAAACCGCTATAAATTAAACCATACCTGTCACAACGTCAGTCTGCTTCATGGCCTCTTGCTGGCCAAGGTTGAACACTTTAGGATGGGTTGGGGCATAATGCGATGCGGTTGCCTTTGACCCCATGCCCTTTTCCTCGTAGGTTGATCCAGGTTTCTTTTCGGACTTCGGACGTCCTCTCCAACAATCTCGGGCAAAGTGTCCCGACTTCCCATAAGTGTAACATAAAATTAGGTCTCGCCCAATGGCTGCTCCATGTACAGTCTTCTATGCCACTGGAGTACCACTACTTTCTATGTCAATAAGTCTTATAACTGCTCCTGTCATAGCTTTGTTTATCTTCTGGCCATCACCACGACAATCTCGGGCACAGTGACTGAATTTACCACAATTAAAACAATTATATGGAGCCTGACAAGTAGATATTTTAGACTTCTTTTTCCTCCTCCTTTGGTATACAGACTTTGCAGAGCCTGGAGAGTTTGGTACCCTGAACTCTAACGTCTGGTTGACTTTTGCCAAATCAACTTCCAAAGATCTAGCCGACTCCACCAAGGCTCAGAATCCAAATAATTTGGTCCTAGCAGTAGAAATCGTAACTCGCCGTGCAGGCCATTATAAAATCTATCGACCATACACTGTTCGCTCTCCAATTCAAACCCTGTGTAGTGCCTTTTCATAAGAAACGCTTGCAAATATTAATCAACTAAGTGCGTACCCTGCACTAAAAGCATGTTCAACTGCTGACCCAATGGTCCTCTAAATTCCATTTGCTCCATCACACCACCCGACATTGTAGCCACCTTAGGAATAGGGGACTGCACATGTCTTCCATTTTGTGCATCAATCACAGTAAAAACTGCTTCAACCAAAATTCTTATGGTTTCAGCGGAGGGTAGGGTTGCAGGCACGTCATTGGGTGCACTACTTTCCTTAGAAAGCGGGCGTTCTGACTGCCCTGCGCCACTCATGGTCACCTATAGTCGTACAACACACCATAAAGCGACCAAACCAAATTACAAAAAGCAATTATAAAAACACTCAGGTTCCTAAAACATGTGTATTTTCATTCCAAAGTGGACATTCATGATTTTTTTTCATGTTATAACGATGACACACATACATGTGCTCACCACCGCTTAAAAGAATTCGCCCATGAATTCAAATAAGCTAGACCGAAGCCGTAGTCTGATACCAAATTATAACACCCCTATCCGTCACATAGCATATAGCAGTAGGTCTGGCCGGGGCCCAATGCCATATACTACAAACAGACCGAAGAGTTACTAAATGAAACCATCTATCCAATATAACACGTCCTACTCAGAGCACATTCTAGCGGAAGCATTTTAAAGGTTGAAAAGTAAAGAACCCAAACTACAACATGAATGTCCACTAAAACCCAAAGTAGGAATGACAGTACAAATACACCAAATAGTACTTGGCCTTATGGCCTTACAAGTGTTTACTTAAACAATAAATGTCTTCCATACATCGGGATGCAGGCCGGTCACACATGAGCATAAAAGTAAACATTCTCTTTTTCCTTCTAGGGGTGGCTCATCAATAAGGGCTTCAACCCGCTAATTGTCGCTAGGCCCACCTATTCCTGCATAAGAACATTCCACCGAGCGGTGGTAAAACAAGGCAACAGTCAGCTAAAGCTGACCAAATTATAACGACCCCACTCCTAACTTAGGGTGGCAGTGCTCCTTCCCTGCAATACATTAGTATTCCAAAACATGTAATTGAAAGTACATTTTAAGAACACTTCACCACAGGTGTAGGCACGCACGACCACACACCCTGTACTCTCAGCGCACTTACTCGGTGAACCTGGTCCGAACCCAACTCGTTCCGCAGTCTACCACTGCCCCCAGGACGGCAAACAAGGCGAGCATTAAAGTCCTTTCAGCCAAATCCTAGACTCGTTCTCCAAGCCGTCTTTAATGGAACCACTTGGATTGGGTAAGGTTCCACCAGCCTATTGCTCACCTCGCCACGACAATTTATCCATCGGCTTGGGACAAGCTTCACAAATCCCAATGTAACGATCATACAACAGTACATAACCCAGTTATGTATAAGGTTGGCTCTCAGGCCACCAAGCTGGGCTCCAAGAGCTCTCATCCCCACATATAGGCCCCCAGGTATTCGCGAGACAGCCCTCAAGAATAGCTCTCTCATAGAGCTACCGTCAGCGGTATCATTAACGTCGCGCGGTACCTGACAGAAATATGTTTCTTCCTAGTTTTCCGGGTTCACCTTGGAGTTAATCCCTAAGGCACCCTGTCGCAATATACCGCATCGAAAACCCAAAAAACAACCATCGGCATGGAGTCTTCTCCGGTTATACATGTATAATGAAATCATCACCGATGCAGGCCAACTTGTCTGTATAGGCTTCACACGCCATGCCTATATCCGTACTTCGATTCCAGACTCAACATGCAAACTATGGGGATAATCCATATCTACTCGAAGGAATACCTCACACTCATCAAATACTCACGAGTGCAGGTTTCCTATGCAAAGAGGAAGAGGACTTCACATGTCCAAGAAGAGAATCGTTACCCTAGAGGTTCGCTTCTGTGCCATGGAAAACTAGCTGGATGAAAAGCACCGCAACGGACTCTGTCACAACTCGCATTTTCCCCAACAATTTAATTATATCAGAGCAAGGAGAAAATACGCGCCGTGATGCCACGCCGTGCAGGGGATAACTGCAAACGTTCAGACAAGACTCCAAACTCTACAGTTTTAAAAGAAAACATAAATTATTAAGAATGAAATCCAGTTTTAGTTATGATGATAGTCGTATCCCTCGGCTTAATGGGTCATCTAGTCCACGAATTAAAATATAAATTTATACACTTGTGGAAGATACTTGTTTAATTTGACTCTAACATCCTACGTGAGTATAATTGTCCCCGAGGAACAACTCATGCTAAACAGACTCTAGATTTATAATAAGTATAGAAAAAGTCTTTACGCTAACCAGAAAAATAGTGACTTAGTTTTAAAAGAGATTGCATGGATGCTTTACTAATAATAAGTTTTTATAAGCTTAAAAATATCTAATATGCGGTCCTAGCAATAAATCATCCCAGGGAGCAAGTAATCTAAACCAAACATAAGACAATCACGTCAGCTAGCAAGTGGGAAAATATACAACTCTGTGGGCATTAACAATCTGACACGAACCCACAATATAACAGTATGTCTGAACTAGGAAAAAAGAAAACTAAATGACAACTACCTCGCAACGACGAGGTGCAAAACCACATCTTACACTGCCGCTAAGAGAGTCCAAAACTAGCTCCACTACCTGCTATGACTCTGAACCTAAGGCATTCCAAAAAAAAACAGAACACCTCAGCAAGTAGGTACAAATGGTGGCAGAAAATTAAGAAAAAGTAAACAAAGGTCATAAGGGGTACCAAACCAAGACCAAAAAAATACTGACATAAAGTACGAAGTAAGCATCAAATAGGAAAAGAACACTTACGTGAATCGTCACGTACATCGCAAACACACCATATGCACAAGGCAATAAGGTGACGAACATGAGTAAATCATAAGGAAGAAAGTCCATAACCTTTATTAGCCACTTGTGGTCACTCTACCTAAAAAGATGGGCGAGATGGTCACTTACATGGACACACCCCTCACGAAGATTAAATTTGTTTAACTGCGGGAGAGATTCATACACTCCACCATAAATCGTAGATGCCCAAAACACCGGTAGAGTTCCAAAAGGTACTAATAAAGGAAACAACCTTGTGGAGGTGGTTACGCCCACTAAATCCTGAAACCAAGAAAAAACCAAAGAAACCACAACACCAACATCTCGGGACTTGGCACATCGGATTCTACATGACATTTCAAGATTAAAGACACGGTTGATCAACCTTTAGAAATGATTTACAATCCTATATAGACACTAACACATCCAACAACGATAGATGAAACAATTTAATTCACCGATAAAACATTCTAAGGACGATTATATGCACCTAGTCAAGATCGAAATTACCATGACCAGATTTTATAATTTTGAGTGATCTTCAAGAAGGATTAAACATAACTATAGTTAGGAAAGACAACACAAAAGGCAAGAAAATTAAGGAATAAAGGCATAACGGTTACCATCAAACCGGATAAGGAACAACGAAGGAAAACCACCGCTTACCTTTGTTTTACCGGAAAGGTCCTCTGAATCACTCCACGTCAGAGGTCGGGGCAAAAGAACAAAAGTGAAGTTGAAATCTAAACAAAAATGACCGAAATGGGGGTTAGGGCCGAAAAAACCTAACGAGAAAACTCAAGGAATGAGAAAAAATTTACCACGATAGCGTAGCTCTCGGCGAGAGCTTTCCGGATCTATGTTCGGTTGAAGATTTCGAGCACCAGAGTACCGTCGGCGGCCACCAGAAGATTCACTAAAAAGAAACTCTCTCTCGCTCACTGCACTGGTTCGGGAGAAAAATAACGGATAAGATGAAGTTTTTTTCTAAAACCTTAGTCCAAGAATATATATATATATATATATATATATATATATATATATATATATATATATATATATATATATTTATGTTTATAAATTTTTTTGTCAAAAACGGGTTATTACGACCGGTTTTGCGGGAAGCAAAAATAGAGGTCTAGGATGGCTCTAAATCGAAACGTTCCCAACATGAAAGTTGTAGATCTCGTCGAGACGAACAAATTTCATGTTTACCATGTTTTCGTACGACACCGTTTTGACTCTCAAAACGGAGCCCGAACTCTGACTGCACAAGACTACTCGAGAGGAAAGGGTCTACTCGAGAAAGAGAGAATAGTTCTCTTGAAGAACATATAATTCTCGATAAAAACCACCAGGACTCGAGAGAATTCAATATTTCTCAAGAATAAATCAATATTACTGGAGATAAATTAGTAGTTCTCGAGTAGTTCAAAGGTTTTCGGGTAGAAATCAATAATACAGCTTATTTCTGAGCAGTTTCGGGAAAACAAAAAATAGGGGTCTAAGATGGCTTCCAATCGAAAAGTGGTCAGCATGAAAGTTTTAGATCTCGTCGAGATGAACAAATTTTATGTTTAACATTTTTTACACGACGCCATTTTGACCCCCAAAAAGGTGTCCGAGCAAAATCTGAAACGGGCTACTCGAGAAGAACCATAACTACTCGAGAAGACTGAGAACGGAAACCCAAACGCGCGCCGAATTAAACAAAACTCGCACCGAAGCTGAACACTGATGCTACGAATTTAACGGCGAAGTCAAAACAAAAATCCGACGAGCCATTCCCGAGATATTAATCTTCAAAATGTACGACAAACATAAACAATCCAAAACTTCAATTGCGCGCCGAGACTCTAAAAATGCTCAGATTGTGACGAAACTTGACGAGCAAGTCAAAAATTACTTAACTTAAGTTCCAAATGCAAAATTTTCCAATTACAACAATAATTCAAGAAATTGGCCGACTCGACCAAACAAACGCGAAAATGCCTTAACGGCGTTGCACCGTCAACTAGACGTTTAAAGTAACGTCATGACGTCATAAATATGACGTTGTCCATTTAAATAAAATCATCTAAAAATCGGGGGCATTATAGTCACTCCCCCTAAAAAGAAGTTTCGTCTCGAAACTTAACACAACTCCAAAATCAAATCAAAATGATAAAATCAAACATAACTGCAAACATAATGACATACCCGAAACTAGGAGAAGAGGTGCGGATGAGATTCTTTCATTGCTGATTCCAATTCCCACGTCGTGCTCTCGACGTCCTGGTTTCTCCAAATAACCTTAACCATAGAAATGGTCTTCTTTCGCAACACTCGATCTAGAGATTCCAAAACGCGGACAGGCTCTTCCACATACGAAAGATTGGGCTGAATCTGGGGCACCGAGTCAAGAACTTGACGATCACTACGAACACAGTTCCGCAATTGGCTCACATGGAACAAATCGTGGACTCCAGGGAAAGCAGTAGGTAATTCCAGTCGATAAGCTGACACTCTGATGCACTCCAAAATCATAAAAGGTCCCACATACGGGGGGTCTAACTTGTGGTTCCTTCCAAATCTTTTTACACCTGGCATCAGAGAAACATTCAGAAAAACCAAGTCCCCAACGACAAACTCCAGATTGACCCTTCATCGATTAGCATATTTCTCATGACGCTCTTGTGCTACACGAAGCTTCTCTCGAATATGAGTCACAACACAATTCATCTCCTCCAGGTCTTCTGGACCTAGCAATGATCTCTCACCAACCCCAGCCCAAAATAAGAGAGTCCTACAACGCCTCCCATATAAGGCCTAAAACGGGGCCATCTACAGACTCTCTTGATAACTATTATTGTAAGCAAATTCCATGAATCTGAGACGTTCATCCCAAGCACCACTATGATCCAAAATATAAAACCTGATCATATCCTCCACTATCTGATTAACTCGCTCTGTTTGACCATTCGTCTGCGGATGATAGGTGGTGGAATACCTTTAATCGGTACCCAACCCCTCTTGTAAACTCTTCAAAAAATGAGACGTAAATCTGGAGTCTCGATCTGATACGATGCTGACAGGTTTAAAGTTATCTGTGTCAACTATCTTCACCTATGGGGGGGGGGGGGAATAGGTCATCTGCAATCTTTTGCGGAATTAAAAATTAACCTGCACAAGAAAACAAAACAACCACAACACAGAAACACACAAGTAGTTATAGTGGTTCCTCGATTTGGGTACGTCCACTCTCCCCCTTCGACCTATCTCCCAACAAGGGACGACTCTGTCACTTCACCAAAAGGATTGAAATCCAATCCTCACACTATGGAAGAAACCCTTCCACCCGAAGGAGTCACTACTCCTCTACCACGGGTTGCACCCAACCCTTACAATGAGGAATCAAAGTTCCTTTACAACAAAGTTAAAATAGAATGTACAAGAAATACAAACTACGTTTTGAGAACCCGATGTCCCTCTTCGTTCAATGAAGCTTTCTTGATGAAGACGAAGAGTCCACGATCGGAGAACTCTCTTCGAGAGGATCTTCCCGAGATCGGCGGCGACAAAGGATTGCGGCGGCGATGCTTTGTAGATCCAAACTTCTTGACGACGCTAGCAAGGTCTACCAACGATCTTACTTGGATCGATCGTCTCAATCGATTAGGAGGGGAGAAATATTCCCGCTCAACGAATCAAGAGACAAAGGAACTCAAGATAGAAAAGTGAGATGCGTAGCTTAGCCTCGGTCCTGTCACCGGACGATCAAAGATGACCTCTAAGATCAGCGGCAGCGACTATCTTGCGAGCGGCGACGGCGACGGAACGATTTTCGCCATCGGCTAGGTTACGCTCGACGGCTTGGATTTCTCGTGATTGATTACCCTTGGAGTCTGAGAAAACGCGAGTATTTATACTGTAGATCAACCCTAAAAGACCGGTGTGGGTCCCACAAGGAGAAACCCTAAGCCCGGTCCAAACAGCGCCTGATATCTTGGTTCGGTCCAGCGAGCAGGTAGAAATCGCCTAAGGTAAATTCGGCGGGAATCATTGGTGATTCTCGACGAATCAGTGAGAATCACTTATGATTCCCGTCGAATTATCCTTGGTAGAATTTTAGCTGAAAAGCTTGCCATCCGGAGTGAATCGTCGAGAATCAAAACCATTCTCGACGAATCGGCGAGAATGCAGAGTCATTCTCGACGATTCGGCGAGAATCACATATTGATTCTCGACGATTCTGACTTAACAGAATTCTTGAAGGCGTTGAGTCAGCCGGAAGCAGTCGACGATAATCGGCGAGTGATTCTCGACGATTCTACGAGAATGACTAGTGATTCCCGTCGAATCGGCGAGAATCACTTAGTGATTCCTGTCGAATTTAATTAAGACGAATCTTCGTCTTTCTTCCCATGAGTTGGTCTTTGACCCATCCTTGCTCCTATTCAGCTCTCGATCAATCTCAATCCTGTACTTGAAAATAAGTACACTCCCATAGAGAGAGTACACGTGAGCCAACACACTGATCTGCTCAACGAGGGATTACATTGCGCAGACCCGTGTATATTGACCCACTGCACCCTGACATTGGTGTGTACTTAGCGTGGAATAACTGCAAGCACAACTTGAAGAAAATCATCAAATACATAATCTATTCACCTTTGCTTGTTCGGGGACTTCTTCAAATCAGGTACATTGTGGATACAATACCCAACACAGGTACTCTATGTAATCTTATGAACTCTTCAAGATACAGCTCAACTATCTTCTTCATGGAATACCTAATCTTAAAGGGCACAAAGTGAGCACACTTTTTCAATCTATCGACTATTACCCAAATAGAGTCGTGCCCACGGGGAGATTTCGGTAGACCTGTGACTAAATCCATTGAAATACTCTCCCACTTCCACTGTGGAATATCTAGCGGTGTCAGTTTACCACCAGGCCTTCTATGATCTGCTTTAACACGCTGACACGTGTAACACTCTGACACAAACCTTGCTATATCATTCTTCATTCCTGACCACCAAAACAATTATCATTAGATCTTTATACATCTTGGTGGAACCAGGATGGTAGAAAACACTAGAAGCTTGAGCTTCTTTAAAAATCTTAGCCCGAATGTCACCAATGGCAGGAATACAAAATCTACTCCGATATTTCAGAGTACCTAACTCGTCCATAGCGAAATCAGGTAACTCTCCTTTCTCAGTTCTCTTCCAGAGGTACAATAAATCAGGATCCTCCTTTTGGTGCACTCTGGTAAGGGAAATCCAAGAGGGCTCTTCTGCTTCCAAACTAGCAGGCATAAAACTACTCCCAACCTTAATGTCCATCAACAATAATTCTTCCACCAGGGATTGTACAAACAGATTGAAGATTTCAGCCATCTTTCTACTCAAAGCATCAGCTACTACGTTAGCCTTTCCCGGGTGATAAAGGATCTCTACTTCATAATCGGCTACATACTCAACCCACGATGGCGCAGATTTAACTCCTTTTGAGTGAAGATGTACTTCAAACTCTTATGATCTGTGTAGATCTTGCACAGCGTGCCATACAATAAATGTCTCCAAAGCTTCAACGCATAAATTATGACAGAAAACTCTAAATCATGTGTAGGATAGTTTCTTTCATGAACTTTTAATTGCCTTGATCCATACACAATCATCTTTCCTTCTTGCATCAGAAAACAACAATGTCCAATGTGTGATGCATCCACAAATACAGCATACTCAAGTCCTTCAGTAGGCAGAGTTAAAACTGGAGCAGTACACAATCTCTTTTTAAGCTCTTGAAAGGCTTCTTCACACTTATCGCTCCAAATAAACGTGGTGTTCTTCTGTGTCTGTCTAGTTAGAGGGGCAGACAACATAGAGAACCCTTCCACGAACCTTATATAGTAATCGACCAGACCTAAAAAGCTCCTAATCTCCTTAGGAGTAGAAGGTCTCTTCCATTCCATCACAGCAGAAATCTTTGTTGGGTCTACGGAAATACCGTCCTTACTCACAACATGCCCCAAAAAGGACACCTGGGGTAACTAAAATTCACACTTACTCAACTTAGCATAGAGCTTGTGCTCCCTCAGGGTTTCCAAAACCAAACGCAAGTGTTGAGTATGCTCCTCAACACTGCGAGAATATAGTAGGACGTCGTCTATGAATACAATAAAAAAATAGTCAAAGAAATCCTTGAACACTCTATTATTTAAATCCATGAATGCAGAGGGTGCATTAGTCAGTCTAAAGGACATCACCAAGAACTCAAAATGCCCGTGCCGGGAACAAAAAGTCGTCCGGGGTACATCAGCCTCACGGACTCTTAACTGGTGGTAGCCTGAACGAAGATCAATCTTTGAAAACACAGCGCATCCCCGCAACTGATAAAATAGGTCATCAATCTGAGGCAATGGATATCGGTTCTTAATGGTTACCTTATTTAATTCTCGATAATCTATGCAAAGCATCATAGAACCATCTTTCTTCTTAACGAATAAAATAGGAGCACCCTATGGAGAAGACCTTGGCCAAATAAAACCACACTACAGCAACTCATCCAGCTGAGTGCGCAATTCTTCTATCTCATGCGGAGCCATACGGTAAGGTGCCTTAGCAATTGGACGAGTACCTGGCTCGAGGTCTATCACAAACTCCACCTCTCTTTCAAAAGGAAGTCCTGGGAGACTATCTGGAAAGACATCTGAAAACTCTCGCACCACCGAGACATCCTCAAGACGTGGTGTAACAAAAGTTGTTTCCAAAGTTGACAGAGAAACAAGATACGCCTCGCAACCAGACTCTAAAGCTCGGCAAGCACGCACTGCAGAAATTAGGAGGGAACCCTTACCTAGAAAACCATTGACACTCATAGGTTGACAATTGTCCATCCTGAAATCCAACCGCTTAGCCTTGCATTGGATGATTGCATCATACTTGGACAATCAGTCCATGCCCAAAATCACGTCAAAGTCTGCCAGATGCAATACCATCAGATCCGCAAAAGCTATGAAATCGCCTAGACAAATAGGGCATCTCTGAATTCTTCGATTTGATATCACCAAATCTCCAGAAAGAAGCTTGACGTTGAAGGAGTCCTCTAACTGAACCGCCTCCAAACGATGTCTATCTACGAAACTCCGCGCCACAAAAGAATGGGTGGCACTAAATCAAAAAGGACGCGCGCCCACATATTCCGCACTTTAAACTCCCCAAAAACGTAACGCACATAACTAAACGAACGAAACTAAAGCAAATAATGTAGGGTAAAAGTAAAACTAGAATCTAACCTGATATCACCAGGGTAGAGGTCTGAGCTTAATCTCTAGTCACCACATTTAGCTTTCCTTTTCCCTTGTCATGGGCTGGTGGCGGCGACAGAGCTCGAAGTGGGGTAGGCTGCAGTTGGGACTAAGCCTGAGGGCACGACGACTTCATGTGTGCCTTCTCCCCGCACTAGAAGCAAGTCTTTTCTTTCATCCTACAACGATTCACATCATGCCTCTTCTTTGAACAGAATGAGCACACCAGCTCTCCCTTGGGTGCGCCTTGGATGGCGTGCACCTACTGCTGCTTCAGGGCGGCATTCCTCTTGAAAAACCTTTCGTAAAAGTGGTCAGGTCGACCACAGAAGCTATAAATTCCCCCACCTTTATTTTTCGAAGGAGGGCCAGATTCCCTAGAAATTCCATTCTTAACACCTTTCCTCTTATCTTTTCTCGCTGTAGTACCTCGATTCTTGGCATTTTCGATCGCCTCAACCTTCAGTGCAGCCTCCACTGCCTCATCATAAACTTATGCTCGATAAGCACATGCCAACTGCTAGACATCTCTTCTTAGTCCACCAAGAAATCGCTTCACTCTTCCCTCCTCCGAAGCTACCAAATCGGGAGCAAATCCACTCAACTTGCTAAACTCAATCTCGTACTCGCTCATCGTGAGCTGCCTCTGCTTCAGATGCAGGATGTTATTCATGAGACAGTCCTGCTCGACCGAGGGCAGAAACTTTTTCAGCAGCATCATCTTAAAAGAGTCCCAGGAATAGCCTTCCTTCAGACTCTCCTTTTCACGAATCCACCAACTCTTTGCTAGGCCTTTTAACTGATAGGCTGCAATCATAACCTTTTGGGCTTCTAGAATCCCGAAATATGAAAACATCTCTTCGATTGATATGATCCAATCATCCAAAATCATAAAGTCGACACTCCCGTCGTAGGTGGGAGGACCCAATCGTTCGAAGTGCGATATGAAATTCATTTCTGGTTGTATTGCCATCGGGGCCACCAGAGGGGCAGGAGTATCGGGCATAGCTTGACCCAAGGTAGGATCTTGCACTAAGGGTTGTTGCGTGGGAGCGGAAAACAATAAGGTCTGAATTTGCGATTGCATCGCAACTACTTGCTTTGACAGAGCCTCGTTGCTCTGGCGCAAACTCTCGATCAACGCATCACTCTGCGCACCTGACGACTCATCCTCAGACTGGGGTATCAACCTCGTAGCAATATGCGTTGACGACATTTCTAAAAAGTCAAACGAACAACCCATCAAAATCCTAGATTGCGACTAGGAAAAACAAAACTTGTTCAAACCATACTTAAATGACACTTGCTTAAGCTATCACTTGCTCTGGGATTATATGATGATTATATGTCCTACTCAGGATGATATCCTATCATCCTATTGACTCATGTGCCTATGATATGAAAGCATGGCTTCTTTACTCTTATTTAAAAATCATGTGTGTACATATGTCATCATGTAAATCTTTAGCTTGACATGTTGTGCTTATGTTATGTTATGTTATGTATGTAGTGCTATGCATCCTAAAAAGGCCTTAATGCATGTTATGAGCGACGTACATATGAAATGTTATGCATCCCATACTTTATAACATTACATGCAACGAAAAAAAAGAAAAACGTGTTAATGGGCATTCATGTAGTGAGGTTATGCATCCCATACTACATAACCCTCACATGTTTCCACCTATGGTGGGTCCATATACAAACACATATTATGCATCCCATACTACATAATATGCCCCGTATACTTCTAATCATGCTTATGAGTGTAGTGTTCATGCTTCAACCAAGACATAATGATGACACACCGGTGTGTGTATGATATGACACTAAACAACTAACACTAACAAGGGAAGGTTGCCCGACCAATTGTCAAGCAACCACCCTCTGATACCAACTGTCACAACCCGCATTTTTCCCAACAATTAAATTATATCAGAGCAAGGGGAAAATACGCGCTTTGATGCCACACCGTGCAGGGGATAACTGCAGACGTTCAGGCAAGACTCCAAACTCTACAGTTTTAAAAGAAAACATAAATTATTATGAATGAAATCCAATTTAAGTTATGATGATAGTCGTATCCCATGGCTTAGTGGGTCATCTAGTCCACGAATTAAAATATAAATTTATACGCTTGTGGAAGATACTTATTTAATTTGACTCTAACACCCTATGTGAGTATAAATATCCCCAAGGAATAACTCATACTAAACAGACTCTAGATTTATAATAAGTATAGGAAAAGTCTTTACGCTAAACAGAAAAATAGTGACTTAGTTTTAAAAGAGATTGCATGGACGCTTTACTAATAATAAGTTTTTATAAGCTTAAAAATATATAACGTGCAGTCCTAGCAATAAATCATCCCAGAGAGCAAGTAATCTAAACCAAACATAAGACAATCAACTCAGCTAGCAAGTGGCAAAATAAACAACTCTGTAGGCGTCAATAATCTGACACGAACCCACAATATAATAGTATGTCTGAACTAGGAAAAAGAAAACTGAAAAAAAAACTACCTCGCTACGTCGAGGTGCAAAACCACAACTGACACTGCCGCTAAGAGAGTCAAAAACCAACTCCACTACCTGCTACGGCTCTGAACCTAAGGCATTCCAAAAAAAAATAGAATGCCTCAGCAAGTAGGTAAAAATGGTGGAAGAAAATTAAGCAAAAGTAAACAAAGGTCATAAGGGTACCAACCCAAGACCAAAAAAAATACTGACATAAAGTACGAAGTAAGCATCAAACAGGAAAAGAACACTTACGTGAATCGTCACGTACATCGAAAACACACCATATATATAAGGAAATAAGGTGACGAATATGAGTAAATCATAAGAAAGAAAATCCATAACCTTTATTAGCCACTTGTGGTCACCCTACCTAAAAAGATGGGTGAGATGGTCACTTAGCTGGACACACCCCTCACGAAGATTATATTCATTTAACTACGGGAGAGATTCATACACTCCACCATACACCACAGATGCCCAAAACACCGGTAGAGTTCCAAAAAGTACTAATAAAGGAAACAACCTTGCGGAGGTGGTTACGCCCACTAACTCCCGAAACCAAGGAAAAACCAAAGAAACCACAACACCAACATCTCGGGACTTGGCACATCGGATTCTACATGACATTTCTAGATTAAAGACACGGTTGATCAACCTTTAGAAACGATTTACAATCCTATATAGACACTAACACGTCCAACAACAATAAACGAAACAATTTAATTCACTGATAAAACATTCTAAGGACGATTATACGCACCTAGTCAAGATCGAAATTACCATGACCAGATTTTATAATTTTGAGTGATCTTCAAGAAGGATTAAACATAACCATAGTTTAGAAAGACAACACAAAAGACAAGAAAATTAAGAAATAAAGGCATAACGGTTACCATCAAACTGGACAAGGAACAACAAAGGAAAACCACCACTTGCCTTGGTTTTACTGGAAAGGTCCTCTGAATCACTCCACGTCATAGATCGGGGCAAAAGAACACGTGAGGAGTTGAAATCTAAACGAAAATGATCGAAAAGGGAGTTAGGGCCGAAAAACCCTAACGAGAAAACTCAAGAAATGAGGAAAAATTTACCACGATAGCGTAGTTCTCGCCGAGAGCTTTCCGGATCTATGTTCGGTTGAAGATTTCGAGCAACGGAGTACCGTCAGCGGCCACCAGAAGATTCACGAAAAAGAAACTCTCTCCCTCGCTCGCTGCACTTGTTCGGGAGAAAAATAACGGAGAAGATGAATTTTGATTCTAAAACATAAGTCCAAGAATATATATATATATATATATATATATATATATATATATATATATATATATAAGCAATCGTGCACGGGGGACCCCGTGCGGGCAATATTTGTCGTGGGTGCGATATTTATCGTAGGGGCAACATTTGCGTGGGGGTGATAATTGTTGTGGGTGCAATATTTGTCGTTGGTGCAACATTTGTCATGGGGGGACATTTGTCGTGGGGGCGACATTTGTCGTGGGGGTGACATTTGTCGTGGGGGGCGACATTTGGCGTGGGGGCGACAGTTGCCGTGGGGGCGACAGTTCCCGTGGGGGCGACAGTTGCCGTGGGGGCGACAGTTGCTGTGGGGGCGACAATTGTCGTGGGGGCGACAATTGCCGTGGGTGCGACATTTGGCGTGGGGGCGACATTTGTCGTTGGGGCGACATTTGTTGTGGCGACGACATTTGTCCTGGGGGAGACATTTGTCGTGGGGGCGATATTTTTCGTGGGGGAGACATTTGTCGTGGGGGCGACATTTGTCGTGGGGGCGACATTTGTCGTGGGGACGACATTTGTCGTCGCGGAGACATTTTTCGTGTGGGCGACATTTTTCATGGGGACAACATCGATCTTGTGGATGACATTTATCGTGTATGCAACATTTGTCGTGGAGAAGACAACAGTAATTCTTGATAAAATTTGCACTCTTTATCTCCATGATAAAATGTTCACCCAAAAAATATAGAAAGAGAAGAGGAGCAAGCTCCTTACACTTATGTATGAATAGAATAGATTATAATAGAATAGATTAGAAAGTTACAGGAATCTGTTTACACCATTTGTTCATTAATTTCATCTCAAAGTTATAGGAATCTGTTCTAATCTATTCTAATCTCATCTGTACTCATATGGTGTAAACAGATTAGAATAGATTAGAAGAACAGATTAGAACATTCTATCTCATCTGTTCATGCCCCAAGTTTCATGTCAAAAATTATGCTTGCCCAAAATGTGAACATCCATAAAGACCAAAATATTGGGGCATGAAACATGGAGATTGGGGAAGATCATAGAATAACTTGACATGAAAAAATATTGGGGATGATCAAATAGTTGTTGTTCATAGAAAGAACCCTGTGTTCTGGTTAAAAAAAAACAAAACTTGGAGAGGGCATATTTAACATTTGGGCAAAATTCTGTATTGAAATTAACCTGCATTCAGGTCTAGCATAATTAGCATTTGGACCAAATTAATTATTGAAAATGGTTAGAGATCAAACAAAATTAACATTTGGGGAAATCAAATGGTTAGAGATCGAATTTACTGAGTTCTGAGTTCTAGAAAATACAGGCAAAGCACATGATAATAGGCATTTCATCAAGGCAGCATAGGCAAATACAGGCAAAGCAAGAAACCAAACAGCGATGATTGTAGGAAATAGTGAAATTAGTGAATTTTTTCTGAGAGAGATCAAAGATGGGAAATACAGGCACATATAGGAAAAGCAAGAAACCAAACAGCGATTATGGTAGGAAATCATGAAATTACTAAATTACAAAAACTGAAATTACCAAAATCTGTAACGGAGAAGAAGAACCAGAGCAGGAGGGCAGCGATGATGGTCGAAGCAGCGATGGTGGTGGAAGCAGCGATGATGGTCGAAGCAGCGATGATGGTCGAGCAGGAGGGCTATGAGGCGGAAAGTCCAAAATTAGTAACAGAGAAGAAGAACCATAGCAGGAGGGCAGTAGGAATCATCGCGGCTTTACTAGAGAAGAAGAACTGGAGGAGCAAAGGTTGTGTGCAGGAGGGCAGCGATGATGGTCGAAGCAGCGATGGTGGTCGAAACAGCGATGATGGTTGAAGCAGTGATGATGGTCGAGCAGGAGGGCTTTGAGGCGGAAAGTCGCGATAGGCGACTGGCGTGACTGACGGGATGTTGCCTTTATTAAGCCCGTAAACTTATCTTTAGGTGGTAGAAAGACCAAAAGGCCTCTAAGTTTAAGTCCAAAGATTATTTTAATGAGGGTATTTTGGGATATAAATGTTACACCATGGATGAATTAAGGGTTTCCTTATATAATAAAGATATATATATATATATATATATATATATATATATATATATATATATATATGTCAAAAACGGGTTATTACAAGCAGTTTTGCGGGAATAAAAAATAGAGGTCTAGGATAGCTCCAAATCAAAATGTACCCAACATTAAAGTTGTAGATCTCGTCGAGATCAACAAAGTTTTTGTTTACCATTTGTTCGTACGACACCGTTTTGACCCTCAACACGGTGCCCGAACTCTGACTGCACAAGACTACTCGAGAGGAAAGGGTCTACTCGAGAAAGAGAGCATAGTTCTCGAGAAGAACATATAGTTCTCGAGAAAAACCACCAGGACTCGAGATAATTCAATATTTCTCGAGAATAAATCGATATTACTTGAGATAAATCAGTATTTCTCGAGTAGTTCAAAGGTTTTCGGGTAGAAATCAATAATACAACTTATTTACGAGCAGTTTCGGGAAAATCAAAATAGAGGTCTAAGATTGCTTCCAATCAAAAAGTGGTCAACATGAAAGTTGTAGATCTCGTCGAGACAAACAAATTTGATGTTTACTATTTTTTTACACAATGCCATTTTGACCCCCAAAAAGGCGTCTGATAGAAATCTGAAACGGGCTACTCGAGAAGAACCATAGCTACTCGAGAAGACTCAGAACGGAAACCCAAACACATGCCGAATTAAACGAAACTCCCACAGAAGGTGAACACTGATGCTACGAATTTAACGGCAAAGTCAAAACTAAAATCCGACGAGCCATTCCCGAGATATTAATCTTCAAAATGTAAGGCTAACATAAACAATCCAAAACTTCAATTGCACGCCGAGACTCCAAAAATGCTCGGATTGTGACGAAACTTGATGAGCAAGTCCAAAATTACTTAACTTAAATTCCAAATGCAAAACTTTCCCATTACAACAAGAATTCAAGAAATTGGCCTACTCGACCAAACAGACGCGAAAATGCCTTAACGGCGTTGCGCCGTCAACTCGACTTAAAAGTAACGACATGATGTCATAAATATGATGTTGCCTATTTAAATAAAATCTTCCAAAAATCCATGGCATTACAGTCTCGCCTCCGCGGATCTGGACTCGGTTTGCGATTCGGAGCTCCGAAGCTCCACCGGCGGCCGAGTCCCTCCTCCTCCTTCTTCTTTGCTCTCCCCACTCTTTAAATCTTTAGAAAGAGAAAGACCTAAAAGAAATGAGGGTTTAACCTTCAACTCCCGGCCTTATAACAGCAGGGAGATTTCTAGGCCGTTGGATCCTATTTAAAGGAAGTGAACGGCCACGAATCGCCCTAAAAATCACTTTTTGGGGTCGAACACGGCTTGTGACACGCCCATGTCACAGGCCGTGTCTAACGATCGTCAAACACAGAGCAGGACACGGGCTCAGACACGCCCGTATCACTACTTGACATGCCTATGTCGGCTTCTGACATGCCTGTATCAAAGGGCATGTTCCTCAAATAACACATGAAAACTTCTCTTCCCAACCAGGATACGGCCCTGTGATATGCCCGTGTCATATGTCGTGTGCCAGACACGGCTACAGACACACCCGTGTACCAGACCGTGTTGATTAGTTGAAATAGACCGTCAAAATGCAGAGAAGGACACGGCCCTAGACACACCTATGTCCCAGGCCGTGTGAAACTATTCAGACACCTAAAGCCCTTAAACCAGGAATGTTTCAAAATCGAGTTTTGGGGCGTTACACCTTGCTCTTCAAGTACGACCAACCCCTAGCCTCCAACCGCCTCTCCCTCCTCTCTCAAGTTCTCTGCCAACCTCTTTTTCCACCACCCTCTAATCACCTCCGCCTCCAACTTGAGCCACCCCTCTCAAGGAAAAACCGACCACCACTAACAACACCAGACCAGACCACCTTCAACACATAAATCTGATCAGCCCTCATACCCTTTTGGGTGGATCTCGGCCAAGGAGCAAAGATCCCTCCTTGTGAACCCAACTCCAGCGTGAAGCGAAGAAGGCGGACGAGTTTTCTCTCTATTCAGCGTGACTCCGACGGATCCCTTAAAGAGCGATCCAAAACAGTGAATCAGAATCATCTATTCCGATTGGGTAACAAAACCATTCTACTTTGTGTGTTTTCCCTCTAGATTATTTTTATGGTGGATTACTTTAGCATTATCTTAGAAACGTTGGATTTATCGTTGTTTCTTCGATTGGTTTTATTGTTCATCCTTATTTTATTTAAGTTCAGGAGGTTTGGCAAACCTTCATTTTTCTTTTATTGGGAGAGATCTACCATTTCCAAATCATAAATTTTGGTAGATCTCTTTTGGTACAACCTTCACTCGATCGGACCGGGTGGGTCCTTTTAGCCAGAAAGAATATTGGTCTATAGCCTCTATTCGATCCTAATCGTTTTGGCTACTCGTATGTTAGCATCTAATTGATATAATTGCATACCGTGTGCTCTGCATTGAAAATTTGTGCGAGTGTAGAATTGGATCGTAGAGAGACGTTCGTATTTAATCCGTTGCCTTTCGGTGTCAATGTGTGAGCCTGCATCAATCACCCTTTATGGTCGCACAAATGCGAAGTTACTACATGATGTCACTCTAGGGTATCTCGCGCACCAAAACTCGTGCTCACTACTACAATCTACTGAGCTTAGCCACCAAACGATGTGTAGCTAGCTCACAACTCAAGAATAGTTCAAGGAGCTAAGCAAGACCATCCTCACACTTGGACAGAAAGTTGTCATTTGCAAGGTCTATAAGGTAACCACATTTTGATTGAAGTATCTTTAGACCAGCATTTCACGCTATTCACCGATTATTTTGCTGATGACTATCATTATTGATCACAGGATGCTGATATTAAGATGGATAAGAAAATGTCCCAGCTGGTGCTGGTGGATACCCGAATAGCTTTAGAGGCCTCCTGAGTAAGGATCACCGAGTTTGAAACTCGCCCGGCTGAGCCACAACCATATGCAGTAAGCCCCTTCAGAGAAGGCCAAAAAATCTGATTTTATAGTGATGAGATATCACAGATTCATCGTGACATCATGTGAGCAACCAGAAACATCATCCTAAGCATGTTGAAGGTCAAAGGCAACCTCATGTGATGGAACTCATCCTAAGTCTACTCGTTAAGGATTCTAACTCCCCTAATCACTTCTTGTCTTCTACTTCTAATGATTTCGAGGATGTGGATGGAGAGGACGAGGAGGAAGTGGAAGAGGATGTTGACAATGATAGTGATGAGGTTGAAGACAAAGAGGCTGATGATGACAAGTATCTCGACGGATGTGATGGAGGCGACAATGACACTTAGCCAGCAGGACCTGCTTTTACTTATACAAACATTTTGGGCAGGCCTTCAATCAAGGCATCAATTTTGTTTTTTGAATGTAATGATTGCCTATGTATTCAAAGAAAAGGAATTGTTTGCTCGCCTAATCAAGACCATACTCTCCATTTTATGATGCTCTCTAAACATATAGTCTTGAGTGTCCTGAGTACTCACTAGGCTCATAAGCTTTTAGTAAGGTTGAGTGATTGATACCTTTATTGAGGTGACTTTTAGAGGTAAATTCACTGATCGCGTGCTCTCCATAATTACATACTAGCTGCTCACATACTCATACCTATAAGCTCGCAAAAAGACATACTTGCATATGTACACGTGTATATCGACAAGCTCATGCGTACGCATAATAATCTATATGCATACTTTCCTCCTTTATAGGTTGCTAATATATGGATAGGGGAGCGACACTTTGAGTGGGGGGTCCCATAGGATGCGTACTCTCGATGATTTTACTCCTCCCGATCCAAATTCCGAGTGAATATAAAGGTAGGGAATGACAATCAGGGGTGACATGAATTTCTCATTATAACTTCTTTATTCAGATGAGAAGTGTGGTCGGGAGGTAACTCAGCCAACATGTTAGGGGGGAGAAAATCTCGACCATCGATGTATAGGCTTGGTCTTAAAAGAATACATTAAAATCTGACGCACCGTCCTATCACCGGCTCTATGTTTTCTAAGAGTCAAGGAATTGGCTCGTTTCCCAACTCGATCATGGAGATTGAATTCACCTCTTTAGCTTTATGATGCATTTCATGAAAAGAAGACTCATATATTCTAGTATTTTAGTTGGTGAGGAAATCATTAACATAAATAAATGTTTGTACATGATAATTATTCCCTTTCTTGCTAAGGAGAGAACTATTTCAAGTCATCAATTCTCTAGGTGCTCCCAAGTAGATCTCTATCATGGTTTTACAGGTGGTATCCTCTAGTTTCCAATGACTTGTGGACAATTAATGGCCCTTTATAGTGTGGACTTGGCTTTCTAATGGTGGCTACTCTTCGCACAGTATAACCTTTTTTATAATAAGATCCCCACTTAGAATTGTTTTATGCGAACATGCTTGTCAAAGTGCTTTGTAATTCACATTTTGATCTACTCCTGGAAAACCGATGGTAGGTCCTGTAGTTCCTCGATGAAGTTGAGGGAAATCCAATGGGCATCTTTATTTTCTAAGTGTCATTCCACGTCTCCATATCTCGTCACAGCTACTATATGGCTTTTGACCTCAAACTCCACTAGGATGAGAGCATTAGACTCGTGGAGTAACTTGAAAGGTGTTTTCCTTGTGACTGAATTTAAAGTGGTTCTCAGATCCCAAAGGACCGAAGGGAGCTAATCTACACAGTTCCCATTTAGATTCTTGGCCTTCTTCTTCAGGTGGTTGATGACTAGCTTGTTGGCAGGATCCACTTGGCCATTAGTTCGAGGATGATGGACAGAGGTAAATCAAAGAACTATCCCTAACAACCTGTAGAAGTCCTTTAGCTCCAAGATAGCAAACTACGGACCATTGTCGGTGATGATGGAAAGAGGAATCCTGATTCTATAGGCTATCTCTCCTTAGATGAAGTTCTTCATGACTTTAGAAGTGGTTTTTGCAAGAACTTTAGCCTTATTCCATTTGGAGAAGTAGTTGATAATGACAAGAATGAATTTCCTCTGACCACTAACTTGAGTAAATGGCTTATCAAGTTCATTTCTTAAATGGTGAACGACTAAGGGGATATGATTAAGCGAACCTAATGGGCTAATTGAGACTACTGTGGATCAAAGAACTAACACTTCTAGCATGAATTTGTAAAGGTTCTAGCATCCTTTCTAATGGTTATCCAAAAATAACCTTGTTTCAAGATTCATTTTTCTGGAGTGTGAGTCCAAGAGCGACTCCTACACTCTCCCAAATAGATTTCCTCCAACACTTGCGGAACCTCGGTCTATGATACACATCTAGCCAAGCAACCTGAGATGGTATTGCAGTATAGCTCCCCTTCATGTAGCAAGTTGTAAGATGCTTTATATCAGAACTTTCTTTTGTCTCCATCATCTTCTAGGAGCTAGTATCTTGAAAGGCGAAAAAAATTTCTATCCAAAATGCTTGATGCTCAATCTCCATCATCTTGTTGGATCTTTTTGCGCCCTTAGAGGGGGAGGGGTGAATAAGGGCTTTTTGGAAATTTGGTCTTATTTCAAAAATGTTAGAGTTTCTTAAAGAGGTTTCAGAATATTTTATAGTAGAAGAATATATTTTATATATCAGAAAATATTATATTGAAGATTGTTTTTGAATAGGTCCGAATTCAATTACTCTTTCTATTGCCGACAGTAATTTTTACACCAGGCACTAGTGACAGAAGAGTGATTTCCAATAGTGTATTCATTAAAAATAAATTTATAGTATATATTGAGATGAATCTTTGATCAAGAAATATAATTAAAGTTTTTTAATGGAAACAAAATCAACATCAATCGACAAGTAAGAGTATGATTATATTTTGCAAGCGTAGAAAATAAAATCACTTTAATAATACAAAAAGTGAGACATTATTTTTTTTCAATAATAAGGATTTAAAAACTTTGATCTTATGACGCTGAGATTGAGGCGAAAAATAAAATCCTATTTTTTTCCTATACAAACCCTTGAAATTGGGATATATTGAGTAAAATTTAAGAGAATTCTCTAGAGGGGGTAAATAGAGATTTAAAAATTTTGATTTAAACAAATTACTGATTTAAACTTATCACTAATTTTACATCAACACAAAGTAAGCTAGAAAATAAAGGTAGTAAATATAAACATAGCACAATAAATAATTATAGAAAAGTCACATCATAGAAGACACCAAAAATATAGTGGTTCCCCAAAATTTGGTTGCATCCACTCTTCTACCACCTTGGTAGGATAAACTATCCTAGTGCCTGAGTCTTTTAATCAAGATACTCTTAAGACTAGCAACTAGATCTTTTGATAAAGAGATCTTGAACTAATGACCATATCTAATGTTAAGGATATCTTGAACCAAAGATAAAGTCTTTTAATAAGGAGTCTCTCAAAACTAGTGACTGAATTCTTTAAAGAGGGATTCTAAAAACTATTTACTCAATAATAGAAGAAATGAAAAGTAAGAAAGAAGAAAAATGAGGAGTCAAGTCTTTTAATAAGGAGTCTCTCAAAACTAGTGACTGAATTCTTTAAAGAGGGATTCTAAAAACTATTTACTCAATAATAGAAGAAATGAAAAGTAAGAAAGAAGAAAAATGAGTTGAAGAAATGTCTTCAAGATGAGTCCTCTCTCAGTAAGAATCAAAAGACTGTAGGTACTATGTATTTTGGATCCCTTCAATATGATTAATCCTTGCTTAAAAAGAAGTTGCAAGGATTATAATCCTTAGATCTATAGAGAATAATGTCTTCTTGTAACAGCAGCAGCAGAGAAGAAGAATGAAGAAGAAAAAAGATATTTTCGACTTGTATCAATATTATGTATGTCTCTGTTCTGTAGGTTCGTGAATCATTTGAGTATATCCTTCTTTAAATAAATTTAAATTTCTCCTCTTCATAGAAAATTTATTGAGAAGGAATAAAAATATATTCTTCCAATTCTGCTTCAATAATTCTTGAAAAATTCTTTAAAATTCTTCTATAAAAACTCTTCTTGTGTTGTTGACTTCCTAGGAAGATTATGCTATTTGCCATATGATGTGGAGACTAGGTCTACGGTAGATCTAGGTAGCAGTTCGAGGCGTATATTAGAGAGATAGACTAGAACCAACCAATCCTTAGAAGAAGGGTTGGAATAAAAAACAAAAAGGTTTCTATTTTCACCTCAATCCCAAGCGTCATTAGGATCTTAGCCTTATAATCAACATTTCTGAAATAAAAGTATTTTTTCTCTTATTACTTATTCAAAATATTTATTTTCTAAGTTTAAAAGAAAGGGATTCTTCTATTACTAATGTTGGTGGTATTGATATTGCTGGCGATAGAAATAAAAAATCATAATCTAACTGATTATATCCTTAAACAAAATATTATTTAAAACCCTTATTCACTCCCCTTTAAGGGTGCTGTAAGATCTACTAAGTGTTACCAGAGCTAGGTTATCCTGAATCAGCTTAACACCCGGGGATAATATCGCTCAATGATCTAATTTTTTATGAGATTCAAGGGATAAGTAGACAACCCTTTTTCACTAAAACTGATTATAGCTACCAGAGAATGTGAATGCATATTTCTTAATGACTCAAGACTTTGAGGTCTTGAATATGTTAGAAACACGGTACACTTCTTCTTCTTATATTGTTGGAGAAGTTAACAAAGAAAAATCTAATCATAAGTGGGATGAGGGCGACAAAATTAGGTGTGAGAATAATTCAAAAGTAATGAATGCCATGTTTTTTGCCCTAGACAGGATCAAGTTTAATAGAGTCTGTGCATGTGAAATTTCCTATGATATTTGGAATCTTCTAGAACTAACTCCTGAAGGTACTTTGAAGGTGAAAGATTAAAAGCTATTCCAACTAGAGTCAGAATATGAAAATTTTTGAATGGAGGCAGTCGAGGGCATTGATTCAATATACACATGATTCACCAAGATTATCAATGCCTCATAGATTCTTGGGTGAACCTTCTTCCATGGCAATCTAGTGTAGAAAATTCTTAAGTCTCTCCCACAAAATTTTAATCCAAAGTTGATCATTATTTCTGAGTCACATGATCTATGCCAGCTCCAAATTGAGAGCTTTATTTGGAATCTCCAAACTAATGAGGTCAAACTCAAAATCCAAGAGGAAGAATACAACAAGGAGCCGAAGAAGAAAACCTTGGCACTGAGGTAAAGGAAAGAGGTCAATGACAATGATGAGGAGGACAAAGAAAGCCTTTTCATGAAAAACTTCAAATGGTTCATGAAGAACCCAAAAAGAAGAAAGTCCTTTCGAATATACTTCTAAAAGAATGCAAGGATGAAAGGCTCAATATCCAAGAAGGAGAAAGCCATTGACGATGATGATAAGAAGCCTCCACCAAAATGCATCCAATGTAGGAAGGCCGGTCATATAAGAAGCCAGTGCCATAAGAACCTGAAAGAGTGGGACAAAAAGCGACACAAAGGCAAGGAGAAGTAGAAGGTTTTGAAGGCACTCACATGGGATGGCTCTTCATCCGAAGGTTCAAGTATCTCCAGCTCTAGCAATGATGAAGAGGCCAACATGTGACTCTTGGGAAAAATCTTGATTCATCTGATGACAATTACAGTGTAGAAAAAGACACTAAGGTACTTCCTAATACTTACGATGATCTTTGTAAAGATCTTGATATTTTAAAAAATGAAAATAAGATTCGGCTAAAATAAAAATAAAAAACAAAACTAACGGATTAATTTCAAAAAACCATTAAACCCTAAAATCATTAATATTTAGAACAAAGAACTAGGAAAAAATCCAACAATAATCAAACAAAATTGTTAGATCTCAAACATCAAATGCCTAAAACTATTTTTCCACAAAACTTTTGGATTACAAAAAAAGTCATACAAAAATAGGGGCCAATAATGGTTCTCGCACTAGCAGAAGAAAACTCAACAAAAAAATAAAAAATTAGGAGAAATTGAGAAAACGCTAGAAGAAATGTCAATACAATTCTCACCACCGATAGGTCTGAAAAAAGGGAGTAAATGTTGGTGGAAGGGGTGTTTATCCTTACCACTCTCTAACATTGGCGAAAGATAAACATGAAATTGCTAGAGCAAGAATCGATCGGAAAAACCCTAGATCAGGCACCAAAAATCACAGACTGGACGATTTTAAACGTGTCTGCAAACTAACACCGAGTGGTAGTTTATACCGCTTGCATTATTCCTAATTAAAAATTATTTTCAAAGAAAAAATTAAAATTGTATTTATTTGTGGGACATAAAAATTTCTAAAAATTAAAATTTTTAGCCCATATTCACACTTTTTTGACAATTCTAAAATAAATAAAAACTAATAAATTGCCCTTGATCACTTGGTTTTTTCTAGACCTACAAGTCCTCTTTATTTGAGTCAAAAAGAAGTCAATTAGAATTATCATAATATTCTTTGACTATGATATATGAATTGAACTCCAAAAATCATAAAGGGGGGAGGGGGGTGGGTGGGACTAAAGTTCATAATTTAAACTCCTGATATTTGGACATTTTAACTTAAATTCACAATTTTTTGTGTGTATTTATTGATTTCTTTGCTATACTAAACATGCCTTATATTGCAAAATTCTAATCAAGAAAAATTGGATTCAAAATCTTGAAAAACATGAATTTTATTGAAAAACCAAATCTTTGTTAATAGCGCCAGAAATTGGTTTCTACCGGTGATGCTAGTATAAAAATTTATTTTTCTTATCTTTTTTTTAATTAATATTTTCAACTATTTTTTACTTTCATTCACTGATTAGGACTAGACAATAAAATTTTAAAAAAATTTCATTTCAAAAATTAACAAAAATTTGTTTTCTTTTACAAATATCAAAAATAAATAAATAAAACATAAAAAATTAAAATATGCTCTTACTTTTTACTACAGTAAAAAAACAAAAACCAAATAGAAAAAATTGTTTTACTCTAATTGCAATATTATTTTCAAGGACGATTAGATTTATCTTTTCAAGATTAAAATGTAATGTTTACTTTTCATTTCAAGTCCTTTCAAATATTATTTTGATTTTATCAAGCCTTGAAAACTATCTTCAAAACTTGTAATGAAATTTATTGTAGTGCATATATGTAGGAATTATTAGTATGCCTCTAAGTATGTGTAATGTTTTATATTTGATAATAAATATTTGACTCACACACTTTAGATAACTACATGTGCTGATAATTTTAAGCTTGCATGATTATATAATGTAATATCATGACAACTCAAATTGCATAAATAAATTACCTACATACCTTTAAAATGGTTTCTTGTAATTTTATTTTCTTTCATGCACTTCTCTATTGTGAAAAAGTAGTTAAAAAATTAAAATCCAATTTTTTGTAAAAATAAGTGAATATGAAAAGGGACCCAGAGATCACATTGAATAAGTTCAAGAGGGGAAAGATGACAGATGAAGATAGTGAGAAGGGAAGACAGTAGTTTTTCCCTTGCTGACAAGCGGTATAAATAGAAGGGCCCCCACAATCAAGAAAAGTTGAAAGCTTATTTTTAGATAGTAGACTAAAGACGATGTGTTTGGAGGAAATTTTAAGACATTCATGCCATATAGAAGATGACACGCGTTCACAAAGGAGAGCTTGTGGAGAAGTTGACAGGCTCTTTTGTTGTAGTGGAACCGTGTAGAGACCATACTTAAGATGCCCTTATAGTAGAATTTTCCTGGTTATGAGATCCTTGACAAGACAAAAAGTACGATGAAATTCAAGTAAGACTTTGTTATTTATAGTAAAGTGATGAACAAAAAGAAGAATTTTGGTAATATTGGGAACAAGTATGAGGTTACCTAGAATAAAAGTGGAGGAAGGAGAACTCAAGATATAATAACTAGAGGAGTGGATTGGTAAACCTTGACAGTTACCCATGCGGATAGTGTCGAGATAATGGTATTCAATTTTAATAGCTAGATTGTTCATATTCGCAGTCAAGTGATGGGTTGCTCCATAGTTGACATACCAGTTTGGATCAAATGATGTTCTGCCACAAACTGAGTGCTTAAGGGATGCTGGGTAGGATGAGGAATTTAAATCATCATATTAATTGAAATATTTGAGGTCGTAGTGTCCATTTCAATTGCAGATTTGTAATTATGGTGGTCTACCTGACAACTGATGAAAAGGTTGACATCTACCACATTCACGATGACTGTCATGACCTTGTCCTCGAGCATGTTCAATAAATGAGTGGGTAGGGTTCGTCGAGTAGGACCCTGAGAATCTGGTAACTATTTACACAGTAGGCGTCGGTGGAAGGAGGTCGGTGGAGTCGGATGAATGTAAGGTATGGACACAATGAATATCTTAATTGAGCATGAGTCAAATTAGTTCATTAGAGGAGATTGGGTTGACTCTAGTGTTGGCAGAGGTTGCAAAAGATTCATAATCGATAGATAGGCTACTAAGGAGAGTTGATACGAGATTAGACTCAATGATAGGGATCGCGACTGCTGCAAGGTTGTTCATGATATACTTGACAAATTAAATGTACTAATATATTGTGGTGGATCCCATCCTACCAGTATGTACATGATATTCGATTTATTGCACACAAACATTAGTGGATGAGGAAAATATGCTCTCAAGAGCAACCCAAACATCATGATAAGTAGTAAAGCTAGGTATATAAGCCATTAAAGATTTGATAAGGGATGAGATGAAATAACATATAAGCATTTGATCTAGTTTGATCCATTAGATATGTTGAAATTGGTGATAGGGATGCAATTTGATGAAGAGGGAGGGAGCCGTCGAAGAGGACATGGCAATGTGCCATCAACATATCCTTCAAGATCATGAAGCTTGAGGATAGGGTGGAATTGAGATCGCCACACAATAAAATTCCCTTTGTCATGTTTAATATTGATAAAGTGAGTAACATGAGGTAGATATTGGAGATTTGAAGTAGATGTAGGTGTAGGATATGGGATGGAGGAAGAAGATGAAATGGAAGGGGAAGAGAGGGAAGAAGAACATGTCATGGTATGATCAACCATTCCTTTGATACAAAAATTAAAATAAGATAAGAGAAAATATTGTTTTCCTTAATTCACAAATCTTATACATCAAGGCGTATTTATATAGCTTATAATAGAGGGAGATAATATTAAATTTTATTCTATATAATAAATGCATGAATCTTTTTGCTTCTCCTTTGATGGATAAAATATGTTTATATTAGACGACAGAGTTTGTAATCCATGCAGTTCCTTAATATATAATCATGAGAATCCATTGATGGGTTATAACTTGCCAATCGTGCATGTCTCAATAAAGAAATAATTCAAACATAGGAAGACCAATCATCACTTTGATTTTATGTCTCTAACACTCTCTATTGAAGTAATATCTAATCCCATGCAATGTGTTAAGTCCTACTGTATGACACATGTTTTTTAGCAATTGAGATTGCATTAGATAAATCACAAAACATAGGAGTTTTACTTAGCTGGATGTTATAATCTTGTAGTTGGTGTTGGATCCATAGAAGCTTAGAACAATAACTTCCTGCGAAAATATATTCTGATTCATCTATAGAGATGGAAACACTTGTCTGTTTCTTGCTTCTCCAAGAAATTAATCTTATCCCAAGTAATTGGCATGTCCCTGATATGCTTTTCCAATCTTCCTTAAATTTTGCAAAGTCTGCATCTAAAAATTCTATTCACTCAAAATCATTACTCCTAGAGTTCCATAAGATAAGATTAGGTGTACTCTCTAAGTATCTAAAAATCCTCTTAGCAGAGGTATAGTTAGATTCCTTGGGGTCCACTTGATTTTTGGCACAAATATATATAGCACACATAATGCATGGTCTACTAGCAGTTAGGTAGAGTAGAGATCCATTGATACATCTGTATATAGCCTCATCAAATGGGTTCCTTTTTTCATCTTTGTCAAGAGATACATTGGAGTCCTCATTAAGGTTGTACTCACCATTACAAACTTCTTTATGAGCTCTTTTATGAACTTGGCCTGAGAGATAAATATTCCATTCTCAGATTGCCTCATTTGGAGACCCAAGATGTATTTTATCTCTCCTATTCTTCTCATTTCAAACTTCTCTTGCATAAGATTGACAAATCTTTTACAAATGTGAACATCTGTAGATCCAAAGATAATGTCATGCTCATATATCTAGACCAACAAAGTCTTATCTTTTACGTCTATTAGGAATAATTTCTTATCTATTTTTCTCCTTCTAAATTTGTTTTCAATGAGAAAGGTAGATAGAGTCTCATACCTATCTCTAAGTGCTTGCTTAAGACCATATAAAGCTTTCTTAAGATAGTACACCTTATTAAGATAAGTTGAGTTAACAAAGTCTTGCGATTATTCTACATATACTCCCTCTTTCATGTATCCATTGAGGAAGGCAGATTTTACATCCATATTATATACCTTGATACCTTTATAAGCTGCATATGCTAGAAATAACCTGATGGCCTCCAATCCTGCTACTAGTGAAAAGGTTTTTTCAAAGTCTATGTATTTTTCCTATCTGCAGCCCTTGGCAATTAGCCATGATTTATTCTTGATTATAACTCCTTGTTCATCCAACTTATTTTTGAACACCCACTTTATTCCAATGATATTGTGATCTTGGGGTTTGGGGAATAGCTTTCAAACTTTTCATCTCTTGAATTGAACTAATTCTTCTTGTATAACCATGATTTAGAATGGGTCTGAATTGTCCTCTTCAAACTTGTTTGGCTCTACATCAGAGAGGAAACTCAAGTGGAGTGCTTCATTCATTATACTTCTCCTTGTGTAGATTCCTTGATTTATTTCCCCAATGATTTGATCTTATGGGTGATCTTTCAAAAATTTAGAGGCAGTGGTCAAATTTTTGTTCCTCTCAGGTACATCTTCTTTTGTAGGCTGAACAACTTCAACTTTTTGGATTATCTCTTGTTCTTCAGCTACTTCTTCAATACTGACTTGGTTAGAGGAGAAGGTTTCCATTGCTACTTCAGTGTTTGTTATCCTTAAGATCTTGAGCTTGGATCTTGTAACTGTCACTGAGAATCTAGAAGAATCTTCAAGGAACATGTTGAATTCATCAAATACAACATTTAAGGATTCTTTAATTATTCCAGACTTTATATCATAGATTCTATAGGCTATGATATGATGGATGTATCCAACATAATTCCTTTATAAGATTTTTCAGCAAACTTAGTCAGAGGGTTCTTCACATTGTGTAGCACATAATACTTACTTCCAAAGATTTTGAAGTAGGCTAAGGTTAGTTTTTGATGTAGAGCTATAATGTATCTCTAAATTAATAAAGTGATGCCTAAAGAGGCTAGTGCACCCATCGTTAGAGTATAGAATCAAGTGTCATATTCTATGGGTCTGTCGAGTACTTGTACTAGCATGGAAGAGCTATTATTTTATCTAACCAAAAAGAGTTCATTATTATAATTAAACTAAGGAAAAAAGCGATTACAAAATTGAAATGAAACGATGAGATAAAAGCTAGCACTTGATAGAGAATCCTATTGGATGAAATAAAACATTACTTAAAGGATTAAATTACAAAATCTCAACACAAAGAACTCTGACTGTGGATGGCCCCAATTTATGAAGCGCCTCTCTCGAGGTCACATTCACCTAACCTTAGTATGATCGAACAAGCGGTGTGCCCTAAGATTTCTTTATGTTGTGAACCCCTCTATTGGGTTTAACCCCAATCTGAAAGATTTATGACGACCACTCTCGAGGTTTGCACATAACTCTTCTTACCTCCAAGTGATCTCTCATATTCAGAACCTCTTGGTAAATTAGAATACGAATCGTAAATCGAACAATATAGACATGTTCTAGTTAACCTTTAATGAACTTCTTGTATTCACAACCTCTCAGTAAACTAGAGTGTGTATCTTTGATCACACCCCTAGGTCACACCCCTAAGTCATGCCCATGACCTAGGGCATGTATTGCTCCAGTCTAGAAAAAGGAGGGAAATAGTGCGATTTGCAGTTAATCTGCTGGTTCGGAGAGGTGCCACGCCCTCTGGTTACGCCTGTGACCAGGGCGTGTTTGTTGTAATGCTATTTGTGGTTAAACGATAATAATGAACGATCGGCCATGCCTCTTGATCTGCTGAACACCTCCCCTATCACTACCGTGATAGGGGCGTGTAATTTTAATCTATCATGGAAACAATTTGGTGTGCTGGAAAACATCATGGTGCGTGAGGCTAGGCATGCCTCCTGGTAATGCCCGTGACCAGGGCATGTCATGATTGAAGTTCTCTAAATTTCCTCCAAAATGTGCCAAATCAACCCCAGAAAGCTTCAGTTTGATGCTTGCAGTCCAAATTGTCCTGAATTGTAAAAAGAAATTAATCAGAAGCTTTTTAAATGTAAAATGTCTATAATAAAACTAAATATTAAAATATAACAATATAAAAATAATATTAAAATTAGAGTTATCAAATACCCACATACTTACTCGTTTGAAAGTCCTGAGCAAACAACCTTCCATAGGGAGTAGTAGAATTTTTAAAATTATAAAAGAGCAATGAATCTAAGGAGTAAAATGCAAAGTCTTACGCTTATCTGCATAGAGAGATTAGGAAAAAAAATTATTCAGCATAAATATTGGTTTATGGTTTTCTTAAGTACGTTTAATTTTATTATCGTCATTTTTAAAAAGAAATACTGGTAAATCCTCAAATTGTTTTAAAATGAGAGAGTAATGTGTTTTATTAAGATTGACATTACACAATTTAAAAAATCATGGTATCCTCCAAAGAAATCCATCAATGATGATGGCCATAGGCTTGCCCTTTCAGATTCTCGCCAAGGTACTAGTCTAACTCATAAGCACAAATCATTATGACTTAGTTGGGTTGAAATGTAGGCTTAGGTTAATGGTGTGGATAATCAATGATAAACTCAATGTCTAGACACACCTAAACCAAGAGTGAGCTCAAATAAAACAACACCAACTACCCATTTTTAGCACATAACCAACTTGTCGAACCTTTGTTTCACATTTTCTTTTCTTCATTTAAAGAAAACTCCACTTTTTTTCTTTTGACTTTTTTTTCTTCTTCTCCCTTTTTTCTTGTGGAAATTAATTTTTTCTTCTATTTATTTTCACAAATGAGAGAGGAAAATAATGAAAATAACCACCATACTCAGAAAGAGTTCCAACCCACACACAAAGTGTAACAACTTTTTTGATCTCGTGCTTAGGTGTGTGATTAGAATGCTTTTTGTCTTTGATAAAATTTTTGGTGAAGTATAAAACAAAAGAAAGGATATAAGGCTCAACTTTGGTTAGAAAAGGTAAAATGTTAGGTGTGGGTATAAAGGATCAAATGGGCAGACAAAAACACCTAACTCATTTTTATGTTAATGAGCTTATGCAAAAGTCTTAAGAATATCACGGGGCAAGTACTAGACACTTAGAAAGTAATACCTTTCTTCTTAACTCGAGTAATATCACACTAGATGTAACGTCCCAATTCGCGCTAGGCCCCTTGTTTGCGTATTTGAGTCAAGGGGGCTGTGGTGAGCCCAATGGGGGATGTGGGGGAGCGGGTGCGGACGTACGGGAAATGAGGAAAACAAGGCAAAATGGCCTTTCTGGCTGACACGGGTATGGACACGGCCGTGTCCATACCCGTGTGCCTCATAAAAATAGGCTTACCAGTCAGAGAGGTACACGGCATTGGGACACGGGCGTGTCCCTAGCCGTGTGCCAAGGACACGGGTTGGGACACGGGCGTGTCCCTAGCCGTGTGCCAAGGACACGGGTCGGGACACGGCCGTGTCCCTACCCGTGTGCCGCAACCCTGACCCGGCAGAAAGTGGATCTGGGAGGAACACGGCCCTAGACACGGCATGCCACACGGCCGTGTCACCTGAACACGGGTAGGAACACGGCCGTGTGCCTACCCGTGTCTGCGATGTATAAAAAGGAAAAAGTTGGAAACCCTAGCATTCATTCTCCTTTCTTCTGCCCCGAAATTCCTGAGAGAGTTCTTGGCTGGAGGAGGAGGAAGAGCTTGCCGGAGCCATCTTTGGAGGAATCAAAACGCCGCCATCGTCAAGGGAAAAATAATGCCGCCGCGAAGGAGTGCGAGGCTCATGGCCGGCCATGGTGGTACCGCTGGACTTGAGGTGAGCTTCCTCCCCTCTCCCTTGGTGCTAGATCTATAGTTATGTTAGGAGAGACATCGACTCCTTAGAGTCTTGATGTGAGGAGGAAAGTTCTTAGGTTAAAGCCATGCCTAGGTTTTAGGCTTAGTCTCCCTCAACCTTCTCATCCTTCAAAGTGGAGATGAGAGGGGTTTTCGTTGAGGGTTTGGCTTTGAAAGGAGAAATAAGGTTGGGTGATTTT
This sequence comes from Platanthera zijinensis, assembly GCA_039513925.1. NCBI lineage: Eukaryota > Viridiplantae > Streptophyta > Magnoliopsida > Asparagales > Orchidaceae > Platanthera > Platanthera zijinensis. The sequence continues at coordinate 86,799,547 of CM077080.1, forward strand.
TGGAGAAGTTTATGCGAGGTCGTTGCAAGGAAGAAGATGAACGGATGCCGTTCATCTCGCCTTAAGATGCGTGCAGAAATCTGATTTCTGCACGCTGCGACCTTCGTGGCCAATTTCGGAGGTGTTCTGGCCAAATCTGGGTGAACGACTCAACACGAAAGTCGTAGCCCTCGAAATTACCTTTCCAACGAGTGGTTGCTCGTTGCCATGCGATACCTGTAGCCACGGGAAAGCTGGTTCGAGTCCGCTGCGTTCGGGAAAATTCCTGTACAGGAAACTATTTCCTGTACGCATTCGAGTTGAATTTCTGGTATGTTGCAACCAGATCTGGGTGATTGACTCAACACGAAAGTCGTAGCCCTCACGAATACCTTTCCAACGAGGGGTTGTGCATTGTGATCGGATTCCTGTAGCTCCGGGAATCCCAGTTTTAGTATTGGACTATCCTATGTTAATGCACTTGTTAAATTATAATGTTAGCACTCTTGCAATGATTGTGATTTGCTCATGTGATATCTTGCTCCCATATAACTATAATGTCGTTGTTACTATAATTTAGTATGGTTACTCATTTGGTTGTGTAATAAGGGATAACCATGCAATGGTAGAGAAATGGATTGGATGGGAAGGCTAGTAATTAAGAGTTGAGATTGGTATTGAATTTATTTATATAGTTTGATGTTGAACATATTAATTATGCGAAGTATTGAGGCGAAATCAATGAATAGAGGGGCGTGAATATGATGAACACTATGTGAGGAGTATTTTGTAACCGTAATCCGAGCCCAAGGGGTTTATTAACAACCGATGCTTAGAGTGGTAGTCTCCCTACGGGTAGCATCGAGTGAGTTGTTTTGGGGCATGTGATGTGCGACGATTCATCGTGTCGCGGTGTTGAGATAATGAATGTGGCAGGTCTACGGGTTCGCCAGTCGTCACACCGATGGGAGCCAATGGGTAGACCTTGGGCGGTAGGGTTAGATACTTGGTGTCCATAACCCGAGATCTCCTCCGTGCCATGAGAACGGTTGGGCTTGCACCTCGTGCGTTTCCGAGGTTCCATCCGGTTCGAAATCAAAGGCCAGGTTGGGCTGTGTTCTTGGTGCACATTTACCCAAGACCCCTTCTGAGCCGTAGTACGCATGTGAGCTCCGCTGTTGTGTTCTTAGCGTTGAGGCGTACGGGGGCCTAGGATAGGTAGTGTGATACCACCTAGTAGTGGAGACGCCCGCTCCACTGTCGCCGTCTGGCCACGACGGACGACGCCTGAGAGGTTAGCTACCTGCTCGAAAAGTGGGAACTTCTAGTCTGTGTCGACATAGCAACTTGCATGTGCGTGCGCATGAGTCGGTCATAACATAACATTCATAACATGTCATTCATTGCATACACAAGATCCTCATCGTATAAGTTTGTATGGGCACTCTTATACGATGAGTTACTTTACTGTTAAGCCGATCCTTAACTTATAAGTTTGTATGGGCACTCTTATAAGTTAAGTTACTATTCTGAGTACTTATACCTACTGTCATTTACTATTGATATTTGTAGAACTGCTAGTTGTGTAGCGTAGTTTATACTCCACTATAGTTACTGTCACCTGCTTGTTTACTTGCTTATATATATATACATATTGTACCTTGTTCTTTTCTCCGCCCGGTGCCGAGGAGTCGCCGGGGGAGCGGATGTGAAGCCACTTAGTCTTATGACTAACGGTTGCTACGTCTTCCTTTTTAGGAGGAAACCCCGCAGGTAGAGCGGCAACGGACTATGCAGCAGGACAGCCAGGCCCGGATGAAGGACCTGAGGTGGTGGTGCCATCGGCACCGTCAGTGACAGTAGTGAGTGTTTTCATGTAGCCGTTTGGCAAAACATTTCTAGACTCTTGTTTATTTGTACAAGCATGTTGTGCTTGTTATCTTCCGCTATTTTGGACTTTAACTTAGCTGTGAACTGAACTGCTTTTAGTTTTACTTTTCTGTTATGGTTGGGTTGGAAAATTGTTGTGATATGGATTGTAGCCGGCGGAATAGGCGTCTTGTGGTAAAGGCTAACCCGTGCGTTAGTGCTACCGCAAGGCGGCTATTTCGGGCATAAGACTCCCCTCGTGCCGTGTGTTGTGTTCCGGGAGGGGGGTCTTACAAATGGTATCAGACTAAGCCGATCTTCACCTACAGCAGTCAGGTAACAATGGGCCACTCCCGTTCGATTAGTCGGTTTGGGGACAAACCGACTTAGCGGAAGCAGTGGTGTGCCCATCTGTAATTCACACTAAGTTGTCCAACTTTGACATTAGTTTTAGCCAACCTGACCCTAGTTTGTACCTTGCGTATAGGTCCCAGCGCAGGTGGAGCCGGTTGGGGGCACTCCTACCCCTTCCGTCCCTTCACAATTCCAGCAGTCGGAACTGGGACAAACGCTGTCAGCCATATTGGATGCATTTAAAGCCCAGCAAGCTCCGGTGCAGCAACAAGCGCCAAGCTCCAACTGGTTGAGCACCTTCCGTGCCCTGTCCCCTCCTGCCTATCTTGGGACAGAATCGCCGGTGCGCACCGAGGAATGGCTTGATACCGTGCAGGAATTGATGGCTGGCATAAGATGTCCGAACAGCATGGCGGTGACATTGGTAGTGACGCTGCTAGAACTGCACGCCAAAAGGTGGTGGAAGTCCCTCATGGGCTCCATCTTCCAAGGGCGGTTGTACACGGACATCGGTTGGAACGAGTTCACCGAGGCTTTTCTGGAGCACTTCATCCCTTCTTCTGCTCGGGATGGACTTGAAGAAAAATTTCTGCAGCTGAAGCAGGGATCGAATTCGGTAACGGAGTACCAGAGGGAGTTCCAACACCTCGCTAGGTTTGCCGATTCCTATGAGTTGGACGATAGAGGCTATGCGAAGCGCTTCTACAAAGGGTTAAGGGACCCCCTGAGGCAGGCCCTTTTGTTTATAGCCGATGGAAGCCTGGCAGAAATCATTGACATGGCAAAGAGACTGGAGGCGGACCACATGGGATGTGGCAAGAGACCTGCGGAAGGTGTAATTGAAGTCGGCCCTAGTAATAGAAGGCGGAATGATCATGGCAGAGGAAGGGGAAACTACAGAGGCGGTCGGTGGGTCAACCGGAACTATCGGGTGGAGTACCCAACTCCGCAACCACTACCTTTACCACCACCACCGCAGCAGCAATATTATCAACAACCTGGGGGCCGACGTGAGATGATATGTTTTGAGTGCAACCAACCGGGGCATGTCCGACGAGTTTGCCCGCGACTGATCGGTGGTGCCCCTATTGCTCCCCCTCCAGTAGCTCCACGGGGACGAGGGCACATGCGTGGCCGAGGAAGAGGACCACCAGGGAGAAATCAAGGACATGCACGGGAGCATGTATTCGCATTGGATATGACTCAGGAGAGAAATCCGCAGGAAGTCATCACCGGTACGTGCAAAATTTATTAATATTATATGACTTGTTAGATTTACGATACAAATGTTACGCGCAATTTTGAACGGTGATTACCTTTTTGGAACCTAGGCACTGTCATGGTTAGCGGGAAGCCCGCCTATACGTTATTTGACACGGGTGCGTCTCACTCGTTCATTTCGGAGGACTTCGTGAAGGACTTGGAGGGAGTGCAACACTTCACGGGCATTACTCAAAGGGTGCGCCTTCCGGACGGCTCTGAGATGACGTCGTCAGCAAGTTGCGACTTCGACACCCTTATTGGAGGAAAGTTCTTTGAAACTCCGGCAACAGTGTTAAGAATCCCGGAGTTCGATCTCATCCTGGGCATGAGGTGGTTGGACTGGCACCACGCCAGGATCAATTGTGCGGAGAAGCAAGTTATGTTGAGGCATGGAGACTCGGAAGTCATCTTCCAAGGTATTAAATTCGCACCCCGTAAATTATTGTCTTCAATCCAAGTTATGAAATCTCATATGGAAGGGGACGAGGTCTATGTAATTTGCTTCGAGTTGAAGAAATTGACATTAGAGGTCAAGGATGTGCGGGTGGTGCGAGAATTTCCCGAGGTATTTCCCGAGAAATTGCCAGGACTACCCCCGCATAGGGAAGTGGACTTCCAAATCAAGCTAATTCTGGGTGCCAAGCCCGTCTCGCGAGCTCCATATCGAATGGCTCCGAAGGAACTTGCAGAGTTTAGAGTCCAGCTTCAGGAATTGGTGGAAGCAGGGTTCGTTCGCCCAAGCTCGTCGCCTTGGGGAGCGCCCGTTTTGTTCGTCAAAAAGAAGGATGGCACCTTGCGGTTATGTATTGATTATCGAGAGTTGAACCGGTTAACGGTGCGGAACACCTATCCCCTACCGCGCATTGATGAATTATTTGATCAATTGGTGGGATCGTATTGGTTCTCCAAGTTAGATCTGCGTTCGGGATATTATCAGCTGAGGATACAAGAAGATGACATTCAGAAGACGGCGTTCAGTTCGAGATATGGTTTGTACGAATTCACCGTGATGCCGTTTGGGCTCACAAACGCCCCTTCCGCCTTTATGAGCTTGATGAACAAGGTGTTCGGCCCTTATTTGGACATCTTTGTCATCGTGTTTATCGATGATATCCTAGTCTACTCCAAGACTGAAGCAGAACACGCCGAACATCTAACTTTAGTGCTGAGGAAACTGAAGGAGCACACTTTGTTTGCCAAGTTCAGCAAATGCGAGTTTTGGCTTCGAGAGGTCGCGTTCTTGGGCCATGTGATTAGTGGAGCGGGGCTAGCTATAGATCCGGCCAAGGTGCGGGCCGTGAAGGAGTGGTCGCCATTGAAGTCAGCGGCTGACATACGAAGTTTTCTTGGACTTGCCGGGTACTATCGCAAGTTCGTGAAAGGCTTCTCGAAGATCGCCCTTCCCCTTACCACACTGACAAAGAAGGGTGTGCCGTTTGAATGGACACCCCAGTGCGAAGCTGCATTCCAAGAGTTGAAAGACAGATTGACGACTGCACCCATCCTAGCTCTTCCATCTGGGAAGGAGGGCTTCCAAGTTTACACGGATGCGTCGTATCAAGGGATGGGAGCTGTGTTGATGCAGAATGGGCATGTGATCGCTTATGCTTCAAGACAGTTGAAGAAGCATGAAGCCAGCTACCCGGTGCATGATCTAGAGTTGGGAGCGGTGGTATTCGCCTTGAAGATGTGGAGGCATTATTTATATGGCGTCCACTGCGAGATCTACTCGGATCACAAAAACCTGAAGTACGTGCACACCCAAAAAGAGTTAAACTTGAGACAGCGGCGGTGGTTGGAGTTCTTGTGCGACTACGAGTTCACCTTGAACTACCACCCCGGGAAGGTTAATTCCGTAGCTGATGCCTTGAGTCGAAAGGCACCGGGAACGAGCACGGAATCCCGCTTGATGAGGATGGAGTTAATCCGAACGCTACAGGAGATGGAAATCACTTTGGTCTTTAAGAATCAACCGGAAGAGTATACAGAATATTTGGCCGCGATGAGTATAGTTTGCAACATACGAGACCGGATCCGTACGGAACAAAAGAAGGATGCGGCTTTAACCCCGGCTTTCAAGTCCATGGAGGATGGGACTACGGAAGAATACTCCCTAAAAGACGGCCTCGTCCATTTTCGTGGCCGGCTTTACATCCCCGAAGGTGACAACATTCGGGAGGATATTCTAAAGGAGGCCCATTGCTCCAAGTACTCGGTGCACCCGGGGATCGCGAAGATGTACACCGATTTGAGAAAAACAATGTGTTGGCCGGGCATGAAGAGGGATGTCAAGTACTTCGTTACTCATTGTGTGGCTTGCCAAATGGTGAAGGCGGAGTGTAGAAGCCCCGGTGGAATGCTACAGTCGTTGCCCATTCCCGAATGGAAATTTGAGGACATCTCCATGGACTTCGTCCACGGGTTACCTCGCTCGCGCTCGGGGAATGATTCTGTGTGGGTGATAGTTGACCGGTTGACCAAGGTAGCCCGATTTATCCCAATGAAGAAGGAGGCGCAAGTGGGCGTCTTAGTGCGTCTCTTTGTGGAACAATTTGTGCGGTACCATGCTGTGCCCAAGACGATCGTCTCCGACCGGGATGGTCGGTTTACTTCAAGAGAATGGAGGGCTGTACAGGCTTATTTGGTCTCGCGCCTCGCCTTTAGCACAGCCTTTCACCCACAAACGGACGGGCAATCTGAACGAACCATCCGAACATTGGAGGACCTATTGAGGTTGTGTGTGCTAGATAAAGGAGAACCATGGGAGAGACTCTTACCTCTCGTGGAGTTCTCTTATAATAACAGTCATCAAGCTAGTATTGGAATGGCACCTCATGAAGCTTTGTATGGAAGGAGGTGTAGAACACCCTTGTCCTGGGTGCAAGACGAAGATCCGAAGACATTGGGAAATGAGTATATTGATGACACGGACGCGGTGGTTAGGTTGATCCGGAATCGAATGCTAGAGGCTCAAAGCCGACAGGCGAAATATTACAACGCAAGGCACCGTATGGTAGAGTTTCAAGTGGGTGATAAGGTGTTCCTGAAGATTCGACCGATGCACGGAGTGTCACGAGTACGTGGAGTCAAGAAGCTCAGCCCAAGGTATGTTGGGCCCTATGTTGTAGTGGAAAGGATTGGCCCTCTGGCCTATCGATTGGAGTTACCACCGGAGCTGGAGAACCTTCACGACGTGTTCCACGTATCGTCGCTTCGGAAGGCTTTGTTGCGACCTGAACAGTATATCCCCACGGCGGATGGTGCCGTGGCGTCTGATAGGTCTGTGCGACTGGAGCCGGTGCGGATCGTTGATAACGAGATAAGAACCTTGCGCCGCAAAAGTGTTCCCTTGGTGAAAGTGCTATGGTCTAATCATGGGAAGGAAGAGTGCACATGGGAGCCAAGGGATTTGATGCAAGAGCGCTACCCGGAATTATTTACTCCAGGTAAAAATTTTATTTGAAAGCATAGTTTCCTTTTTATGTGTTTCACTCCCGTAGCCTTACCCTGATTTCGGGGACGAAATCTTTTATTTTGTTTATAGGATTTGTAACGTCCCAATTCGCGCTAGGCCCCTTGTTTGCGTATTTGAGTCAAGGGGGCTGTGGTGAGCCCAATGGGGGATGTGGGGGAGCGGGTGCGGACGTACGGGAAATGAGGAAAACAAGGCAAAATGGCCTTTCTGGCTGACACGGGTATGGACACGGCCGTGTCCATACCCGTGTGCCTCATAAAAATAGGCTTACCAGTCAGAGAGGTACACGGCATTGGGACACGGGCGTGTCCCTAGCCGTGTGCCAAGGACACGGGTTGGGACACGGGCGTGTCCCTAGCCGTGTGCCAAGGACACGGGTCGGGACACGGCCGTGTCCCTACCCGTGTGCCGCAACCCTGACCCGGCAGAAAGTGGATCTGGGAGGAACACGGCCCTAGACACGGCATGCCACACGGCCGTGTCACCTGAACACGGGTAGGAACACGGCCGTGTGCCTACCCGTGTCTGCGATGTATAAAAAGGAAAAAGTTGGAAACCCTAGCATTCATTCTCCTTTCTTCTGCCCCGAAATTCCTGAGAGAGTTCTTGGCTGGAGGAGGAGGAAGAGCTTGCCGGAGCCATCTTTGGAGGAATCAAAACGCCGCCATCGTCAAGGGAAAAATAATGCCGCCGCGAAGGAGTGCGAGGCTCATGGCCGGCCATGGTGGTACCGCTGGACTTGAGGTGAGCTTCCTCCCCTCTCCCTTGGTGCTAGATCTATAGTTATGTTAGGAGAGACATCGACTCCTTAGAGTCTTGATGTGAGGAGGAGAGTTCTTAGGTTAAAGCCATGCCTAGGTTTTAGGCTTAGTCTCCCTCAACCTTCTCATCCTTCAAAGTGGAGATGAGAGGGGTTTTCGTTGAGGGTTTGGCTTTGAAAGGAGAAATAAGGTTGGGTGATTTTTGGAGAAGTTTATGCGAGGTCGTTGCAAGGAAGAAGATGAACGGATGCCGTTCATCTCGCCTTAAGATGCGTGCAGAAATCTGATTTCTGCACGCTGCGACCTTCGTGGCCAATTTCGGAGGTGTTCTGGCCAAATCTGGGTGAACGACTCAACACGAAAGTCGTAGCCCTCGAAATTACCTTTCCAACGAGTGGTTGCTCGTTGCCATGCGATACCTGTAGCCACGGGAAAGCTGGTTCGAGTCCGCTGCGTTCGGGAAAATTCCTGTACAGGAAACTATTTCCTGTACGCATTCGAGTTGAATTTCTGGTATGTTGCAACCAGATCTGGGTGATCGACTCAACACGAAAGTCGTAGCCCTCGCGAATACCTTTCCAACGAGGGGTTGTGCATTGTGATCGGATTCCTGTAGCTCCGGGAATCCCAGTTTTAGTATTGGACTATCCTATGTTAATGCACTTGTTAAATTATAATGTTAGCACTCTTGCAATGATTGTGATTTGCTCATGTGATATCTTGCTCCCATATAACTATAATGTCGTTGTTACTATAATTTAGTATGGTTACTCATTTGGTTGTGTAATAAGGGATAACCATGCAATGGTAGAGAAATGGATTGGATGGGAAGGCTAGTAATTAAGAGTTGAGATTGGTATTGAATTTATTTATATAGTTTGATGTTGAACATATTAATTATGCAAAGTATTGAGGCGAAATCAGTGAATAGAGGGGCGTGAATATGATGAACACTATGTGAGGAGTATTTTGTAACCGTAATCCGAGCCCAAGGGGTTTATTAACAACCGATGCTTAGAGTGGTAGTCTCCCTACGGGTAGCATCGAGTGAGTTGTTTTGGGGCATGTGATGTGCGACGATTCATCGTGTCGCGGTGTTGAGATAATGAATGTGGCAGGTCTACGGGTTCGCCAGTCGTCACACCGATGGGAGCCAATGGGTAGACCTTGGGCGGTAGGGTTAGATACTTGGTGTCCATAACCCGAGATCTCCTCCGTGCCATGAGAACGGTTGGGCTTGCACCTCGTGCGTTTCCGAGGTTCCATCCGGTTCGAAATCAAAGGCCAGGTTGGGCTGTGTTCTTGGTGCACATTTACCCAAGACCCCTTCTGAGCCGTAGTACGCATGTGAGCTCCGCTGTTGTGTTCTTAGCGTTGAGGCGTACGGGGGCCTAGGATAGGTAGTGTGATACCACCTAGTAGTGGAGACGCCCGCTCCACTGTCGCCGTCTGGCCACGACGGACGACGCCTGAGAGGTTAGCTACCTGCTCGAAAAGTGGGAACTTCTAGTCTGTGTCGACATAGCAACTTGCATGTGCGTGCGCATGAGTCGGTCATAACATAACATTCATAACATGTCATTCATTGCATACACAAGATCCTCATCGTATAAGTTTGTATGGGCACTCTTATACGATGAGTTACTTTACTGTTAAGCCGATCCTTAACTTATAAGTTTGTATGGGCACTCTTATAAGTTAAGTTACTATTCTGAGTACTTATACCTACTGTCATTTACTATTGATATTTGTAGAACTGCTAGTTGTGTAGCGTAGTTTATACTCCACTATAGTTACTGTCACCTGCTTGTTTACTTGCTTATATATATATACATATTGTACCTTGTTCTTTTCTCCGCCCGGTGCCGAGGAGTCGCCGGGGAGCGGATGTGAAGCCACTTAGTCTTATGACTAACGGTTGCTACGTCTTCCTTTTTAGGAGGAAACCCCGCAGGTAGAGCGGCAACGGACTATGCAGCAGGACAGCCAGGCCCGGATGATAGGACCTGAGGTGGTGGTGCCATCGGCACCGTCAGTGACAGTAGTGAGTGTTTTCATGTAGCCGTTTGGCAAAACATTTCTAGACTCTTGTTTATTTGTACAAGCATGTTGTGCTTGTTATCTTCCGCTATTTTGGACTTTAACTTAGCTGTGAACTGAACTGCTTTTAGTTTTACTTTTCTGTTATGGTTGGGTTGGCATAATTGTTGTGATATGGATTGTAGCCGGCGGAATAGGCGTCTTGTGGTAAAGGCTAACCCGTGCGTTAGTGCTACCGCAAGGCGGCTATTTCGGGCATAAGACTCCCCTCGTGCCGTGTGTTGTGTTCCGGGAGGGGGGTCTTACACTAGAAAATTTTTACATACTCAATTAAAATATTTTTTGAATATATCGATTTCAAGTTAAAAGTGAAATAAATCATTTATACATAATTATAAAAATATAAAGCTAAAAACATGCTGATTAATTAACTCTACTTAAAATTCTATTGACATGTGTGTTTGACTAGAAACACAACATGACCAATCGTTTTACTCCAAATTCAAAATCTCATATTATTTGGAAATTTTCTGTACAATATGAAAAAGGTTAATTTACCAAAAAAATTGCGAAAAGAAAATATAAATGTACAAGATTTCCCTAATAATTTTTTTTAAGAAGTAATCTTTTTTCAAAAAAAATTTTATATTTTTTATAGATTTTTTTTCAAAAATAAAAATTGATGCTTGATATACACCCATTGTCCTCAATGTTTAAAAGCCAAGTAGGACGGGGGGAAAGAAAAGAAAATTGCATAAAAATTAAATTGCAAGAAAATAAATGATAACCGAGGGGTGCCTCCCAAGAGCGCTTACTTTTTCCCTCCTTTAAGCTAGATAATTATTGTTTGCTAAATGAATAAGAAAAATTAAAGTGTACAAGCAACCCCCTTAATTCATATTTGGGTTAACGTGTCGAAGTCAGTCGCCTGACTACTCATCTGCTTGATTCTTCATTCTTCTTTTGATAGCCAGCCTGAAAATGTAAATTTAAATCGCCCAAACATACCTGAGGTGATTTGAATTTTTGTAGATGAGCGGCGAATGGATCAATGATGAAGTTTGATTTCAACGGCTCATCGTCAACATGAAAATCATTAGTATATGAAAAATAAAAAATAAATGTGTTCGAAAAATGTTTGCAAGGAGGAGGTTCTTGAGAAACTATATGAATAAGCTTTTATTTTTTATTTTCTTAAAATAAATTCTCGTTAGAAAATTCTAGTGAAGAACCAAATGAAATAAAATTTTCTGACAAGAAATTTTCATGAACTTCCATTTCAACCAAAATAGGAAGACTTTGTGAAAATTCATGACACAAATTAAAAGATTCAGGAAGAAAAGGAGAAGAAACTTGTTCTTCCTCTATTTCATTCGGTGTGTCCATAACTTTCAAATATTATTGGTTTAATAAATTTTCTTGCTCTTCGGCATAAGAAACTACCGAATTACATGAAAAATCATGCTCCTCCATAGTTAAATTACCTGAAGATGGAGAAATATCACTAGAATAAGAATTAATCTCATCTATATTTTTGGGAGTAGAATAAAATTAAAATTGCGAAAATTCTCCAAAATGAGAGGAAGAAGCTTGCGGTGCAAAAGAAGAAGAACAAAAATTCGGATTAAAAAATTATACTCATTGCTCAAGAATCTTTTCAGGGGATATTGCCACCAAGAATAATCAACATCCGAGTTAGAAGAAAAATTATTAAAATCAAAAAAATTATTCTCATTATAGCTTGAAAATTATTTTCATCAGAATTCGAAAAATAAATTTCCATTAAAATCCGAAAAATTATTTCCATAAAAATTTAAAAAATTATTTCCATCAAAGTTAGAATAATTATTTTCATTAAGAGAAGAAAAACTATGATCATAATAATAATCAAAATTATATGCACAAGATTGAGAAAAGTCATTTCCATAATTTAAATTAGGAGAATTATAATTTGTAGAATAAGAATAAAAATAACATTCATTACTTTGATGAGGTACATAATAATTTTGACAAAAAATGGGTGCGTCTGTGCAACTTTTAAAAGATTAACTTTATTTTGAAGCTCGTCAAGTTTAGCAGCCAATTGACATAACATTTTTTTTGAAAGAAAATAAAACAACCGTTGCTTAATAGAATTGAATTCAAAACAAAAAAAAATTAAAAAGAGAAATGGGGTGGAGAAAATAATGATAAAATTAATAGAACCTCTCTTTAAAATTATCGACAAAAAATTGTCCCTGACAACGGCGCCAAAAACATGATGTAGGCTATAATGGATCTCTAATTTAATAGTGTGTTGCCCAATGAGGCAAGTGTACCTATCATTAGAGTATAAAATCAAGTGTCGTATTACATGGGGCTGTCGAGTACTTGTACTCATACGAAGGAGCTATTATTTTATCTAACCAAAGAGAGTTGATTGTTTAAATTAAACTAAGGAAAAAAAGAGTGATTACAAAATTAAAACAAAATAATGAGATAAAAGCTTGCACTTGATCGAGAATCCCTTTAGGCGAAATAAAACTCTACTTAAAGAATTAAATTGCAAAATATAAACATAAACAACTCCAACCATGGAGGTTCCCAATTTATTAAGTGCCTCTCTCGAGGTCACATTTACCTAACCTTAGGACGATCGAACAGTCGGTATGTCTTAAGCTTGCTTTACACTGTGAACCCCTCTATTGAGTTTAACCCCAATCTGGAAGATTTATTACAACCTCTCTCGTGGTTTGCACATAACTCCTACTACCTCCAAGAAATTTCTCTTATTCACAATCTCTCAGTAAACTAAGATACAAATCATAAATCGAAGAAAATAAACATGTTCTATTTATCCTTTAATGACCTTCTCGCATTCACAACCACTCGATAAACTAGAGTGCTGATCTTTGATCGGAAAATGAGTTCGTTAATTAAGAATTCAAAGCGAATAATTTGAAGATAAGTTATAATAAACAGAAAAACTGAGATCTTGCCAATTTATAAGAAATAAAGTTAATTTCATTTCATTCCAAAGTTCATCAAGATCAACTGCTAAGGAAAATTTAGCTACTCATCATAATAGGGGATTTACACATAAGAGTAGAGAGAGACATGATTTAAAAGTGCTTGAATTGAATATGCTAAATTATTAAATGAAAATACAAAAGCTACACTACAACTACAAAGGAAAACTACAACTAGAACTGACCAAAATTACAATGTTTCAGCCCCCCAACTCTCCCTCCTCAGCTCAAGGAGAGAGCATCAATTTATAGAATTTTTAGCTAGTGTAAGATGTCCCCTGGTCACGCCCGTGACCAAGGTGTATTTATCTTGGAACTACCGCCATAAAAACCCCGGGAAATACTGGGAAGAAGAACTGCCAAAACTCATTTAACAACTGGTCTCGCCCAAGACCTAGGGCCACGCCCATGACCTAGGGCATGTCTTGCTGAGGTATAAAAAACAACGATAGACGGTGCAATTTATAGTTAATCTGATGGTTTGGAGATGTGTTACGCTCCTGGTTATACCTATGACTACGACATGTTTGCTATAACACTACACCGACATGAATGAATAGAATGAAAGCTCGGTCATGCCTCTTGATCTACTAGACTTGCCCCATATCACGCCCGTGATAGGGGCATGTAATTTTAATCTGTCGTGGCAATGATTCGGTGTGCTGGAAAACATCATGATGTGTGAAGCTGGACACGCCCCTTGGTAACTCCCATGACCATGGCGTGTTAAAATTAAAATTCTCTAAATTTCCTCCAAAATGTGCCAAATAAACCGCAGAAAGCTCCAATTTGATATTTGCAGTCCAAATTGTCTTGAATTGTAAAAAGAAATTAATCAAAGCTATTTAAACAAAAAATAACTAAAATAAAACTAAATTTTAAAATAAAACTATATAAAAATAACTTTAAAATTAGAGTTATCCGTTTTTTTCCTTTTAGATGCTCATAAGGAGTTTTATTATAAATCTTGTTGATTAAAGCTCTATTTTTCACATGGCAGGATATATTGACTTCCTTAGCAAAGAAGTATTCTTTTAGTAAGAAGTCACTCAACATAGTTTTACAAGTTTCAATAAGGATTCTATTCTTTCTCTATACAACTCCATTTTATTGTGGAGTTCTTAGAGAGGAAAACTCCTGAAAAATACCTAAGCTTTCATAGAACTTTGTTATGGCACCAGACTGAAATTCCGTTCCGTGGACACTTCGAATTTTTACCATAGAGTAGTCCATTTCATTCTGGATTTACTTGACAAAGGTATTGAGAGTGGCTAGAGTACGTACTTTTGTTTAAGAAAGAACACTCATGTGAAACTAGAAAAATCATTAATAATTACAAGAGTATAAGCTTTTCCTACTAAGCTATGAATTGACTTATGATCAAATAAGTCCATGTGCACCAAGTGTAAACATCTTGTAAAATCTTTGACACCAACTGATTTAAAAGAAGCCTTTGTTTTCAGCTTATTTGGCATGCATGACAAGGGCTATCTTGGGCACAATTTTATTTAGGACATCCCCTAATTAAGTTTTCTGACAAGAGCTTATTAATAGTTTTGCAATTAATATGAGCTAATATCTTATGTCATTGCACACAAAAAGATTCTCTATAATTAGCTAAAAGATATATAAGGGAATTAGAATTTATTAATAAAAATTTAAGACAATAAATATTCTCACTCGTGTTAGTCAGTATAATCTTTAAATCTTCAGATTTCTTAATCAAGCACTCATCCGTGTGGAATTCAGTCGCATAGTCATGATCACATAATTGGCTTATGCTTATCAAATTATGATGCAATCCTTCTACAAAAGCTGCCCTTGTGATAGTGTTATACTATTGGAGATCTTACTATAGCCTTTAGTTTTTTCTATGTTAGATCCTCCAAAAATCACTTTTGGACTATCTTCCACTAAGGACTATTCCTTTAATAGGCTTCTTGTTCTAGTCAGGTGTCTGGAATATTCACTGTCTAAATATAAGATAGGAGTTTGGTTGGTTTTTGGACATACCTATACAAATAAATAACTTTATCTTAGGCACCCAAAACTTGTTTGGCCCAAGATTCTTGTTAGTATTCATAACCTGATTTATTTTTTGACCATCTTGATGTGTTTGATGGACCCTTTCAAGATTGCATGCTAGTTTGATATTTGTTGCCCTCGAGACTGTTAGGTTGAACAAGCAGTCATCAAATTTGTTATTATTCTTTCTTTTTGAAGGACAGACTATTATCATGTGTCCTAATATCATGCAACCAAAATAGAATGTGTCATTGGAAATATATGGGTTCTATTTAGACACATATGTGTCCCCTTGGAGATCCCTCATTGATCTGTCAGAGCTATTGTAGTGTTTCTTTGAGCTGGAGGTTGAATAGAGTTTGTTCTTCTAGTGTCTCCTCCTGCCCAACATCTTCCTTAGCTATCTTGTGAACATGGTAAGTTCACAATTAGATTATTTAACATCAAAGTTGCATGATTAATACTCCTAAAACCTAGTTACTCTAGTTAAAGGAGAGGGTATCGTCTCTTCAGTTCTCCTGGAGCTCTTAGATTTAAAGGATACAGACTTTTCTCAAATATCATCTTCTTCAGCTTTCCTAGTGTTCATATTCATTTAATGGGATAACAGCTTCCCAAAAAGATTCTTCGGTTATATATTGCCCAGATTTTCCATCTCACTAATAACACATATCTTGATAACCCACTCCTTATTGAGGGATCTCAAGAACTTATCATTTAACTCATAATCATTCTCACATACTTCTTTAAGCTTTTACATTCTTGAAGAATCTATCATAGCAGTCAGTTATAGAATCCTTCTTCCTTTGCTTAAAGGCTTCATACTCTTGGTTTAGTAGTGATTTTCTATTAACCCTTACTTCTTTTGCGCCTTCCATATATAGAATCAGAGTGTCTCATATTTCTTTAGTAGTTTGGTAGTGAATTAGGTTATGAAATATGGAATAATCAAAGGCATTAACTATTATGTTCTTGCATCTCTTATCCATTATAGCTAGAGCAACCTCATATTTTGTCATTTTTGAGAGCTTCTTTGGAACTCTAAGATTTGCATCAATGAATGAGACCTTTATGGGGATGAAGGGTCCCTCTTCAATAGTTGTAAAGATCCTAGGGTCAGAACCCTCCATAAATAACATAACATTTTGCTTCTAGATTCCAAAATTTTCTTTTATGTAGATTGGATGTATCATTGAACTCAGCTCAGTGTATCTCTCACTAGAATTGATTGTGTATAGACTTTTAATACCCTTGATGATCTTGTTTGTCTATTAAGCCTTTTTGAATAACCTAATTATAATATCACATAAAAGATTAAGGGTAGTATAATCATTTAGAGGGGGTTGAAAAAGTGTTTGAGTGTTTTTGATCCTTATGAAATATATTAACTTCTATCATAGTAGAGAAAGATTAAAACACAACATAAAGAGCACACTAAGATTTATAATCTTTCCCCAAATATTGGTACATTCGCTTTTCCTATCCACTTATCTAGCAGTGTGTTTGAGTACACAACTTCTCCAATATCTCAGATCAAAGTTCTTACAACTCACAGTCATTGACACCTACATCTCAAGAATACCAACAGGTCCCCTACCTCAAATCCACTCCATGTATCCTATACCTTAGACCTTTAAGACAAGGCCCTACACTCAAGCTATTAAAGCCCTACCTCAATCACTGCACCTAAAGATCTACACTCAGATCTTCTCCAAAGATCATACGTCAGATCCCAAGGATCTTACCTACAGATTCCCATTGGAATCCTACAACACACTCAGTTCTAATGGATCCTACAATTTTAGAATAATGAATGAAAAATTAAAAGGACACTTGACTCAAAAGAAAAATGTCTTGAGTCTTCTATAGAATCACATCAGTGTGGCTTCTTATTCCCAAATTAGATTTCAAAACGTATATTCTTGGGATGGTTGAATCTTAATCAGGAATGCTTTTAGCCGAAAAAGTAATCTTCAAAAAAAACTTTATTTGTTGCCCCTTAGGAAGATTGCTCTTTAGGGTTAGCCACCAGAGAAAACTTATAGAAGAATATACTTATATATGCATGTCTCGATTAATGAAACCCAAAGGCATTTATAAGGAGTCCACTGTCAACGTCTATAATCAAGAAAAAATTAGCACTTAAAACTTTCTACTTGATGACCCTGATTGGTGGAGTAAATTACGGGATTCAAAATGAAATTTGAATCGATGCGTAATTTGCGGCTTTCTTCTAGCATTCGAC
The DNA here is from genome assembly GCA_039513925.1 of Platanthera zijinensis. Taxonomy (NCBI): domain Eukaryota; kingdom Viridiplantae; phylum Streptophyta; class Magnoliopsida; order Asparagales; family Orchidaceae; genus Platanthera; species Platanthera zijinensis. The sequence continues at coordinate 86,816,566 of CM077080.1, forward strand.
GGTTATACAACTTTTCTAGCTTATATAGTCATCATGAGCCTTCTAGTCGATATGGTCGATACAATCCTCCAAACCTTTGGCTAATATCGTCTAGCGAATAAAATCCTATTCTATCATCTAGTCGATGCATTCAAGATTTTTACATAACATCCAGACAATGTAGATGACATTTTTTACTTAACATCCAGACAATGCAGACGATATTTTTACTTAACATCCAAAAAATGTGGATGATATTTTTACTTAACATCCAGATGATATTTTTACTTAACATCTAGATGATGTAGATGATTTTTTACTTGACATCTAGACAATTTAAACTACATTTTTAGTTAACATCAAGAGGATGCAGTCGACATTTTTCTTCTATTATCCAGCCAATTTACATGATATTTTTACTTAGCAGAGCTTTGACTTTGTCCAAAATTTCCTTTGACTCCAATTGAGTTTTTCATTGATGATGACAAGTCTAATATAGGATTAGGACATAGATCAACAAGAATTTTTAATATTAAGGGATTACAGGTAAAACACTATTTACATGACCATAAGCCTGACTTAATATTATCCATGCATTTTAGTTATACCCATCACATCAACAACTAGCAAATACATCAAATACATTGTGTTTATTGTCATATTAGAGGCTACTTCAAATCAAGAATCTTGGTATCAATATTCCTAACAACCTCTGTCTTAGGCTAAGGATAAGGACCCTGAAGCCTTGGGTATCACAAATATAAATGATACCACCACAGTTATAAGATTGATCGAAGATCAGTGGCTAGAAGAACTGATAACTCTAATTTTAATATTATTTTTATAAAGTTTTTTTTAATATTTAGCTTAATTATAGTTATTTTTCGTTTAAATAGCTTCTGATTATTTTCTTTTTATAATTCAGGATAATTTGAACTTTATTTATTGAACAGAAGTTTTTTGGGGTTTATTAGGCACATTTTGGAGAAATTTTGGAGAACTTCAATTTTGCACGTCCTGTACATGGGCGTGATAAAGGGGCATGTATAGTCTCATGCACCATGATGTTTTCCAGCACACTAAATCATTGCCATGTCAGATTAAAATTATATACCCTTGTCATGGGTGTGATAGGGAGGGTGTGTCCAGTAGATCAAGAGGCGTGGCCAGGCTTCCATTCCAGCCGTTCATGCTGGTATGGCAATACAGCAAACATGCCTTGGTCACGGGTGTGACCATAGGGCATGACACCTCTCCAATCTGTCAGATTAACTTCAGATTGTGTCATTTCCCAATGTTTTCAAAAACCGTGCAAGACACGCCCTAGGTCACGAGTGTGACCTAGGTCGTGACCCATCGTTAAATTAGTTTTAGCGATTCTTCTCCCTAATGCTTCTCGGGGTATTATGGCAGTAGTTTCGAGTTTGACATGCTCTAGTCAAGGGGGGTGCTAGGGGGCGTGTTACCCGAGATAAAAATTCTATAAATTGATGCTCTCTCCTTTAGTTGAGGAGGGAAAATTGGGGGCTGAAACATTATAATTATGGTCAGTTTTAGTTGTAGATTCGTTTCTAATTATTGTATAGCTTTTTTATTTTCCTTTTCTAGTTTAGCATTTTCAATTCAAGCTCTTTTAAATCCTGTCTCTCTCCACTTTTATGTGTAATTCCCCCATTATGATGAGTAGCAAAATTTTCCTTAGCACTTGATCATGATGAACTTTTGAATGAAATGAATTTATACTTTATCTTTTATAAATTAGCAAGATCTCTATTTTACTACTTCTTATTACTTATCTTCAAATGATTCGCTTCGAATTCTTATTTCACAAACTCGTTTTCCCATCAAATATATGCACTCTTGTTTACTAAGAGGTTGTGAATACGATGAGATCATTAAAGGATAAATAAAACGTGTTTACATTATTTGATTTGCGATTTGTTTTCTAGTTTACTTAGAGGTTGTGAATACGTGATATCACTTATAGGTAAGAGTAGTTATGTGCAAACCTTGAGAGAGGTAGTCATAAATATTTTGGATTGGGGTTAAACCTAATGGAGGGGTTCACAACGTAAAGCAAGCTTATGGCGTACCGACTGTTCGATCATCCTAAGGTTAGTTGAATGTGTCCTCGAGTTAGGTGCTTCATAAATTAGGAACCTCCATGGTCAGAGTTGTTCATGTTAAGGTTTTGCAATTTAATCCTTTAAGTAAAGGTTTATTTCATCCAAAGGGATTCTAGATCAAGTGCTAGCTTTTATCTCATCATTTTAATTTAATTTTTTAATTTCTCTTCGTGTCTTTCGTCGACTTGTTTTGTTTTTATTTCATTCAATGGGATTTTGATTGACTTGTTCCGTAACTACTTGACCTCCATGTCTTCGACACAAATGGGCTTGACTTTTGTTGTCAACCCACTATTGACAGACACCTGATCTAGAGCAACCACTTGTGTAGGCTCTTGCACCGTCTTCCGCAGCACTAATATGTAAACCATATTTTGCAACCCACTTAGCTCTGTTGATAGAAAAATGCAATAAGTAGCTTCACTAACCCGCTCAATAATCTCAAATGGCTAAAGGTACCTCGGACTTAGCTTCTTCAAGCGTCAAATCCTGGAGACACCTTTGAACATCTTGATTTGAGATAATCCCAATCGTTCACCCCAAACTCAACATTTTGGTGCTTGGCATTGTAGTACTTCACTTGCTTATCATGAGCAATAAACAATCACTCTCGAATCAAATGTATTTTCGATGTCGCATCTTTGACATCTTTACGCTTATATAGCTTTGATTCACCCGTTTCTCCCCAAGTCACTGGAGTACGACACTTCCTATCGTGTAAGGCCTTAAAGGGCATCATCTTAATACTTGCTTTATAGCTTTTATAGCTATTATAGTAGACAAACTCGATCATATGTAGATGCTCCTCCCACCTCTTCCCAAAATCCAAATCGCGCATGTGAAGCATATCCTCCATTGTTCTGTTTACCCTCTCGGTCTGACCATCCATTTGATAATGAAGGTCGTGCAGAACTTCAAATTTGTACCCAACAGTTGGTAGATTAGTCTCCAATCATTCGAAGTAAAACCCCCATCTCGATCACTTAGGATGCTACAGAGCACAATTTGTAATTAGACTATATTGTCAACATAAATCTTTGCCAACTTTTTCACTGAATCGTTATCACAACCAGCATTTTCTCAATATATAAATATATTATCAGAGTGAGAGAAAATATGCATCAGGATGCCACACTATATAGGGAACAACTGCAGATGCTCAGGCAGCTCTGTCTCTTCATTTATTTTCATAAACGACATAAATATTTTATGTTGAAAAACATGATTTAAGATTAAAGTTCAATGACCATGTCCCTCGGTTCAGTGGATCTGCTAGTCCACAAGTAGAAAAGTATATTTATACGTAGCAGAAAAGAAAATATAAAGTTTAATTCATTGTATCATATATGAGCATGAAGACCCAACAATGAACTAATGATATGCAAGTTTCTAAATTTAGTATAAGAAGAAAAAAGAACTTTCAATATCTTCAAAATAGAGTGACGTTTGGTTGAAACAATGTCATGAGTATGAGTAATGGTGCAGATTTTTATACATATAAAATAACTAATATTTATTCTATCATAAACCTTTTGCAGATAGCAATGCATCAATAGCAGATAGAAGTAGTAGCAGAAATAACAAATAAACAGTCTATACAAAAAAAGCTACGCTATGGGCGCCAACAATCTGACAAGAACCCATAGTATCAGCAGTATAAGTCTGAGATATACTATAAATTTAGTAAAATAATAGACTACCTCTCGCTGATGAGAGGAAAAGAAATCAAATACAAAAAACTGGAAGAATCAAACTCGGAGAGATCTATCTGCTACTGGTTCGATCCTGAGGCATTCAAAAAAGAAAAAACTGCTTTAGCACAAAGGAACAAAAGGCAGCTCAAATAGAGTTTAAAAGGTTAATGAGTTAAATAAGTTACTAACCCAATAAGATTAGTGGTGAAAAAATAATAAACAATGGTTATATGAACAATAAGCATAAATAATTCAGCACGAATTAGCTATATGAGAGAAATATTTGCACCAAGTGCGATAAGTATTTGTATAATTAATCATATTTTTATATAATAAAATAGGCCGATCGGCTCATAAAAGTGATTCATTAACACCAGGCATAAAACAGTACTAAGGTGGTAACATTCTTTCCAATACAAACCATCAGACCTAAACATCCAAGGAAAAGGCACAATGGTGGTGGTCAACCATTCCAACCAACAGTCCATAAACAAAACTTCTTGTTGTAATGATTCACAAACAGGCACTGTGGTGGTGGTCATCCATTCCAACCCAACCAATAGTACATAAACATCATAACTAAAATCTGGCACCACACAATACATGACATCGGATCACCACGACGACATAAGGAAAACCAAGAAATTATATATATAAATAGTCCTCACGATGAATTTGTCGAGACCATCCATTGATTCGGCGTGATCACCTGACAAATCGTCATAATAACTAAACGAATCTTTCCAGAATACTCGACGAACTTGATGTTACCACTCAACAAATTTGGCTTGACTACTCGACAAATTCGGTTTGACTACTTGACGAATTCGGCTTGACTACTCAATGAATTCGTCTTGATTACTCGACACACTGGATGAAATCACTCGACGAATTCGATGAACTTTACGTAACAACCCGGAGGACTTAACGTAACTACTCGACGAATCTCACGTGACTACTCGACAAATCTCATGTGACTACTCACCGAATTTACTCAAGGCCAAATCAAAACCATAAGAACTTTTAAAAGAACAACCCCCGGAGAAATACAATATTGACGAGTCTTGAAATCCAAAAGAGAATAGAAGAAGAAACTAAAAGAAAACTAAGCAAGAGGGATAGTCCACCACTTGCCTCAAATCTTCTAATTTTCGGCCTCCTAAGCACTCCAAGTCAAGGATCGCTTGACAAAAAACTACAACAACAAATTTCTGAATGGATTTGGACTAAAAGGAAGGTTAGGGCTACTAACTCCAACACCAAAATTCCACGAAACCATAAATACTCACCACACACGCATAGATCTCGGTGAGGGCTGTCCAAATCTATACTCTTACGAAGATTCCATGCACTAGAGCTCCTACAGCGGCCATCGAAAAGCTTTGGGGAGAATGCCTCTTCCTTTCTCTTGTGGCTCTGGTTTGGCGGAACAGGAAGAAAAAGAAATATCAGAAAACCTAATCCTAATTCGGGCAAGCCTTTTATAGAGAAACTTCTTGTATAATTATTTATTTAATATGATATATAAATGGTCTTAACCTTTTATTTGACGATTTGGACTAAGACCAACTTAGTGTTCAACAAAATTGGCACTGAAGATAAATACCAGTCCTACGAACCCAATGGCAAAGTCAAAATCAAAGTTTGACGAGCCGATAATGAGTTACGATTTATTTCCACAGTTTATGATAATGAAACATGGCCATCACCATTAAAATTGGATACTTTAATTTTCTAAAGTCAGAAAATTCTACATTCTGGCTAGCTCGAAATTCATTCGACTTGACCAAACAGACACGGAATCACACTAATGATGGCACACAGTTAACTTCGCATTAATGTAACGCCCTTACACCATTATTACGCCAAAAGAATATTAAAATAATTTAGTAAAAATTCAGGGGGTTACTGCCCCCCTAAAAGGAAGTTTAGTCCCGAAACTTGAAATGCAATCCAAACCTAAGAGATATAAAGGGATAGAGCAAAATTTTGTTAGATTAAAATACTTACAAAAGAAAGCTAAGAGAAAAGATATGGATGAGATTTCTTCATGGCAGATTCTAATTCATAAGTCGCGCTCCTGACGTCCTGATTTCACCAAAGAACCTTAACCATAGGAATTGTCTTCCTCTACAACATTCAATCATGCATCTCCAAAATACGAATAGGATCTTCGACAAAAGAAAGATTGGGTTGCAACTGGGTCATGGATTAAAGAACATCATGATCATTAGGCACACACTTTCGCAACTGGCTCACATGAAATACATCATGAACACCAGGGAAAGTTGTAGGAAATTCTAGCCTATAAGCAGACACTCTAATGCGCTCAATAATATGGAAAGGTCCAATATACTTGGGATCCAACTTGTGGTTCCTTCCAAATATCCTAACACCTAGCATCAAAGAAACTTTCAAGAAAACCATGTTCCTAACTTTAAACTCTAGATCAACTCTTTGCCGATTTGCACACTTCTCATAACGCTCTTGTGCCACATGAAGGTTCTCACGAATATGCGACACATCAATGCTCATATCTTCTAAGTCTTCAGGACCTAACAACAGTCTCTCACCAACTTCAGCCCAAAAAAAGGGAGTTTGACAATGCCCCCCATATAAAGCATCAAAGGGTGCCATCTGCAGACTCTCCTGATAGCTGCTGTTGTAAGCAAACTCCATAAGTCTAAGACACTTGTCCCAAGCTCCACCATGGTCCAGAATATAGCATCTATTCATATCTTCCAAAATATGATTCACTCTTTCTGTTTGACCATAAGTCTGTGGATGATATGCAGTATAATACCTAATGTCAATGCCCAAAGCTCCGTGCAAGCTTCGCCAAAAACAAGACATATATATAGAATCCTTATGTGATATAATACTTACTAGCACACCATCAAATATGATGACCTCATCCAAATAAAACTCTATCATTTTCTCCCTAGAATAGTCAATCTTGAAGGGCATGAAGTGAGTACGCATCATCAATCTATCAACAATCACCCACACAGAATCATACCCTCGGGAAGACCTCGACAGATCGGTAATGAAATCTATATAAATACTCTTCCACTTCTTACTTGGAATATCAAAAGGTGTCAAATTACCTTCATGCCTTTTATGATCTGCCTTAACATGCTAACAAGTATAATATTTTGATATGAACTTTGCGATATCATTCTTCATACCTGACCACCAAACAATCTACTTCAAATATCGGTACATCTTTGTAGAACTAGGATGATAGGAAATGGTAGAACCATGCACTTCATCACAAATATTTGCTAGAATATCCTCAACAATAAGAATGCAATATCTATCCCAGTACTTGAAGGTACCATCACCACCTATAGAGAAATCTGGTAGTTCTCCCCTTTCAGCACTACTCTGAATATGCTGCAAATCCGGAACATCTTTCTGGTGTAACCTTGTAAGTGTAATCCATGAAGGCTCTTCAACTTCAAGGTTAGTTGACATAGCGCTACTCCTGACCGTTATATTCGTCAATAAGAACTCCTTAAAAGATTTCACAGAAAGACCAAAAGACATGTGCGACTTTTCTGTTCAAGGCATCGGCCACTATATTAGCCTTGCCCAGATGATAAAGGATATCAACTTCATAGTCTACGACATACTCTAACCATCTGCACTGGCGTAGATTTAGCTCCTTCTGAGTGAAGACATATTTAAGTCTTTTATAATCTGTGTAAATTTACATGATACCCCGTATAAAATATATCTCCATAACATCAGAGCATAAATGATTGTAGCAAACTCCAGGTCATACATAGGGTATTTCCTTTCATGAACCTTTAGGTGCCTTGATCAATACACAATCACCTTTCCTCCTTGCATCAAGATGCACCCGAGTCCAACTTATGATGCGTCCACATAAACATCATACTTCACTCCTTCGGTAGGTAATGTCAAAATAGGAACAGTGCTCAATCGTTTCTTCAATTCCTGAAAAGCTTCTTCACAGGAATCTCTACAAATGAACGATGCATTCTTTTGCATAAGTTTGGTTAAAGGTGCAGACAACACTGAAATTCCTTGCACAAATCTCCTATAATTACTCGTCAACACTAAGAAACTCCTTATCTCCTTAGGCATTCTAGGCCTCTTCCAGTCCAAAATAGCAGCCATCTTTGCTGGGTACACAGAAAAATCATCTTTGTTCATAACGTCACCAATGAAAAACACTTGAGAAAGCCAAAATTCACACTTGCTCAACTTTGCATACAACTTGTGCTCCCTTAGAGTATAAAATACTAAGCGCATATGCAAAGAATGTTCCTAAACGCGTCTAGAATACACTAGAACATCATCGATGAAAACTACCACAAAATAATCTAAAAAATCCTTAAATACTCTATTCATCATATCCATAAAAGTAGATGGTGCATTCGTTAATCCAATGGACATTACTAAGAACCCAAAATGCCCATATCGGAAACGAATAGTAGATAACGGAGCATCTGACTCATGGATCCTCAACTGATGGTAGCTTGAACGAAGGTCAATCTTCGAGAACACAAAGCTATATCGTAACTGGTCAATCAAATCATCAATCTGAGGCATTGGATATATGTTCTTGATAATTACCGGCCTTATTCAGCTCCCTATAATCTATGCACAATCTCATCTAGCCATCCTTTTTCTTCATAAAAGGGACTGGAGCACCCCCAGGTTAAAGAATTAGGCCTAATAAAGCCACATTGCAACAATTCATCTAAATGAGTACACAACTCTTCCAATTCACGCGGATCCATACGGTAAGGTTCCCTCGCAATCGGATGAGTACCAGGATCAAGCTCTATAACGAACTCCACATCTCTCTCAGGTGGGAGAGCAGGAAAACTAACAGGGAAAAAATCGGGAAATTCTCGCACTATGGAAATATCCTCGATATGCAACAAATCACGAGCAGCTTATAAAATAGAAACAAGATAAGCAATGCAACCAGACTCTAAAAACTTCTAGGAATGTACCGCAGATATAATTGGGGAGTCCTGATGTGGAAAGCCAAACATGCTCATGGGCTTGCCGTTGTTAATTTCGAAATCCAGATGCTTGACTTTGCATTGAATGACAACATCATATTTATAAAACTAATCCATACCTAAGATCACATTGATGTCTTCCAAATCTAGCACCTTCAAATCGGTATATGCTAGAAATTCACCTAAAAGAATAGGGAAATTCGGGAAACACTGATCCGACACTACCAAATCACCAGATAGAAACATAACACAAAGCAGATCGCCAACTCAATTGATGGCCAAATGATGTTGCTCTACAAAATTCTTAGCCACAATAGAATGAGTTGCACCCGAATCAAAAAGAATGCGTGCCCAATGATATCATACATTAAACTTACCTATAAAATCATAAACGTAACTAACAATTTAAAATCTAAATTCACAATTACAAGTTAATAACTAGAGTTGAGTGTAACCTGAGATCACCTAGGTGAAAGACTGAGCTTCTTCCTTGGTCACCATGTTCAGTTTACCCTTTCCTCTATCCAGTTGCTATAGCTATGGCAGTGGTAAAGCTTGAAGTGGAACTAGCTTCATAGTGGGTTGGGACTGCGGGCACCTAGACTTCACATGCCCCTTCTGCCAATACTGGAAGCAAGTACTATCATTTGATCAATAGTGGGCAACATCTTGCCCCTTTCGCTTACACAATGCACAAGTCAGATCTCCCTTTCGTGTGCCTTGAATCACAAGCAGCTGATGCTTCTTCTGAGCACCCAACCTCTTGAAACAATTTTTTAAAGGGTGGCATGGATGACCACAAAAGCTACATGCCTATTTGCTCCCTTTCTTCGTAGCAGGGCCAGATGCCCAAGGGCTTCCACTCTCCTCTTCCTTTCTCATTTCCTTCCTCAGCAACATATCATGGTTCTTCGAATTATCAATAGCCTTGACCTTCAAGGCTGTTCATACTGCTTTTGTATAATTCGCATATCGGTAAATGCTGGCTAACTAATGGATGTCACTTCAAAGTCTATCTAGAAAATGCTTAACTCTGCCCTCCTCAGTGGATTCTAACTCCGGAGAAAACCTGCTCAACTTGCTAAACTCGATCTCATACTCACCAACTGTGAGTTGCCTCTTCTTCAAATGCAAAAAATTGTTCATCAACTTGTCTTGCTCCACCGACGGTAGGAACTTCTTCAACAACATTACCTTAAACCTTTCCTACAAGCACCCATCTGTGAGGCCTTCCTTTTCCCTGATCCACCAGCCTTTAGCAAGGCCCTTCAATTGATATGTAGTGACCATAACCTTTTGGTCCACAAAAATTCTCGTGTAAGAAAACATCTCCTTAATCGCTATGATTCGGTCATCTAACACCAAAAAATTCGCCCTACCATCATAGGTTGGGGGTCATAAATGCTGGAAATGTGAGATGAAGCTCATCTCAAGAAGCAACAAAACAGGAGGCACTAGGGGAGCAAGAGGGATATGAATACCCTGACCCACTATAGGGTCCTACACCCTTGGCTACTTACCTAAAGTGGAAGTAAACAATGCCTACATCTAAGCTTGCATCGCAACCATCTGCCTCAATAGAGTCTCATAACTCTGATGCATCTCCTCGATCATTGCTTCACTTTGCGCTCCCAAAGACTCACTCTCAAAATAGGGATTCACCTCAGCTTCTGATGCTTTAGAGCCATATACTACAAATACGAACAAACATCTCATCAAAACTTAGCTTAATGCTAGAATTACCCAACTTAAATCAAACCAAAAATGTGTAGTCACTTGCTCTTGCTACAACCTTGCACTGGGTTTTTCTATGATGATGTTATGCTTAACTTAGGATGATATACTATCATCCCTTGACTCTTGTGCATATAATATGAATGCATGAATGCTTAAAATCTTCATGTTAAATCATGTGTGTATGAGTGTCATCATGTAGATCTTTACTTGGCAAGCATACTAATGCTATGTTATAATGTGCATATTGTGTTATGCTTTCTAAAAAAAGTCCTTACTGCATGCCATAAGCGGCAAACACATGAAATATTATGCATCTCATATTACATAATATTGCATGTAACATAAAAATAAAATTTAATGAGCATCCATGTGATAATTTTAAGTCGCCCAATTCAACGTAACAATCACATGTTGTTATGCCTATGAGAATCCATATACAAACACATATTATGTATCACATACTACATAATATGCCCCTTATACTTCTATCATTCTTATGAGTGCAGTGTTCATGCTTTACCCACGACATATTGATGACACTTTGGTGTGTGTATGCAATGAAATAAGATTCTAAAACAAATGGTCATTTGACTAACCTGCCTTACAACCACACTATCCTCCCTTTGATACTAACTATCATAACCCATATTTTCTCAATATATAAATATATTATCAGAGTGATAGAAAATATGTATCAGGATGCCATGCCATATAGGAGTCAACTACAGACGCTCAGGCAGCCCTATCTCATAATTTTTTTCATAAAAGACATAAATATTTTATATTGAAAAACATGATTTAGGTTTAACTTTTAAATAACATGTCCCTCGATTCAGTGGATAAGCTAGTCCGCAAGTAGAAAAGTATATATATATATATGCAACAGAAAAGAAAATATAAAGTTTAATACATTTTATCCTACATGAGCATGAACACCTAACAATGAACTAATGATATGCAAGTTTCTAAATTTAGTATAAGTAGAGAAAGAACATTTAAGATCTTCAGAATAGAGTGACATTTGGTTGAAATAATGTCATGAGTATGAGTAAATGTGCATATTTTAATACATATGAAATAACTAATATTCATCCTATCATAAAACCTTCTCAGAGAGAAATGCATCAATAATATACATTAGTAGTAGCAGAAACAACAAATAAAAAGTATATACAAAAAGAAATTATGCTATGGGCACCAATAATCTGACACGAACCCATAACATCAATAGTACAAGTTTGAGATATACTATAAAGTTAGTAAAATAACATATTAACTCTCACTGATGAGAGGAAAAGAAATTAGCTACAGAAGCCTGGAAGAATCAAACTCGGACAACTCTATCTACTACTGGTCCGAACCTGAGGCATTCAAAAAAGAAAAGAATGCCTCAGCACAAAGGCACAAAAAGCACCTCAATCAACGTTTAAAAGGTTAATGAGTTAAAGAAGTTATCAACCCAATAAGAGTAGTTGTGAAATAGCAGCAAACAAAGGTCATATGAATTGAATTATAAACATAAATAATTTAGTACGAATTGGTTATATGAGAGAAAGACTTGCACCAAGTGCGATAAGTATTCGTATAATTAATTATATATTTTTAGAATAAAAGAGGTTGATCGGCTCATAAAAGTGAATCATTAACACCGGGCATAAAACAGTACTAAGGTGGTGGCATTCTTTCCAACACAAACCATCAGACCATAACATCCAAGAAAAAGGCACTATGGTGGTGGTCATCCATTCCAACCCAACCAACAGTCCATAAACAAAAATACCAGGTGTAAAGATTCACAAATAAGTACTGTTATGGTGGTCATCCATTCCAACCCAACCAATTGTTCATAAACATTATAACAAAAATCGGGCACTACACAAGACTTAACATCAGATCACCATGAAGACACAAGAAAAACCTAGAAATTTTATATAAAAATAGTCCTCACCACGAATTCATCGAGACCATCCGTTGATTCGTCGTGATCACCCAACAAATTGTCTTAACGACTTAACGAATCTTACCAGAATACTCGTCTAACTTGACGTTACCACTCGAAAATTTTGCTTGACGACTCGACAAATTTGGTTTGAATACTTGATGAATTTGGCTTGACTACTCGATGAATTCGACTTGATTACTTGACACACTGGATGAAATCTCTCGATGAATTCGATGAACTTTACATAATAACCCGGCGGTCTTAGTATAACTACTCGACAAATCTCATGTGACTGCTCGATGAATTTACTTAGGGCCAAATCGAAACCGTAAGAACTTTAGAAAAAACAATGCCAGGAGAAATAAAATATTGACGAGCCTTGAAATCCAAAAGAGTATAGAAGAAGGAATTAGAAGAAAACTAAGTAAGAGGGATAGTCCACAACTTGCCTTAAATCTAATGATTTCTAGCCTCCCAAGTACTCCACGTCAAGGATCGACCGACAAAAACCCACAATAACAAATTTCTGAATGGATTTGGACGAAAAAGAAAGTTAGGACTACTCACTCCAACACCAAAAATCAACGAAATCAGAAAAACTCATCGCACACGCGTAGATCTTGGCAAGGGCTTTCCAAATCTATACTCTGACGAAGATTATGTACACTAGAGCTCCCGTGATGGCCATTGAAAAGCTCTCGGAAGAAAGCCTCTCCCCCTATCTCGTGACTCTGGTTCGGCGGATCAGGAAGAAAAAGAAAGATCGGAAAACCTAATCCCAAGTTCGAGTCAAACTTTTATAGAGAAATTTCATGTTAAATTATTTATTTAATATGATGTATAAATGGTATTAACCTTTTATTTGACGATTTAGACTAAGGACAATTTGGATTTTGACGAAATTGGCACCGAAGGTAAATACTGGTCCTACGAACCCAACGACGAAGTTGAAATCAGAGTTTGATGAGCTGATAACGAGTTATGATATATTTCTACTGTTTACGGCTACAAAACTTGACAATCGCGATTAAAATTAGATACTTTAATTTTATAAAGTCAGAAAATTCTGCACTCCAACAAAATCAAAATTCAGTCGACTTGGCCAAATGGACACAAAATCGCACTATTGACGATACACCTTTAACTTCGCGTTAATGTAACGCCCTTATGCCATTATTACACCAAAAGAAGATTAAAACAATTCATCAAATATTTAGGTGTGTTACAATCGTCTCTCCTGTTATGAATGAAGTGTGACATCTTTGTCAAATGGTCAACATTCACCAAAATGGTATCATTCCCGTACTGTGATCATGACAAACCGTGCACGAAATCCATAGATATGATGCCAAACTTCCACTCTTTTATCGGTAACGACTTCAGGAATCCAACAAGCTTATGACATTCAGCCTTCACGAGGGCACAAGTATGACACTTTGCAACATAAAGCATTATGTCCTTCATTCCTGGACACTAAAATAGCTTTTTAATGTCCTTGAACATCTTTGTGCTCCCAGAGTGGATTGAGTACATTGTGAAATGTGACTCGTACATCAATTCCTTTCGTAATTTGCCAAAATTCAGGATACAGAACCATTTTTCCTTCCCTAAAAGACCTTCAACAACAAAAAACTGGGAATTTGAGCCATCCAAAGTCTCTGCCAAGTAGTATTTCATACTACAATCAAACTCTAATGCCTACTGAATCTTATCTACAAGGTCATATTGCACCACCATCCAGTTTAAACATGCATTCGCGCTGGTTCTCTTGTCCACATAAGAGATTTCCAAGGCCTCCAAATCTCGAATAAGATGCTCATCATGTATCTATATCCAGTTGGCCTATGCTAGAGCCTTGCGACTCAATTTATCTACGATAATATTTCCCTTCCTAGGAACATTGTGTATCTCGAAAGTTTTGTCCCCAAGGAACTCCATCCACCTCATTTGTCGCTTATTCAAATCCTTCTGATTCAAAAGATACTTTAGGATCTTATGGTCCATAAAGATGTCAATCTTCATGCCACACAAGTCATGTCACCATAAATTCAGGGTGAACATCACAGCCGCCAACTCCAAGTGGTGTACTGCATAGTTTCTCTCGTGCACCTTCTGCTGTCGAGAGCCATAATATATAACCTTCCTAAACTAAATAAGAAATCAACTCCTCAAAAGCTTGCGCATACTCTGGTGTCCAAACAAACTTCTGATCCTTCCTTATCAAGGTAATGCGAGGTAGGGCTATTCATGAATAGTTCTCTATGAAGCGCCTATAATAGCCAGCATGGCTAAAAAAACTCTTGGCTTCCGCTATAGTAGTTAATATAGGCCACTCCCGTATCGCAACTATCTTCGTTGGACCCACTGTAATACCCTATCCATTAACCACATGACCAAGAAATGCCACCGATGATATCCAAAACTCACACTTAGTGAACTGTGCATAGAGTTGATTCCTCCTCAGGATATGCAAAACCAACCTCAAATTATTCGCATGATCCTCTTTTAATTGAGTGTATACCAATATATCAATAAGAAAGATGATCACAAAGAGGTTTAGAAACTCCCGAAAGGTCATGTGCATCAGATCCATGAATATTAATGGTGCATTTATTAGTCCAAATGACATCATAATGAACTCATAATGTCCATACCATGTAACAAATGATGTCCTTAGAATAAAACTTTCCAAAATCCTCACCTGATAATAGCCGGACTTCAAATCAAACTTTGAATGGACAGTTAATCTCGTTTGATCTGACAGTTCACATATCCTTAGTTTGATAATATCAACTCCCATATGTTATTTGATTACATATTGTGGTTAGTAGAGTGTGCAAATTTACAGGTCCAAGAAATTCAAGGTGATCTACTCAGGAACCTACCGCCGAGCGGTAGTAGCTAACGTCGAACGGTAGCCTGAATTATATGGCCAAGGTGCTCGGGAATCTGCCGCGTCATTCTTGTCCTAGCGACCATGCTATCTCAAGGAATTAATTCATCTAGGCTCTCGGAAACCTACCGTGTAGACACTAACTTAATACCGCGCCACGGTAGACCAGTCAACATTCTTCGAGATGAAAGCGTCGAGATGACTGGACTACTATCGTGCGCTAGCTTAGTATTGCGTCGTAGTAATGCACTCAAAAATCTTTGAGACAAATGCGTCAAGATGACTGGACTATCGTCAGGTGCTATCTACCTACCGCGCCACGCTAGTATTAGAAAAAGGAAATTATTTGTTTTGAATTTTTTTTTCCAGATTTATAGGACAGATGTTAGGATCAAGTACGTGAACCTACCATCGGGCACTAGCCTTACTGTCAGCGGTAGCCTATTTTTACAAAGACGTATAAAAAGGGGCCTTGTTTTCTTGTGTTCCTAACCAAGACAAAAAGAGACAAAGATCTACGACTCGTTGGGTTCAGCGGCCTCTCTGTGGTTCGTTCCTCCATCTTTGTCAATGAAACAGAAGACCGCCTCCCTCCGGTTCGTGCACGAATAACTCTGGCAAGCCAAGACTACATTGACTACGAAGAGATGACCGGTTGCAAGCACATGAAGATCTCAAGCACCGGCCGCGAATTGCTGGACAGAGGAATCGTCAAGAGGGAGATTTTAATCTTTTAAATCCTTTAAACTTTTGTTTTAATATTTATTATTTCTCTATATTCTTGTGGTGAGGGAAATCTACCGGGGACGGTCGTCGGAATCCAGGGAGAATTCAATGAGAAATCATCCCGGGGAAGGGACGTCTAGATCAGGTGATCTAGCGGGGCTCTAAGACCCTTCCTTGCATGGAGGTGAAGAGCCGACTCGAAGACCTTTCTTGGAGTGAAAGGTAGAGAGCCAACCGGTTCGGCGAGTGGGTTGGTATAGAAAACCAAAAGTTTTTTCACTCACCGCCTTTGATCTCTGGCGTCACGGGGATCAAGATTTTGTAATTGTTTAAAGAGTTGTTGATTTAGGTTTTGCACTGAAATTCTGTTCTTGCTTCTTTACTTTCATGTACTGCTATGAATGTTAGTTTGTGTTGTCGTGAAGAGTGCATAGATCTCCAAGTGAGAATCTGACTAGAAAAATGAGTTCAAAGACATACTGAAAGTATGTAGACTCAACCTAAATCACCTAAAGGGGTGAATAAGTAATGTCTGTGTCTTTTCGTGGAATAAAAAATACTTGAAAAATTAAGCACACAAAACTCCGAGATATATAGTGGTTCCCCAAGTTGGGTACGCCCACTTTCCCGCCTTTCCTATCTACCACAAAGGGCTAGATTCAGCTACTTTATCTTTCTAAGATTTCAACAAATCTTACACCTCGGAGCAGCAACTCCTACAACTCGGAGATGACACTCCAACCACTCGGAGAACAACCTCTCCTACAACTCGATCCACAAACGGATCTACCACTAGATCCACAAACAGATCTACAACTCGGAGATAAGATCTCCTACAAATGTAAAAGATTATTACACAATAATAGAACATAATCTTTACAAGATCTGGAGTCTTCTATCTGTCATTCTTCGAAAAGATGATCTTGAATTGTCTTGGAGAAAAAGGCAACTCGAAAACTTTGAAAACATTGAAGACATGGATCTTGAACCTTTAATGGACTAGATATGTAGGAATAATGATCTTCTGAACACTCGGATCCAATAGAATGGGAAAAATGATGATTGAATCTTGCTCTACTTGCAA
Source organism: Platanthera zijinensis (assembly GCA_039513925.1). NCBI lineage: Eukaryota > Viridiplantae > Streptophyta > Magnoliopsida > Asparagales > Orchidaceae > Platanthera > Platanthera zijinensis. Next base: position 86,833,750 of record CM077080.1, read on the forward strand.
TTTTCGCCCGACCGGGTTTCACATACTGTACGGGAAGCCGATGATGTGCCTTTTTGGAATCTTTCTCGATTTGGAAATTAGAACAATTAGTAAGATTAGGAAGATTAAAATTCACCCCTAAGTATTTATATGTAAAATCACTCGCAACGGCTATAAAAGAAATTAAAAAATTAGACTTTGCGAAATTTATTACGCATGGTTATCGTCCAACTCGAGCATTAATTTGAAAAACTGTCGGAAATTTATCCTAAGTCATATTCGTCGAGTATCATCGAGTATAGCTAGTATACTCGCCGAATAGTTATAGATATATGACAAATTTGACTTAGAGAAATCCAACTCAAACCAGCTAGCCACTCAACGCCAAAGCTGAAAACATACTCGACGAATTCGTCGAGTATCAGCTATTATACTCGACGTATTTGACCAGTATAGGCTAGCAGACTAGATGCACTCGACGAACTCGACGCACTCTACTCCATTAACGCACTCAACTCTATGATGTTTGACGAATTAGCCTTAAGAACATCATGAAAAGTAGCATCGAGATGATTCGACGAATTCGGCATGTATCGACAAGTATATTCATCGAATTCGGCGAGTATTGTTACAAACATTCGACAAATTTGACGAGTATACTTGATGATACTCAATGAATTTTACTTTACTATTTTTCAACCTTTTTAGATATTCTACCACAAGTACATATGATGAATTCGACGAGTGCTAGTAAGTATATACGACGAATATCAATGATACTCGACGAATTCGATGAATATCCCTTACAATACTCAATGAATTTTACTTAGGTAAAATTTCTGTTCTATAGAATTCGAGATCTTATTCTTCCTTGATCCTCCTCATGTACTTGGCATAAAAGTACATCCCAATAGAGATATTTCACGTGAGCCAACACAATGGCCTACACAATGAAGGATTACATTGTATAGTCCCGTGTTTACTGACCCACTGTAACCTGACATAGGTGTCTACTTAGCAATGTAAACCTGCAACTACATAACTAAAAATGCAATATCAAATACAATCACAATTCATCTTAGCTTAACTGGACCCTTCTTTAAATCAGGGTTATTTTGGATACAATACCCAATACATACTGCCGCGCGTTAGATACCTAACCCCCCGCGGTAGCTTCCTGAACTAGTTTTTCCTTGGAATGAAATAATACGAATTTTTGATAAATGACGCAAACCCACATCACCCCCCTAAGGTTGGACACTAGATCCAACAAGTGGTATCAGAGCCAGGTTACTTCAAAAGGGCTTAACAACCTAAAGTAAGATGGCCAACGCATTTCATGCATTTATTGAGGGATAGGGTGTGAGTAGACCCCCACTATTCATGGGGAGTGACTATAGTCACTGGAGAACACGAATGAAAATTTTCTGATGACATAAAGTATTCACGTGTGGGCCATGATCGAGACATAAAACACTATACCCACCACCAATGTAGGTGATACCGTCTTAGTCAAACCACACGATAAATGGGATGACGCTGATAAGCTTAGATATACAAACAATGCCAAAGAAATGAACTCTTTATTTTGTGCATTGGATAAAACTAAATTTAATAGAATATTGTACAACCTCGGGCTCACGAGAAAGGGCTCGGCGGATACGGGATTAGAGGAGTCCTCAGGAGGAAGCAAAGACCATTCACGCTAGGCGAGAAGGGGCCCAAAGATGGATCCACTCGCGCTAGGCGAGAGGGGTCCAAAGATGGATCCACTCGCGCTAGGCGAGAGGGGCCCAAAGATGGATCCACTCGCGCTTGGCGAGAGGGGCCTAGGTTGGGTCCGCTCGCGCTGGGCGAGAGGGACCATAGAAAAGGTCCATTCCCCTGGCAGGCGGGAGGTCGTAGGGAAGCTTTTTGGCGACAAGGGGTCTCGCCTACGAGATGGCGCTTTCAGCCGCGAGATGGCCCTCTCGCCGAGCACCGGTCCGGCAGAAAGAGTAAAGGCCAGTTCAACAACTGGGTGGGAACCGGTTCAATTGACAAACGGTTCATCTTTTTTAGCCTCCGAGGTTTTTTACCCTTTTACCCTGGGTGGTCTGCCTTTAGCCTTTCCAAACAGCGGAGTTCGGCTGTTGGCAGACCTAGCCCAGGGTATCTTAGTAATTTCACAGGTGCTTGTTTTGGTTATTTGCAGTTCAGATTCTGAGGCCTATAAATAGACCGGTAAGGTGTCTGAGAAAGAGGCGTTGAACCCTTCTCTCTCTCTCCTACTTAGACACCTAGCTCAGCATTGGCTAGGGAGGGGGAGAATTCCTGTTTCTCCTGGGTAAGAGGTGGGACCTCCAAGCTGAAAACCCCCGGTCTTTTCCTCTAAGGGTTCTGTTGAGAGCGTGGTCCAGAGAGAGTAGGCGTGAGCTGCAGTTTTAGATCCGAGCTTTAGGAGGAATTGGCCCTGTCGGTTCCAACATTTATGGTGCGGTGAGCGTGGATCGCAGCCTGCGTCGAAGAACTTTGGATCACCTCATGGCAGGAGACCTAGGAGGAGGAGATGAGGGCGGAGGAAATGAGGGCGGGTCCCAGAACCCAGGAGGATATGTTGGGAGGGAAGAATTCATGGCGTCCATCGGGGGCATCATGGGGATGTTGCAGCAGATCTCGCAGCGAGGCGAGTGCGTGACCCCTCTACCTCAGGGGCCGGGCCTCTCGCCTCCGGAAGGAGCCGTCTCGGCAAGGGTGGGCGAGGATGCGCCAGGAGGGCGGCCCGGAAAGGAGAAGGTGGTGGAAGGAAACGGGCGAGATCTGGCGGGAAGGGAGTTGTTCCCCAGCCCGGCGAGCGCCGTCTCGCCAGTGGATCTCGTCGCGCGAGTGGAGACGGCGAGACCCCTAGCGAGAGGATCGCCCTTTTGCGAGCTGGTTCTTTCGGCTCCCGTCCCGGAGGGTTTTCGTGAGCCCGAGATGATCTATTATGTGGGAAAGGATGACCCCCTTCAACACTTGCAATGGTTTGAAGATGCGGTCTCCATCAGGCCGATGACCGACGCATTCAAGTGCCGCCTCTTTGCAATCACCCTGAAAGACAAAGCTAGGGATTGGTTTCACCAACTCCCGGCAGGATCAATATATGGCTTTGAGGACTTGAGTAGGAGCTTCCAGCTGCGCTTCTCGACCTCAAAGAAGAGGAAGAAAAACCCGGAGTCCATCTTCCTGATTAAGCAGAAGGCCGATGAATCATTAGCCCAGTACGTGGATCGTTTCCAAGAGGAAATTCTGGACATTCAGGAAGTGCCAGGATTCGCTCTTCAAATGGCCTTTACGGTGGGGCTCAGGGAAGGCTTCTTCAAAATGAGTTTGACCAGGAAGGCACCCCTGTCGTTTGAAGGGTTGATGGAAAAAGCAGCCAAAGAGATAGCGATGGAGGCGGCAAATCCGGCATTTGCCAAGAAGCTAGCACGGTTGACGGAAGTGGAGTCGAGAGAGCCGGGAGGAGCGAAGCAGCAGGAAGGAAGAAGGAGGGAGGAGCCAAGGGGACCGGCACATCAGGAGTTGGCTTGGAGGCAGCCAGGAGGCCCGGTTCAAGGGCAAGGAAGAGGTCTTCCCCCGGGGGAAGGAATTACTACCAGGGAGGACCAGGGAGGTTTCAGCAGCTGGGGTGGGGACATGGCCCGAGGCCACTCCCACCCCCGCCTCAGCAAGCTATGGCTATAGGCCGGGGAAGAGGAAGGGGAAGAGAGCGAGGAAGGGGAGGAACAGGAGCAGGGAGAAGGAGGAATCAACAGGAGGGAAGGCAGGAGGGGGAGGTAGCTACGCCATTCTGTGACTTCCATGAGGAGGAAGGTCACGCAACAGCTACTTGCCCGGAGTTTTTAGAGCTGAAGGGGAGAAGAGGAACGGGAGAACAGCAGCAACCAGCGCGAATAGTAGAGATGACCGGAGCAGGGGAGGAAGATAGATGTGTAGATCGGTCGGATGTGGGGGACCGAGGGGGGATCGGGGTGATTCATGGTGGAGTAGGGATGGAAGCCGCCCGAAAGGCCAGCCTTCATACAATGTACCGTCGAGGTGTCGCCTCGACGTCGCAAGCCCCCCCCCGGATGAGAAGATCACCTTCTCTAGGAAAGATTTGCCAGATCACGAAGATCCGTTCTGCGATGCATTGGTGATTCGAACAGCTATAGAAAATTTCACGGTATCAAGGATCTTAGTGGACAATGGAAGCTCGGTTAATGTTATCTTCAAAAAGGCGTTCAATGAGATGAGGGTGGAAGCCAGGAGGGTGTTAGCAGCCGATGGACCGCTGTTTGGATTCTCGGGAGAAAGGAAAGAAGTAGAAGGGGGAGTCGGTCTTCAGGTAACTCTGGGAGGGCTGTCCAGGAACTGCCGTTTTGTGATAGTGGACGCTCCCAGCAGCTACAACGCCATCTTTGGGCGCCCCTTGATTAGTGCCTTCAGATGTGTACCATCATCTTTTCATCAGTGTTTGAAACTCAATTCAGGAGGGACCCAGATCAGGGTAAGAGGAGATCCGAAGGCGGCCCGGGAGTGCTACGTGACTGCAGTAAACACTATTTCATGGAAGGGTGACGCGGAAGAATTAGAGAAGAGGATGGAGCAACAGGAGCAAGAGGAGAATGGAGTTGAGGAGTTGGGTGGTGGCATTGCGGTGGAGCCAGTAATGGCAGGAGAGCTGAGGGTCGGAGGACAGGAGCAAGAGGAGAATGGAGTTGAGGAGTTGGGTGGTGGCATTGCGGTGGAGCCAGTAATGGCAGGAGAGCTAAGGGTCGGAGGAGAGGAGCAAGAGGAGAATGGAGTTGAGGAGTTGGGTGGTGGCATTACGGTGGAGCCAGCAATGGCAGGAAAGCAGGAGCCCGGAGGAGGAGAGGAAGAAGTAGGAAGGAAGAAAAGGAAGATAGGAGAGATGGAAGATTCGCCGCTGGGGAGAGGATCTGAGGCAGTGGGAGAGAGATTCAGGAGGGAAGTAACTATGGCAGTCAAGGAAGGAGCGGGCGGAGGGCAAGAGCTCGGGAGGCAGGAGGAGAGGCTAGAGATGGAAGAGAGGACTCCGATAGACCAGGAGGAGGAAGAGGAGCCCTCAAGGCTGAGGGCTGCAGTCGAAGTGCGGGAGATGAACATCTTAACAAAGGAAGGAAGGGAAGAAAAGATTAAAGTTAGTGGTGAGCTCGGCCCTGAGGACCAGGAGAAGATCAGGAGATGCGTGCAGGAGAACATTGATATTTTTGCTTGGAGCGCAGCCGACATGCCAGGGATCGACGCAGACGTGGCATGTCATCGTCTCAACCTGGATCCCCAGATTCGTCCCATCCAGCAAAAGAAGAGGGCTATCGCTTCCAGGATGGCCAAACCGATCAGGGAGGAGGTGGAGAAGCTGCTCCAAGCAGGATTCATATCGGCGAACAAGTATCCGGGGTGGGTGAGCAATGTTGTAATGGTAAAGAAGGGGGAAGGGAAATGGAGAATGTGTATCGACTTCTCTCTTTTGAATAAAGCATGCCCCAAGGATTGTTATCCTCTGCCTCGAATCGACGCGCTGGTTGATTCAGCCGTCGGTTTTTCACTAATGAGTTTTCTAGATGCTTTTTCAGGATATCATCAAATACGCATGCACCCTCCGGACATCAAGGATGTCACCTTCATCACCGAGGATGGGTGTTTCAGCTACAACATGATGCCTTTTGGGCTGAAGAATGCGGGGGCCACCTACCAACGGATGATGGATCGGATTTTCCGAAAGCAAAAGGGACGGAACCTCGAGGTCTACGTGGATGATTTGATGATCAAAAGCCAAGACCTCAAGTCCCACATCGCGGATCTAGAGGAAACGTTTGGGACCATAAGAAAGTACAAAATGAGGCTCAACCCGTTGAAGTGCGTATTTGGGGCTAGCAGAGGAAAGTTCCTAGGACACCTCCTCACCCCATCGGGAGTAGAGCCTAACCCAGACAAGGTGAAAGCGATCCTAGAACTGGAGTCCCCGACAAATACCAAGGAGGTCCAACGTCTCACCGGCAAGTTGGCAGGGCTTAGCAGGTTTCTCTCTAGAGCAGGAGAAAGGTGTTCACCTTTCTTTCGGACATTGAGGGGGGGGGGAAGAAATTTGAGTGGACCTCCGAGTGCGAGAAGGCTTTCCTAGCCCTTAAGCAGCAGCTTACCAAGGCGCCGCTACTCCAAGGCCCAAGAGAGGGAGAGGTTCTATTCTTGTACCTGGGAGTGGGAGCAGAGGCGGTGAGTTCGGTTCTCATAAGAGAAGAAGGAAAGAAGCAATTCCCAATCTATTACGTAAGTAGGGTCCTCAAAAAGGCGGAGCTAAAGTACCCTATCCTGGAAAAACTAGCTTTTGCTCTCGTCATCTCCGCCCGGAAGCTCAGACCCTATTTTCAGGCCCATACAATCCAAATAGTGACGGACCACCCTCTCCGCCGTATTCTGGAAGGGGTGGAGCATTCGGGGAGGTTAGCTAAATGGTCGATAGAGCTCAGCGAGTTTGATCTCTCTTTCGTGCCTCGGATGGCAGTCAAGGCTCAGGTCGTGGCGGATTTCTTGGTAGATTACGTGGTGGAGGTCAAGGAGGCCGAAACGTCTCCCGTAGTGGCTTGGGAGATGCTCGTAGACGGGGCCTCGGGAAGGAATTCTTTTGGGGGAGGGATGGTTTTGACAAGCCCTGAGGGGACGCGGATCGAACAGGCCCTGAGGGTTCATTTCACCCTCACCAACAATCAAGCAGAGTACGAGGCCATTATAGCAGGGCTGAGGTTGGCCCGTGAGCTCGGCATACAAGACATCAAGGTTTTCACTGACTCTATGCTAGTGGCAGGGCATATCAAGGGAGAATTCGAAGTAAGAGAAGCCACCCTCCAGTTATACTTAACAAGGGTAAAGGGGATCATTGGGCAGTTCCGCAGTTTCTCGATTCAACATGTCCCAAGGGAGGAAAATACTCGGGCAGACCTGCTCGCCAAACACGGTCCTCGGGCCGGAGGAACCACGATGGAGCTCTTCAGACCCTCCATCGAAGAAGGAGAACTGATGGAAGTGGATCATCCGAGGTCCTGGATGGATCCGATTACCACCTACTTGATGACGGGACGTTTACCTGAAGGGGAGCTTGAGAAGAAGCAAATCCGGTACAAGTCAGCGTACTACCTGCTTAAGGAGGGGGTCTTATATCGCAAGACGTTGTCAGGCCTGTTGGCTCGGTGCATATCTGAGGAGGAGGTCGTGAGGGTGCTAGAGGAGATTCACTCCGGGGAATGTGGCAGCCACTCCGGGAGTCGGACCTTGGAGGCAAGGGTGTTGAGGCAAGGCTATTTCTGGCCCACCCTTAGGAAGGATGCCGAGGAATTCGCGAGAAGGTGCAGGAAGTGCCAGGAGTTCGCTCCTCTCCAGCTTCTCCCGGCCCAGAGGTTACGCACGATTACAGCTCCGTGGCCCTTCGCCATATGGGGGCTAGATCTGGTGGGTCCGTTCCCTCAAGCCAGTGGCCAAAGGAGATTTCTGCTAGTCATGGTAGATTATTTCTCAAAGTGGCTGGAGGTGAAGGCGTTGGCAAAGGTAACGTCCCAGGTGGTCAAGAGCTTTGTATGGGGGGAAATCATCTGTAGGCATGGGCTCCCTTTGGCTATTGTCACGGATAACGGACCACAATTTGCCAGCAGAGAGTTCGTGGATTTTTGTGTACAGCTGGGCATAGACCTTCGGTTTGCTTCGGTGCACCATCCTCGAAGCAATGGGCAGGTGGAGGCTGCGAATAAAGTCATCGTGAATCTCTTAAAGAAAAAGGTAGAAAACTTGAGGGGAAGTTGGGTGGAGCAGCTCCCCTCCGTCCTCTGGGCTTTGAGGACCACGCCAAGCTCGGCCACGGGAGAGACGCCGTTCAAACTTTCTCACGGTTCCGAGGCCGTCATACCTATCGAGTTTGAGGTTGAATCTCCCAGGGTGGTAGCCGCAAAAAAGGGAGACGAGGAATGGCTGGCAGACAACGAGGAAGAACAAAGGCTCTCCCTCGACTTGGTGGAGGAGTCTAGAAATATGGCATCTATCCGACAGGAGGAGGTCAAGCGCAAGATGTCAAGATACTTTGATAGGCACGTCAGAATCAAGCAGTTTGAGAGAGGGGACTTGGTCCTTAAGAAAGTGGATGCGGCAGGAAGAGGGGCTTCCGTCGGGAAGCTCAACCCCAACTGGGAAGGTCCATTTATTGTAAAAGAAGTCCTGAAATCAGGGGGGTACCACCTCCAAGATGTGGACGGGGCACCCCTCGATCGCGCCCGAAGCGGCGACGATCTAAAGCGATTTTATCCTTAATGCCTTTCTTTTGTGGTCATTTTCTATTCTGTACGGGATGGTGGTCTTTCATTTTTTCAATACTAACAAACTTAGCATGGCCTTCTGGTACCGCCACGCAATCGCAAGTAGCCGTCATCTCAAAGCAAGAGGATTCTGTTTTGGAGAGGAGACCCCGAGAAGACCCGCTGTCCAGGCTACCATCAAGCTGGCAGGTCTGTAGGCTCACTCGGCGGTTGGAGTTGGTTTTGGAGAGGAGACCCCGAGAAGACCCGCTGTCCAGGCTACCATCGAGCTGGCAGGTCTGTAGGCTCACTCGGCGGTTGGAGTTGGTTTTGGAGAGGAGACCCCGAGAAGACCCGCTGTCCAGGCTACCATCGAGCTGGCAGGTCTGTAGGCTCACTCGGCGGTTGGAGTTGGTTTTGGAGAGGAGACCCCGAGAAGACCCGCTGTCCAGGCTACCATCGAGCTGGCAGGTCTGTAGGCTCACTCGGCGGTTGGAGTTGGTTTTGGAGAGGAGACCCCGAGAAGACCCGCTGTCCAGGCTACCATCGAGCTGGCAGGTCTGTAGGCTCACTCGGCGGTTGGAGTTGGTTTTGGAGAGGAGACCCCGAGAAGACCCGCTGTCCAGGCTACCATCGAGCTGGCAGGTCTGTAGGCTCACTCGGCGGTTGGAGTTGGTTTTGGAGAGGAGACCCCGAGAGACCCGCTGTCCAGCTACCACGAGCTGGCAGGCTGTAGGCTCACTCGGCGGTTGGAGTTGGTTTTGGAGAGGAGACCCCGAGAAGACCCGCTGTCAGGCTACCATCAAGCTGGCAGGTCTGTAGGCTCACTCGGCGGTTGGAGTTGGTTTTGGAGAGGAGACCCCGAGAAGACCCGCTGTCCAGGCTACCATCGAGCTGGCAGGTCTGTAGGCTCACTCGGCGGTTGGAGTTGGTTTTGGAGAGGAGACCCCGAGAAGACCCGCTGTCCAGGCTACCATCGAGCTGGCAGGTCTGTAGGCTCACTCGGCGGTTGGAGTTGGTTTTGGAGAGGAGACCCCGAGAAGACCCGCTGTCCAGGCTACCATCGAGCTGGCAGGTCTGTAGGCTCACTCGGCGGTTGGAGTTGGTTTTGGAGAGGAGACCCCGAGAAGACCCGCTGTCCAGGCTACCATCGAGCTGGCAGGTCTGTAGGCTCACTCGGCGGTTGGAGTTGGTTTTGGAGAGGAGACCCCGAGAAGACCCGCTGTCCAGGCTACCATCGAGCTGGCAGGTCTGTAGGCTCACTCGGCGGTTGGAGTTGGTTTTGGAGAGGAGACCCCGAGAAGACCCGCTGTCCAGGCTACCATCGAGCTGGCAGGTCTGTAGGCTCACTCGGCGGTTGGAGTTGGTTTTGGAGAGGAGACCCCGAGAAGACCCGCTGTCCAGGCTACCATCGAGCTGGCAGGTCTGTAGGCTCACTCGGCGGTTGGAGTTGGTTTTGGAGAGGAGACCCCGAGAAGACCCGCTGTCCAGGCTACCATCGAGCTGGCAGGTCTGTAGGCTCACTCGGCGGTTGGAGTTGTTTTGGAGAGGAGACCCCGAGAAGACCCGCTGTCCAGGCACCTCGAGCTGGCAGGTTGTGGCTCACTCGGCGGTTGGGTTGGTTTGGAGAGGAGACCCCGAGAAGACCCGCTGTCCAGGCTACCATCGAGCTGGCAGGTCTGTAGGCTCACTCGGCGGTTGGAGTTGGTTTTGGAGAGGAGACCCCGAGAAGACCCGCTGTCCAGGCTACCATCGAGCTGGCAGGTCTGTAGGCTCACTCGGCGGTTGGAGTTGGTTTTGGAGAGGAGACCCCGAGAAGACCCGCTGTCCAGGCTACCATCGAGCTGGCAGGTCTGTAGGCTCACTCGGCGGTTGGAGTTGGTTTTGGAGAGGAGACCCCGAGAAGACCCGCTGTCCAGGCTACCATCGAGCTGGCAGGTCTGTAGGCTCACTCGGCGGTTGGAGTTGGTTTTGGAGAGGAGACCCCGAGAAGACCCGCTGTCCAGGCTACCATCGAGCTGGCAGGTCTGTAGGCTCACTCGGCGGTTGGAGTTGGTTTGGAGAGGAGACCCCGAGAAGACCCGCTGTCCAGGCTACCATCGAGCTGGCAGGTCTGTAGGCTCACTCGGCGGTTGGAGTTGGTTTTGGAGAGGAGACCCCGAGAAGACCCGCTGTCCAGGCTACCAGCGAGCTGGCAGGTCTGTAGGCTCACTCGATGGTTGGGGTTGGTTTTGGAGCATACCCTCATGGGTGGGGACTTCCTACAAGGAGAACTCATGATTTAGGCAAACAAAGGCAGGATCCTTATTCTTAAAAGAGAGGGGAGGCGTTGGTCTCTCAAGGTCGTCTCGCGCCCGGGGGGGTCCAAAAGTAAGGCGAGTGGAAGGGACACCATCCCCGGGCGAGTATAACGAGAACCTGACTACCCACGCCCAGAGCAAGGAGCCAGCTCTTCGGCCAAAAGGCGAGAGGAAATGACACATCCTCGGTGCGAGAGCATCAAGGGCTCACCCACTCGCATCACAGGTCAAGCTAGTCCTTCTAGCGACAGGCGAGATGAATCGTGACCCGTCTCGCAAATAAAGGAAAAAACTCCAACCACGGGGAAAAGGCAAAGGCAGAGAAAAAAAAAAGGGGGAGGCAAGATATCAAGCACAAAAATGTGTATATATATATATATGTAGAAAAGGCCTTAGTACAAAAATGCCTTAGTACAAAGTGTGCAAAAAAAAAGGGGGCGGACTATATGTAACCCTATTCTTCCGCACTGGAGGACGAACCGCTTTCCTCCTCGCCATAAATTTCTGGCACCAGGTGGCGGGCGGTAACATCCTCACAGCCTTCTTTGACGACTTCCATTTCCTTCATCATCTTTATAACCAGCTCGGCGGTCCGGATGTTGGCGTCTTTGCAGAGCTCCTCCACCTCGGCATGAGAATAGTGAGGTGGAGGAGGTTGAGGGATCACCCCGCGGGATGGCGAGAGGGCGGCCTCCTGAAGCCGAATGATCTCGGATTCCATGCCCTTAATTTCTTCCTCTAGGTGGGCTATGCGCGAGTGCATCCTATCGGCAGTCTCGGCATCCTGCGAAGGGATTATTCGTTAGAAAGAAGTTAAGGAAAAGCAAGGAAAAGGAGGGAGTTAAGGGTTGAGTGCTTACCACACCACCGCGAGCCTTGGCGAGGAGGTTTTCAGCCGTGGCCAACCTTTTTTCAAGATCTGTAGACTTCTCACGCTCCGTCGCTAAGTTGGCCTCCGATTCTCTCCATTTCTGATTGTTGAAAATTAGGCGACGCGAGAGCTGATGCGAGAGCTCTAGCGAGCGCAGATGAGATTGTGCGGACCTCATGATCAGGTCCCGCGAGGGCAGTTCAGCGGCGGGTCCTCGCTCTGAGCCGCCATAGAGTCCGAAGCTCAAAGAGAACGCGTGGGCCGTAGGACGGTCTCGCTCTACCCAAGGGGGAAGGAGAGTGGAGATGGAGACCCGATTCACCTCCTGGTCCCATATCAGGGTAGGGTCATCAGCTGCATCTGGGACCGAAGGACCCATGTTGAAATTAGGGTGGGTGGAAGGAGCCGGGCGGCTGGAGGAACTTGCCTCGCGAGTCGGAGATTTGGAGGACGAGGGGAGCTTGTCAACGGGAAGGGCAGGTTGACCCGTCTCGCCAATTGGCGAGACGGCCCGCCGATAGGGAAGCTGAGGAGGTGACTTAGGAGATTGGGATCCCAGGGAAATAGGAGACAAAGAGCCCGACACCTCCAGCACCGTAGCACGAACTCGTTTCGCTTTTCCCGAGGAAGGAGGCACTCCTTTCTTGGTCTTCGTCTTCTTTGAGGGGCTTGGGCGAGACGGAGCGGAGTCTTCGGCAGTTCTTTTCTTCAGGGGGGGGGCAGAGTATCCTTCGCCGCTTCGGTTGCCATTGTAGCTAGGGCAACCTCCTTGGAGGGCTTGATGCTACTTTTGTAAGGAGGGCGGACAGGAACAGTTCTTTCTCCTATAAGGGCGAGGCGAGACGTTTATAAATGCGGTTCGAAATAAGAGACAGAAATAAGGGAAAAAGAGAGGGAGGGTTTACCTTCGCCCGGAAGCACGGGGAGGAGGGAGTCGAGACCACGCCTCAAGAATTGAACTTCGAAGTTCTTGCCAGCGAAGAAGTCGCAGAGGAGCTTGTCCGTGCCGCTGACCTGTGGGGAGGTATAGAAAACTTCGGCTGGTGACACAGGCGCTCGCGGGATGCCCCCCATGTGGCCTCGAATGAAGACGAAGCGAGTGAGCCAGTGGTGGTTCTTGTTGGGCGTCTCGCACACTTTGAGCCCTTGCCCCGTAAAATAGGACACGCCGTCGGCGTTGGCATGGTAGATGAAAAGCTTACGGAAGGAGTTCAGGCTGAACTCGATTCGCTCCCGACGCATATAGCAGGCGAAGGCCACAAGGACCGAGATGGCGTTTGGATTCAGTTGCGCGGGGACAGTGCCGAAGTATTTTAAGACCTGTTTCACCTCTGGCCAGAGGGGCAACCTCAGCCCCGCCTCGAAATGCGAGACGGGGAAGGCGATTTCATCAGGATAAAAAGTATTAATCGATTCGCCCACCTTTGGGGGGCGGGACTCGAAGTCCGCCGGCAAAAAATCCCGAGTAAAGGCGTTGTATTCCTCCTCGGAAATCCGCCCGGGAGGAAAATCGTGGTCACTGAATCGCTTCCCGCATCGGCTTCGCCCTTCGCCTTCCTCAATCTTCCTTTTTCCCATGGTAGGCCGAGAAGGCGAAAGGAGAATGCGAGAAGAGTGGGCGAGATGAAGCGCCGGCGGAACTTGCTCGCAATAGGAAGAGAAAAGAGGGGTAAAGTGGGGGGCGCCGAGGTCACGAAAGCATGATCCGGGCCCTGGAGGTAGGGGGTATTTATAGCCTGTTAGGTAAGTAGGAAAAATAAGAGGAGGCAAAAAAAAAATATAATGCAGAGGAAGGGGAAGAGGCGGCCGTCCTTTTCTCTCTCCTAGCCTCGATTGGCGTGATCTTACGTGAATCCTCAAGCCGGGGGCGAGACAGTGCCATCGAAATATGAAAATAAAACGGTCTATTATCAAGGAAACTATTAAAAGAGGTTATTAAATTGTTCATCTCGCGTACAGCGAGCAGCCCATTCATGGGACCTAGAAGGTTCGGGCGTTAGCCGCGAGAGGAAACATTATTACAAAACACAGCAATACAAAGAAACTAAGGGCGCGAGACGGCGCGAGAGACTCAGTCCTTATGCCATCGCCAGCGCCCCCACCACGGCCCCTTGTGCAGGGAGGACGGTGGGGAAGGTGAAAAGCGCGAGCCGCGTCTACGCCACGGCGCGCGAGACGGAGCTGTTGGTCGACCCCGCTCAGAATCGCCTGGGGATCCGTCTCGTCTATCTCGATATCGGCATCAATTTCGGAGGTCAAGCGAGCAACTTCCACCTCCAGCCAGTCGATCCGCCGATCTGCAAAATGCTTGTCCTTTTCCAGATCTTGGATTATCAAGGCATGCTTCCGGAGCATTTCCGCCACCTTTCGCTTCATTGTTAAGGGGTCCATAGGATCGCCAAGGTAATCTTCGATCTCGTCCAAAGGAGGAGGAGGTGAGGAGGCTACTCGCCTCAAGCGCTCCTCAGCAGGCGAGTCTTCAGCAGATGAGTCCACTCGCACATCTGCAAAGTAAAAAGCAGAATAAGAAGGGCCATAATCAAAGGTATGCGGCGATAGAAGCCGAAAGCCCAAGGCAACAAAGTCCTAACCAGAGTGGCGAGAGGTCCCAGCAACATGGAAAGGCTCGCCTTTTTTCCCACCAAGAGTCGAAGGAGGAGTGGAGGGAGGAGGCGAGACGGAATTTGGGCGATGGTCGGCGAGGTGAGCTTGTGTGCTACCAGACTGATGGGGAGGCGCATGACTTTTCTGAAAACCGACAGCAGAAGGAGTAATGAAGGATAGATAACAAACGAGGGAGGTACACAATGATCTTACCTCTTTTCCCTTAGAAGGCGGTGAAGTAGGAGGGATGCGTCTCTCCGGAGGATCTGGAAAGGGTTCTCCCGACGGGGGGAACAAGATCAGTTGTCCTCGCCTTCTTCGGGCGAGAGGAAGAGGGCAGCGGGGAGGAAGAAGTGCGAACGGGAATGAGGTTTAAGGCCGCCGCGCTTGCCTTATTCCGCTGGCGCACCAACGCGATACGATCGCGGAAGCTCTTGCTAAGAGACATAGCAGCGGAATTAAAGGGGGGTAAAATCAAGAGAAGAGGTCTCTTGCACTCAAGAAGGATCCCAGTATTTATAGGCTCAGGAGGGAAGAGAATCCCACCTAAACAGAAAAAAAAGATTCCGCCATAAAGTCGCTAAGATGACATGAGCCTCGGTTGGACTTTTCTTTTCGAGCTTAGACAAACTCGAAAAGAGCGGGGATTGTGTACAACCTCGGGCTCACGAGAAAGGGCTCGGCGGATACGGGATTAGAGGAGTCCTCAGGAGGAAGCAAAGACCATTCACGCTAGGCGAGAAGGGGCCCAAAGATGGATCCACTCGCGCTAGGCGAGAGGGGTCCAAAGATGGATCCACTCGCGCTAGGCGAGAGGGGCCCAAAGATGGATCCACTCGCGCTTGGCGAGAGGGGCCTAGGTTGGGTCCGCTCGCGCTGGGCGAGAGGGACCATAGAAAAGGTCCATTCCCCTGGCAGGCGGGAGGTCGTAGGGAAGCTTTTTGGCGACAAGGGGTCTCGCCTACGAGATGGCGCTTTCAGCCGCGAGATGGCCCTCTCGCCGAGCACCGGTCCGGCAGAAAGAGTAAAGGCCAGTTCAACAACTGGGTGGGAACCGGTTCAATTGACAAACGGTTCATCTTTTTTAGCCTCCGAGGTTTTTTACCCTTTTACCCTGGGTGGTCTGCCTTTAGCCTTTCCAAACAGCGGAGTTCGGCTGTTGGCAGACCTAGCCCAGGGTATCTTAGTAATTTCACAGGTGCTTGTTTTGGTTATTTGCAGTTCAGATTCTGAGGCCTATAAATAGACCGGTAAGGTGTCTGAGAAAGAGGCGTTGAACCCTTCTCTCTCTCTCCTACTTAGACACCTAGCTCAGCATTGGCTAGGGAGGGGGAGAATTCCTGTTTCTCCTGGGTAAGAGGTGGGACCTCCAAGCTGAAAACCCCCGGTCTTTTCCTCTAAGGGTTCTGTTGAGAGCGTGGTCCAGAGAGAGTAGGCGTGAGCTGCAGTTTTAGATCCGAGCTTTAGGAGGAATTGGCCCTGTCGGTTCCAACAAATATGTAACTGTGAAACTGCATATGATATATGGCGTCTACTTGAAATTACTCATGTTTTACCTCGTAGGTGAAGGAGTCGAAGCTGTTCTGACTTGAATCTAAATACGAATAATTCCGGATGGAGATCAACGATGAAGTAGACAGCATGTATATATACGTCACCAAGATTGTCAATGCCTCAAGATCCCTAGGGAAGTGCTACTCAAATGGAGATCTTGTAAGGAAGATCCTGTGATCTTTGTCTCCTCGCTTCAACCCGAAGGTGACTGCGATTGATGAATCACATGATATCAGTACCCTGTAGATAGAGATCCTTATTAGAAACTTTAAGACACATGAACTTGAATTGAAGATTCAAGATGAGGAGTATCCCAGGGAGATAAAGAATAAGGGGCTTGCACTGAAGGAAACAAGGGAGAGAAAGGCTGTTGAAGATGATGGTGCTACCATAGTGATCTGGAAGTGATCAAGCATGTAGCCTCACTGCCAACTAAGTATGATCCTATCAGGGTCGCACATAAGATTGTGGAGAAATTGGGAGTTTGGATCTGTATGGTATAGCTCATATGATGAGAAAAAGGGACTGAAATATTTTAAGGCAAAAGCGTTGAGTGTGTTGAGACAAGTCAACGCTTTCGTCGAGTTTAGTGTTAACTCATCGAATGATGGCATTGATTGTGTTGAGTTGACTCACCGATTCGTCGAGTATCAAGTGTTGATCCGTCGACTGTCGTACTTAAGGGTTGAGTGTGTTGAGTCCAATCAGAGATTCGTTGAGTAAAGGAGTTTACTTGATGAGTCTGGGTCTTAGACATTGAGTGCGTTAAGTGCACTCAATGCCTTCGTCAAGTAAAGGGTTTACTTGACGAATCTGGCACTTAGGCATTGAGTGTATTGTATTCACTCAATGCCATTCGACAAATCTATCCTTTGGCGCAGAAGTTGTACACCATTCGACGAATGTCGTTCGACGAATGCAGTTGGACGAATCTAGCCTTTGGCGCAGAAAGCGTTAAGAGCTTTGAGTCCACTCAATTCTATTGCAGAGTCAAGCGATGACTTAGCTGAGGATGGAGTTGAATTCATCGTATATGCTATAAGATACACAATGATTCAATGAGTATAAATTGATACTCGACGATTTGTCATATATCCTATAGATATTTGACGATTTGTCCAAATAAACTATTGTCTTACCGAATGTCTATTTCGTCTAAGTCCAGGGTCAGCGATTAGTGACGGGCTGCTTTATTTATTCCCTTTGGGTATAAATAGGAAACATTAGGGCTTGAACAGTAAGCGATCACTCTTCTATCTAAGCACACAAGCCATCACTGTGCGAAAGACGGATAACCCTAAAAGCCGACGGAAGCGTTCCGTCGATCCCGTCGACGAGCCCGATCCCTATCCCGGTGAGTGCGGTCACCGCCTCTCCTTCAACAAACCCAGAAGTCTGTTGAGACGTTGAGTGTCCTTTCCCAACCTAGAGATTGTGCGACAAGTTCCTACGAGTTCTCTCGATCGCGTGGATTTCCTGTAGAGGCGCGGATATACTTTCTGCGCTCAAGACTCAAGCCTCTAGTGAATGGTTGGAATTTTTCTGGGGCATCTAGGTTGTGTATTGACTAAATCCCTCAAAGGTAATTTTATTAAATCATGCTCTACTTCTTGATTAATGAATATTGCTAGATCCAAACTCATTTGGGTTTTTCCTGTTCTTATTTCCGTTGCGTGCACAAGTGTTGTGTCATTCCCCAAAACCCAACAATGGTATCAGAGCCAAGTGGCCGACAATATTTATTGTTTCAGAAGTTGCTAAATCCATGGTGTGTAGATTTGGAGATTTAGAAGTGTTCTAAATGCCCAAGTCTAGTCTTGGATCTTCCCATGAACGCATGCAATTTTTTTGAAGTTTAATCATTAATAGTAACCGTCACTTTATTGGTTTGTGAATCTGAGCATGTGTTAGATTTTTAATCTCATGTGAAGTGATGAGCTTGTCTACTGTGTAAGTGGAGTTTGTGTTTATCATGTCCTATGCATGTAAATCTGAAAATTTAAAAAGTGTTTTGGATGTTCAGATTTAGCCTGGATCATCAAGTGTTGATGATCTTCTTGTGCACATCTGGGATGCATTTGTATTATGCTGGTTGAATTTTATTTGCTTAATGTGCACACTTGTTAAATATTAACCATGATTAAAGATTTAATCAAATATAAAAAAAAACTTAAGCAATATTAAGTTTTCGGATGCCTTCTGATGGATGACACTCTTCCAGCATCGATCGATAAAGTGTGGGCTTGCCAAAGCAAGGTGCATTGATCTATCTTGGTAAGGGTGCGAGCGGATAATTATTATATCCCACTGTCGACATCGGGTCAAGCTTAACTAGGTGACCTCAAAGGTTGAGTGCCCAGAGGCATGGGGTTGGCAGGAACCATATAATGGATGCGAATAAAGAGTTATTCACCAGCCATACAAGAATTTCATAGTTATATAATTGGCAAGCATTGCCTACCTAAATAGCTGCATTGTGAGAGAAAAACCAAAGCTGACTCATAGTATTAGTGAAATATGGATCTTGTCCACTAAGAGGGTTACTCGCTAAAATCTTCAAATTGATATCGAGGGTTATCAGTTTGATAAAAATAGTGGGAGTTATTTTGATTAAAGTCCAAATCAAAAGAATAAAATTATATTTTTGAAATGTAGTACTAATTTTCATTGCTTGTATCCTTGTTTTAATTTCCATGACAAGTGGTTCACACTCTACCTTGTCCCTCAGAGCAATCTTAGAGAAGGAAATGCTGAGTGGAAAATATTATTTGGACTAGTACAGGAACATGAAAATTGTTCTCATGCAAGAGCACAAGCTCTATGTTTTGGAAGTGGTATCCCCTGATGAGCCTGCCGGGAATGCATCCCGTGCTGATAAAGATGCTTACAAGAAGTATCTTGATGACACCTTAAACATCGAATGTCTCATGCTTGCGACCAGAAAATCTGAACTCCAAAAGCAACACGAGAGCATGGGTTGCAAGGAAATTGACTAGCATCTCAAGAAAATGTTTCAATGGTAAGTTCGTTAAGAGAGATTCAATGTCACTAAGGTGTTGTTCCAGTGCAAGATGGGAGCTCGGGACCTAGTAGGGACTCACGTGCTCAAGATGATTGGGTATATCAAGAACCTTGAAAGACTAGGTTTCCCTCTGGGTCAAGAGTTGGACAAAGTCCTGATCCTGCAATCGTTGTCGAACAGTTATGAGCAGTTTGTCTTAAACTATAACATGAATGAAATAGACAAGACACTGCACGAGCTCCTAAGTATATTGCGAACTACCGAGATAAACATGAAGAAGGCCAAGCCTGTTATCCCCATATTAATGGTACATAAAGGCAAGGGCAAGGTCATGGGATTCAAGAAGAAGGTGGTGCCTAAGTCTGGATTGGAGCCTAAGTCTTCAGCACTGAAAAAAAAAGGCTTGATGAAAGAGGGAAAGTGCCACCACTGTGGCAAGGCTGTACACTGGAGGAGGAACTATCCTTCGTATGTGGAGGGTATGCAAAAGATGAGGGGAGGTATGACTTTTGCTTCAGGTATATATGTTATAGAAATAAACCTTTCTGCTCCTTCATCCTGGGTATTAGATACCGGATGTGGATCTCACATTTGTATAAATGTGCAGGAACTGAGAAGGAGAAGATTGCTAAGTAAAGGAGAGGTGGACCTGCGCGTTGGAAATGGAATAAGAGTTGCTACTATTGCCATGTGGGTTTATCGTCTTGCTTTGCCCAGTGGGCTTATAATAGAATTAGATAATTGTTATTTTGTTCCTTCCATAACTAGAAACATTATATCCATTTCATGTTTGGACATGATGGGTTTTTCTTTTATTATTAAGAATAATTGTTTTTTAATATTAAGAATGATGTTTGTTATGGTGTAGCCCAAATGTTTAATGGTCTATATGTTTTGAACTTAAACCATCTAATCTATTATATTGAAAATACCAAAAGACTAAGAACGAATGACTCGAACAATACGTACCTTTGGCATTGTGGTTTGGGCCATATAAATGAGAAACGCATATCCAAGCTCCATAAAGATGGACTACTAGACTCATTTGATTACAAATTATTTGAGAGATGTGAATCTTATTTGTTAGGCAAGATGATTAAAGTACATTTCAATGGCTTCAATGAGAGGGTTGATTATCTCTTATGTATAGTACATAGTGATGTATATGGACCCATTAGTTCTTTTTCTAGAGGTGGTTACTTATACTTTGTTACATTTACTGATGATTTCAGTAGATACAGATATGTGTATCTTATGAAGTGCAAATCCGAAACCTTTGAAAAGTTCAAAGAGTTTAAAAACAAAGTAGAGAACCAGCTGAGTAAGAAGGTTAAAGCACTCCGATCTGATCGAGGTGGAAAAAACCTAAGTCATGAGTTCTGTGATCATCTAAAAGAGTGTGGTATTGTATCACAGCTCACTCCACCTAGAACACCAAAACATAATGGCGTGTCTGAGTGGAGGAATAAAACCTTATTAGACATGGTGCAATCGATGATGAGTCATGCAGATCTTCATGTTTCCTTTTGGGGTTTTGCTCTAGAAAATGCTGCTTTAACACAAAATCATGCACCAACGAGAGCGGTTCTAAAGACACCATATAAGATATAGACTGGGAAGCGTCCCAGTATGTCGTTCATTAAGATTTTGGGTTGTGAGGCATATGTGAGACGTCAAATGCCTGATAAGCTAGAACCTAAATCAGATAAGTGTTATCTTATGGGGTATCCTAGGGAAACCAAAGGGTATTACTTCTACCTACCGTCTGAGGGCAAAGTGTTTGTTGCGAGGACTGGTGTCTTTCTTGAGAAAGAGTTATTAAGTAGAAAGACTGCTAAGGTAGAACTTGAAGAAGTTCAAGAACCACAAACAGTGAATGAACTGGACTTGGAACCTGAGCAAAGACTACATGTAGTTGTAGCTGGAGAACCTACTCAGGAAACACAAGTTCCATATAGATCTGGTAGACCAAGGTTTGAGCCTGAGAGATATGTATTTATCATGTCACAAATAGGTAATGTGTTGCTTATGGAGCATAGTGATGAGCCTGCAACTTACCAAGAGGCTATATGTGGACCATACTGTGAGAAGTTTCTTGAGGCCATGAAATTTGAAATGGACTCCATGTATGAAAACCAAGTATGGATTTTGGTTGAACTACCAGAAGGGGTAAGACCCATAGGGTGCAAGTGGGTCTTCAAGAAGAAGACCGACATGGATGGGAATGTAAAGACATTCAAAGGGCGACTGGTGGCTAAGGGTTTCAAGAAAATTCATGGTATTTACTATAATGAGACCTTTCTCCTATTGCCTTGGGTTGAGTCCATCAGAATTCTGCTTGCTATTGCTACGTATTATGACTAAAAGATCTGGTAGAAGGATGTCAAAACCACTTTCCTTAATGGGAACCTCCTTGAGGAAGTATACATGACACATCTCGAGGGTTTTGTATCACCAGGTGAAGCCAGTAAAATATGCAAGCTACAGAAATCCATTTATGCACTGAAATATGCTTCTCGAATTTGGAATCTCATTTTGAAGAAAAGATCAAAGAGTTTGGTTTTATCAAAAACGAGGATGAATTGTGTGTTTATAAACGGATTAGTGGGAGCATATTATCTTCCTAATTTTGTATATAGATGACATACTGTTGATCGAGAATGACAAATCGACCCTGCAAGTTGTTAAGAACAACCTAGGGGACTGCTTTTCGATGAAGGACTTATGGGAAGTGACTTATATACTCTGTATTAAGGTCTATAGAGATAGATCGAAGAAGTTGCTGGGTTTGACCCAAAGTACATACATTGACAAGGTGTTGAAACGGTTCAGCATGCTTGAGTCCAAGAAAGGATTTTTTTCCTATGTTTCATGGTATGAGTCTCTCTAAGGACCAGTGTCCTAAGTCTTGTGAAGATAAGTACCGCATGAAGTTGATTCTATATGCTTCCAAAATTGGGTCAATCATGTATGCAATGATATGTACTAGACCCGATGTCTCTTATGCTTTGATCTTGACTAGCTTGTATCAGTCTGATCCTGGTGAAGGTCACTGGATAGCAATCAAGAATATCCTGAAGTACTTGAGAAGGACTATAGATACATTATTGGTATTCGGCAGAGAGGAAGAGCTCGTTGTAAGTGGTTACACAGATGCAAGCTTCCAAACTGATAGGGGCGATTCAAAGTCTAAGTCAGGTTTTGTGTTTTTCCTGAATGGAGGTGTTGTTAGCTAGAAGAGTTCCAAGCAGGATACAGTTGCCGATTCTACAGCAAAGGCCAAGTATATCGTCATTGCAAATGCAGCGAAGGAGGCTGTATGGATTAGGAATTTCATGGTGAGTTAGATGTAGTTTCTAGCATTATTAATCCCGTAGTTCTCTATTATGATAACAACGGTGCAATTGAACTTACTTCAGAAACTAGATCTCATCAGTGCTCCAAGCACATACTCTGGAGGTTCCATCTAATTCGATAGATTGTCGTTCAAGGAGATGTGAGCATATTCAAAGTGCCGACTTATGAAAATATTGAGGTTCCACTGACGAAGCCTCTCGCATAGAGAAAACATGATGGTCATGTTAGATCTATGGGTATATGACACCTGAGTGATTAGCTCTAGTTTGAGTCTTATGGATTATATGTTTGTTGGCTATTATTTTTCATTTGATGAATAAAAGTACTATATACATTCCTTTTTATAGATTTTGGCAAGTTCTTTTATTGTGTTATTATTTCAATTATGATAGAATAGTTAACTATAATAAATGCCCTTAGAATGTTTGCTTCCATATGTCAAGTAGTGACTTGATGTGAGAACCTATGATCCTAGAAGCTCCATTCTTGAAGATTCCCTGGTCATTGTATCATCTTAGAAGCTAAGGGAGATGATGATGCCTTTAAGACTAGCATGTGTTGATTGATGACCCATCCTCATTGGTCATGATATTGTTATATCAATTCATCACATGGGTACTTGTTATGAACAAGTTATACTGGACAGACCCAACGTGAGAATACTTTTTGGATAGTTAATAAACGTGTCACAAGTATGTCTCAAGTGGCAATGTGTTTGTGGTCCTTTGACCTGAAGTCACAGCTCTCATCGAGTGAGGAAGAGCGTACTTTGATGCCATCAAAAGTCTAGTCTTGAGAGAGTTTGATGATAAAGGTAGTTATTGGGTACGTTACTAATCATTTGGATGTTTTTCGTGTGAGCAAGATGGTATTTGTCCTCTTATATGACAAGAGTTGCATCCATATGCCCCTTGATGGAATGGGACTGAGAAAATGCATTGCCATGCTTGGTTGAATAAATATATGATATTGGGCTCACCAATTTCTAAAATTCCATTCTAGATCAGGAAACTAGGATTGAATAATTATGAGGGTGATACAGTCTATACCTCTAGTTCTATCCGATGTAAGGGACGAAGGGACATGAGAACACTATAACATTGGTCACAATGGCTTAAGAGTTTATAAACTATTACTATTTGGGGAGCAATAATGTATTACTAGATGCCACTCTTTGTTTGTGAATGTTTTGTTTGATACTTTTTAGATCAAGTGGGAGACTGTTGGTGCTACCATTGTGATCTGGAAGTCATCAAGCATGTAGCCTCACTATCAACTCAGTATGAGCCTATCAGGGTTGTACATAATATTGTGGAGAAATTGGGAGTTTCTATCTGTATTGTATAGCTCATATCATGAGCAAAAGGGACTGAAATATTCTAAGGCAAAAGTGTTGAGTCCGTTTAGACCAGTCCATGCTTTCATCGAGTTAAGTGTTAACTCGTTGAATGATGGCGTTGAGTGTGTTGAGTTGACTCAACGATTCGTTGAGTATCAAGTGTTGATTCGTCTCCTATCGCACTTAAGAGTTGAGTCCACTCAGCGATTCATCGAGTAAAGGAGTTTACTTGATGAGTTTGTGTCTTAGGCATTGAGTGCGTTGAGTACACTCAATTCCTTCGTTGAGTAAATGGTTTACATGGCGAATCTGGCACTTAGGCATTGAGTGTATTGTATTCACTTAACGCCATTTGATGAATCTTTCCTTTGGCGTAGAAGGCGTACTCCGTTCGACGACTGCCATTTGACAAATGCAGTTCGACGAATGCTGTTCGACGAATCTAGCCTTTGGCGTAAAAGCGTTGAGAGCTTTGAGTCCACTCAATGCATTCGCAGAGTCAAGCATTGACTCAGCTGTGGATGGCATTGAGTTCATCGTATATGCTATAAGATACTCAACGATTTGACGAGTATAAATTGATACTCGACGATTCATCATATATCCTGTAGATATTCGACGATTCGTCCAGGCAAACTATTGTCTTGACAAAGGTCTATTTTGTCTAAGTCCTGGGTCTATGATTAGCGATGTGCTTCTTTATTTATTCCCTTTGGGTATAAATAGGAACCATTAGGGCTTGAACATTAAGCGATCACTCTTCTATCAAAGCACACAAGACATAATTATGCGAAAGAAGGATAACCATAAAAGTTGACGGAAGCCTTCCGCCGAGCCGATCACAATCTCGGTGAGTGTCTCCGCCGCCTCTACTTCAATAGACCTAGTGTTGGAACTTAGTTCGGGCGGTTAGCCGAACAAGCCGACATGGTCTGTCCTGCCAATCTTCAAGCAGTTTATCTCAGCGAGCTGTTGGGATGTTTGTTCAGTGGAAGTCGCAACGTTCTGACAAGTTGGCGCTACTGCGGTTTAGATGTAAATCGCAGCGGTCTGGTGTAGCCGCAGCTGTCTGTATGAAGCTGCATTGGATGTCTGGAGTTTGGTTACAATAAGTTTGGCAGGAGTTCGTAGCTGCGGTTAGGGTGTTAGCCGCAATGATCTTGTGAAGTCATGATGGTCTGATTGAAACTGCAGTAGTGGTCTAATGGTTATCTTCTCTGCGGTCTGGTGGCAACCCGCAATATGCGGTCTGGTGAAAACCCACAGTATGCGGTCTAGTGGCTTGCAACAGCTTCAGCCTTGTGGTTAGTCGCACTACGGTCTGTTGGCTATCCGCTAGTGCAACTTAGCAGCTTGTCTGGCAGTCTTGTACAGATAGTGGCGGCCTTCTCTTATATCTGGAGGATGTAATGTTATGTTTTGTGTAGTGAGCGGTTTGTGCATGTCAAACCGCTCAGTCCGCGTGACTTGTATTTAGTCCCACATCGTGTATTCTATTCTCTCACCTCCCCAATTTTCTATAAATAAGGGGGCATACATATGTATTACTTACCTTTTTGGAGCAATAAATTTGCAGCTTATTTACCTCTTGTCCATTTTTCTCTCAGTTTTCTCCCCTTCTATTGGCTCACCCTCTTTTGATTATTATCATGTGTCTGATGCCTTGGTCCATACTTGGTTGGCTAATAGTTTGTCTGATGAATGTCTTCCTGTCATCTGACATGATCAGACTGTCAAAGCTGTATGGAATCATCTTGTTGATATATATTCCAAGGGGCTCAGACTTCGCGCATCTATACTCTATATGAAGATCTTTTTGCTCGTCCTGTTATGAATCCTGTTGCTGCTTATCAGGAGTTCCAAAGTCTTGGGGCTGAACTTCTTTAACACCATCCCTTTACTGTTGATCTTGCTGAGCAACAATAACATTTTCAGGAGCTCCTTATGTTTTGCTACTTGCTTCATCTCCCTGACACCTATGACATGATTCTTTAACAAAGTCTCGGTGAGGCCGCCAATCCGACTCTCGATGTTACTGCTGCCCGTATTTCTTCTATTACAACTCTACTTTAGTGTCCTTTGCTTCCCTCTCCCTCTCCTGATATTATTGCTCATCCTGCCCGTCATGATAATTCTGGTGGTCGAGGTGGTCGTACTGGCGGCTGTTGTTATTCGAAATTTCTTTGTTCTCATTGTGGTAAAACTGGCCAATTGATTGATCATTGTTAGGTCAAACACCCTCATCTTTGTCCTGCTTCTACTAATTCTGCCAAGAAGTCTACTACTTCTCTTATTAGATCTGGTGCTGCTCAGTTAGCTACCATGGGTATGTAGCTTATTGACTTTGGTGCAACCAATCATATGATAGGGAATTATTGGCTTTTTTCTTCTCTTACTTAGAGTAACCACTTGCCTCATGTTCTTATTGCTGATGGTTCTCGGTCCTCGGTTCATGGGTCTGGCACTATGCATGTTACTCCTTCTCTTAAGCTTCGGGACATTCTCTATGTCCCCAACTTTC
Organism: Platanthera zijinensis; assembly: GCA_039513925.1. NCBI lineage: Eukaryota > Viridiplantae > Streptophyta > Magnoliopsida > Asparagales > Orchidaceae > Platanthera > Platanthera zijinensis. The sequence continues at coordinate 86,859,600 of CM077080.1, forward strand.
CATGCAATCTTCTTTCTATTACTGCTCTTTGTAAGAAGTTGGGTTATGAAGCAATATTTACTACTTCTACTTGTGCTTTTCAGGTTCCTCAGTCCAAGGTTATGGTAGCTACTAGGACTGAGAGTGACGGCTTGTTCTATCTTGATACTTCTTCTGCCTTTTCTGCCTCCTCTCCTCTACTTAAGTGGCATCTTTGACTTGGACATCCTCCTCCTTAGATCCTCTATCAGCTTCTGCCTTATTTACCTCGGGGAGATTCTTCTCTTACTTGTGAAGCTTGTCAGTTTGTGAAACATCATCGTTTTACTTTTCCTGCCAGCAAAGGACGTAGTTCTTCTCGTCCGTTTGATATTATCCATTCTGATATATGGGTCCCTGCTCCTACTCAAACTTTTTGTAGGGATAGTTTATATTTTGTGACATTAATTGATGATTTTTCTCATTGTACATGGTTATATTTATTGTGCAAACATTCTGAACTATATTCCATTTTATTTGCTTTTTACAATGAGATTCATACACAGTTTGATACTTCTATTAAAATCCTTAGATCTGATAATGCTAAGGAGTATCTTAGTCATCAATTTACATCGTTTTGTATGGATCATGGTATTGTTCATCAAACCACTTGCCCTTATAAATCACAACAAAATGGTGTTGGTGAACGAAAGAGTCATAATCTGCTAGATGTGGCTCGGAGTCTTCTTACTCATATGTATGCTCCCAAGTCTTATTGGGAGCATACAGTTCTTCTCTATTGTTTTCTTATTAATCATGTTCTGTCCTATGTTATCGGTGGGAAGACTCCCTTTTCTATCATGCATCCTGATGCGAACCCTTTTCCTTTGTCTCCATGTGTTTTTGGGTGCACTGCATTTGTTCATTCTCCTTCTTCTGGTTACGACAAACTGTCACCACACTTGATTAATTATATCTTTCTGGGCTATTGTCCAACTCAGAAAGGATACAGGTGTTATGATCTTGTTCTCCGCCGGTAGTATGTTTCTGCCAATGTCACTTTCTTTGAGAATGTTCCATTATTTTCCCCTTCATCTGTTCTTCCTTCTTCTAATGATTCAGTTCCTTCTCCTCTTATTTCTGCACCTTATCCTAAGCCTACTATTTCTTCTTCTACTTTTGACTCTCCTGCTCTACGTAATTCCTCTATTGAGCCGTTGCCTATGGTTCCTAGTTTGCCTACCTCTCCTTCCGATGGACCTCAGCAAGTAGACAAGACTGATCTTGATCTTCTGATTTCTCTTAGGAAAGGTGTTTGTTCGTACACTCAGCATCCACTTGCTGGTGTGGTATCTTACACCAGATTGTCTTCTCGGGCACAGAGTTTTGCTTTTGCCCTCTTGGCCAATTTTCTTCTTGCGTCTTATCGTGATGCTCTGATTATTCCACATTGGATAACTGTTATGGATGAGGAGATGAAAACTCCAACTGAAAGGGGTACTTGGTCTCTTGTTCCTACACCTCCTAGAGCTGATGTGGTTGGATGTCGTTGGGTATTTGTTATCAAGTATCTTCCTGATGGTACAGTTGATCATTACAAAGCATGTCTTGTGGCCAAAGGATTTACGCAAACATATGGTGTGGATTTTTTTGATACATTCTCTCCTGTTGTCCGAATTACTACGATCCGTGTTCTCTTTTCTTTTGCTATGAACACAGATTGGGAAATGTCAACGTTAGATGTCAAGAATGCCTTTCTGTATGGGAATTTGAATGAGATAGTTTATATGGAGCAACCTCCTGGGTATGTTGCTCAGGGAGAGTCTCAGGTGTGTAAGTTAGAGAAAGCCATCTATGGTCTTAAATACAGTCCGAGAGCCTTGTTTGATAAGTTTAACAAGGTTATTTCTGTTGCTGGGTTTGTTCGAAGTGTTGCAGATCACTCTTTGTTCATTCGAAAAAACTTATCTGGAATGATAATTCTAGCGGTGTATGTGGATGATATCCTTCTTACTGGGGATGATAGGAAAGACATTGATATGACAAAGCAGCATCTGCTCTGGCATTTTGTTACGAAGTATATGGGGTCTACTAAGTATTTCATGGGGATTGAGATATCTCGAAAACATGGATCTATCGTTCTTTTACAGAGGAAGTATGCTCTTGATCTTTTACAAGAGATAGGTCTTCTTGGAGCTAAGCCTGCTCGGTCCCCTATTGCTGTTGGAGATGACAAATGCTAGAGTGAGTCTTCTCCTCTCATTGAAGATATCACCAGGTACAGACCTCTTGTTGGTAAACTCATCTTTTTTACTGTTACAAGAACAAACATCTGCTATGCGGTTGGGAAAGTAAGTCAATTTATGCAAGCTCCCAGGGAGTGTCATTTGCAGTCAGCTCTGAAGATTCTCGAGTATTTGGAAGGTGCTCTAGGGAAAGGGATCATGTTCCAGAAAAGGGGACATTTAAAAGTAGAGACTTATTCTGACGCAAGCTACGCAAATGATAATGGCGACAGGAAGTCAACATCTGGTTTTTGCACCTTTATTGCAGGAAATCAAGTCAGTTGGAAGAGCAAGAAGAAGGTTGTAATTGCCATATTGAGTGTAGAAGCAGAGTATAGAAGCATGGCTCTGATTGCTTGTGAGCTGAAGTGGATTCGAACTCTCTTACTGGATCTGGGAGATTTTTATGATCACCACCTACCGATGTTCTATGACAATAAATCAACTATATACATTTCGAAGAATTCGGTCTTTCATGAGAGGACGAAGCATATTGATGTTGATTGCCACTTTATTAGAGAAGAGATTCTGAAGAATCAGATATGCACTCTATTCGTTACTTCTGATAAAGAGCTGGCAGATTTCTTCATGAAACCGATTACTTCGTTCAAAGTGGTTTGTGGCAAGCTGGGCATGGTTAACATATATGCTCCAGCTTGAGGGGGAGTGTTGGAACTCAGTTCGGGTGGTTAGCCAAACAAGTCGTCGCAATCTATCCTGCCGATCTTCTAGGAGTTTATCTCAGCGACCTGTTGAAATGTTTGTTCAGTGGAAGCCGCAGTGTTCTGACCATTGGGTGCTACAGCGGTTTAGATGTAAATTGCATCAGTCTGGTGTAGCTGCAACTATCTGTATGAAGCCGCATTGGATGTCTGGAGTTTGGTTGCATCAGGTCTTGTAGGAGTTCGTAGCTACGGTTAGGGTGTTAGCCGCAGTGATCTTGTGAAGTCATGGCGGTCTGAATGAAGCCGCAGTAGTGGTCTAATGTTTATCTTCTCTGCGGTCTGGTGGAAACCCCCATTATGCAGCCTTGTGTCTTGCAGCAGCTTCAGCCTAGTGGTAAGCCGCACTGCGGCCTGTTGGCTATCCACAGGTGCGGCTTAGCGGCTTGTCTGACGGTCTTGTATAGATAGTGGCAGCCTTCTCTTGTATCCGGAGGATGTAATGTTATGTTTTGTATAGTGAGCAGTTTGTGCATGTCAAACCGCTCAGTTCGCGTGACTTGTATTTAGTCCCACATCGTGTATTGTATTCTTTCACCTCCCCCATTTTGTATAAATAAGGGGGAATACCTATGTATTACTTAACTTTTTGGAGCAATATAATTTGCGGTTTTTTACCTCTTTTCCGTTTTTCTCTCATTTTTCACTCCTAGTAGTCTGTGGAGACGCTGAGTGTCCTCTCCCAACCTAGAGCTTGTGTGACAAGTTGCTACGGGTTCTCCTGATCGTGTGGATTTTCTATAAAGGCACAGATATACTTTCTGTGCTCAAGACTCAAGTCGCTAGTGACCGGTTGGAATTTTTCTGTGGTATCTAGGTTGAGTATTGACTCAATCCCTCAAAGGTAATTTTATTACAGCATGCTCTACTTCTTGATTCATGAAAATTGCTAGATCCGAACACGTTTTGGTTTTTCTTGTTCTTATTTCCGCTACGTGCACAAGTGTTGTATCATCCCAAAAAACCCAACAAAAGAATCTGAGGAAGATGACGAGGAAAGCCTCTAGGTCCGGTAATTCCAAAGGTTCATGAAGAATCCCAAGAGGTAGGGAAAATTTAAGAAAATCCTGAAGAGTGGAGCTGAAGAAGACAGGAGGTGGAACAAGCCATCAAAGGAGATGGAGAGAAATGATGAGAAGTCCCAGCCTCAGTGCTATCATTGTCACTAGCCTCGTAACATAAAGAGGGAATGTCCAAGACTTCAGAAGGAGGAAAAGGAGAAGCAAAATCGGCACAAAGGGCAGAAGAAGGTGTTGAAGGCGCTAACTTGGGACGAGGATGGATCTGATGAGTCAAGCACATATGACTCGAGAAGTGAAGATGAGGCAAATCTTTGCCTCATGGTGAGAAATCAAGTTGAATCTGACAATGAGTCAAGTGTCCAGAGCGACACTGAGGTAACTCCACCCTCTTATAATGAACTTCTTGAGATTTATGAACACCTATGTGAGAAGTTAGATAGTGTTATACTTGAGAAGAAGTCCATTCGAAATGAAAACAAGAGAATTAAAAAGGACTTACAAAATTTAAAACATGAGTTAATAAAATGTGGCAAAGAGAAGATCGAGTGTCTAGAGTGTCCTCACTTGATGGCAACGATCGAAGAGCAAAAAGCAAGTCTCTCCAAGACATTATTAAAATCCAACAATCTCACCAATGAAAATAATGTCTTGGAGAAAAGACTTCAAATGTCTCTTGCCAAAATAGAGGAATGTAAACAATAGTTCGCCAATCAGTGTGTTATGCTAGTTCTTAAAACACCGCCCTAAAAGCGAGGATCCATGATCTCAACTATGCTATCCAGAAATTTGGAATAGGGAAAAAATCACTGAAAATGTTGTTTGGTGCACAGTGTCTTGGATCTTGAAAATTTGTACTAGGATATGTAAGTCTGACGCTACCACCGAGCAGCAATCATAGTCAAGCTAAGACTAAAACAAATCATAAGAAATTACACAATAAGATCAACAGTTCTTAAGGGTTGTCCCAATCCTCAAGCACGAGCTCTAAGAACATAATAAAGGCAGCATCCACTGCATATGCTTTATGTACAAATTGTTAGAGTTTTGGTCACACATCTGGGTCATGTCTGAGTAAAGGTAACAAGAAATCTAGGCATGTCTAGCTACCAAAATCTTCTACCTATTGTATGGGTAGAACAACTTGGGTAACCAGATCTTTACTATCATCTTCTTTTTAGGTGTGTTGGCAGGCTAAGGACAAGGAGAACTTGAGGTACTTGGACTCCGGGTGTTCCAAGCACATGACATGAGATAAAGACAAGTTCCTTAGCTTGTAGAAGAAGAAGGGAGGCATGGTGACATTTGGGGACAATAGCAAAGGACGCATGCTTGGAATTGACACCATAAGTAATAAAGCATTTTCAAGTTCTAATGTGCTATTTGTAGAAGGACTTAAGCATAATTTAATTTTTATTAGTCAATTATGCGATAAGGGCCTAAATGATATATTTGAATCCTCTACAAACACCTGCAAAATTATAGATGCTAAAACTAATAGAGTTTTACTTGTTGCTCGTAGAACCCATAATGTTTATACTGTTATATTTGAGGATATATCTGCTTCGGATTTGAAATGCTTAGTTACCAAGAATGTGGAAGTAGATCTTTGGTATAGGAGACTACGACACTCAGGAAGTAAACTTATTTTCAAACTATCGAAAAATAAACTTGTTCGTGGACTTCCAAAAATAAGTGGTAGTTTAAACTCTTTATACGCTCCATGTTAAAAAGGGAAATTCATTAAAACCTCATTCAAAGTAAAAATGATATTTCCATGACTAGACCACTTGAACTCATTCACATGGATCTGTTTGGTCCTCTTAGTACATGTACTCTAGGTGGAAAATGATACACCTTTGTTCTTATTGATGACTAATACTGTTATTATTGGAGGAAATTCCTTACGAACAAATCTGACACGTTCCTTGAGTTCACTAATTTATGCACTAGACTCCAAAATGATAAGGGACTAAAAATAAAATGCATAAGGTCAAATCATGGGGGGGAATTTGAGAATGGAAATTTCACGAACTATTGTAATAATTTAGGAATTAAACACGAATTCTCAGCCCCACGCACTCCTCAACAAAATAAGGTGGTGGAATGAAAGAATCGCACGCTTTAAGAGTTAGCACGCACAATGCTCGCTGAGTTCGTCTTGCCACGATATTTTTGGGCTGAAGCGGTTAACACAACATGTTATGTGATGAACCGATTCATGCTTCGCCCCATTCTTAAGCTAACTCCGTATGAGCTCTGTCTCAATAGGAAGCCGTCAGTTTCATATTTTAGAGTCTTCGGTTGCCCATGTTTTATTCTAAACACTAAAGATCGGTTAGGAAAACTTGAAGAAAAATCAGACCATGGCATATAATTAGGATATTCTAGTATGAGTCATGCATATAGGGTCTATAACAAATGAACCTTAGTTGTTGAAGAATCGGTTCACGTCCACTTTAACAAAAATTCACCAACAATAGTCCTTAGGTAAAACAAAGAGTAAATTGACGACGATGCACAGTTAGAAGCTAAGAATGAGGAGAAAGAAGTTTTAGATGAAGTTCTAATTCATGTAGATGAATATAGGCCTCCAAGTACTCTAAATTTCTTAAAAGAGAATCCACGAGAACTAGTAATAGGAGAGCCCACACATGGGATTAGAACTCGATTGGAATTACATGAATCCTTTTTGAACTTGTGTTTCATATCTTAAATTGAACCCAAGAACATCTCAAAAACCTTAAAGGATGAATCGTGGTTCTTGGCTATGACTGAAGAGTTAAACCAATTCGAGAGAGGTAAATTCTGGGTGTTAGTGGAGCGTCCGGATAGCCATACTATTATTGGTTTGAAATGGGTTTACAAGAATAAAATTGATGGTGACTCTAGGATAACTAGAAATAAAGCTAGGTTGGTGGCACAAGGTTACTCGCAGATAAAAGTCGTGGATTTTGAGGACCAGTTACACGTCTTGAATCCATTTGTATGTTCTTAGAATTTGCAAGTTTTAAACAAATTAAATTATATAAAATGGATGTTAAAAGTGCTTTCTTGAACATATATATTAAGGAAGAGGTGTATGTCGAGTAACCACCCGAATTTAAGAACGATTACTACCCGAATCACGTATACAAGTTGGTGAAAGCCTTATACAGATTAAAGCAAGCACCCCATGCTTGGTATGATAGGCTTACGACTTTTCTACTAGGACATGGGTTTAGGATGGGTAGGGTAGACATAACTTTCTTTGTGAAGCACGAGAATCTTGATTTAATTCTTTTACAAATTTACATGGATGATATTATTTTTCGCGCAACAAACGATAAATTTTGCAAAGAAATTGTCACTTTATTGCAGTCTGAATTGGAAATAAGCTTAGTTGGAGAGTTATCTTATTTCTTATGTTTTCAGATTTCTCAATGTAATGATGGAATCTTTATAAGTCAAACGAAATACATAAAAGATATGCTTGTGCGATTTGGATTTGAGAATCTGAAACAAGTCAAGACTCCAATGTGTTCCTCTCTAAAATTAGGAAATGATGAAAGTGGCATTTCGGTGGATCACATTGTCTTTAGAGGAATGATTGGATAACTACTCTACTTAACTGTATTTGGGATCGATATTACATTCGCGGTGTGTCTATGTGCTAAATATCAAGCCAATCCTAAAGAATCACACTTGAAAGCGGTTAAACATATCTTTAGGTATCTTATAGGCACCCAAAATTTTGGTCTTTGGTACCTACATACCACTGATCTCACACTCCACGGGTACTCCGACCCCGATTATGCTGGATGTTCACTTGATCGCAAGAGCACGAGTGGTACCAGTCACTTCCTTGGTCCGACACTAGTCTCATGGTCAAGTAAAAAACAAAACTCGGTTTCCCTCTCTACTACTGAAGCCGAGTTTATTGCCCTAGGGAGTTGTTGCGCACAAACACTTTGGATGTCTCAAATGTTAGAAGACATTGGCCTAATTTACAGAAACGTTACTCTTAGGTGTGACAACAAGAGTGCCATAACTTGACAAATAATCCAGTGCATCACTCACGGTCAAAACATATTGACGTTTGTCATCATTTCATTCGGGATCACATTAAGAAAGAGAAGGTGAGAGTAAGCTTCATTGGCACCGACGACCAACTAGCTGACATATTCACAAAACCCCTCTTAGATGCGTGTTTCTCGTTACTTCGACTCGAGCTGGGTGTTTTGGATCTTTCTTCCTAGTCAAGGTGCATTTGTCTATTTTTATTTCTTTGATTATTTTTTATTTCTATTTTCATTTTTTTTAAAAAAAATATTTAAATAAAACAAAAAAATGGAAAAAGCAAAATCATGTCTTTGCCTATTTACTTTCTACTTTTGCGTTGTTTTTGCTTGATTTGTGATTTATTTTATTTATTTTGTCGAATCTTTAAACAAAAAACAAAAAATATATTTATAACCCAAAAATAAATAAAAAAACTGTGTATTGATCATTCTTAGGACACGCATGGCTAGAACTTAGAGCATAATGACTACGTACAATGTTGGACTTTGGCATGTTAATCCCTATGAACATTGTCTACATATATCATGATGTATCGAATCTATAGGTGCTTAGCAACTAAGTGCGAGTAGATATGTTAATGTTCGTTGAATATGCCTTTAGGTTTGTGCGAGGATTTAGATAGAGGAATGACGTTACAATATTCACACATCCCAATACTGAGCACTCTTGTAGAATTTCTATGCTTACATGCTATAACTCGTGAAATTGTGTCTACCATGTTAGAAATGACTTGAAGAATCAATGTCACGATACATATGCATTTTTATAAAGGGTAGAATTTTGGGGATAATCTCTAGTGGTCATGTCCTGTGTATACAATTTAAAGTGTATTTATCTATGTGGGTAGATTTTGATTGATTTTGGGTCCTTGAAATCCAAACAAAACAAATTTTTGAATTTGATAGCTCAACGCGTATAAATAACAAACAATGAATTATATCAAGGCTTGAGTCAAGGATACCCCCCAATCACTACTCACTCCTCCTGATAAGTCTTGATTAGCATTGTGAGGATGAGCACCTTGGTCCAAAAATCATTTTGATCTTGTGCAAAGACTAATACCTTAAGCTTATGTCCACTAGTTCTAGTCTTTATATCTCGTAGATAGCACCATGACGTGAATTTTCACCTTATTTCTCTCGCGATAGAATTTTTACTTACGGAGATAAACCATGTAAAGAATGTTCACTCTACTTGGTGTTTGTCTTCTGATGCTACATGTTCAGACATCATTGCTCTATCTAACGCTTCCATGCATAAGAATTGGACTGACATTACACTATATATCTATAGCACGCAAGTTCGAGCACACAATTTCTATTCATGACTTGTACAATGTTTCTCTGCATTAATTTTATAACTCTTATAGCATTGTACTCTACATTATTATGTGCTTAGTCTACTTGTGTTGTCCAATATTTTGTAACTCTGAACGGTTATTTAAAATTACTTCTACATACTACACTCATTCATGTGACCTTTATGCTTAATATTCTCTGATTTCATGCTTGGTCACCCCTATTATTTTCACCTCTCCTTTCACTTTCGATGACGTGCACTTTTACTTTCTTCCTCATACTCATTATATATTGCATTCCATTTCTATCATACATGTGTATGTTAGTTTATGGTCTAGCCCGTCCCCTTTCGATAATACCAAAGGGGGAGAATAGATGATTCATGAGTCATGGGTAAGTATAGATCACATGTAGGGGGCGCTTAGTTCACTGTGTGCACGTAGATAGGGGGAGCATGTAGAACACATATATAGGGGGAGTGTGTGTGTATGGGAGCAATATAGACCCTTGAACCTGAGCTTTCAAAACTCTCTTATATACATACAATGTATCATGCACTTCATTATTATACCTCATGAACGGGACTTAATATTATCAAAAGGGGAAGATTGTTGGAGTCGACGGTTCATATATCCTTAGTTTGATAATATCAACTCCCATATTATATTTCATTACATCTTGTGTTTGGTAGAGTGAGGAGGTTTATAGGTCCAAGAAATATAAACTCCTCAAGAACCTACCGCCGAGGGGTTGTAGCTAACGCTGAGCGGTAGCCATAATTAAATGGCCAAGTTACTCGGGAATCTACCATGCCGCACTAGTCCTACCGCCCACGCTAGCTCGAGGAATTAATTCGTCCAGGCTCTCTAAAACCTACCACACAGGCGATAACTTGATACCCAACCGCGGTAGACCACTCAATGATCTTCAAGATGAAAGCATCGAGATGACTGTACTACCTCTGGGTGTTATCTTCATACCGCACCGCGGTAATGCACTCAACAATCTTTAAGATGAAAGTGTCAAGATGACTAGACAACTGCCATGCTCTATCTACCTACAGCACCGCGCTAACATTAGAAAAAGGAAAATATTTGTTTTGAATATTTTTCCAAATTGGGAGGACAGTTGTCAGGATCAACCGTATGAACCTACTGCCAGGTGCTAGCCTTACCGGCAGCGGTAGCCTATTTTTACAAAGACGTATAAAAAGGCGCCTCGTTTTCTATGTTCCTAACCAAGATGAAAAAGAGACTCAGATCTACATCTCCTAGGGTTCGGCCGCCTCTCTATGGTTCGTTCCGCTATCTATATCAAAGTAAAATAAGACCGTCTCCCTCCTGTTCGCGCAACAAGAGCTCTGGAAAGCAAAGAACTACATCAACTATGAAGAGACGACTAGTTTCAAGCACACGAAGATCTCAAGCACTAGCCGTGTTTTGCTCGACGGAGGAATATTCAAGGGTGAGATTTTAACCTTTTAAATCCTTTAAACTTTTGCTATAATCTTTCTCATTTCTCTATATTCTTGTGGTGAGGGAAATCGACCGGGGAAGGTCATCGAAATCCGGGGAGGATTCTAAAAGTGAGGGTAAGATCTATCTTTACTCTAGAGGGGGGTGAATAGAGTATTTTTAAAATAATTTTGCAAATTAAAAACTAATTGGCAGTGGAAGACTTAATTTAATTATAGTGTATTGTGCTCACAGTAAACAAAATAAAGTAAAGCAAGAAACTAATTCACAGCACACAGCAAATAAAACACAGGCAACCAGAAGAAACAAGGAGCTATAGTGGTTCCCCAATCAACCTGGCTACATCCACTCTTCTACCACCCTAGGTAGGAATCCACTGCAGGATGAGTTGATCAGGTTTCCTGGGCACCAATGAGCTTTTGATAAGGTGCTCAAACACCAAACCTGATTTTTTGATCAGGTGTCTTGCCACCACTGAGTTTTGACAAGTTCTCAGGAACCAAACACAAAACTTTTGAAGGGAGTTTTAAATAACCCTTTTACAGCAAAAGAATATAAAAGGAGAGAAGATGTTCTTCTCTGTCAACAATCAATGAGAGGACTAGTGGATTGATGATGTCAAAGCTCCCCGTGAGATTAGCAGTAGGTCAGGAGAAGAAGTTTTGCACAGGGTGATAGGCCTTCAGTAAGATGAGATCTCCAGCAAATGATTATTTCAGCAAAGGCTGAAATATGTTGTGTCTGGAGTCTTGATTTATGAAGCCTGGAAAGCTTGAGTCAGAGAGGAGGTCTGAAAGAATAGAAAGAATTCTTCTCTATGTGTTGATCTCCTTCTCTGTTCTATTCCTTGTGTTCTGTAAGAACTCTAACACTGTAATCCTGTAGTTCTTGTGTGTGTCTGTCTCTTAGATGTTATTCTTGGTTATTGGTTCTCTATCTCTATATTGTTCTTAAATTATATATTGAAAATCCAATCTTCTAGATAGTCGTTAGCCAGTCATAAATGACTTTCCTTAATTGATAACTGTCTCTGGAGGAAAGTCCTAAGAAACATTCTCTTTTAGTCTCCTTGAAACTTTCTCCAGATTGATTGAAATGGCTATAAAATCTTTTGTATTAAATGCTGGAGATTGAAGAAATTTGAATTCCATAATAAACTGATTTGAAATCCAGAAATTGTCGATCCCTCAAGAAAATCGTCGATCTGAGCTCGACTATCGTCGATCTGAGCTCAGAGATCTAGATTTTGACTTGAGACAGAAATCGTCGATCTGAGCTCGGAGATCATCAAACCGAGTTCGACGCCTCGTCGACCTGAGCTCAGAGATAGTCGAATAGAGTTTGACGCCTCGTCGATCTGAGCTCGACGATAATTGTCAGTCTTTTGCACTTGTATTCTGTACTAGGAGGTCTTGGGGGCAACTTTTAAACCTAAGTTCTAAGCCTTAGACCTATTCTTGTTGACCTTTAAATCTATATTATGAGGTCAAGACACAATCCTATGGACATAGTGATCCTTACCCAAATCAGTAATAGGATGTTCCAACAATCTCCCCCTATTTGGGTTAGGATTACTATTTACATGATTTAGGAATTAAAAAGTATACAAGAAGAAACAAATACAACATTGCAGAAGATTAAATAACAGCATTGTAGAAGCATATGAATAATCACACAGATTGTTCAGAGAGAGATATATATAGTTCATTATTACACTATCGGTCCTTTTCCTTGCCCTTTTTAAAAGGATATCCCTGTTGGGGTTTTCAACTTCTCTCTTAGATCTTCTGTCATCAACAGCACCAAGGGTAGTTTGAGATTTGGCTCTAGGGACCACTGCCTCTGGGTACAATTCCATGTATCTTTCTTGATCAAAGAATTTTCTAGAAGAATATCTTTCAAGCTCTTTCTTTCTCTGTTCAGACAATGTTGAAATATTGGAAGTGTCTTTTCCTTGTTCTCTAGCTTTCCTTATCTGATCTAATGCAGCTAACTCATTCATTCTTGCTATCCAAGAGACTGGGTTGTTCTCTGGATCTTCATAAGGTAAAGGTGGTTCATATCTGTTAATAGTGTCAAAAGGAGGAGCTTTTGAGGGAACACTTTCTTTGAGCTTATAAGGGAATGGACCAGTAGAAGTATCACTTGAAGCAGCTGGTCTTTTCCTTTCATATGGTCTGTATCTGGATTGTCCTCTAGAATATACTTGTTGATCTCTCTGATTACCTCTTTGTTGACTTCCTCTTGAATGATTTCCCCTTGAGTTGTAACTTCTTGACTGAGAACCTCTTGCTTGAACATGAGACTGGGCAGATATTTGAGTAGAGATATTTGAGGCTGAATTAGCACTGGATCCTGCACCATGAGAAGGAGGAGGAGGAGGAAGAAATGGAAGAGATCTTTCCTTGCTTTTCTTTTTCATTGCCTTCAGCTGATTTATAGAGTATTGCATCCAGGATTCTGTTATTGGACAATCATGCAATATATAGTAAGGAATATCATTATCAGAAGTGGCTTTCTCTGCAGGAACTTTCCTCATAGCTTTACTTCTAGCTTTCGTCTTCCTTGCAATAGTTGCAAAGGAATCCTCAGAATCAGTCCTGTATTCATCACTTTCAGAACTCTGGGGATTGTCATACAGATCATCAATCCTCTTTATGTATTCCTATGGAGCTTTAGAAGGAGCAGCATGAGCAGTAGGAGCAGGAGCATAAATAGTAGCAGGAGCAGGAATACTGACAGTAGGAGCAGAAGTAGAAATAATAACAGTAGCAGCAGCAGCAACAATAGAAACAACAACATTAGCATCTAAAGCAATAATAGCAGGCTCTGAATCAATATCATCAGACTCTGAAACACTAGCCTCTGTGATTATCATATCATTATCAACATTATCAATACAAACATCCGCAGCAGTAATTTCCACAGTCTTGATTGAATTGATATATGATAATATAAAGCTGGGATCACAGTGAGAAACAGGCATAATGGCCTTAGTAAGATCTTCAGCATCTTATGATGGAAGATATCTGTTTTAGAGAGCATCAAAATCTCAAAGCAGTGACCTGAGGTCAACTGTATTGAAAGATGGAACAGGAGCTGGAGCTTGAAGATCTGGCACTTCTTCTGAACTTTGCATGAAGTCTGAATCTTCAGCAGGCAGCATGACTACTTCATTGGGCATCTCCCCCTGCCTGGATTCAGTGGAAACTGGATCTAGGCACCCCAAAGAAGGGATTGCTTGAGTAAGATGGGAAGAAGAAAGCCTTGCAGATAAATCCTGGATGGATTTTAAAAGAGGAGCCAAGGAGGCTTCCAACAGGAGTGTTAGCCTGGGAGCTAACATCTCATATATCTTATCTGCAAGAGCAGGAACATTTACTTGCTCAAGGGAGGCTTGAGTAGAGGTAGAGAAGAAAGTTGCAGAAGTTGGTGTTGTTGGTGGAGCTGTAGAAATGTGGAGAGTTGATGTTGATGGAAGAGGTATGGATGGTTCAGATAGAGGGATGGTGGTGATGGATGTAATTGGGATGGTGATGGATGGAGTGACTGTGGTTATGGATGGGGTGAATGAGGGCTGAGCTAGGATATCCTGAAGTAGTTGTTGGTAGGAGGTGGAAGAGGATGGAAGCTCTTGAGGAGATGAATGAGAATCATCCATATAGGAATCATCTATGAGGTTGAATGATGGAAAATTGATGGATGAGTCAAGATCAAGATGGGGATATAATTGTAGAGGATGAAATTGTTCTTGAAGAGTGGCTGGAGGTGGTGAAGAGATTGTTGGTTATGAAATTGAGATGGGGGATAATGAAATGGTTGATATGGTTGAGGAAATTATGATAAGGGATGTAGGGATGGTTGAGGAAACTAGAGATGGAGATGGTGGAGATGAGGAGGAGGAAGCAAGCAAATCTTCTAGTGGGGCAGTTGCCTGAGGGTAAGTGACTGAAACAGTCCTTGTGCCTGAAGTAGAGTTAGCTGCAGGACCCCTGCTGGGTTTGGCAATCTGCCTATCCCATTTTCCAAAGAGAGCACAGGAGAGTCTCTTGGAAGCATTTATGTGCATGCTATTTGACACTAGCAGTTGGTGGCATCTGTTGTTTAAAAACAAGCCTACTATTCTCCAAAAGTTAACAAAATTCTTGTTAATTTTCTTCTTAATCAAGTCAAAGAAGATTTCTCCCCAGTTAAGATGTTTCTTATCAACTATAGCAGCCATTAAACAGAACTGATATCTAGAAATAGTATCATTGGCAGAATGTTTTGCTAAAAGAACTTTGCCCACTACATCAGCCAAAAATCTGTATTCTACTGAAAGATTTTTCTTAAGTAATTTGTTAGGGTTTGCTATATTATGTCCCATTCTATCTAACATAACAGAAAATTCTTCTACAAACAACTCAACAGTATCATGTCCAGTACTCAGTTGAAAAACTTCTGTCAAAAGTGCGGGAGAGAGGGATACCTGGGTTCCCAAAATAGTCCCGATAACTGTATTTTGATCCAGATTGTGGGCTGTGTATACCCATTCTTTGATTTCATCTACAGCCAGCTTAATCCTTGTAGTCATGATTGTGACCAACTGTTATTCCTTAAAAAGTTCTAGAATGTCGTTAAAAATTTGATCACTGCCTTCAAACAAGTCCATATCAATGTCAAATCCGGTATCAAACTTCATCGCGTCTACGACAGCAACTGAAACGACCATGTTTTTCCTGCAAAAACAAACAAACAAGACCAAGTGTAGAAGGGTTTGGAGGTAAAGAAAGCTCTGCAGAAAGTATGAATGCACAAAGGAGAATGACGGCCGAAAAATGACTTTTATATCAGGGTTCGACACAGAAAAGGAAAGATCGTTGAACTTAGTTCGACGATCTAGGCTTCTAAAGGGAACTGAAAGGTCTTAACCATCGTCGCTCTCCGTTCGACGATATTGGAGAGCGTCGAGCTCCGTTCGACGATCTCTGACCGGAAAGAGATAGCCTAGCACTATCTGGAAAACGCTGAGCTCCGTTCGACGATTTCATGATAATGTCGATCTCCGTTCGACGATCTTTAGGAAAAACGTCGAGCACAGTTCAGAGTTAAGAAAGAACCTATAGACACTAGAGAAATTAACATTTTTGCCTAGTCTTGGTCAATTTTTAAAGTTTTAAAATCTTGGATCTTAATTTAAACTCCTCCATCTAACATTCCTAACTGATTCAGGAAGAATGCATGTTTCTTTTTATCCAAGGGTTTGGTGAAAATATCTCCCCTTTGCAAATCAGTTGGGATATATTGAAGTTCAATTTTATTCTTTTCAACATTATCTCTTAAGAAATGATGCCTAATCTCTATATGTTTTGTCCTACTATGGAGGACTGGATTTTGGGCTATAGAAATAGCACTGGTGTTATCACAAAAGATTTTTGACTTATCTAGGTTGTAACCATAGTCTAGGAGTTGATTTTGAATCCACAATATCTGTGAGCAGCAACTACCTGCTGCCATATATTCAGCTTCAGCAGTTGATGTGGACACGGATGTTTGTTTCTTACAAAACCAGGAGACAAGTCTGTCACCAAGAAACTAACAAGTTCCACTGGTTCTTTTCCTGTCTACTCTACATCTAGCATAATCAGCATTTTAAAATCCAGTTAATTCAAATCCTGGATCTTTTGAATACCAGAGACCTAGATTTGGACAACTTTTCACATACCTAAGAATCCTTTTTACTAATGTTAGATGTGACTCTCTAGGGCTTACTTGGAATCTAGCACAGATGCATGTAGCAAACATTATGTCAGGTCTACTAGCTATAAGATACAATAAAGAGCCAATCATTGCTCTATATGTTGTCTGATCAATAGGTTTCACTTGCTCATCAGCATCTAATACAGCATTAGTAGGCATAGGTGTTTTCATAGAGGATGCTTCAGACATAACAAATTTCTTAACCAACTCTTTTGCATACTTGGTTTGATAAATGAATATGCCATCAACATGTTGTTTGACTTGCAATCCTAGAAAGAAGGAAAGCTCACTCATGCTACTCATTTCAAATTTTGAATGCATTAGGTTAGAGAACCTTTTGCACAAATTTGAATCAGTAGATCCAAAGATAATGTCATCTACATAAATTTGTACTAGTAGGATATTGGACTTATGGGTTCTAATGAAAAGAGTTTGGTCTACTCTACCCCTTATAAAATCATTTTTCAAGAGAAAGCATGCTAAGGTCTCATACCATGCTCTTGGAGCTTGCTTGAGACCATATAATGCCTTATGCAATTTAAAAACATAATCAGGATGAGTAGGAGAGATAAAACCATGGGGTTGTCTGACATAGACTTCTTCCTTGATATCTCCATTTACAAAAGCACTCTTTACATGCATTTGATAAACTTTGAATCTCTTGTGAGCTGCATAGGCAAGGAATATTCTTATGGCCTCTAACCTTACAACTGGTGCAATGGTCTGGTCATAATCTATTCCTTCTTCTTGAGAGTATCCTTGTGCAACTAGCCTTGCCTTGTTCCTTATAATAATTCCTTGATCATCTAATTTGTTCCTGAATACCCATTATGTTCCAACAATGGGATGATCCTTTGGTCTTGGCACTAGCTCCCAAACTTTGTTTCTTTCAAATTGATGTAACTCCTCTTGCATTGCAATGATCCAGTGTGGATCTTGTTCTGCATCTTGTATGGATTTAGGCTCAATTTGAGAAAGAAAGCAGGTGTGCATCAGATTTTGGTTGACCTGATTTTTGGTTTGCACACCAGCTGAGATGTCTCCAATCACTTGGGAGATTGGATGATCGCTTGATATTACTAAATCAACAGGGGGTTTTGATTGTTCACAAACCTGTGTTGTTGTTTCCTCTTATGGAACAACAACTGGCTCTTCAATGTGGTTCTCCCCAAGATGTTGAGTGTCCTCTTCATCTTCACTGCTTTCACCTTTTTTTTGGATAGGTGAAGGTGTTGTATCCACTTCAACGATGTTTAACCTGTTCAAGTTCTCTGAGAGAGAATGTACCTGCAAAGGTTCTATGGTAGAAGTATTCTTCTCCTTAAAAGACATGTTAGTTTCATCAAAAGATACATGTACAGATTCTTCAATTTTAATAGATGACTTATTATACACCCTATAAGCTTTACTGATCATGGAGTATCCCTGAAATACTCCTTCATCAGCTTTGGCTTGAAATTTTGCTATATATTTCTTGTCATTTTTATGTATGTAACAAATACAACCAAAAAATTTGTAATAGTCTACTTTAGGTTTCTTCCCTTTGAGTAATTCATAGGGAGTCTTGCCTTTCAGCTTATGTATCAAACTTCTATTCAACACATAGTTTGAGGTGTTCACTGCCTCTGCCAAAAAGGATAGAGGAAGGTGATCATCTGTCAACAATGTAGTAGCAGATTAAATAAGGGTTCTATTTTTCCTTTCAGCTACCCAATTTTGTTGAGGTGTTCTAGGAGCTGAGAAAGTGTGTCTGATCCCTTCACTCTGACAAAACTATTGCATTAGAAGAGAATCAAACTCTATCCAATGATCACTTCTGATCAGGGAAATGTGAGTATTGAAATCAATATGTATGCATTTGAGAAATTCTGTCAAACACTTAAAGTTATCAGACTTCTTCCTCAGAAAGAACACCCATGTGAATCTAAAGAAGTCATCTACAACTACTAAAGTGTAAGATTTCCTCTCCTAGGCTTTGTACTGTAATGGGTCCAAAAAGATCCATGTGTAATAGAAACAAAATCCTAGGTGAATCACTCTTATTAAGTGACTTAAAACTATTTTTAGTTTGCTTGCCTAATTGACAAGCCCTACAAAGTCCTTTCTTCTTGTAGGGGCCAGAAGGTAGTCCTCTAACAAGGTTGTCCTTGGATAGCCTAGCAATAGTTCTAAGATTTACATGTCCTAATCTCTTATGTCATAGTTCATTTGGTTTACTAACAGAATTGAACAAACAGATATCTACCTTAGTTGATAGAAAATCTACAAGATAGATGTTACCTTTCCTTTTACCTGTGAACACAGTTGTGTTGTCCTCTGATTTGATTTTGCATGAAGATTTTTTGAAAGTCACCTGGTAGCCTTCATCACACAATTGACTGATGCTGATTAAGTTGTGCTTCAGTCCTTCCACATAGGCCACCTTCTTGAATGTGACTGACCCTATCTGGACTGCACCATATCCTTGGTCTGTCCAAAGTTTGAGTATCAAAATATGACCTTGGGTCCAAGCTTGGCTTTTTAGGATGTTAGATTATCCTTGCTCATGTCATATGCTTTGAGCACCCACTATCCAGATACCATTGTTGGTTTATTGTTGGATAGGTCTTCACCTGCATATATAACAATTTATTTGTTTTTGACCCAGTTTACCTTTGTTGATAACCTTTAAAATCTGAAATAAAAGACATCCCTGGTTGACTCTTATAGCCTTCAAGATGATATCTCCTAGGAGGTATTATCCATTCAGCATAAGGGTTGAAGCATTGGGATGTAGGACCTCTAGAATTGAATTTTTATTTACCCTTAAAAGATTGTTCAAAGCTCTAAGCCCTATTTGACGATCTCTGATCTGAGTTCGACGATTCTTGGGCCAGATCGTCGAGCTCCATTCGAAGATCAACTTTGCCTGAGTTCAGAGTTCAGAGAACGTCGACCTGAGTTCGACGATTCAGCTTGTGATCGCTGAGCTCCGTTCGGAGATCGTCGAGCTCTGTTCGACATTTTTCGTTGAACCTTATTTTTCTTAGGAATATCAGAATTCTTCCTAGCTACCTCTACAACTCCCTTTTCTTTATCTGAGATAAATTTGATTGGGGTTGTTAATACTATAGGTTGGCTGGATGAAGCACCAAAGCCCAGTATACTGTTAAGTCTTGAATTCACTGTGCTTGTGATGTCCATCAGTCTGATGCTTCTCCCATTAAGGGATTCTTCAAACTTCTTTGCCAGAGATAGTTCACTTTTCAGTGAAACTATCTGCTCCTTACAGCATTCTAACTCCTCAGTGAGTTTGAGGTTATCTGATTTTAAAGTGCTGTGTTCAGACAGTTGATTTCTGAGAGAGATAATCTCTTTCTTAGACTTGAGTAGGTCTAAACACAGTGCCATAAACTCAAATTTAAAGTCCTCTGAATTAAAATCAAAAGAGTCTATTACCTGATCTTCTTCAGTTTCAAGTTCAGATTCAGATCCTGACTCTTGTTCTGCATCTGAATTGTGTTGAGAGGCATTGATAGCCATCATGCAGAAGTCCTTCTCTTGGGCATCATCTTCATCATATCTTGAGCTTGATGAAGTATCTGATTCTTCTTCAGGCTCACTCTAGGTCTCAGCTACAAATCCTTTCCTGGTATGCTTGTTCTTGCTAGAGGAGGATTTATCATAGTTGTTTCTCCTGGAGTCTTTGTCTCTTTTCCTTTCTCTTTTATCTTTCTTGTCCTTGTTTTGGTTCTCATGACAGTCAGGCAAATTGTGGCCTGGTTTCCTGCATCCAAAACAAATAATCTCTTTATTAGTGGATTTGTCATACCTTGGCTTTTCATGGCCTCTAGATGACCTTTTCCTGAAGTCTTTTCTAGCCATCTTGTATAGAATCTTTTGGCTAGTAGGCTCATTACCTCTTCATTGCCTGTTACCTTGTATTCAGGCTGTTCTTCTGTAGCTTTAAAAGCAATTGTATTCTCCTTCCTTGTCACTGGAGAAGCTGTCTTTAGATCTTCCTCTCTATTTTTGATGAGCAACTCATAAGACTTTAGCTTGCCCAATATAGCTTCAGTGGTGATCTAATTCAAGCCCCTGACATCCTTGATTGGCCAGATCCTTGAGTCCCAAGTGCTGGGGAAGCACATTAGGATCTCATCATTGAGTTCAGTCAGTGAGATCTCCTTGTCCAAAGTTTTTAATTCACTGACAATCAGACTGAGTCTATTATACATGTCAGCTACTGACTCAATTTCTCCCTTCTTGAATTTCTCATACTGGATTATGAGATGAGATATTCTGTCCTTTCTCTCATCAGCAGATCTTGACACAAGCTCAGATAGCTTGTCCCAGATTTCCTTTGCTGAGTTGCATTCAGCTACTTTCTGAAAAATATCATCAGACATTGTCTGAGCAAATATATTCATTGCCTTTGCATCAGCAACTTTCCACTTCTTAATGTCTGCATCTGTTCCTGAAGGGGGTGGAACAACACTTGTACTTGTGGTTTCTGGAGGTCTTGGACACACTGTCAAAACAGAATTAAAGATATCCTCATCAATAGAATTCATGTATAATTTAATCCTTGCCTTCCAAAGTGAAAACTTAGAAAGATTGCACACTGGAGGTATGGTGCTTACATAGTTTTGTTCTGTGCCATGGATTTATATTAAAATAAACATAATAGAAATAACAACCCTCTATTAAAGGTTGATCTTATCAGAGATCTTTTGGTTCAGGTGTTAGCCTGTAAAAACAACAAACCTGGTGATGGTTTAGTTATTTTATAACCAACCTGCCTCTGATACCAATTGAAAGTGAGGGTAAGATCTACCTTTACTCTAGAGGGGGGGGGTTAATAGAGTATTTTTAAAATAATTTTGCAAATTAAAAACGAATTTGCAGTGGAAGACTTAATTTAATTATAGTGTATTGTGCTCACAGTAGAACAAAATAAAGTAAAGCAATAAACTAATTCACAGCACACAGCAAATAAAACACAGGCAACCAGAAGACACAATGAGCTATAGTGGTTCCCCAATCAACCTGGGTATATCCACTCTTCTACCACCCTAGGTAGGAATCCACTGTAGGATGAGTTGATCAGGTGTCCTGGGCACCAATGAGCTTTTGATAAGGTTCTCAAAAACCAAACCAGATTTTTTGATCAGGTGTCTTACCATTACTCAGTTTTGACAAGGTCTCCGGAACCAAACACAATACTTTTGAAGGGAGTTTTGAATAACCCTTTTACAGCAAAAGAAAATAAAAGGAGTGAAGATGTTCTTCTCTGTCAAAAGTCAAAGAGAAGACTAGTGGATTGATGATGTCAAAGCTCCCCTTGAGATTAGCAGTAGGTCAGGAGAAGAAGCTTTGCACAGGGTGGTAGGCCTTCAGTAAGATGAGATCTCCAGCAAATGATTATTTCAGCAAAGGCTGAAATATGTTGTGTCTTGAGTCTTGATTGATGAAGCCTGGAAAGCTTGAGTCAGAGAGGAGGTCTGAAAGAATAGAAGGAATTCTTCTCTGTGTGTTGATCTCCTTCTCTGTTCTATTCCTTGTATTCTGTAAGAACTCTAACACTGTAATCCTGTAGTTCTTGTGTGTTTCTGTCTCTTAGATATTATTCTTGGTTGTTGGTTCTCTATCTCTATATTGTTCTGAAATGATATATTGAAAATCCAATCTTCTAGATAGCCGTTAGCCAGTCATAAATGACTTTCATTAATTGATAACTGTCTCTGGAGGATAGTTATAAGAAACATTCTCTTTTAGTCTCCTTGAAACTTAGCTCCAGATTGATTGAAATGGCTACAAAATCTTTTGCATTAAATGCTGGTGATTGAAGAAATTTGAATTCCATAACAAACTGATTTGAAATCCTGAAATCGTCGATCTCTCAGGAAAATCGTCGATCTGAGCTCAACTATCATCGATCTGAGCTCAGAGATCTAGATTTTGACTTGATATAGAAATCGTCAATCTGAGCTCGGAGATCGTCGAATTGAGTTTGACGCCTCGTCGACCTAAGATCAGAGATAGTCGAACAGAGTTCGACGCCTCGTCGATCTGAGCTCGACGATAATTGCCTTTGTCTTCTGCACTTGTAGTCTGTACTAGGAGGTCTTGGGGGCAGCATTCAAACCTAAGTTCTAAGCCTTAGACTTATTCTAGTTGACCTTTAAATCTATACAATGAGGTCAAGACACAATCCTATGGACATAGTGATCCTTACCCAAATCAGTAATAGGATGTTCCAATAGATTCCATAAGAAATCGTCCCGAGAAAGGGACATCTAGATCAGGTGATCTAGTAGAGCTCTAAGACCCTTCCTTGTGTGGAGGTGAAGAGCCGGCTCGAAGACCTTTCTTCGAGGAAAAGGGAGAGAGCCAACTGGTCCGGGGAGCGGGTTGGTATAGAAAACCAAAAAGTTTTTTTACTCACCGCCTTTGATCTCTGGCATCACGGGGATCAATATTTTGTAATTGTTAAAAGAGTTGTTGATTTAGTTTTTGTAATGAAATTCATTTCCTGCTTCTTTACTTGTGTGTACTTTTGTGAATGTTAGTTTTTGTTGTCCTGAAGAGTGCATAGATATCCAATGGAGAATCCGCCCAGAAAAATGAGTTCAGATACATACCACCGCGTGTCAGATACCTAATGCCTGTGGTAGCTTCCTGAACTGGTTTTCCCTTGGAACGAAATAATTCGAAATTTTGATAAACGGACATAACCTTATTCACCCCCCCCCCACAAAGGTTGGCCACTAGATCTAACAAATCCAACTAGTTGATCAAACAAATCATCAGTTCTCGAAATTAGATACTTGTTCTTCTATGTCAGTTTATTCAATTCACGGTAGTTAATACATAGACACAAGCTTCTATCCTTCTTCATCACAAAGAGGACCGGAGCACTCCAAGGTGACATATTTGGGCGTATATATCCTTGCTCTAGCAACTCTTGTAAATGAACATTCAGTTCCTCCATCTCCTTTAGCACTACTCAATATAGTGAGTAAGACACATGTTTTGCACCTGGAACCAACTCAATTGTAAAATAGATCTCTCGCTGAGGTGGAATTCTAGGGAGATCTTTAGGAAATACATTCGCAAACTCTGATATAATAGGAATGTCACTCAAACTAGTTTTCAGCACTACAACCTCCAATAATGTGAAGAATAACTATGCGCACTTCTGAACCGCCTTGACCACTTGGAGAGCAGATATTAGTATCTTGCTCGATCCAAGCATACCAGTATTCTTAGTCTTGCGTTTGGTGTACTGACCTATTTTGACTTTCTTCGAGTTATAATCAATGCAGACACACTACTCCAAGAGCCAATCCTTGTTAAAGATCACATAAACTTAGATATTGGCAGCACAGATGCTTCCAAGACAAACGCATGACATCCTATCTTCACCTGAACACAACAAGCTCTATCTGCATGCATCAAGCATCCACTAGGCAACAATATATCCAATCTTTCTGTCAAAATGAAGTTAGGCACTCTAATTCGCAATACAAAGTCCTCAGACAGAAAGAAATGAGAAGCCCCTGTATCGAACTGTTCTCTCTTCGGATAGTCCAAGATTAGGGCAAAGCCTAAAACAAACAAGTAAAGCAATGCATTGGGTAGCAATTATATAAAGCAATAAAGTCGTATACTAAACCGTACATGTTAGCACATTGCTTTGTTTAATGGCCTCCTATTGGTCAATATGGTATACTTTGGGCTGTGTTGGAGCATACTGCCATGCAGTTGACTCTGGTGCCTTCCCTTTCTCCACATAAGATGCACCTACCATTTTCTCCATCCTCAGAAAACCACTGCGACAGTCTTGGGATATATGTCCCGGCTTGCCGCAAGTATAGCAAATAATTGTACCTCCTTGCCAAGAAGTCGATCCAAATATAGTAGAAAAAGAAGTTGTTCTAGAAGACCTCGACTTCTTGTTCCACATATTATATCCAAACATTGTAGATCTTGGTACTTTGAACTCTAGCTTCTTCACACCTAAGTCCTTACTTTTCATCTCATTTCAGATCCCGCTCTAGGGATCGGGCAGTATTCACCAATGTTAGAAAGACCTGCGCCATTGAACCTATGAGAAGTGACTTCAGATCATCTCACAGACCTTCTTAGAACCGATTGGTTTTTTGCTCCTCGTTAGTAAACGAATAACCCACTGCCTCCCCAATCTAGTAAACTCAGGCAAGTAGTCATCAACAAGACTCTCACCCTGAGTCAACCTCTGGAACTGATTCTACATCGCAATCCTCTGCGTAGATGGGAGATACCACGCTAGAAAAAAGTCTTGAAAACTCGTCCATTAAGACCTCAGTCAGCTTCCTTCTAGCAAATTGATGTTTGTTGCAACTCATCTTACAAGATTCATGCCTCTCCTTTCAAAAGAAAGGTAGCCAGAGCAACTTTTTGCCACTTCTCTGTCTCTGTTGCCATCAAGGTTCTCTTTATTCTTGAGAGCCAATCTTTGGCTTGATTGAGAGATAAAATTCCCTCAAACATTGGAGGATGGAAGATCAGAAAATGCTCCAATTGTTTATCCTTCACTCGCCTCGCCTCCAAAGGCTCATCGGGCACTTTCCTCATAGACACAGGCTCAACTGCCCCAACCCGCATAGGGGCAACTACAGGGGTAGGAGGTTGTACCTATTCTATTTGTTATGCATTGATCAGCACAAAAATGGCTTTAGCAACTAATCATATTGTTTTAGTAGAAGGATTAGTTGTATGCACCTCAACTAGTGCAGTACTCTCTGCTGAGCACTGGGACTGAGACTGCCCCACGCCGCTTCTAGTCACATATAATCGAGAATTATACAATTAAGTGACTAGTCATATTGCAAAATAGTAATCACATTAATGCGCAGGTTCCGCAAACATATATATTTTCATTCCTTAGTGAACATTCATGGGTTTCATATTGTAATGGTAACGTACATACATATGCTCACCACCCCTAAAAAGAATTCAACCACGAATTTGATTACGAAAGACTGACACCATAAGCTGATACTAAATTGTAATACCCTCATCCATCACAGAGAATATAATAGAAGGTCTGGTCGGGGCCCCACTCCATATTCCACGGATAGTTAGTGGTGTAATGCTTTGAAACAAAAACATCCACATCTTCTAACTCAGAGTTACATTCTAACGGAAGCTTTTAAGATTGAAGAACACATAACCAGGAATGTTCACTATATATATAAAATCAAGTAGGAAAGTCATACACATAGTCTGGCCTTAAGGCTTTGCACCACATGAAATGTTTACAATACCAAGGTGGTTTATATACTTCAGCGCGCAGACCGACAACACATGAAAATTAGTAAATGCTTTGCTTGGCCTTCGAGGGTCGGCATAGCATAAAGGGGCTTCAACCTACTACTTCTCGCTCGGCTCTCCACCACCTACATAGGGACAATCCACCAAGACGTGAAAGAAAGCAACGATTAGATTAAGTTAACCAAATTATAACGACCCCACCACATGCCCGGGGCGGTGGCACTCCTTCCTTATAGGAAAGTAGCAATTTAATCTAAAGATAGAACATGCAATTTAAGCACCATTCATTATAGACGTTAGTGCATATGGACACATGTCCCGTGCACTCAGGGCACATTATTGGTGTACTGACCTTCAACTTCCATCCTTCGATGTTCACTAAGCTTTCACCATTAAGGACTCCTTGCCTTATGGACTCTCCCAAAATCAGAAGGTGCACCGAGAAGCGACATCTTCAACTACCAGTAAGGGACCAGTTCAGATCAACTTTGCCTATACTCAAATCGTCGGCATCCACTGGGGAACAATACGGGTATGGCTATACCTCGGCTCATTATCTCAAAGATAACCAATGTTATCTAATATGGTCGATACTTAAGACCACCAAG
The DNA here is from genome assembly GCA_039513925.1 of Platanthera zijinensis. Classification (NCBI taxonomy): domain Eukaryota; kingdom Viridiplantae; phylum Streptophyta; class Magnoliopsida; order Asparagales; family Orchidaceae; genus Platanthera; species Platanthera zijinensis. The sequence goes on from CM077080.1 coordinate 86,886,063, forward strand.
CCAAGCACTGCAGGCCTCGGCTTAATATGCAACCCATATTATCCCTAGGACCTGGCCTCATAATCACAAATCAGCTCACTAGGAGCTATCGCTAGCGATAACCACTATCGTCATGCTATATTGACATAACCAAAAATATTTCTCAAGTTTGGGTTCATGCCCTGAAAAGTAATCTTCTCACTGGTCTCTAACAGTAGCACTATCGCCAGCGATATCACTATTATAGGAGATAGCAACAGAACATTGTTTCCATTGCAAAGTTGGGTTTTTCTTGGAGAACACCTCTAGTACTAACTATAACAAGCTACACGCCCCAAAACTCCATAAAGCTACATGTTTATCCACAGAGACTTCTTCAGCATGCAAATCAAATATCACAATTCCAGACCGACTTGTCTAGATGTTCTTTACACAGCATGCTTATGTCCATACTTTGATTCTGAACTCTATATGCAGTTTCTACCGGGGATACTTTGTATTGACCAAAAGGAAACTTATTGTTCTTCACAAATTTTTTGAGGGTTTCAATGCAAACATGCCAAATAAGGACTTCACTTGTCCAAGAGGAGAATCATTACCCTTGTTGATTGATTATGAGCAATGAACATGGATTTGATCTGGATAGAAATGTTCGGAACGCCTTACCCTCCACAAATCTAGCCTCAGATTGCGAATTATGCCACAAGAACTACTTCATCAGCCCCTCAAAGAGCTGAACCAGCCTTCCTCTTCTCCCTTTCTTTTCTTTCCCAAGGTTGAAGAGAGAGAGAGGGAGAGAGAGAGTAAAGTGAAATGAACATTTGTCTCCTTACTCCTCTAGTTAAGAATAGATGGAAATAATCCTGGCCTTATGATCCAAACACAAATAGAGATGGATGGTCGTGATCAAACCAAGCTTTCACTTAAAAATCACTATCATCGGGCAATATCTCGCTATTGCGGTGTGAAAGCCTTGGCGATGGTCGCTTGACCAAGTCAACGCCGCTTTGCCTCTTAATGACCGCTTCACATCCAAATAACACATGGATGTATGCCACATGTCTCACTATTGCCTGGCGATATCGCTATCGCCAGCAGTAGTAAATCGACTGCATCACATTCTCAAATACAGCACTTTGATCACTATCATTGGGCGATATTGCATTATTGCCAACAGTAGCAATTCGACTGCATTGACTACATCGATCTGCCGCTATCGCCCGGTGATATAGTTATCGCCAGTAGTAGAAAACCGGCTGCATCGACTTGTCGACTGCATTGACCTGTCAATTGCATCGTCTTGGCCGCAATTGCCTGGCAATATCACTATTACCAGTGATACCCCTAGAACTGAAACTTGTTGTTTTGAAACTGCGAGAAACCTGGGGTGTTACAGGTTATAAAGACAAACTTTTTATAATGTCCTTAACAATCAAACAAGGCAAAATTTTGATTCCGCCGGTGGTGGAACTCTTAATAACAAAACTCTAGCGGCAGCTAAAGTTCTTATAAAAGGTATGGACATGAATACTTATCAACTGATGGATTGTCTTAATATTTTGAGTCATTAAATTTTAAATTTTTCGAAAATTTTGTTGTTTTTATTTTTACACGCCCTTGTCACGGGTATTACTAGGGGGCATGTCGCCTTCTGAGTCCAAATTCTAGACGTTGATTTTGTCTCGTGACTGTCACGTGTGTGACCTTTATTTGGTCTTGGGCATGTCTTCAGCAATTTGGCATATGTAGAATCTGAATGTTGCACACCTCTAGTCTCGAGCGTGTCTCATAGGCATGTCGCACAATGGTAATCCTTGCCAAATCTTGGATGGTTACCCGAGATCTTTATTTTTAATATTACACGCCCTCGATTCATGTGATCGGGATCCTCTCCATTCCGAGCAAACTGGAGGGGTCCAGTTTTAAAGCGAGGGGATATATAGTATTTACTCTAGAGGGGGGGTGAATAGAGTATTAAAATTTTTACATAGTTTTATTGTGGAATTAAAATACTGATACTTATAAGTAAGAGAGAAAATAAAACAAACTAAGATAACACAGCACACAAAGAAAACACAAAGCAAACCATATAACACAAGAAGATTTATAGTGGTTCCCCAAATCTGGGTACATCCACTCTTCTACCACCCAGGTAGGAATCCACTACAGGTTTTTGATCAGGTGCCCTGCCACCACAAGATCTCTTTCAGGTAGATCTAGAGTCCCTTTGAGCTTTTGATCAGGAGCCCAAAATACAATAGGTTTTTGATCAGGTGCCCTATCACAAATAGTTCACTTTTGAAGGGAGAGATAACCCTGCACAGATGGTGGTAAAATAAAAGTTTAAAGAAGTCTTCTCTTTTTCAAGCAAATGAGAAGACTATGTGGATTGTTGTAGAAATCCCAAGCTCCCCCTGAGATGTTATATAGATTCAGGATGAAGAAACTTGGTCCTAGGTGTAGGTCTTCAAAGAATTGCTGTAGAGCCATTTTAGATCTGTAGACTGATATTGATTAGAGGTCTCTGTAGATCTCTTAAGGCTGAAGAATGAAGAAGACTTGAGAAAGTTGTTTTGAATATATTATTCTTCTCCCTTTTGAAAGCAATGCAAAAGTTTCTGTAAGAAAAAGAATAAATACTACAGAAGAAAAACTTTTGTCAATTGTATCTTTTTCTCTAACTATCTGATTGACTGTATTGCTCTCACTAGCTATCTTTGTTATGATAATTAGAAAGAAAACGACATACTATTAGAATTTCCAAGGCAGTACTTAATTCTCTGCAGGAATCTAGGAGCCCAAACGGCTAGAATGGCTGGCAACATAAATGAATTCCTTAACTGTCTTCTTAAAATAAGACAATAAAATATTTTGTGAATACCATAATTAATGCTTATGAAATACGGCTATTAGCCTTAAGAATATCAGCATTAACTATCAAAATATAATTGCCACAAAATAATTGATCATAAAGAGAACAAATACTTCAGACAATTTCTGTAAACTGATATCTGCAAGCAACGTAAAAACGTAAACCTGAGTTCAGAGATAATCGAACTCAGTTAAAAGATCGTCGACCAGAGAACGATTATCGTAGATCTAAGATAACTGCTTAGAAATAAGAGATCATCAACCTAATCTCGTATATCGTTGAGCTTAGTTCAGAGTAGGAGAGTCTGAGATCGTTGATGGGAGATCGACGATCGTCGAGCTGAGTTCGATTATAGTCGAACGGATATAAATACTTCACAAAAATCTTTTGAGTCTATGTCTTGAGTCCACTGCAATGCTGGTCTAAAGAAACCTGACCTAAATGGAACTAACTTGGACTAGACAAATTAAGACCCTGGCTATACAGGTGGGTAAAAACATCCTAAGAGTAGACCTAGCAAAAATCCAAACAAGGGTTCCAACAATCTCCCCCTATTTGTGTGAGGTCACTCAAGAATAAAATAAACTGAAATGAAATAAGAATATAAATACCATAAATATCTGATAGGATGAAATAACATCAACAGATATACTATAGCAATGCATTATACATAGTTCAGTTAATCATTTAGGAATTACAGAACACAAACTATAAATTATCAGAAGGAGGACCAGAGTGGGTTTAGAGAAAATTATCTTTCTTTTAGGATTTGGTTCTTCATTCTTAGATGTCTTCAATTCCTGCTCAACAATAATTTTTTGAGAACCTATTTTGGGCACAACTTCTTCAGGGTGCAGTGTCATATACTCAGGTGGATTGAAGACGTTCTTGCTTACTTGTAGCTTGTCAAGTTCCTTTTCTCTAAATGATGACATAGTAGTGAACTTGGATGGGTCTTCACCTTCTTCTCTAGATTTCCTTATCTGAGATAGGCCAATAAGCTCTTGGAACCTGGCAATCCTGAAGTTTGGATCAACTTCCTGATCAACAGGTGGCTGATCATCTTGAGGAGGTAACTGGGTAACAGATTTGAACTGAGTATACTGAGCTTGAAAGTTTGGCACACTATGATTTTCATCATTTTGAGAATAGAGAGATCTGGGAGGAGCAGCTTCATAGTACTTTTCTTTAGGCTTGTGTGATTCATCATGCCTTCTGGATTGATATTGAGCTACCTTCTGATCTTTAGGTGGAGCTTGATGTTGAGGAGGAGAGAATGTTGGATTTTGATAAATAAATTCCTTTACATGCTCAACTGAACTTAGATTTCTTTGCTGCTGACTACCTCCTTGAGATTGAGGTTTAGATGATCTGTCCTGTCTTTGATAAGTTCTTGCAAATGAAGTAGGCTTTGAAGATACATTAGAACTTTTAAAAACAATTCCTGAGGCTCCAACAGAAGGAGGAGGAGGAGGAGGAGGTGGAGGACCTCTCTGAAACTTTTGAGGTGGAGGAGAGTACTTCCTGCTCTTCTTCCTAGCCTTTTGCTCATTCTTTGACAACCACTTCCAGCTTTCCATGCCTGGATATGGTGTAATCCCATTCAGAATGTAATAAAGGGTGTCTTTTGTTTTTCCTGGCTTAGGAGCAGCTTTATGAACACTTTCTTCTTCTTAGGACTTGAATCCTCTGAGTCATCATCCTCATCATCATCAGATGAATCACGAGGATTGTCATATAAATCATTAATTTCTTTTAACTGCTTATCAAAAATCTTCTTGGCAGCTAATTCTTTAGCTTCTTCTTGTATATCAAGAGCAGTGAGTTCATCCAAGGAAGGAATGGGGCTGTCATCTATGGGATAAGATTGTCCAAAGAGACTTGAAACTGGATCAACATCCAAATCAACATGTTCTGTTATAACAGCAACAGTATCAACATCCATAGAGGATGGAGATAATTCAATAAAAGGAGCTTTAGGCTTACAGAGGTTTATTAATTCTCTCTTTAGGGCTGAATCAAGATTTTTAGAAGCCACTAGACAAAACAATTCTTCAACAATCAAAAGAGCATCTAGCTCAACCTTATCTGCAATAAAAGATGTAGGTTAAACAACCATAGGATATGGCATTACTGCACAAGCTGAATCTGACTGAGCTAATGAGACTTCTGTACAAACAACTGACAGAACAGTTGATTCTGCTCCATCTTCTGATACTGAAACACTAGGCTCAAAAGAATTCTTCATAAGCTATTCCACAACTTGAGGACTCATGGGTCTGGTATAACAGACCATGGCCTTGGAGAAACTTAACTCAACTGGAGACAAAACTGATATAAACAAAGAAAAAGAATGCAAAAGAAACTTCAAATCAATAGTGGGATTTATAAAGCAATCACCACTAGATATATCAGGAATCAAAACATCAGTGTCCCTTCCTAATCAACCAAGCCCCTAGATGTAGAAGGGACAGAGAAGGCTGCAATTGATGCAGCAAGAGTTGAGATAGATTGAGCAAGAGAGGAAATAGCCTCTACTATCAAAGATTTGAGGGATGGAGTGAAGAGCTCCAAAAGATGAGCAATGAAAGGGGAAACAAAGTGTAGAAACTCAGAGGTGTCTGAGTCGATACAGAATGGTAAGAGAGTGGAGGAATGAAATCAGTCATGATTTCATCCTAGAAAGGGGAATTATGTGGAGAGTTTGGTGTTGAGACATAAAGGTTGATGGGGGAATCATGATGATGGACAGGTTATTAATGAGGTGAGAGGAGGTCAAAATTTTGAAGGGACATAATATTGAAGGTTTGAGTTTCAACAAGATGTTTGGGAATTGGTGACTTTGAAGGAGAAAGAGGTATAGCTAGGGATGATGAAGGAGTTTAATTATCCCGTTAAATATCTTAAAATTCTCTTGAGAAGAATTAAATGAGATTCTTTAGGATTGACTTGAAATCTAGAACAAAGACATGTTGCAAACATTATATCAGGTCTACTTGCAGTAAGATATAATAGGGACCCAATAATGGCCCTATAATTTTTCTGATCAACAGGTTTACCCTTTTCATTCGAATCAATCACTACATTAGAAGCCATGGGTGTTTTCATTGCTGAGGCATCAGTCATCCCAAAACCTTTTTATTAATTCCTTAGCATACTTGGATTGTGATAAGAATATGCCATCAGGTGCTTGCTTTACTTGGAGACCAAGGAAGTAAGAGAGTTCACATATGCTACTCATTTCAAACTTTGAATGCAAAAGGTAAGAAAACATTTTACATAGTTTAGAATCAGTAGATCCAAATATAATGTCATATATATATACTTGATCTAACAGAATCCTATCATAATGATGTCTTATAAATAATTTCCTATCTACAATGCCTTTAAAAAATTTTTGCTCTAAAAGAAAGCTAGCTGGGGTCTCATACCAAGCCCTTGGAGCTTGCTTTAGACCATAAAGAGCCTTATGCAATTTGAAAACATAAGAGGGGTGAGTTGAAGAGATAAAACCTGGTGGTTGTTAAACATATACTTCTTCTTTGAGCTCCCCATTGAGAATGGCACTTTTGACATCCATTTGATATACTTTGAATTTATTGTATGCAACATAAGCCAAGAATATTTTGATAGCTTCAAGCCTTGCAACAGGTGTAAAGGCCTGATCATAGTCAATACCTTCTTCTTTCCTATAGCCTTCTGCTACTACTCTTGCTTTGTTTCTGATAATTATGCCTTGAGCATCCAATTTGTTTCTGAAACCCATTTAGTTCCAATGACTAGATGTCCTTTGGGTCTAGGAACCAAATTCCAAACTCTGTATCTCTCAAACTGATTGTGCTCCTCTTGCATTGCAATAATCCAGTGTGGATCTTGCTCAGCATCTTTGATGTATAGGGGCTCAATTTGAGATAAGAAACAGGAATGCATCACATCTTGGTTGAGTTGATGCCTTGTTTGTACACCAACTGACATGTCTCCTATTACTTGAGATATAGGATGATTTCTAAGTGTAACATAGTCAGGGGGTGGAGTTTGTTCAGCAACAGTATTATGAATCAATTTCTCTAGTGGAAATTATATTTGCTGTTGGAGGAATTTCATCCACTTCCAAAGATTCTTCTTCACTATCTTCATCAACCTGTGGATAGGGATGTGATATCACCTTTTGGGTGAGATTTAAATCATCCACTTGTTACATAAGTTAAGTACTTGCAAAGAGTTACTGGTAGAAGTTTCCTTCTCCTTGTAAAACATATTAGCTTCATCAGAGATAATGTGCATAGATTCTTCAATTTTCAAAGATGATTTATTGAAAACCCTATATGCCTTGCTAAATTGGGAATATCCTAAAAAGATTCCCACTATAGCTTTGGCTTCAAACTTTCTAATATAGTCTTTGTTGTTATTATGTATATAACAAATACAACCAAAAATACTAAAGTAATCTATTTTAGGTTTCTTCCCTATGAGTAATTCATAGGTAGTCTTGCCCTTAAGTTTGTGTATCAAACTTCTATTCAGGACATAATTTGCTATGCTTACAGCTTCTACCCAATAGGATAGAGGCATGTGAGCATCAGCAAGCAATGGGCTTGCAGCTTCAATGAGTGTTCTATTTCTTCTTTTAACTACCCCATTATGTTGAGGAGTTCTAGGAGCAGAGAAGCAGTGCCTGATACCTTCCTTCTCACAGAATTCTTGCATAGAAAGATATTCAAACTCAGTTCCATGATCACTTCTGATCAATGCAACTGGAGTAGAGTACTCAATCTTTATGCATTTTAGAAAGTCTGTAAGAACTTTGAAATTATCAGATTTGTTTCTCAAGAAGAAAACCCAAGTGAACCTAGAGTAGTCATCTACAATAACTAAAGTATAAAACTTCCCTTCTAGGCTTTGTACAGTAATAGGTCCAAAAAGGTCCAAATGAAGCAAATACAAAATCCTAGGTGAATCACTCTAATTAACTGATTTAAAACTATTTTTAGTTTGCTTGCCTTCTTGACAAGCCCTGCAAAGTCTTTCCTTGTTGTTGGGGCAAGAGGGCAATCCTATAATAAGGTTGTCCCTAGATAACCTAGTAATGTTTCTAAGATTTACATGTCCTAGTTTTTTTTGCCATAGTGTATTGTTTTTATTTACCTTGTTAAACAAATAGATTTCTGAACTAGCAGAATTAAAATCAACTAAATAGATATTACCTTGTCTAATACCTGATAACATAGTGTTGTTATTTAAAGAAATATTAAATTTGGATTCAGTAAAACATACCTGATAACCTGCATCACATAGCTTACCTATGAATATCAAGTTATGTTTCAAGCCACTTACATATGCCACTTTTCTGAATGTGACAACTCCAAGTGTAAATTCTCAATAGCCATCTGTTTGACCAAAGCTTGAGTCTCTAAATATAACCTTTGGACCTAGCTTTGTCTTGTAGTTACTTAGATTGGCCTTATTTCCTGTCATGTGCTTAGAGCACCCACGATCCAAATACCACTTATCCTGTATGGTAGGATAGGTCTTCACCTGCAAAATAACAGCTTATATATTTTGGACCAAGGTAACCTTGGGTCCTTGATTCTTTTCATATTTAAAATTGGAAATATAAGAACATTCAGGTTGACTTTTATAACCTAAGGGATGAAATCTCCTAGGTGGAATTATCCAGTTAGTTAAGGGATTGACAGGTTTAGGGTTAGAGTTCTTATTGAAATTTCTATTGAAGTTATAGTTTTGATGAAACTGATTTGGGTTCGACAATTTATGTTGAGATCGTCGATCTGCGTTCGACGACCAGCATTGATATCGTCGATCTTGGTTCTCAGAATAATAGTGACTATTATTTGGGTTCCACGATCGTCGACCTCTTTTCGACGATACATAATAATATCGTCGATCCCCATTTGCTGAGTGTTTAAGCTCAAACTCTGGGTTCTGAGATTGTGGATCGTCATTCGACAAATAATGCTAAGATCGTCGATCTTGGTTCGACAATTTTTGTTCAGACTTAGCTTTTTGTTTTTCCTTATTTATCTCAAATTGTTTTAAGACTTTGTTAACCTTTTTGATTTGTTCGGTGTTCTTCTTACCCTTATCTGATATGAACTTTACAGGTTGAGAGAGATGGCTTTTCTTAATGGTTAATGGTTCACTAGATAATGCACCAAAACCTAATTTACTTCTATTAAGCATAACATTAAGTGTGCTGGTAATTTCTACTACTTGTTTGCTTCTTCCATTCAGTGATTCTTCTAACTATTTTGATTTACTTAACTCAACTTTTAGGAAAGTGATTTGTTCACTATACATGTTTATTTCATTATTCAACTTAATGTTTTCTGAAACTAAGCTATCATAATTAAGGTGTCTATCTCTGAGAAGTTTGATTTCCTTCTAAGATCTTATCAGATAATTACACATAGATTTAAAATCCTTTATGAAATCTTCAGAAGTAAAGTCAAAACCTTCCAATACCTGATCACAATCTGAATATTCTTCAGATTCTTCTTCTTCTTAAACATGCCTTGAAGCATTGATGGCAATTAAGCAAATTTCTTTGGCCTTTTCTTCTTCTTCATCTTCACTAGAACTAGAGGAAGATGATTCTTCAGTATCACTCCATGTTTCTGCAACAAACCCTCTCTCCTTATTCTTTTGCTTGTGGGAGGATGATTTTCTGTAGTGCTTCTTGGAGTCTTTCTCCTTTCTTCAATCCTTATGCTTGTTCTCTGGACATTCTAGAAGAATGTGTCCAGGTTTCCTACAACCAAAGAAAATAATCTCCTTAGAAGGGGTTTTGTCATACCTTGGTTTGTCATCACTTCTTGATGATTTCCTTCTGAATTCTTTTCTCCTCATCTTGAAGAATCTCTTTGCAAAGAGACTCATAAATTCTTCATTTGATGGAGAGGCTTCTGATTCTTTAGAATCTTTGAAAGCTATGTTCTGCTCCTTCCTAGTTGGTGTAGGAGTCTTTTGTACTTCAGCTTCTCTTGTCTTCAGGAGCTGTTCCTAAGATTTGATCTTTCCTAAGACTGATTCTGTTATCATCTCATTTGTTCTTCTGGTCTCTCTGATAGGCCAGATTCTAGAATCCCATGAGCTAGGGAAATACATGAGAATCTTGTCATTTATTTCAGTTACTGAGATGTCTTTGTCAAGAGTTTTCAGCTCATTAACAATGATGCTGAGTCTATTGTACATCTCAGAAACTTGCTCAGTTTCTTCCTTTCTGAAGTTATCATACTGGGATTGGAGATGATCTCTCATGTCCTTCCTTTCATCTGATGATCCTGCAACCATCTTGTTTAAGGAATCCCAAATGGCCTTAGCTAATTCACATTCAGCTATATTTTGGAATATGTCATCAGACATTGTTTGAGCCAGTATGTTTATGGCTTTTGCATCAACAACCATTGCTTTCTTGTGATCATAATTGTAGTCTAGAGGAGGTACTTCATTCATGTTTGTAGAAGCAGTTGGAGGGGCAACTGGTGGTGGTACTCCTATTAAGATGGAAACATAAATGTCTTCATCAATAGAATTCATATAAAGCTTGATTCTTGCCTTCCAGATTCCAAACTTTTGTAAGTTGCAAACTTGAGGTCTGATGCTTGCAAAGTCCTTGTACTGTTCCATGGTTTGATAGAAAGACAGTAGAGTAAAATGGTATCTATCAAAGATCTCAGGTTCAGGTGTTTGCATGTTCAACCTTAAAATAACCCTCTGATACCAATTGAAAGTGAGGTGATAGATAGTATTTACTCTAGAGGGGGGTGAATAGAGTATTAAAATTTTTTACTTTGTTTTATTGCGGAATTAAAATACTGATACTTATAAGTAAGAGAGAAAATAAAACAAACTAAGATAACACAGCACAGCACACAAAGAAAACACAAAGCAAACCAGACAACATAAGAAGATTTATAGTGGTTCCCCAAATCTGGGTACATCCACTCTTCTACCACCCAAGTAGCAATCCACTACAGGTTTTTAATCAGGTTCCCAATCCAATAGGTTTTTGATCAGGAGCCCAAAATCTAATAGGTTTTTGATCAGGTGCCCTATCACCAAGAGTTCACTTTTGAAGGGAGAGATAACCCTGTATAGATTGTGGTAAAAGAAAATTTTAAAGAAGTCTTCTCTTTCTCAAGAAAATGAGAAGACTATGTGGATTGCAGTAGAAAGCCCAAGCTCCACCTGAGATGTTGTATAGATTCAGGATGAAGAAACTTTGTCCTGGGTGTAGGTATTCAAAGAATTGTTGTAGAGCCTTTTTTGATCTATAGACTGATATTGATTAGAGGTCTCTGTTGATCTCTGAAGGCTGAAGAATGAAAAAGACTTAAGAAAGTTGTTTTGAATATATTCTTCTTCTTCCTTTTGAAAGCAATGCAAAAGTTCCTGTGAGAAAAAGAATGAATACTGCAGAAGAAAAACTTTCAGTCGAATGTATCTTTTTCTCTAACTATCTGATTGACTGTATTGCTCTCACTAGCTATCTCTATTATGATCATTAGAAAGAAAACGACATATTATTTGAATTTCGAAGGCAGTACTTAATTCTCTGCAGGAATCTAGGAGCCCACACGGCTAGAATGGCTTGGAACATAAATGCATTTCCTTAACTATCTTCTTAAAATAAGACAATAAAATATTTTGTCAATGCCATAATTAATGCTTGTGAAATACGGCTATTAGCCTTGAGAATATCAACATTAATTATCGGAATATAATTGCCATAAAATAATTGATTATAAAAAGAACAAATACTGCAGACAATTTCTGTAAACTGATATCTGCAAGCAACGTAAAAATATAGACCTGAGTTTAGAGATCATCGAACTCAGTTAAGAGATCGTCGACCCGAGAATGACTATCATAGATCTGAGATAACTGCTGAGAAACAAGAGATCGTCGACCTGAGCTCATAAATCATTGAGCTCAGTTCAGAGTAGGAGACTCTGAGATCGTCGATGGGAGATCGACGATCGTCGAGCTGAGTTCGACCATAGTCGAACTGATATAAATACCTCACAGAAATATTCTGAGTCTAATTCTTGAGTCCACTGCAATGTTGGTCTGAAGAAACCTTGTCTAAATGGATCTAACTTAGACTAGACAAAGCCCCTTGCTATACAGGTTGGTCAAAACTTCCTAAGAGTAGACCTAGCACAAATCCAAACAAGGGTTCCAGCACAGTTCGCGTCCTTGATTGCCTCTAAAAATTGGACGGTAGAAACAAACTTAACTGCACTCACGGCGCCCATAAGCCATGTCAGCGCTCTCTCCTGTCTGCCGTCAGATTTGGGAGGAAGCAATCAAGGCCGCGAAATGGATCCCCTTTAGTTAGCGTAAACTAGAGAGGATCCCAGTCCCGATTCATGGGACTTATAGGGGGCGTGTTTGACAAACTTTTTGTTTTGAAGGGTTTTCTTCCCCCTTTGTTCTTTGCAAACTCTTCTAGAGATTGGTATTCACTTATTCAGGCCAAAAAACTTCTTTTCTCTTCTCAAATTCTTCTCAGTCATGCGTCATTCTTCTTACTTTGTCGCCTCTTCATTCGGTCATACCGGGTAATCCACTACTGCAGAATTAATGCTCTCCTACACAAATCCTACCTACCAAAGGCTTAGAAATTGCTTAAATAGGAAATCATTTGGTGTCTTCTATATTCTTCATTGGGGGGTGCTTGCGGCTTTTGGCGTCGCTAATTTCATTAGAGGATTCCTATCCACCCCCAGGTGGGACACCTTCTTCGCAATCGCCGACCCTGCATTTCATGAACTCACCATAGAGTTCTTTGATTCTATCGAGCTTCGGGGTAATCATCTTGATACATTCATGACCTTCTACATGGGTAATGCCTGGCATGAGTTATTTCTTTGCCAATTCAATGTCCTTATGGGATTCTTTGATAAAGACTTTACTAATTCTCATGCATATAAGATCTCCGAGAAAACCTTTCGCTAAATTTTGACTCCGCACAATTTTGGTCGGAGATTAATTCTTGAAGTCGCACCCGGGTGTAATATCACTTCTCTCGCTCTTCATATCATCCACCATATTATGTCATGTTGACTTACCGGTGGCAGGGACAACTATGGCACCGTCACTCAACATGTCCTACTATATCTTCATAGTATGGTCCACTAGATTCCAATTAATCTGGGTTGGGAGCTTGCCTTATTCTTCCATTAAAAATTCGAAAACTCCCATTAAGGTGTGGTTCATGGAAGTAACTTCATCACTCACCTTGCAAAGCGATTGGGAGTTTGGGACGCGCTTCTGCGACTATATTGTGTTCAAGCTCCCATTCCTCTAACTTTCTCGAGCATTCGGGAGCTCAAGTTAGACCACCACTAGGACGAAGACGAGACTCATCCGAATGTTGGTGGTGGTACCTCTAATGTTCTTCCTTCTCTGACTCCTCAACATCCTCCTTCGGGCTCTTTTCTATACTGGGATCATTAGTTATCAACACTTCAAACTCAAATCGAGCAGATTGGTGAGCGAATTGAAGGGCATTTTAATACTTTAGAGCAGCTTCACTATTCATCAATACAACACATCTCTAGGGAGTTTACTGAGTTGTGGGACTATTATTGTGAAAACAGAGATCGCAGTGATGAGGAGTAGTTTTTCAAGTTTTTTCATGTTTATTGTATTTCAGCGTCAATTCATTTTTATTATCATTTGTATTAGTTTTTTTTTCTACACAATGTATCTTTATCACTTTTTTGGAAAAAAAATTAATATCAATATTATTATTTGTTTTATTTAGCTCATTTCTTTCAGGTTTGCTTGGTGTGACTTGACACTTCTTCTCAGGGAGGTCTCTTCTTCTTCCTATACATTGCATTTCTTTTTACAAAACATTGAGTGCAATGTTTCATTTTATTTATGGGGGGATATCAAGCATCTCCTTTTATATATAAAAAATCTGTAATTTTTTTTGAAAAAAAGTATTTATTAAAAACTATAAATATATTTTTGCAAAGAAAAAGAGTTTTTCTTAAACATTTTAATTTTTTAAAAAATATTATTTTACTCAAAATCTTATTAGGGAAATCTTGTATTTCTATATATGTTTTTTCACGAATTTCTTAGTGAATTAACCTTTTTCATAATGTTTAGAAAATTTTTAAACTACATGGGATTTTGAATTTTTGAGTAAAACTGTTGGTTATGTTGTGTTTCTAATTAAGCGCACATGTAAGTAGAATATTAATTAGAGTTAATTATTCGACATATTTTTAGCTTTATATTTTTCTAATTATTTCTACATGGTTTATTTCACTTTTAACAAGAAATCGATATAATCAAAAAATATTTTAGTTGAGTATGTAGAAGTTTACTTATGCGATATACCCTATTTTAGAACAAAGGTATTACTTTCTCAGTGTCTAGAACTTTACCCAAGCTATTCTTAAACTTCTGCATAAGTTAAGCTCATTAGCATGACAATGAGTTAGGCGTTCCTGCTGGCCCGTTTGAGCCTTTGTACCCGCACCTAACATTGACCTTTGCTAACGAAACTTGAGCTTTATATCTTTTCTTTTGTTTTAAACTCTACCAAAATTTCATCAAAGCAAAAAAGCATCCTAATCACACACCTAAGCCTAAGCTCAAAAAAGTTGTTACACTTTGAGTATTATTTGGAACGCTTATTGAGTATGGTGTTTATTTTTATTATTTTCTTCTCCCATTCGTGAAAATAAATATAATAAAAAAATTATGTTTCACAAGAAAAAAAGGAGAAATGTAAAAAAAGTGGAGTTTATTTGAAAAAAAAGTGAAATGAAGGTTCTATAAGTTGGTTATGTGCTTAAAAAATGGGAAGTTGGTGTTGTTTTATTTGAGCTCACTCTTGTTTGAGGTGTGTATAGCCGTCGAGTTTATCTCTGATTATCTGCACCATTAACCTAAGCCTATATTTCAACCTAGCTAAGTCCTAATGATTTGTGTTTTTGAGTTAGACTAGTGGCGTGGCATGAATGTGAAAGTGCCAGTCTATAACCATCGTCATTGATGGATTTATTTGAAGGATACCCCTATTTTTAGTCATGTGTAATGTCAATCTTAGTAAAACATGTTACTCTATCACTCAAAAAACAATTTTAGAATTTATCGATATTTCATTTCAAAAAGGTTGCAATAATAAATTAAAACGTACTTTTGAAAACTATAAACTAATATATATGCTGAATAAAGTTTTCTATTAATATCTCTATGCATATAGGAGTAAGACTTAACATTTTATACCTTAGGTTCATTGCTCTTTTATAGTTTTTAAAATTATTCTACTCCCTATGGAAGGTTGTTTGCTCGAGAATAACAAACGAGTGAGAATGGGGGTATTTGATAACTCTAATTTTAATGTTATTTTTATATAGTTTTATTATAGTTATTTTTCATTTAAATAGATTCTAATTATTTTATTTTCACAATTTAGGACAATTTGGACTGCATTTATCGAACTGGAGCTTTCTGGGTTTATTTGGCACATATTGGAGGAATTTTGGAGAACTTCAATTTTGACACGCCTAATCACGAATGTGACCAGGCGCCGTGCCCAGACTAATGCACCATGATATTTTCAAGATCATTGTCATGTTAGATTAAAATTACATGCCTCTATCATAGGCATGACAAGGAGGGCATGTCAAGCAGATAAAAAGGCATGGCCAGGCTTTCATTCCAGCTGTTCACGCCTGTGTGGCGTTACAACAATTATGCCCTGGTCACGGGAAACACTAGAGGGTGTGACACCTCTCCAAACCATTGGATTAACTGCATATCACGTTATATCTTGTTGTTTTCCAAACCCGTGCAAGAGGTCACAGGCATGACCTATGGGTGTGACCCATCGTTTAATGAGTTTTGGAGGTTCTTCTTCCCAGAGCTTCTTGGGGTTTTATGGTGGAAATTCCGAGTTCGAAATGCCATGGTCTTAGGAATGACCAATGGGTGTGCCACCCTAGGTGAAAATTCTAAAAATTGATGCCCAATCCTTGAGCTAATGAGGGAAATTTGGGGGCTGAAACTTTGTATTTCTGGTCAGTTTTAGTTATAGTTTTCATTTCTAGTGGTAGTATAGCTTTTGTATTCTCCTTTTCTAGTTTAGCATTTTCAATTCATGCTCTGTCAAATCATGTCTCTCTCCACTTTTATGTGTAATTCCCCAATTGTGATGAGCAGTTAAATTTCCCTTAGCACTTGATATTGATGAACTTTGGAATGAAATGATTTTTTTACCTTTATCTTTTATAAATTGGCAAGATCTCTATTTTACCATTTCTAACGACTTATCTTCACATTATTTGCTTTGAAATCTTATTCCATAAACTCATTTTTCGACCGAAGATCCGCACTCTAGTGTACCGAGAGGTTGTGAATGTGAGGAGGTCATTAAAGGATAAATAGACTGTGTTTATATTCTTTGATTTATGATTCGTATTCTAGTTTATTAAGAGGTTGTGAATACACGAGATCATTTAGAGGTAAGAGGAGTTATGTGTGAACCTTGAGAGAGGTCATCATAAATCTTCTAGATTGGGGTTAAACCTAATAGAGGGGTTCACAACATAAAGCAAGCTTAGGGCGTAATGACTATTTGATCATCCTAAGGTTATGTGAATGTGACCTCGAGAGAGGCACTTCATAAATTGGGATCCTCCATGGTTGGAGTTGTTTATGTTGAGATTTTGCAATTTAATCCTTTAACTAAAGTTTAATTTCATCCAAAAGGATTCTCGATCAAGTGCTAGCTTTAATGTCTTCGTTTTGCATTAATCACTCTGTAATCGTTTTGCATTAATCACTCTCTTTTTCATAGTTTAATTAAAAAATCAACTCTCTTTAGTTAGATAAAAGAATAACTCTTCCGTGTGAGTACAAGTACTCGACAGACCCGTAGAATATGACACTTGATTTTATACTTTAACGATAGGTGCACTTGCATTATCGCTAAAAAAATAGCCATCAATAATAGAGCAAACAAGTTATAAATATTATAATGCTCAACATTGACTGGTAGAGTTTAGCGTGGGAGATATGGTATACTTAAAAAATCAATCTTATGCATGGAATCTCCCAAATAAAGAAACAAAATAAGAGGGCACTTATCTGATTATAGAGTGAGTTTGCCCAACTACATATCGAATAGCTCTGCCAGCAGAACTGGGG
Source organism: Platanthera zijinensis (assembly GCA_039513925.1). NCBI lineage: Eukaryota > Viridiplantae > Streptophyta > Magnoliopsida > Asparagales > Orchidaceae > Platanthera > Platanthera zijinensis. The sequence continues at coordinate 86,903,110 of CM077080.1, forward strand.
AATCGACTTGACGTCTTTCATGTCTCTTCATTGCGATGTGCTCTTCAATAACTAAAAAAATATCTTCCTTAGCCTCTAGTACCTTTGCAATCTAACATATCTATACAACTAGAATAGTGGAGATTGTGTATTCCAAAATAAAGAATTAACAAAACTAGACCATCACATTGGTAAAATTCTATTGTAAAATTACAGACATGATGGGTATATATGGGAACCAGAAACTCTCATCTGAGAAAAGCACATGGAATTTTTTCCTAGGTACGTCACCTCTTCAAACCCCCTAGTTTAAGCAATTTTAGGGGACGGAAATCCTCTTATTTTTATTAGAATGTAACATCCTGAATTTTATTGAGTCACTAGAACCCTAGATGACCCAAAAAAGTAACCTAATCACCTACAAGATGCCCTAAAAGCTAGGAGGCGATCTAGATTTTTGATATTTAGCATAAGTTATCTGAATTAAGTTTTATCAATTACATTGGACTTGTATAGTTGATGCGAGAGGAATGGAACTTGTTTCATTTTGATTCGAGTTCATATAGAGAATATGACTATTTTGGGTATCGTAACACGTCACGACGACGCCATTTTGGTGTATTTAACATATGTGCCCCGAATTGAGTTATGTCACTTATACTAGACTCGTATAGTCAATATGAGTGTAATGTAACTCATTTTGTTTTGATCCGAGGTCACATGGAGAATGTGACCATTTTAGGTAATATAGCATGACACGCTAATGCCATTTTTATAAGTTGAGCATACGTGCTCTAAATTGAGTTCAATCAGTTGCATATAACTCATGTAGTTGATTCAAGTGCAACAAAAATCATTTCATTCTGATCCAAGGTTATATATAGAATATAACCATTTTGAGTATCGTAGTACATCACTATGTTGTCATTTCAGTTTATTGAGCATACGTGCTCTGAATTATTCTGTTAGTTGCATTAGACTCGTATAGTTGATACGAGTGCAACAGAACTTGTTTTATTCTGATTTGAGGTCATATGTAGAATATTACCATTTTAAGTAACATTGTGTGCCACGACAAAGCCATTTTTATGTCGAGCATATGAACTCGGAATTGACACCAGTCAGTTGCATTGGACTCATGTTATCAATACGAGACTAACGAAATTCGATGCACTCAATTTTCACATCGTTTGGTCAACAAGGTGAAATCAAGCTTTATGGTGCACCAAAATGTATACACATACCAATATTACTATAATACCCTAATATTGGATCATCACTTGACGACTTGGACCTACATTGATCTTGACCCATATGAGGGACCCACCTTTGGGTTGACTTGGGTCAAATCTCATTAAAAATCAATTTTTTAATAATTTAAAACCACTCCACTACCCCAACCTTAAGACTAACCAAGCCCGCCATGGGCTTACCTTTTAGCCCTAATGGGCTCAGGTTCTCGGTTCACTAATGGACAAACTAAGGAGGGAGAAAAAGCCCACCCTCCTCTTTTTTTTTTCTCTCCTTCTCTCCCTCCATGTCTTAAAGGCAATGATAGGCTTAAACCCTACCCACTCATAGGAGGTACAAACCTCCACTAAGGAGTTGCCACCTCTCTCCTTCATTTTGATATTTATTTGTTATTTTTAATGATTTCAATAAATTTTCTCTTTCCATTACAAAAATCCTGGTAGAAAATCTACTTGATTAAAACTGTTGAAATTTTCCTATGATATTTTTTGGAGAATGAGACAACCCCCGTAAATTTATCAGCTTTTATTATGCATTCCTTATATTCGAAGATTTAAATAAGGTATAAATTTTGTTTTAAAATATCATAAGCTTTTATTTTTGGTATAAAAATATGAGAAAATCTCGAGATGATAGTGGAACTGGAGTTAACCCACTGAATATTTTTGGCGATTTAAGGGAAAGGTTATCTATTTTTGACAAATTATTTTGTTGTCTCTTTATGTAATGCCCTGAAACTCAAAAGAGAAAAGGGCATCATTTTAGCCGAGTTTGGGTCTAAGGAAGGTGAACACGGCCTGTGACACGGGCGTGTCACATGGCCGTGTCGTGCTAGGGTCGTCAAGGAGAGGTAGACGATCGTTGAAGGAAGGGAACACGGCCTTGGACACGGGCGTGTCTAGCACACGGCATGTGACACGGGCGGGCCATATGGTCGTGTCATCTTCTGGAAGTTCTGGTCTTGTGTCGAGTGGGAGACACAACCCGGAACACGGGCGTGTTCGGGTTGACACGGGCGCGTCAAAGTTGACACGGGCGTATCCAATCCCGTGTACCGTTCGGGACGTGACGGTTATAGCGCCGATTAGGGTACATGGCCCATGACATGGGCGTGTCCATGGGTGACACGGGCGTGTCATAAGCCGTGTTACAGGCAGTGTCCTTTTCTAGATTTTCCTGATTTACGGCGAGTGTTGAATACAGCCTTGGACACGTGCGTGTCACAAGCCGTGTTCGGCCCAGAAATGTTATTTTTAGGGAGAATAGTGGTCGTTCGTTTCCTTATTTTAGGATCCAAGGGCTCGGACTTATTCAACCTTGGTTAAGGCCGGGAATAGGGTTGAAAACCCTCATTTCTTTTTGTTCAATCTCTTTCTAAGTTCTAGAGAGAGGGGATAGCAAGTAGGAAGAAGTAAGAGAGATCCGGTTATCGGAGGAGATTCAGAGCGCCAAATCGCATGCCGAGTCCAGATCTACGGAGGCAAGGTCATCGCGATGCTTTTCTTCAGTATAGATTTCCATAGCGCCAAAGAGAAACCCAAGGGTAACGACTCTCTACATGGACATGCGAAGTCCTCTTTCCTTTTTGCATAGGAAGCCCGCTCTTGCAAGGATGCGGTGAGTTTGAGGTGTCCCTTCGAGTAGACATGAATAGTCCCCGCTTTGTTGCATGTAGAGTCCGAAATCTTGAAACGGACATAGGCATGGTGTGTGAAGCCTACCCAGACAAGTTGGTCTGGATCGGTGATGTTTTATTATGCATGATTAGCCAGAGAAGACTCCGTTCCTTTGGTTGTTTTTGGGATTTCTATATGGTAGATTGCAACAGGGAGTCTTGGGGATTAACTCCAAGGTGCACTCAGAAAACTGGGCGGAAACACATTTTTGCCGACTTGGTGTCCTGGGAGCCAGCCTTGAACATAACTTGGTTATGTGCATCGTTTTGGGACTCGGTGAAGCTTGACCCGCGCATATGGCTTATATTGACCTTGCGGTGTGAGCAACGGGTTAGGCAGAACCGTACCCGCTCCGTGTCATTCAGTTAAAGAGACCTAAAGTACATGGCACTTACCGTTGGCATAAATGGAGGGTCTTAGGCTTAGGTTGGAAAGACGAAAATGCTCACAAGTATTGCCGTCTAAAGGGAGGTGGAGAGACCGCAGTTTTTACCGGGTTCACCGTGTAAGTGCCCTAAGATCACGGGGTATGTGGTCGTGTGTGCCTGCACCTGTGGTGTTGTGATTATTCGCTATAATGCTTATTATGCTAAAAAGTGCAGGGAAGGAGCATCGACGCACCGAGTTTGGGGGCGGGATCATTATAATTTGGTTAGCTTAAGCTGATCGTTACTTTTGTTTGCCACCATTGCGGTGAATTGTGCTTGCAAGTGCTGCGGAGCCGAGCGGCAAATAGTGGGCCAAAGCCCTTGTTGCTGAGCCAGGCCTTGAAGGCCTTGTTATGTTTACTTTTTTAATTCATGTGTGTCCGGCCTGCACACCGATGTATGGAAAACATGGTTTTAAATTTATTGAACTCTTGTAAGTCCATAAGGCCGGTACTTTGTGTACTTTGTAATTCATTCCTGTTTAGGTTCGTTAGTGGACATTCATGCTTGTGGCTGCGTTCTTATTTTGCAACTTAATAAATTGCGTCCGCTAGATGCTCTGTGTAGGACGTTACGATTAGAATAATGGTTGTAATTAGTAACCCTTCGGTTTGTCCGTGGTATATGGCGTCGGGCCCCAGCCGGACCTACTGCTATATACTATGTGACGGACAGGGGTGTTATAATTTGGTATCAGAGGGAGGTTGACCACGGCACCCGTGCTAAGTTTGTCAAGTGGGACCGAAGGCTTTGAGATCTACATTAATGCTTTGGGTAGTGGTTTGGGCTGCGTGCTGCTGCAACATTGAAGTGTTATAGCTTATGTCTCGCGTTAGCTGAAAGTGCTTGAGAGAAATTATCCGGTCCACGACTTGGAGTTAGGGATCATAATTTTTGCTCTGAAGCTATGGAGGCATTATTTGTACAACATAAAGGTCGATATTTATACCAACCACAGGATCCTTAAATACCTGTTAGACTAGAAGGATCTGAATATGAGGCAGCATGGATGGAGTTCCTAGGGGACTATACATTCAAAATTCATTATGTACCCGGGAAAGGCAATGCAATTGTGGATGCGTTGAGTTGCAAGGATCCCGCGCAAGCAAACTGGTTATCGGTTCATGACGAGCGGTTAATTGGGAGTTGGAGGCATTAGATATCTCTTGTGTTGATAAGCAGACTAGCGCTGAAGCGCTATTGAACTGGACGGATATTCAGTACGACCTGGCTGATCGGCTACGACAGGCTATGGATTTGGATAGCAGCATGAAGCAAATCATGGAGGCGGTTTCGGATGGGTAAAATTCGCAATTTACGGTTGAAGATGGATTGCTAAGGAAGGACAACCATTTGTGCATCCCAAATGTGGGTAATTTATGGGTGGAGTTGATGTACGAGGCTCATCATACCAAGTACTCGATTCACCCAGGGAGCACGAAGATGTACCGAGATCTGAAGAAGTTGTTTTGGTGGCCAGGACTCAAAAAGGATGTGACACTATACGTGATGAAATGTCAGACATGGACCTTAGTGAAGGCAGAGTGCTAAAAACCAGGGGGTTTCTTAAAGTCTTTGCCTATTCCAGAGTGGAAGTTCGAGGATATCACAATGGACTTTATTCATGGACTGCCAAGGTCGCAGAAAGGAAACAATGCCATCTGGGTGATCGTAGATCGATTGACAAAAGTGTCGCACTTCATTCCGAATATGAAGGATGATTCTATGGAGAAACTTGCAAAGCTTTATGTGGATAACATTGTTAGGCTGCACGGTGTGCCCCGTAGCATCGTGAGTGATAGAGATGGGTGGTTTACGTCCAATGACTGGAGGTTGGTGCAGCAAATGCTGGGAACTAAGCTAAGGTTCAGCACAGCCTTTCATCCGCAGATGGATGGTCAGATTGAGAGAGTTAACAGGATAATGGAGGACATGCTTTGCATGTGCGTCCTAGATATCGGGAAGCAGTGGGAAGATCTTCTGTATTTGGTGGAGTTTGCGTACAATAATAGCTACCAAGTTAGAATTCAAATGGCTCCCTTCGAGGCCCTATATGGTAGAAAATGTCGCACGTCGTTGTCTTGGTTGGAACCGGGTGAGGCGAGGTTTTACAAAAAGCAAGAGGTGGAAAGCGCCACTTCATTGGTACGAACCATTCGAGAGCATTTGTTGATTGCTCAGGATAGGAAAGCTAAATACTATAATGCCAAGCATCGGAATGTGGAGTTCGCTGTTGGCGACTGGGTTTATTTGATTATAAAGCCGTTCAAGAGTGTTTCACGGGTACGATGCTTGAAGAAGCTAAGCCCGAGGTACCTTGGACCATTTGAGATCCTGGAGCGGATTGGTGAAGCAGCTTTTCGTCTAAATCTATCAGTGGAGTTGAGTGGTCTACACGACGTATTCCACATATCAGCATTGTTGAAGGCGGTGCAAGAGCCTTCGGAGGTGATCGCGGTTGATCAAATACAAGTGGACGAAGGGTTGACGACAAGGGTCAAGCCCATTCATATTGAGGGCTCTGAAGTCAAGTGACTTTGTAACAAGGATCAGGATGGTCAAGGTCCATTGGGATAATTGCGGATTGGAGGAGCTCTCGTGGGAGCAGGAGCAGACTATGCTTGAGGATTACCCAGAGTTATTCCACTCAGGTACCGCTTTTAGTTTTTGTGTATAATTTCCTTTCGGTAATTTTGTGGACGAAATTCTTTTAAGAGGGGGAGGATTGTAATGCCCCGAAACTCAAAAGAGAAACGAGAAGTGTTTTAGCCGAGTTCTGGTCTTGGGAAGGTGAACACGGCCTTTGACACGGGCATGTCACATGGCTGTGTCGTGCCCGGGTCTTCGAGGCGAGGTCGACGATCGTTGAAGGCAGGTAACACGGCCTGGGACACGGGCATGGGCGTGTCCCAGGGCGTGTCCCAGGGCATGTCTAGCACAAGGCATGTGACACGGGCGTGTCACATTGCCGTGTCCTATTCTGGAAGTTTTGGTCCTGTATCGACTGGGAGACACAACCTGGAACACGGGAGTGTTCTGGTTGGCATGGGCGTGTCAAAGTTGACACGGGCGTGTCTAAGCCCGTGTCCAATTTGGGACGTGATGGTTCCAGCGCCGATTGGGGTACACGGCCCATGACACGGGCGTGTCCACGGGTGACACAAGTGTGTCACAAGCCGTGTTACAGGCCGTGTCCTTTTATTGATTCTCCTAATTTACGGCGAGTGTGGAATATGGACTTGGACATGGGCATGTCGCAAGCCGTGTTCGGCCCAGAAATGTTATTTTCAGGGTGAATCGTGGCCGTTCATTTCCTTATTTTAGGATCCAAGGGCTCATGCTTATTTATTCTAAGTTAAGGTCGGGAATAGGGTTGAAAACCCTCATTTCTTTTGGTTCAATCTCTTTCTAAGTCATAGAGAGAGGGGAGAGCAAGGAGGAAGAAGCAAGAGAGATCCGGTTGCCGAAGGAGATTCGGGGAGCCAAATCGCAAGCCGAGTCCAGATCTATGGAGGTGAGGTCATTACTGTGCTTTTCATCCGTATAGATTTCCATGGCACCAAAGAGAAAGCCAAGGGTAATGATTCTCTACTTGGACATGTGAAGTCCTCTTTCCTTTTTGCATAGGAAGCCCGCTCTTGTGAGTATGCGGTGAGTTTGAGGTGTTCCTTCGAGTAGACATGAGTAGTCCCCTCTTTGTTGCATGTAGAGTTCGAAATCGAGAAACGGACATAAGCATGGTTTGTGAAGCCTACCCAGACAAGTTGGTCTTGATCGGTGATGTTTTATTATGCATGATTAGCCAGAGAAGACTCCGTGCCTTTGGTTGTTTTCGGGTTTTCAACACGGTAGATTGCAACAGGGAGTCTTGGGGATTAAATCGAAGGTGCACCCGAAAAACTGGGAAGAAACGCATTTCTGCCAACTTGGTGGCCTGTGAGCCAGCCTTGAACATAACTGGGTTATGTGCATGTTTGATCGTTTTGGGACTCGAGGAAGCTTGACTCGCGTATATGGCTTAAATTGACGTTGCGGTGTAAGCAACGGGTTAGGAAGAACCATACCCGCTCTGTGTCGTTCGGTTAAAGAGACCTAAAGTACCTGGCACTTACCGTTGGCATAGATGGAGGGTCTTAGGCTTTGGCTTGAAAGACCAAAATGCTCACGAGTATTGTCGTCCAAGGGGCGGTGGTAAGACTGCGGTATTGACCGGGTTCACCGTGTAAGTGCCCTGAGAGCACGGGGTGTGCGGCCGTGTGTACCTGCAACTGTGGTGTTGTGATTATTCACTATAATGCTTATTATGCTAATAAGTGCAGGGAAGGAGCATCGCCGCCCCATGTTTGGGGGCAGGATCGTTATTATTTGGTCAGCTTTAGCTGACCGTTACTTTTGTTTGCCACTATTGCGGTGAATTGTGCTTGCAGGTGTTGCGGAGCCGAGCGACAAATAGCGGGCCAAAGCCCATGTTGCTGAGCCGGCCCTTGAAGTCCTTGTTATGTTTACTTGTTTAATTCATGTGTGTCCGGCCTACGCGCTGATGTATGGAAAACACAGTTTTAAATTTAGTGAACTCTTGTAAGGAGATAAGGTCGGTACTTTGTGTACTTTGTAATTCATTCCTATTTGGGTTCGTTAGTGGACATTATAGCTTGTGGTTGGGTTCTTATTTTGAAAATTAATAAATTGCTTCCGCTAGATGCTCTGTGTAGGACTTTACGATTGGAAGAATGGTTTCAATGAGTAACCCTTCGGTCTGTCTGTGGTATATGGCATCGGGCCCCGGCCGGACCTATTGCTATATGATATGTGACAGATAGGTGTGTTACAATTTATTATTTAAAATTTCAAGAGAGCTCCTAATTAGTGAAATGAAATTGATAAAATTATGGAAGACTTTTTATGCTAGAATAAACCCTCAACAAAAATTCGGGAATTTTTAGATCGCCAAAAGTAATATGAAATTATTATAAGGGTTTATTCAAAGTCAAATAATTTATCGAAGGTCAAATCAAGCTAAACATGATTTGAAAAAATTATGGGGATGATTTTAGAGCAAATCCTACTTTTGGATTAAATTGAATTATTTTCGACTCTATTTGGCGGTTGTCAAAAAAAAGTGATTTTAAAACAGGAGTTACAAATATCGGTTGTAAAAATATGCGCATGAATCACTACATAGAAATTAATTGAGGATAAAGGGTTTTGTGTCATACCTTTAGCAGAGATTAGAAGTCATTCGACAATCAATAAGGTGTATATAATAAAGAGCTTTGGAAATTATAATATGCTACATTGAAATCTTAAAATCTGATTAGCCTCCAAAAAAAGGTGCATCTAAAGTAACTATCGACTTCAAATAAATTGGCAAGCCCTAACATGGTAAAATATAAAGAACTCGCCGCAAAATTGTTAAAACTTACCTCATATGAATGGAGAAGCCTCAGATGAATGGAGTTGCTTCCTATGAACGGAAAAGCATCTTATGAACAGCGTTACCGCCTATGAACATAAAAGTCTCCTATGAATGGAGAGAAAAACTAAACTTGCATTTAATGAATGGAGAAGCCTCTCATGATTGGAGAGAAGAACTGAACTTGACTCCTTGGAATGAAGAAGCCTCCTATGAACGGAGTTGCCTCTTATGAACGGAGAAGCCTTCTATGAAGGGAGAGAAGAACTGAACTTGCCTCTTTGACTGGAGATGGAACTACAGAACAGAACTATTCGTATTCTACTCTTTTATTCTGCATTTCAATTACTACACTTTAATTTAGTACTATTCTTATTTTAGTCTAGCATTTTAATTACTATATTTCCTTTTTGTACTTTACTTACATTTGTATTCCTTTACTGCACACTCTTTACTGTAATTTACTAGTGGTTTCATTTTTATACCTGCAATATGGGTCCCACTCTGATAAGTGGTTTAATTGGTTGAGCATTAGTTGGGGTTAACTCAGAGAAGATGTATTAAGACAAAGCTAGCCCTAAATAATGGTCTCCCTCGATTGCTACGTGTTGGAACACCCTATTACTAATTTGGGCAAGGATCACTATGTTTTTAGGAAATTGGTTTGACCTAGTTGTATAGTTAAAAAGGTCAAATTAGAATGAGTCTAAGGGTTAGGACTTAGGTTTGAAGCTTCCCCCAAGACCATTCAAAGATCAGGATTCAGTGCTGAGACTAAGACAATTTTCGTCGAGCTCAGGTAGACGAAACGTCGAACTCAGTTCGACGTTCTCTGAGCTCAATTCTGCAAGTCGTCGAACTCCGGTCGACGATCTTCGAGCTCAGATCGACGTTTTCTGTCTCTAGTATAAATCCAATCTCTGAGCTAAGGTCGACGATAGCTGAGCTCAGGTCGACAAATTTTGTGAGAGATCGACGCTTTCAGAATTCATATTCAAGAACAGTTTTGGAATTCTTTTTGAGTTATTTCCTGCATTTATTACAAAGGATTATATAGCCGTTTCAAGCAATCTGGAGCAAGTTTCAAGGAAGGCTAAATGGAATGTTACTTAGGACTTTCCCCAGAGACAGTTGTCATATATGGAAGTCATTTATGACTGAGTAACGGCCATCTAAGTAAGAATCTGATATACTCCTACAGAATTTGTTTTTGACAAGATAACAGATCCATAAAATAAGATAGGCAAGAGATATACAGGATCATTGGATTGAGAAAAAGAGTTACAGAAGAGAGATCAAAATATACTCTGATAGAGAACTCATCTTCTGGAACATACAGATTCACTAAGAAAAAATCTTCAAGAACACAAGAAAGTTTTCTGTGGAGGAAATCATCTACTCCTCCAAATCCTCAAGTGTTCAAAAGCTTCAACATCAAGGACTCCAGACATCACACATTTCAGCATCTGCTAAAATCATCTTTTGCTGGAGATCTGAAGCACCTGAAGACCTATCACCCTAGCAAAGCTCACCTTCCTGAACCTTACACATCTCACGGGGAGCTTTAGCTTATTCTTCCACTTGTCTTCTCTCAGACTGTTGACAGAGAAGAACAACTCAACTCTTTTTTTCTTTTTTCCTTTCCCTCCTGTAAAAGGTTTTTTCAAAACTCCCTTCAAAAGTTCTGAGACTGGTTTCTTAGACCTTATCAAAACTTAGTGGTGGCAAGATAGCTTATCAAAAAATCTAGTTGTTGTTTTTGAGCACCTTATTAAAAGCTCATTGGTGCCCAGGACTCCTGATCAACTATTCCTTCAGTGGATTCCTACCTAGGGTGGTAGAAGAGTGGATGTACCCAGGTTGTTGGGGAACCACTATAGTTCCTTGTGTCATCTGGTTGTTATGTGTTTGACTTTGCTGTGTGCTGTGTGATTTCTTAGTTCTTGCTTTAGTTTTTATTTCATCACAAGCACCTTACACATATACATAAATTAAATCTTCCACTGCTTAATAGTCTTAATTGTAAATTATTTTAAAAATACTCTATTCACCCCCCCCCCCCCTCTAGAGTTAAGGTAGATATTTTCCTCAATTTCAATTGGTATCAGAGGGAGGTTGGTTATTCAACATCTGAATCTTCAACAGATTGGTTGAACAGGCTAACACCTGAACCAAAAGATCCTTGATAAGATAAACCTTCTATAGAGGATAGTTATTACTTTTTGTATTATGTTTATTTTCATACAAAACCATGGCACAGAACAAAGATTATGCTAGCACCAGACCTCCAGTGTGCAACCTCTCTAAGTTTGCACTTTGGAAGGCAAGGATTAAGCTTTACATGAATTCTATTGATGAGGACATTTTTAATTCTGTTTTGACAGTTTGTCCAAGACCCCCAGTGATCAAAAGTACAAGTGTTGTTCCACCCCCTTCAGGAACAGATGCAGAAATAAAGAAATGGAAAGTTGTAGATGCAAAGGCTATGAATATCCTTGCTCAAACCATGTCTGATGAGATATTCCAAAAGGTGGCTGAATGTAGTTTAGCAAAAGAGATATGGGACAAGTTATCTGAAATTGTCTCAGGATCTGCTAATGAAAGGAAGGACAGGAGATCCCATCTCATAAGCCAATATGAGAACTTCAAGAAAGGAGAAACTGAATCAGTGGCTGACATGTACACCAGACTCAGCCTAATAGTCAATGAACTAAGAACACTGGACAAGGAGATCTCTCTAACTGAACTAAATGACAAGATCCTAATGTGCTTCCCTAGCACTTGGGACTCAAGGATCTGGCCAATCAAGGATGCCATAAGCCTAACTGAGATTACTACTGAAGCTTTATTGGGCAAGCTCAAGTCTTTTGAGCTGCTCATCAAGAACAGAGAGGAAGAACAAAAGACTGCTTCTCCATCCATCAGAAAGGAGAAGACCATAGCATTCAAAGCTACAAAGATCTGCCTGAAGACAAGGTCACAGGCAATGAAGAATTGATGAGTTTGCTGGCCAAAAGATTCTATAAGATGGCCAAGAAAGATTTCAGAAAGAGGTCATCCAGAGGGAATGAGAAGCCAAGGTATGACAAGTCAAATAATAAAGAAATAATCTGTTTTGGATGCAGGAAACCAGGCCATATTGTGCCTGACTGTCCAGAAAATTAGAATAAGGATAAGAAGGACAGGAAAGATAGGAGAAAAGACAAGGACTCCAGAGGAAACAACAACAACAAATCCTCCTCCAACAAAAATAAACATATAAGGAAGGGGTTTGTAGCTTAAAGCTGGAGTGATACTGAAGAGGAATCAGAAGCCTCATCAAGCTCAAGTGATGATGAGGATGATGCTGAAGAAAAGGAATTCTGCATGATGGCTATCAATGCCTCTCAACAAAATTCTGATGCAGAAAAAGAATCAGATTCAGAATCTGAAACTCAAACTGAAGAAGACCAGGTAATAGACTCCTTTGACTTTGACTCAAAGGACTTTAGGTCTGAATTTAAGGCACTTTATTTAGACCTGTTAAAATCTGAGAAAGAGATTATCTCTCTCAGAAATCAATTGTCTGAACATAGCACCTTAAAATCAGACAACCTCAAACTCTCTGAGGAGTTAGAATGTTGTAGGGAGGAGATAGCTTCACTGAAAAGTGAGTAATACCAAGCAAAGAAGTTTGAAGAATCCCTTAATGGGAGAAGCATCAGACTGATGGACATCACAAGCACAGTGAACTCAAGATTCAACAGTACACTAGGCTTGGGTGCTTCATCCAGCCAACCTATAGTATTAATAACCCCAATTAAATTTATTTCTGATAAAGGAAAGGGTGTTGTAGAGGTAGCTAGGAAGAATCCAGATTTACCTAAGGAAAATCAAGTTCAACAGAAAACGTCAAATAGAGGTCGATGATCGTCGAACAGAGCTCGGCAATCTAAGGCTGGATCGTCGAACCCAGATCGACGACTTCTGAACTCTGAACTCTGGTATAGTCAATTTTCGAATGGAGCTCGACGATCTGACCCAAGATCGTCGAACTCAGGTCGACGATCGTCGAACGGAGCTCAGAGCTTTGAACCCTCCTTCAGAGGTAAATCTCAAGTCAATCCTAGAAGTCCCTCATCCCAAAGGTTCAACCCTTATACTGAATGGATAGTACCTCCTAGGAGATACCATCTTGAAGGATATAAGAGTCAGCCAGGGATGTCTTTCATTTTTGAATTTAAAGGTTATCAACCTAGACCCAAGGTAAACTGCGTCAAAAATATATAAATTATTTATGTGCAGGTGAAGACCTATCCATCAATGAACCAACAATGGTATATGCATAGTGGGTGCTCAAAGCACATGACAGGGAGTAAGGACAATCTCACATCCTTCAAAGCCAAACTTGGACCCAAAGTGATCTTTGGAGATTCAAAATTTGGTCAAACAAAAGGATACGGTGCTGTTCAGATTGGCTCAGTCACATTCAAGGAGGTGGCTTATGTGGAAGGACTGAAGCACAACCTAATCAGCATCAGTCAACTCTGTGATGAAGGATATCAAGTTACATTTAATAAATCCTTATGCCAGATCAAGTCAGAAGATAACACAATAGTGTTAATAGGTAAAAGGAAAGATAACATTTATCTTATAGATTTCCTTTCAACCAACATAGATATCTGCCTATTTAATTCAGTCTTCAAACCAAATGATTTATGGCATAAGAGACTAGGACACTTAAACCTTAGAAGTATTGTTAGGCTGTCCAAGGACAACCTTGTTAGAGGACTACCTTCTGGCCCCTACAAGAAGGTAGGACTCTGTAGGGCTTGTCAATTAGGCAAGCAAACAAAAAATAGTTTTAAGTCACTTAATAAGAGTGATTCACCTAGGATTTTGTATCTGTTACACATGGATCTTTTTGGACCCATTACAGTACAAAGCTTAGGAGGGAAATCTTACACTTTAGTGATTGTAGATTACTTCTCTAGATTCACTTGGGTATTATTTCTGAGGAAGAAGTCTGATAACTTTAAACGTTTGACAGATTTTCTCAAATGCATACAGATTGAGTTCAATACTCACATTGCACTGATCAGAAGTGATCATGGGACAGAGTTTGATTCTCTTCTTATGGAAGAGTTCTGTCAGAGTGAAGGGATCATGCATACTTTCTCAGCTCCTAAAACTCCTCAACAAAATGGGGTAGCTGAAAGGAAAAACAGAACCCTAATTGAATCTGCTACTACATTGTTGACAGATGCTCACCTTCCTCTATCTTTTTGGGCAAAGGCAGTGAACACCTCCAACCATGTGTTGAACAGAAGTTTGATACATAAACTGAAGGGCAAGACTCCCTATGAATTGCTCAAAGGGAAGAAACCTAAAGTAGACTATTTAAAAAATTTTAGCTGCATTTGTTATATTCACAATAATGACAAGAAGTATTTAGCGAAATTCCAAGCTAAAGCTGATGAAGGAGTGTTTCTGGGATACTCAATGATCAGTAAAGCTTATAGGGTTTATAATAAAACTTCTCTTAAAATTGAAGAATCTGTTCATTTATCTTTTGATGAGACTAACATGTGTTACAAGGAGATGTCTACTTCTACCATAGAACCATTGCAGGTACACTCTCTTTCATAAAATTTGGACAGGTTACACATTGTAGAAAAGGATTCAGTACATTCACCTATCCAACAAAGAGCTGAAATCAGTGAAGATGAAGAGGATACTCAACATCTTGATGTTCAACATCTTGGAGAAAACCATTTTGAAGAGCCAGTTGTTGTTCCACAAGAGGAAACAATAACACAGGTTTGTGAACAATCAACACCCCCTGTTGATTTAGTAACAATAAGAGATCACCCAATCTACCAAGTGATTGGAAACATCTCAGCTGGTGTGCAGACCAGAAATTAGGTCAACTAGAACCTGATGCACACCTGCTTTTTATCTCAAGTTGAGCCTCAATCCATTCAAGATGCAGAACAAGATCCACACTGGATCATTGCTATGCAAGAGGAACTACATCAATTTGAGAGGAAACAAAGTTTGGGAGCTAGTACCAAGGCCTAAGGATCACTCAATTGTTGAACAAAGTGGGTGTTCAGAAACAAGTTTGATGATCAAGGAGTTATTGTAAGGAACAAGGCAAGGCTAGTTGCTCAAGGTTATTCTGAAGAAGAAGGGATAGACTATGACCAGACCTTTGCACCAGTGGCAAGGCTAGAGGCCATAAGAATATTCCTTGCTTATGCAGCTCACAAAGGATTCAAGGTCTACCAAATGGATGTGAAGATTGCATTTCTCAATGGAGACATCAAAGAGGAAGTCTATGTTAGACAACCTCTATGTTTTATCTCTCCAACTTATCCTGACCATGTTTTCAAATTGCATAAAGCATTATATGGTCTCAAGCAAGCTCCTAGAGCATGGTATGAGACCTTAACATGCTTTCTTCTGAAAAATGATTTTATAAGGGGTAGAGTAGACCAAACTCTCTTTATTAGAACCCATAAGTCCCATACCCTACTAGTACAAATATATGTAGATGATATCATATTTGGTTCTACTGATTCAAATTTGTGCAGAAAGTTCTTTAACTTAATGCATTCTAAATTTGAAATGAGTAGCATGGGTGAGCTTTCCTTCTTTCTAGGATTACAAGTCAAACAACATGCTGAAGGCATATTTATTTCTCAAACCAAGTATGCAAAAGAATTGGTTAAGAAATTTTGTATGTCTGAAGCATCTTGTATGAAGACACCTATGCTACCAATGCTGTATTAGATACTGATGAACATGGTAAACATGTTGATCAGACAACATATAGAGCAATGATTGGCTCTCTATTGTACCTTACAGCTAGTATACCTGATATAATGTTTGCTACATGTATATGTGCTAGGTTCCAAGTAAGCCCTAGAGAGTCACACCTAACATTAGTTAAGAGGATTCTTAGGTATGTGAAAAGTTATCCAAATCTAGGCCTCTGGTATCCAAAAGACTCAGGATTTGAATTAATTGGATTTTCAGATGCTGATTATGCTGGATGTATAGTAGACAGGAAAAGCACCAGTGGAACTTGCCAGTTCCTTGGTGACAGACTTGTCTCCTAGTTTTGTAAGAAATAGACATCTATGTCCACTTCAACTACTGAAGCTGAATACATGGCAGCATGCAGTTATTGCTCACAGATTCTGTGGATTCAAAACCAGCTCCTAGACTATGGCTACAACTTAGAAGGATCAAAAATATTTTGTGATAACACTAGTGCTATCTCTATAACACAAAATCCAGTCCTCCATAGTAGGACAAAACATATAGAGATTAGGCATCACTTCCTAAGAGACAATGTGGAGAAAATAAAATTGAAATTCAATATATCCCAACATATTTGCAAAGGGGAGATATTTTCACCAAACCTTTGGATGAAAAGAAACACATCTTCTTCCTAAATCAGTTAGGAATGTTAGATGGAGGAAGTTTAAAATAAATCCCAAGATTTTTAAATCTAAAAATAGACCAAGACTAGGCTAAAAACTTCTATTTTCTAGTGTCTGTTGGTTATGTTTTGTCTCTGAACTGTGCTCGATGTTTTTCCAAAAAAGCGTCGAACGGAGATCGATGCTTTCCAATAAGCGTCGACCGGAGTTCAGCATTTTCCAGGCAGCACTAGGCTATCTTCTTCATGTCAACAATCGTCGAACGGAGATCGACGCTCTCCAATGTCGTCGAACGGAGATCGACGATATTGAAGACTCTTCAGATTCCACTAGAAGCCCAGATCGTCGAACGGAGTTCAACGATCCTTCCTTTTCGGCGTCGAACCCTAATATAAAATCATTCTTTCAGCCATCATTTTTCTTTTGCGCTTTCATATTCTCTGCAAACTTTTTCGTTCCCTCTAAACTCTACTGCACTTGGTTATGTTTGTTACTTTTTGCAGGTATACAATTGCCGTGAATGTTGCCGCTCTAGCCAAGATGAAATTTGATACAGGATTTGATATAGATATGGACTCGTTTGATGGTAGCGATCAGGTTTTCAAAGACATTCTGGAACTCTTCCGAGAACAACAGTTAGTGCACATAATGTCCACTAGGATGAAGATTGCTGCAGATGAGATTAAGGAATGGGTGTTTACAACACATAATCTGGATGAGAATACCCTCGTTGGTACTTTCGGCGGGACTCAGGTATCATTATCACCTACTCTTCTAAGTGAAGTATTTCATCTGAGTACTGGAGATGACTCTGTTGAAATGTCGGGAGAAGAATCTGCGAATATGTTAGATAGAATGGGACACTCTGCCGCTAACCCTAACAAGTTATTGAAAAAGAACTTATCTATTGAGTTTAGATTTCTGGTTGATGTTGTGGGGAAAGTGCTTCTGGCAAAGCACTCAGCTCATGATACCATATCCAGGTATCAGTTCTGTTTGATGGGAGCCCTGGTAGATAAGAAACACCTAAATTGGGGAGAAATTTTCTTTGATTTGATAAAGAAGAAAATAAACAAAAGTTTTGTGAACTTTGGGAGAATCTTAGGGGTATTCCTGCACTCCAGGTGCCCTGAACTGCTAGTCTCTAATGGGATGCACATCAATGCATCAAAAAGGCTATCCTGTGCCCTGTTTGGGAAATGGGACAGGCAGATTATCAAGCCTACCAGGACTACTAATGCTTCAGGCACAAGGACTATTGTTGTCTCTTCCCCTCAGGCTCCTTCACTCATTGAGGAATTGGCCTGCCTCCACCTCTTCTCCTCCCTCTCCACCTCCTGTTGTTTCTACCTCCACCTCCACATCAACCATCTCCACATCCATCTCTTCCCCCATTACCATTTCATCACCAATCTCACCTCCAGCCACCTCAGAACAATTCCATCCACTTAACTACTATCCACCTCTTGACATGCCATCCTTCAACATCTTGGAAGACTCCTTCATGGATGCTTCCACTTCCTCTCCTGCTGAGCTTCCCTCTACCTCTTCATATAAAAAACTCCTACATGATATTCTTACTAAACTATCCTTCACACCATCCATCTCCACACCCATATCATCTATCTCCACCATCCCAATCTCTCAAAACACCATCCTCCCATCCACAATACCATCTACTACAGTCCATCAATCACCAGCCCAAAACATTCCCTCCTCCACCTCTACTCAAGTCACACTTGAGCAAGTGGATCTATCAGCTTTGGCAGATAAGCTTTATGGGATACTAGCCCCCAAGCTAGTAAGCCTGCTGGAGACCTCCATGGCTCCACTCCTGAACTCAATAAAGGAGATATCTGACAGGCTAACCTCTCTCTCCTCTCCTCAGGCAATCCCTTCTATGGTGTGCCTTGATCCAGTTATCACTCAATCAAGGCAGGGGGAGATGTCCTATGAAGCTGAGGTGGTGCCTGCTGCTCCTGAGGAACTGTTGTCTGCAGATATTTCTACTTCATCCCCAGTACCAGTACTCACAGTGGACTTCAGGTCACTGTTGTCTGAATTTGATTCTCTTCCAAGAAGCTGCTTATCAACTCAGGGATTTGAAGACCTTACTAAGGTTATTGTGCCTATTACTGTCTGTGATCCCAGCCAGATTATCTCTTATATCAAATCTCTTAAGGCTGTAGAAGTTTCTGCTTGTGTTGCTGTTGCTGCTGCTGAAGTTGCTGAATCTACTGATATTGATATGTTGCCTGCTGATCCTGTTGCTGCTGCTGCTACTGTTGAACTTGCTATTTTTCTAGAAGAACCTGTTGTTTCTGAAGTTCCTTCTGCTCCTGTTGCTACTACAATTGTTTCTTCTCCTATTCTGTCTGCTGAGAAGTCTAAACAAAGAGAAGAGTATATCAAAAGCATTGATGATCTATATGACAGACCCCAGAGTTCAGAAAGTGATCAATTCAACACTGACTCTGATGATTCTGCTGGCACAATTTCCAAGAAAAGGAAAGCCAGAAGCAAAGCAATGATGAGAGTCCCTCCTGCTCAAGCCAAAGATGTCAATGATATACAATATTACATTTTGCATGATTGTCAAATAACAGAGCCTTAGATGCAATACTCTAAGAATCAGCTAAAGGCTATGAAGAAAAGAAGGAAGCTTGACAAATATGAGAAAGGATCTTCCCAATTTCCTCCTCCTCCAGACTCAGGATCTGGTGGAGGCTCAGCTTTTCAATCATCTGCTTCAAAGCACAGTTCTTCTCAATCTTCTCAAAGATATCAACCTAGAGGTCAACATCAAAGAGGCTATCATTCTAGAAGAGGTCAGTACAGAGGAAATCAGAGAGAGTACAGAACTTATTCCAGACAAAAAAGGGAAGGACAAGGTCCTATTGATTTTACTCAAGGTCCATTCCCTTACAAGCTTAGAGATTCATTTGTCACCAGGACTCCTACTGATTCAAAATCTATCAATAGATACGAACCTCCAGTCCCTTTTGAAGATCCTGAAAACAACCCAGTGTCATGGACTGCGAGAATAAAAGAGCTTGCTGCATTAGATCAAATGAAAAAGGCCAAATAGCAAGGCAAAGATATTTCTAACATTACAACCCTATCAGATCAAAGAAAGACAGAGTTAGAGAGATATTCTTCAAGAAAATTTTTTGATTCAAAAGATTACATGAAGCTGCACCCTGAGGTTGTAGTTCCAAGGGCTAGATCCCAAACCTCCTTAGGTGCAGATGATGATAGAAGATCAAAGAAAGAAGCCCTCAATCCTAACAGGGAAATTTTTTTTAAAAGGGGAAATGAGAAGAAGTGATTTTGTAAGCTGAACATACACCTATCTCTGAATATTTGCTGATATTCTATCTGTGATCTGCAATGCTGCTATGCCTTGTTAGTTTAGCTTTTGCTTTGTTCGTATGATTATTTATTTCCTATTTTATCTTGTAAATAGTAATCCTAACCCAAATAGGGGGAGATTGTTGGAACACCCTATTACTAATTTGGGCAAGGATCACTATGTTTTTAGGAAATTGGTTTGACCTAGTTGTATAGTTGAAAAGGTAAAATAAGAATGAGTCTAAGGGTTAGAACTGAGGTTTGAAGCTGCCCCTAAGACCATTCAAATATCAAGATTCAGTGCTGAGACTAAGGCAATTTTCGTCGAGCTAAGGTCGACGAAACGTCGAACTCAGTTCGACGTTCTCTGAGCTCAATTCTGCAAGTCATCGAACTCCGGTCGACGATCTTCGAGCTCAGATCGACGTTTTGTCTTCAGCTATTTTACAAGTCACTGAGCTCAGTTCGATGATCGTAGAGCTCAGGTCGACGTTTTCTATCTCCAGTATAAATCCAATCTCTGAGCTCAGGTCGACAATAGCTGAGCTCAGGTCGATGATTTTTGTGAGAGATCGATGCTTTCAGAATTCAAATTCAAGAACAGTTTTGGAATTCTTTCTGAGTTATTTCCTGCATTTATTGCAAAGGATTATGTAGCTGTTTCAAGCAATCTAGAGCAAGTTTCAAGGAAGGCTAAAAGGAATGTTACTTAGGACTTTCCCCATAGACAGTTGTCATTTATGGAAGTCATTTATGACTGAGTAACGGCCATCTAAGTAAGAATCTTATATACTCCTACAGAATTTGTTTTTGACAAAATAATATATCCATAAAACAAGATAGGCAAGAGATATACATGATCATTGGATTGAGAAAAAGAGTTACAGAAGAGAGATCAAAATATACTCTGATCAAGAACTCATCTTCTGGAACATACAGATTCACAGAGAAAAAATCTTCAAGAACACAAGAAAGTTTTCTGTGGAGGAAATCATCTGCTCCTCCAAATCCTCAAGTGTACAAAAGCTTCAACATCAAGGAATCCAGACATCACACATTTCAGCATCTGCTGAAATCATCTTTTGCTGGAGATCTGAAGCACCTGAAGACCTATCACCCTAGCAAAGCTCATCTTCCTGAACCTTACAGATCTCAGGGGGAGCTTTAGCTTCTTCTTCCACTTGTCTTCTCTAAGACTGTTGACAGAGAAGAACAACTCAACACTTTCTTTCTTTTTTCCTTTTCCTATTGTAAAAGGGTTTTTCAAAACTCCCTTCAAAAGTTCTGAGACTGGTTTCTGAGACCTTGTCAAACCTCAGTGGTGGCAAGACACCTTATCAAAAAATCTAGTTGTGGTTTTTGAGCACCTTATCAAAAGCTCATTGGTGCCCAGGACACCTGATCAACTATTCCTGTAGTGGATTCCTACCTAGGGTGGTAGAAGAGTGGATGTTCCCAGGTTGTTGGGGAACCACTATAGTTCCTTGTGTCATCTGGTTGCTGTGTGTTTGACTTTGCTGTGTGCTGTGTGATTTCTTAGTTCTTGCTTTAGTTTTTATTTCATCACAAGCACCTTACACATATACATAAATTAAATCTTCCACTGCTTTATAGTCTTAATTATAAATTATTTTAAAAATACTCTATTCACCCCGCCCCCTCTAGAGTTAAGGTAGATCTTTTCCTCACTTTCACTACGCTCATCGTTAAGAGTTGAGCAGTACAATCTTACTACATAAGAGATGGCCACTTGCCTGAATTATTTTCTGTCAAGTGGGGCAATCCACCACAGACCTGAAAGGTGCCAGTTATTAATTTTATTAAATTGCTTATAAATTACTTAAGATAAAAAGTGGTTGGTAGGTCAAACTCGTAGACCATATGTACCGGTACATGAAGGTTGATGACTTTACATGATAAGGAGAAGTGCACCCTGGTAGCTCGGTCATATTTTATAAGCCTCAATGGGTCCCTCCGCTGGTTGCTCCAATTCAGTTATTATCGAATGTTGCTCACATCTAGGAGTACACCATGTTTTAAATTGGGTCCTGGGTAGTGTAGTATGTCTAAACCCAAAATTGGCAAGATCATCCAATGTCACTAATAGCCACATCAATGAGTTCCACAGGGTTTGCTAACTTGCTAAAAGAGAAGCAATCAAACTATATCGACATAAGGTGTTGTTGCAAGTTGTTAACACCTGCATGATTATGCGCCGGCTAGTAGAGCTCATTTTGAATAACTATATTTATACTGCTTCTTTTAAGTTATTTATATATGTGCTCACTTCAGCTTATGCTCCAAGCCACAATGGTGAGTACTCGCGATAGAGTATGCTAAAGTGGATTTACTCATTTTTCCTCTATACTATAGAGACATCAGCTCCTAGAAATTATAAGTATCATGAGTGTTATAGTTTTAGTTAGCCAAGTGGGGCCGCATGTATAAACTCATGGCTATGATCTTTTGAAAGGTGGTTTGAGGCTCGCTGCCGTGGGTAATACTAAATTTTATACTTAGCACCATTTTCTCAGAATTTGATCTATAGAATAACTATACCTGTAATATATGCACACCATAAACAAACAATGATCAAATACATTCGAGATTTGTTATTCTCAAACCATGGAATGTGAGGCGTATGCTCCAACAACTTTTTCATGTGAATGGGTTTGGAAAAAAGTAACATTTTTGCCCATGAGTGTTGGGGCTGGTGTAGCACAAACAAATAGTTCATAGTGACCTTGTTAACCCAGAAATTGGCAATCCTCTCTAAGGTGGCTAGCTTGCAAGCTGTGGACTGCTCTGTCCAATCTGGAGGGTTCGCGGCCTATTTTCAGGCTAACCGTGCAGATAGACTTCTCTGTCCGCGCAGCTAGGCTAGTTGCCCGGTAATCGCCAGCCCTGTGATGGCATAGACTGCTTCCTAGTTCGCACCACCAAGTCACGCAGTTAGCTGGGCAGGTAGTGGTCTCTTCTCCAGCTCGCCATCAGTCGCAGACTCTCTGTCAGATCACCGCGAGCACGAACTGGCCTTGACTCTTCCTCAATCCACAAGCAGTTGGCGACCTGCATACAGGTCGCTCGGCTTTTGGCAACCAGCCTCCAGGTCACCCGGCTTTTGGATACCTGCCTCCAGGTCGCCTAGCAGATGTCTAGCTTCCAAGTAGCCAAGGAGAGGGTGACATGCCTCCTCAGCCTGCCTAGCTGGTGCGACCTGCTCCTTCTAATCAGCAAAATGTGGTGGACTCAGTCTCAGTCCGCCTAAGAGATGTGGAATTGCTCCTCCCTCCATCTCTTCGTCAAGCCATGTTGTATCCGGCGGACACAATCTCAGCCCACCAGAAGGTGGCGAACTCGCTCCACCAGTAGGGGAAACCTTCTCCATCTACCCGCAAAAAGCATTGGCTTCTCCCAGTAGTCCGCAGCATGTCGCGAACTTGATTGTAGCTCGTTCATATAACCGGGGTAACGTCATCAAGCCCAGTTTTGCAAGATTCCTGCTCGAGCCTATAAATATCCCCCCATACCTATTATTTGGGGGACGACAGTCAGGACCAACCAGCGCAGCAGACCCAGTGGATACAACCTTTTTGTCCGCAAGCTCTGTTCGCGGACTGATCCCCAGTCCACGCGGCCTCCGCAACTAACACTTGTAACCGTTCTCGGTTGTCTCCAGTGACCTCAGTGGTCTTTCCGGCCTGATCGCGCATTCCGCCTCACCTTGTAGCGAGCTGCGAGATCAGCTGTCCACGCGGTCTACTGACCTGTTTGGTCAAACTGTGCGGCCTCAGCCATCTTCTATCCTCTAGCCGTCAGCTTCCCCTTATACCCTTATATTCTAATGTAAAGGACCCAACTCAGGCTGTAATCTTGATTCATAATCAAAGGAAAGCCCGTCGCAGGATTGGAATTTGAGCAGCGGCGGGCGAACTTTGTTGTTGCCGCTGTAAGCGGACCCCCCTCTTCTTCCTTTCTCCCTTCTCTCGGCCTCAACCGGCAATCCCTAACCATTAAAGTAATCTGCTTCTCGACAGTTCCTCATCAACCTCCCATTATCCCTATAACCCTTGGATCGAACGTGCTCCACTCTCGAGCATGGAGAAGCATTTCAAGAAGCCTCATTCCTTCCCTTGTCCTCATCCCCCCGTGATCGAACAACGTTATCTGGTGGTGTCATTTCCTATATCAACAGTTAACACGCGACCTTCAGATCCCGAACAGACGGTGAATACCAACAGTTAGCCATGACCTGATCATCAATCTGCCAAGAACCTTGCTCCTTTAAGTCCTTGTGAAGATCCTCTCTAGAAAGCCTTGGATAATTCACGTAGAGAACCTGCCTAGTAGTTCCAAGCAATCAACCGTACTTTAGCTGCTAACACGTAGCGATTAGAGGTGCAATTTGCAGAAGCACCAGTTCCTCCAGTTAATCCAACACCAGCATTGGAGAGTCTGCAAACTTAACCTCCAGCCTATCCGCCGGTCTATCCTCCTGTTTATCCACCAACCTATCCGCCAGGGCAGACAACAGCTCCTTTGCGATCTCAAAATGTTGAGTTTATAGCTCGTCAAAACTTCTTTCGGGAAGATTCCTGAGGAAGTCCAGTTAGATTTTTGAATTTTTAGGGAAGTCATCTAAACCCTTAAGTTCCCGCAGTTTCTCCTCCGCAAGCAGCTTTTCCTTTCTATCATCCTGCTAATTTTTCAACTACCGCTTATCCTCCATTTTTTAATTTTTCTTATGTACTAGGAGAACAGGGAGAGCCATCACTGTTTACAAATAGTATCCAGCAAGAACCAACTCCAGCTCACTTTAGAGAGCTGTGATTACCAACTTATGCTGGGGAGTATTACCCAGTTGCACACTTACAAGCTTTTTAGTCAACCGTTGCCCTCAAGGCTCTTATCGATGCTACCAGGTGGAAGCTCTTCGTAACGTACTTTGATGGACAAGCATGAGAGTGGATTTGCGGACTTCGCCCTCAGTCCATTGCTTCCTTTGCTGATCTGCAAAGAGAGCTTCTTATCAGGTTTTCTACCTCTACCAAGAGGAAGAGTGGGCCAGAAGCCCTGTTTGATATCAGGAAGCGAGAGAATGAGACTTGGGCTCATTTTGTCGATCGTTTTCAAAGAGAGATTCTTTACATTTAAAATGTCAATCCAGAGATGTACTGAGCCGCTCTGATAAGGTGTTTAAGAGAAGGACCACTAAAATTCGAAGCTAACGCCCAGGTGCCAAGGACATATCAAAAGATTATCTGTCTTGCCAACTTATACATACGAGGTGAAAAGAGTAATCCCAACTACATCTCCAGGCTTGTATAAGAGAAAGATCCTTTTTCT
This sequence comes from Platanthera zijinensis, assembly GCA_039513925.1. Taxonomy (NCBI): domain Eukaryota; kingdom Viridiplantae; phylum Streptophyta; class Magnoliopsida; order Asparagales; family Orchidaceae; genus Platanthera; species Platanthera zijinensis. The sequence goes on from CM077080.1 coordinate 86,927,984, forward strand.
TCATACGGGCAACCTCCAAAATCTCCTCACAAGGATTTTCAATCGCGAACAAGGAAGGGAAGAAATTTTTGATGTCATCAATGCCTCTTGCCAGGCAAAGATCACTTCCAAGGTCAAAGATCACAATCATCAGTTCCTCCCGCTTATCCGGCACTAGCTCCATTAGCAGCTTCAGCTTACCAGCAGCAGGATGACAACTTGCCAGAACTTGAGCTAGACCAAGTTATGCACGACATAGCCCAAGTGATAAAAGGCAAGACTGGTTATAAGAGACCTTACCAACCCGCTGATCAAAGATTCAAGGACTTGAATCCCTATTGTGAGTTCCATAATGAGAAAGGGCATCTAACTGAAAACTGTCGAGCGCTTCGTCAACTAGTGGAGAAGATGCTGAGGCAGGGAAAATTGTGTGATTGATTCCAGATGAATGACCACTCTGATCCATCTAGTTCAAAAGGCAAAGAAGTAGCAGACATTCCTTTCGGATCAAAGGGAGTGGGACAAATCAACAATAATCTAAATTTCATTTCCAGTGAGACCATTGATGTGAATGACGTAGGCGCCCTTTGAAATATATTCTGAGGTAAAGATGGACTTGAAAAAGTTCCAAAAGCTCTTCGTGATCATGCTCGATCGATTTTATTCTCTATACTGAACATTTCTTGTACATATGTTCTGAAAATTTTCCAAGTTCTCCTTCATTCATTTCAATAAAATTTCTACGTCAGAAATCCCGTACTGACACATTTCTCTTTTTGGAGTGCTTCCTCCTCTATTTTCTCTTTGCCAAAGGGATCACTGAACTGACGAGATATCGCCAAGTCTTGTTTGACCCCCCATAGATTGGTCCCTAGCATAATACCACTATGACCACATATAGTGGGGAGTGTTCGCATATGTGCATTGGCGCCCGTCCATTCTGTGCGGGAGGACTTCAGTGCTTCGGATCCTAGCTGGTATCTAACACAAAGTGTGCATCAAGGGAGGTCCCATGTATTAGCTCTATTGTGCTCTGTTAAGAATACATTACAGCTAAGATGATTGTTGTTTGACAAGCAACGGCGTACAAGTGTAGCCTTATCTTTTTGATCATCTCATAATTGTAATGGACGAACACTCTATGGTACTCTCAAGTCGTGCCATCCGGGGACCCACAAAATTGTTGATCTTTTAGGGCGAGCAATACTATAGACCACTTGGTACACCTGGCCTAACTGATTAGCGTAGCTTATAGCCCTAAGGCATGAGAGCAGTGTGTCCAACATTCCTTCTGAGGATTTAGTTTTTCTTTTTTGTGCCCTTCCAAGGGAGCGCAGTTAGCCCGCTTTTTGCAAAACTGCTTTCCTTCAGGTTAACAGGTTAAGTTCAACCTCTCTGAAGGATTTATGGCATTATTCCTCTTGCTTATGCTCGTTTTATATACTCAGCCTTCATAAAGCTCTATCTGTTAGCAGTACATCTGCAATGCTTATTAATATTCTTGGCACCGATTATTCAATCAAAGAATCTGGTTCTCTTGGTCAACAAGCCATGTTATTGAAATCTAATCAAAGTATTTTTCACCTGACTAATCCAGATTTCATGTTATGGATATCATATCTGACTGTGCAAGAAGATTATGGTTATGGCTTGATCTCTACTCAATTTTATACATTCTTTTACTAAGTGATAGCTGAGTTTGTTAGGTATTCATCATGCTATATGATTACATCTTCATTACCACCTCAACAATTAGCAGGTACCCACGCTTTACATTTCCTTCATATATGCTTCTTACTCTTCCTTTTGTAGAGATTAGCAGATGTTTTCAAGTTCCCCTAAGGTACTTGCAAATCGTTTTTCTTTCATATCTGCTTCTTACTCTTCCTTTTGCAGAGATTAGCATATGTTTGCAAGTTCTTTTCAGGTACCTGCAAATCGTTTTTCTTTCATATCTTCTTCTTACTCTTCTTCTTGCAGAGATTATAAGGTGCTTGCAAGTTCCCCCCAGGTACTTGCAAGTCGTTTTTTCTTTCATATCTGCTTCTTACTCTTCTTTTTGTAGAGATTAGTAGATTCTTGCAAGTTCCCCTCAGGTACTTGCAAATCATTTTTCTTTCATATATGCTTCTTACTCTTCCTTTTATAGAGATTAGCAGATGCTTGCAAGTTCCACTCAAGTACTTGCAAATCGTTTTTCATTTATATCTGCTTCTTACACTTCTTTTTACAGAGATTAGCAAATGTTTGCAAGTTTCCCCCAAGTACTTACAAGTCATTTTTCTTTCATATCTGCTTCTTACTCTTCCTTTTGCTGAGATTATAAGATGTTTGCAAGTTCCCCTTAGGTACTTGCAAATCGTTTTTCTTTCATATCTGCTTCTTACTCTTCCTTTTGCAGAGATTAGCAGATGAGTGCAAGTTCCCCTCAGGTACTTGCAAATCATTTTTCCCTCATATCTGCTTCTTACTCTTCCTTTTGCAGAGATTAGCAGATGCTTGCAAGTTCCACTCAGGTACTTGCAAATCGTTTTTCTATCATATCTGCTTCTTACTCTTCTTCTTGCAGAGATTAGCAGATGCTTGCAAGTTCCTCCTAGGTACTTGCAAGTCGTTTTTCTTTCATATCTGCATCTTACTCTTCTTTTTGCAGAGATTAGCAGATGTTTGCAAGTTCCCCTCAGGTACTTACAAATCGTTTTCTTTCATATCTGCTTCTTCCTCTTTCTTTTGTAGAGATTAGCAAATGCTTGCAAGTTCCACTCAAATACTTGCAAATCATTTTTATTTCATATATGCATCAAACTCTTCTTCATGCAGAGATTAACAGATGCTTCCAAGTTCCCCCCAGGTTCCTTCAAGTCATTTTTATTTCATATCTGATTCTTACTCTTCTTTTTGTAGAGATTAGCAGATGCTTGCAAGTTCCCCCTAGGTACTTACAAGTCATTTTTCTTTCATATCTGCTTCTTACTCTTCTTTTTGCAGAGATTAACAGATGTTTTCAAGTTCCCCTCAGGTACTTGCAAATCATTTTTCTTTAATGTCTGCTTCTTACTCGTCATTTTGTAGAGATTAGCAGATGCTTGCAAGTTCCACTCAGGTACTTGCAAACCGTTTTTCCTTCATATCTGCTTCTTACTCTTCTTCTTGTAGAGATTAGCAAATGCTTGCAAGTTCCCCCAGGTACTTGCAAGTCATTTTTCTTTCATATCTGATTCTTACTCTTCTTTTTGTAGAGATTAGCAGATGTTCGCAAGTTCCCCTCGGGTACTTGCAAATCATTTTTCTTTCATATTTTATTCTTACTCTTCTTTTTGCAGAGATTAGCAGATGTTTGCAAGTTTCCTCAGGTACTTGCAAATCGTTTTTCTTTCATATATGCTTCTTACTCTTCCTTTTGTAGAGATTAGCAGATGTTTGCAAGTTCCCCTCAGTTACTTGCAAATCTTTTTTCTTTCATATCTTCTTCTTACTCTTCCTTTTACAGAGATTAGCAGATGCATACAAGTTCCCCTAGGGTACTTGCAAATTGTTTTTTTCTTTCATATCTGCTTCTTACCCCTCTTAATTGGAGAAATTAGCAGCCACTTGCAAGCTTCCTTCAGGTACTTGCAAGCTATTGTTCTTCTATACCTCCTCACACCTTTGTTTTATAGAAATCAGTAAAAGGCATTCACAAGTATTCTTCACTTTGCAAGAACAATTCATGTACATACGAGATGTGCCTTTTTTCTCTTACAATATTTTCCTTTGTAGGAGAATAAGCTTACAGACTTCTCTAAGGAGAGACATCAAGTTCTATATCTCTCCCTCTGTCTTTTGTTTTCCTACTTGGGGAAGATTGCAATTTCAGTGGTTACCCATACTTTTTCGAAGTTTCCTGCAAACTTAAAAAAGTGCGGGGATTATGTTAACCCATAAATCGGCAATCTTCTCCAAGGTGGCTAGCTTGCAAGCTACTTACATCTCCGTCCCATCCGGAGGGTTCGCGACCTATTTTCAGGCTAACCGCGCTGATAGACTTCTCTGCCCACACGGCTAGGCTAACCGCCCGGTAGTCGCCAGCCCTGAGATGGCTCGGACTGCTTCCCAGTCCGCACCATCAAGTCGAGCAGTTAGTCGAGCAGGTAGCGGTCTCCTCTCTAGCCCGCCATCAGTTCTCAGAATCTCCATCAAATTGCCGTGAGAAAGAACTGGCCTAGACTCTTCCTCAGTCCACAGGAACTTTGCGACCTGCCTCTAGGTCACTCGGCATTTGGCGACCTGCCTCCAGGTCGTCCGACTTTTGAAGACCTGCATCCAGGTCACCCAGCAAGTGTCTAGCTTTCAGGTCGTCCAGGAGAGGGCGACCTACCTTCTCAACCCTCCTAGCAGGTTCAACTGCTCCTTCTAATCGGCAGAAGGTGGCGGACTCGGTCTTACTCTGCCTAAGAGATGTGGACTTGCTCCTCCCTCCAGCTCTCCGTCAACCCGCGCAATATCCAGCAGACACAATCTCATACTGCCAGAAGGTGGCGAACTCACTCCACTAGTAGGGGCAACCTGCTCCATTTACTCGCTAGAATCATCGGCTTCTCCCAGCAGTCCGCAACAAGTCGCGGACTCGATTGCAGCTCGCCCATATCATCGGGGGACGTCATCAAGCCCAGTTCTGGAAGATTCCTGCTCGAGCATATAAATAGCCCCCATACCTCTTATTTGGGGGAAGATAATCGAGGACCAACTAGCGTAGCAGACCCTGTGGATACAACATTTCTATCCCTAATCTCTGTTCACCGACTGATCCCCAGTCCACGCGGCCTCCGCGGCTAGCTCTTGTAACTATTCATGGTTGTCTCTAGCAACCTCAGTGGTCTTCTCGGCCTGATCGCACAATCCGCCCGGCCTTATAGTGAGCTGCGGGATTAGCTGTCTGAGCTGTCTACCGACTTGTTTGGTCAAACTGCGGGGCCTTTGAAATCTTATTTCCTCTAGCCGCCAGCTTCCCCTTGCACCCTTTATATTCTAATGTAAAGGACCCATCTTAGGATGTAATCTTGATAAATAATCAAAGGAAAGCCCGTCACAGTAGTGGAATTTAAGCCGCGGTGGGCTAACTTTGTTGTTGTCACTGCAAGAGTCCCCCATTTCTTCTTCATTTCTCCCTTCTCTCGGCCTCAACCACCAATCCCTAACTGTTAAAGTAACCAGCTTCATGACAGTTCCTCATCAACCTCCCATTATCCCAGCAACCCTTGGATCGAACGTGCTCCACTCTCAAGCATGCAGAAGCATTTTAGCAGCCTCATTCCTTCCCTTCTCCTCATCCCCCCGTGATCGAACACCATTATCTGGTGGTGCCATTTCCCGCATCAACAAACCCTTTTTAATTTCATAATGGGGAGCTTTCATAACACTCAACCACATGCCCTTTTTACCACCACTGTGTGGGGCACTATTGCCCTTACTGTAGTAACTTCCATTCTTTTAGTGACCATACATATTATCATACTCATACCTATTAGAAGGAAGTATTACTTTCTAAAAAGTGGTTTGAGGTTAAACAACTACTGTCTTTCCCTTAGCCATGGATATATATCTCCTCCTATTATAAACTACTCCACCTCTCAGTGGAGTAGAGAAGCTATCAATAATTGGCCTCACAGTTTGTGTCATTTAGAATTTGGCCACTAGCATCCTCTCCTTGAGGAGCTTCTCTTATAGGTCCTTAATAACCTTGTTCTAATGATTGATAGTGCTAAATTAGATAATTGTCATCCCTTTCAGCTGGTTGATCTACCTGCTCATTTGATTTAGTTGGGTAGTAGACTCAAGGCATTCAAACTTTGCTAGCTGGAGAGAAGCAATCTCCTCAGCTTGCATCTTAGCAAGCTTCTTGTTCTTCTTTAGTGCTTCCAGAAGATCACCATAGTTATCAATAATATTATTTAGATCTTTATAAGAATCTTAATCATCCTCCTCATTAGATGATGAGGTTGCATCAGATCCTACGCATGTCTCATCATCTGATTCAGAAGATAACATGTTTAAGATTGTTACCTCATCAAGTTTAGAGTCATCCAAATCTTCTTCATATGTCATGGCCATCAAGCCACAACTCTCTTCTTCCTCACTATTACTGTTCGAGTGTGACAAGGGATCTATGATGCCTATCCTTGTAGCAGGTACCTCCTCTTCTTCATCTTGAGCAAAGAGCCCAATGTAGGCTTCTTCTTCCTCTGACTCAAATGATTCTGAGTAACTTTGACTTTAGCTCTTCTCCTTCTATGGAAGGAAATTTTGTCACCCTTTGATTTCTTCTTAGCTCTATCAGATTTGTTGAATTCTTTCTTAGAGAGTGAGGAGGAAGATCTGCTCTTCCACTGCTTCCTCCTTATCATCAATTTTTTGAATTATTTGAGAAGACAACAAACTCTGTATTTGATATCTCAACATTAGAAGTGTTGGGCTCAAAAGATTTTGACACAGACACTTTCTTGAGAGGAGAGAGAATTCTCTCTTTGTTCTTCCTTCAGCCTACAACCTTGAGGGCCACAGACTTTTCCTTTTAGTGAGACCTCGTAGCAGCCTCGTCTTCCTTCCTAGTATTTAGTTGTATCTCATAGGAGAGTAGCTTCCTAAAAAGTGTGTGGGGAGGAATATTGGCTAGGTTCCCCATCTTATAGATTGCACAGATTCAATTATTCAAGTCTCTAGTTATAGACCTAAGAAACTTGTCATTCAGCTCATAATCTTTGAAGACACTTCCATATGTCTTCAACTCATTTACGGTCTTGAAAAAATTTTCATAGCACGCAGCTATGTTGTCCTTGTTGTATTGCCTAAAGGCCTCGTACTCCTAATTCAGAAGGGATTTCTTATCATCCCTTACTTCCTCAAGTCCATCTATATACACAGTGAGTGTATTCCATATATCCTTTATATTTTTGCAGTGGATAAAGTTTTGGAAGGTGCAATCATCAATTACACTGACAAATATATTTTTGGCTTTCTTCTCCATTGTAGCTAACATAATCTCATTCATAGTCATTTTAGCATACGATTTTAGAACTTGGAGATTTTCATCAATAGAGGAGACCTTCATTGGGATGAATGGTCCCTCCTAAACATTAATATAAATCCTGGGATTCGAGGCTTCCATAAACACTGTGACTTTTTGTTTCCATATGCCAAAGCTCTCTTTCTTGCAGATGGGGGGTTTCATGGAGCTTATCTCTTTATGACTACCCATATAGGAACTTGGTCAAACTATTAAGACATTTTTGACCAACTTAGCTCTGATACCATTTGAAAGATTATAGTTAGTTTAAATTACCTAGAGGGGGAGAATAGGTTTTCATGATAGTTTTGGTCTCTTTGTTACTTATGCAAGAAAAAGAACAACAAACCAACACATATCACAACACAGAATTTATAGTGGTTCCCCAGTGTATGGGTACATTAACTTTCCCACACCACCTATCTAGTAGTATGCTAGACTTGGCAACCTCCTCCAAAAATCAGCTCCAAGAGCTTACAACATAGATTCCTCAGAATCTCACCTCAAGTCTATACCCAGACCCTACCTCTGGCTGACAGCATCCCTACCTCAGAGTTATCCAACTCCTATAGCTTAGAGACCCAGTTGGTCTCCTACATTAGATCTTCACCAAGATCCTACCTTAGACTTATCAACATATCCTACCTTAGGCCTACCAACAAGCCCTACACTCAGGCTGTGAGTTCAGCCCTATAACTCAGATCTATCAAGAAATCCTACAGATGATTTGTGTTTATCTTAAGAGTTAAAGTTTGGCAGTTTGACCTTCTTGTCAGGAGGCTAGTTGTTCGGGCGACCTGGCTATTTGGACCAGCAGCCTATCTGGTTAATGACCTAGCGATTTGGACTAGCAGCCTGTCTGGTAAGCTACTAAGTGATTTGGAACAGTGGCATGTCTGGTCAGTGACCTAGTGGTTTGGACCAGTGGCATGTCTAGTCAGCGACCTGGTGATTTGGACCAGCGGCCTGTCTAATCAGTGACCTGGTGATTTGTACTAGAGGCCTGTCTAGTCAGAGACCTGATAGTTTGGACCAGCGGCTTGTCTGGTCAGTGGCCTGTCTGATTAGAGACCTGCCAATTTGGATCAGTAGTCTGTTTGTCAGCATTTCCATAGGCTTGATGTTAGCCATAGTAGAGGTCCAAATGATTAGCTGCAACGGCCTGGAGGTTGACCGCAGCAATCTGATGCTAGCAAGAGCATTCTTGGTGTTGGCCACCCCCAGTTCAGAGATTTTGCTGTTGTATATTGTGTAGCCTAACGGTTAGACATAGTCAAACCGCCCAGCCTGTGCGGCTTGTATTTAGTCCCACATTGCTTTTTGTATTCTCTCTTCTCCCCCATTTTCTATAAAAAGGGGGCATACCTAGGTAATAATTTTCTTTTTGGAGCTATAAAAATTGCCTTTATTTAGCTCTTTTTCACACGGTATCAGAGCCAGGTCCTTTGCTCCAATTAGTGCGGCTTCAATTTTGTCCGCACGGCTTCGGTTAAGTCCACGTGATTTCCCTCCCTGCCCTCCCTTATTTTCCCTGTTCGCGCGGCTTCTAATCTATTTGCTCTGTTCGTTTCCTGCTTCTTAATCAAACCGTGCAGTTTGAGTTTTTGTCGGTCTCTTTCTCTTGGTTGTTGTTTTTCTATGACTTGTTTGGCTTCCTATTCTATTTCGGCATGTGCCCTTCTTGGTCGCGTAGTTTCCTTGGGTGTGCACTCCCATTGCTTCTAATCTTCTTTTCTCTTCACGCACGCGGTTTCCTTGTGTGTACGGTTTCCTTGTCACCGCAGTTTTTCTACCAACTGTGAGCTCCGCATCCTGGTCGTAGCTTCTTTTTCTAGCCACTGGTGTTTTGTCACCTTGACTGTTCGGTCTTTTCTCTTGTTGCAGCTGTCTTCTCGCATGTTTTTTTTCGCTGCTTGGCCGCTATGATTTCTCTTCTTATGCTCCTCTTTTGCCAGCTTGTTTCTAACTGTGTGGTTACTCTTTCTGCTTTCAGATTTCTTCTTGAGGATGGCTTCCCTTCTCTCTTCTACCGCTCTTGATCTTGTGGCCTCCTCTGATAAGTGTCTTATTGACTCTGGTGCCACTTGTCATATGACAGGCAACTCTCATTTTTTATCCTCTTTGCTTGAACAGAAGAGGCTGTTTCTTGTTGTTATTGTAGATGGGACTTCTTCTCATGTGTATGGTGTTAGCTCTGTGCACCTATCTCTGTCTTTGCTACTTGAGGACACTCTCTATGTCCCAACTTTCCCATGCAATTTACTCTCTATTCATGCTCTTTGCACTCAGTTAAATTGTACGGTTACTTTTATGGGCACCACTTGTTCTTTCTCTGATTTTGTCTCCAAAGCTATGATTGCTGCTGGGACTTCCAGTGGTGGCCTCTTCTTTCTTGATCATGACGTTGCTCTTTTTGATTCTTCATCTCTTCAGCAATGACATCATCTTCTTGGCCACCCTCCTTCTCGCCTCATCCACTAGCTTCTTCCAGATCTTCCTCAAGAGGATTCCCCTTTGAATTACAAAGCCTGTCAGTTTGTCAAACATCATCGCTCTTCTTTCCCAGCACGAACGGGATATAGTTCTTCGTGTCCTTTTGAACTAGTTCATTCTGACATCTAGGGTCCTTCTCCTACAACCATTGTTGGTAGAGATATCTTATACTTTGTCACTTTCATTGAAGATTTCTCCGGGTGTACTTGGTTGTATCTCCTAAAAGATCGTTCTGAACTTTACACTATGTTTACTGCCTTTTATCATGAGATCTTGACACAGTTTAAGGTGTCTATTCAAGTTCTTCATACTGATAATGCCAAGGAATATGTCAGTCGATAAATTTTTTATTTTTGTGCAAACCATGGTTTGACTTATCAAACTTCTTGCCCATATACCTCTCAATAGAATGGCATTTCTGAACGCAAGAATCGTCATCTCTTGGATGTTACTCACAACCTTCTGTTACAAATGAATGTTTCTTGGTCCTATTGGTTTCATGCCATTCTTATCTTCTGTTATCTTATTAACCGGATACCCTCATTTATTCTTCAGGGCAAGACTCATTTTTTCATTTTGTATCCCACGGCCGAGCCATTTCCTTTACCTCTTAAGGTTTTTGGATGTATAACGTTTATTCAAAACCTTCTCCTATCGTAACAAACTTTCTCCCCGTTCTGTTAAATGCATATTCCTTGGTTATTATCCTACTCAAAAGGGCTATCGATGTTTTGATCCTCTTCTATGCAAACAGTATGTGTCTGCGAATGTTACCTTCTTTAAAGATACACCATATTTTTCTCCTGATTCTTCTCTCTTGCATCCTAATACTTCTTCTACATTACCTATTATCTCGGCACCTCTACCGTAACCAGTTCTTTCCACACCTATTCCTATTTTGTCATCCCTTTCTCTCGAAACTGATTCTTTGCCCTTAGAGCCTTCTATACCTGTTCTCGGGCCTCCTCTTTCTTCTGGTAGAGAATTGCCTCCCATGGACAAGAGTGATCTTGATCTTCCTAATGCCCTATGAAAAGGAGTTCACCAATGCACTAAGCATGCTATGCTGAACTTTCCTCAGTTGGAATGCATTTTTCTCTTGCTGTCTATTCTACTATTATACCGGCTACGTATCAAGAAGCTTTTGCCATTCCTCATTGGAAAGCCGCTATGGATAAAGAAATGAACACATTAACTGAGAGAGGTACTTGGAATCTTGTTCCCCCACCTCTAGGCATTGATGTGGTTGGCTGTTGGTGGGTCTTCGTAGTTAAGTATCTTCCAGATGGTTTGGTTGATTGTTATAAGGCATGGCTTGTAGCAAAAGAGTTTACTCAGACATATGGGGTAAACTTCTTTGTTACATTTTCTCATATTGCTCGCATCAGCACTATACGCATTCTATTCTCTATGGATGTTAATCGAGACTTGTAGATGTCTCAGTAAGATGTGAAGAATGTCTTCCTTTATTGTGATTTGCAAGAAGTAGTTTACATGGAGAAACCTTCTGGGTATGTTGCTCATGGGGAGTATCAGGTATGGAAGCTTCGAAAGGCGATTTATGGTTTAAAGCAGAGTTCACGAGCTTGGTTTGAAAAGTTTAGTGGAGTTGTTTCTCTTATTGGGTTTAATCGAAGCTCTACTAATCATTCCCAATTTATATGCAAGACTGCTAAAGGCCTTGTGGTTCTTGTCGTCTATGTTGATGATATTCTTCTAATTGGTGATGATAAAGAAGGCAATTATCTAGCCAAACTACATCTTCAACAACATTTTGTTACTAAGGATATGGGACTTCCATAGTACTTTCTGGGCATTGAAATTTCATGAAAGAGGAACTTGGTGGTTTTTTCACAACGAAAGTATGCGCTAGATCTCTTAAAGGAGACTGGTATTCTTGACACAAAACCTGCTCATTGCCCGATGGAGGTTGGAGATGATAAGGGGTGAACTTAAGATTCTCCTCTTCTTCCAGATTTCACTGTGTACAGACGTCTTGTAGGCAAACTCATATATCTAACTTTTAATAGACCAGATATCTATTATGCGGTTGGAAAGGCAGTCAGTTTATGCAGAAACCTAGAGAGTGCCATCTTCGGTCTGCTATGAAAATTCTGGAGTATGTGAAAGGGTCTCCAGGAAAGGCCTTGTTGTTTTAGAAGAATAATCATCTGAATATTGAAGCATATTCTGATGCCAACTATGCTGATAACAAAGAAGATAGGAAGTCTACATTAGGCTTTTGCACCTTTGTAGGAGGAATCCTTGTTAGCTGGAAAAGTAAGAAATTGGCAGTGGTTTCAAGGTCAAGTGTTGAAGTAGAGTATAGGAGCATGGCTTCAACTACCTGTGAGTTGAAGTGATTACGAGCGCTTATGCATGACTTGGGAGAAGTCTATGATCATCCTCTTCCTATGTTTTGTGACAACAAAGATGCCATTTACATATCGAAGAATCGTGACTTTTATGAGAGGACAAAGCACACTGAGTTTGATTGTCCTTTCATTAGGGAAGAGGTGTTGAAGAATCAGATATGTACTCACTTCATCACTTCTGATAAAAAACTAGCAGACTTCTTCACGAAATAAGTTTCCCCTTCAAATGTTTGTAGCAAGCTGGGCATGGTTGACAGATACGCTCCAACTTGAGGGGGAATGTTAAAGTTTGGCGATTTGACCTTCTAGTCGGGCGGCTAGTTGTTTAGGCGACCTGGTAGTTTGGACCAGCGACCTGTCTGGTCAGTGACCTGGTGATTTGGAACAGCGGCCTGTCTGGTCAGTGACCTTGTGATTTGGAGCAGTGGCCTGTCTGGTCAGTGACTTGGCATTTTGGACCAACGGCCTGTCTGGTCAGTGACCTGGTGATTTGGACCAGCAACCTGTCTAATCAGCAACCTGGTGATTTGGACCAGCGGCCTGTATAGTCAGCGACCTTGGAGTTTGGACCAGCGGCCTGTCTGGTCAGTTTCTTGGTGATTTGGACCAATGGCATGTTTGATCAGCGACCTGTCAATTAGGATCAGTGTTCTGTTTGTTAGTATTTTTATCCGCTTGATGTTAGCCGTAGCAAAGTTCTGGATTATTATACGCAACAGCGTGGAGGTTGACTGCAGCGGTCTTGGTGTTAGCCATCTCTGGTTCAGTGGTTTTGCTATTGTATATCGTGTAGCCTTGCGATTTGTCTGTGTCAAACCGCCCAGCCCGCACGGCTTGTATTTAGTCCCACATTACTTGTATTATCTCTTCTCCCCTATTTTCTATAAATAAGTGGGCAAACCTATGTAATAATTATCTTTTTGGAGCAATAAAAATTTCCTTTATTTAGCTCTTTTTCACATTAAGTTATATAGATAGACTCAATAAAAATAAACATTAAGCTTATGAGTCTTCTAGCTTTGCTGTGAAAGCTTCCTTCTTGAATCAACACCTGAATAGAGTCTGTCTTTTCTTTCAAATCAGGTCCAGTGTTGTCCTTGATTTTCTTCTTCTCCAACTAGAAGAAGACCTAACTTGGATTTGAGTAGATTGTCTCCTTGCACTTTTAGAAAACTTCAGAGAGAGCTTGCTTCAGCTTTTTATAGACTGCATCGCTTCTTGACTTTTTACAGTTCAGCGAATTCATGCTGTAACACCCCATTATTCCTATCTTTGGAGGTTTTGGGAGTTACCGCACGGCGTAAATAGCTATCGTCCGGCGGTAGTCTTTTTCGTCGAGATGAAGGCTTCAAGATGAAATCATTGAGATGAAAGTGCTTAGTATCTACCGTGTGGCAGTAGGTAGATAATGCTCGACAGTAAATCCTTTTTCGTCGAGAGCGTTGAGATGAAAGCATCAAGACGAAAGCATTAAGTAGCTACCGTGCAGAGGTTGCTCTACCGCTAGAAGTAGCGTGGTGGTTTATGTTGTAACACCTCCATCCGTCACATGACATATAATAAAGGGTTCGGCCAGGGCCCCACACCATATTCCACAAAAAGACAGCGGGGTCACAGGTTAATATCAAAAGTTACTCAAATCCTAACACAGAGCATTATAGCGGAAGCTTTAGGGTTTCATGAACTCATACCAAATGAATGTCCATTAAATATAAACCAAACCATTTATATATAAAATAGGAATGTCAGTTATAGATACACAAAAGTTATGGTCTTAAGGCCTTATAGTTATACTTCACAAATGTGCTTTACAAACATCGGTGCGCAAGCCGGCCACACATGGAAACAGTAAGACTTTTTCGCTCGACCTTTGAGGGCTAGCATAGCAGTAAGGGATTCAGCCCGCTATTTCCGGCTCGGCTCTCTAGCACCTGCACAGGGACAATCCACCACAAGTATGGCAAACAAGGCAACGGTCAGCATTCAGCGGACCAATTTATAATGACCCCACCAAATTCCCGGGGTGATTGTATTCCTTCCCTGCAAGCATAGTATTTTCAAAAGTAGATATATCACAAGTATGTCCACTCACGCACAGTTCAATACATCACAAATGAATGCCTCAATGGCCAAACGTTCCGTGCACTCAAGGCACATTTTCGGTGTACCTGTCGCCAGGGTTCCACCGTCGTTCAGAGGTCCCAGATATAACGGTTAACTTTGAGCATTCACAGACTCCACAGTCCCCGGCTTGAGACTTTAGTCTTGACGGCATATAGCCTAAGAATTTCATTATGTGATCCTAACGAATGCCAATAACTTAGGCACTCAAGTTAGACAACCATAACGCGGATACTGTTTATCCATTGCCCATTGCTCAAATCGTAAATTCAATGTCTAGACTTACGCGGGTCGGCTCCCCCTTGTCCGTTTGGCTCACTGGCCTTTAGGAGCTCACAGCTCTCAAATTAGCCTCACAGTCACCCAAAGACAGGCTTTACAATCAAAAGGGAGTTATTGGCAGCGTTCTTCACGATTGCTTGACAGGACCAACAGAAGTTCCCTTTCTGCACCCAAATTTAACCAAAAGACCTACAACATCCTATAGTGCCAGAAACACTGGTAATGTCATAGCACACAACACAAATAGCACACCAAGAGCTATCACCGTTGGCGATACTCACTGTTTCCCATCAATATCCAACTGGTCTTAAAACCGTGGAATATCTAGGGTATTTTCCTGGAATGCAACTCCAGTACTTCATGCTACTTTCAGTTCACAGGTATACCCCCGTAGAACCCGTATATTACTCATTTATACTCGAAGTCTTCTCCGACACAAAAAATAAACATCACCAATCTAGACCAACCTGTCAAGATGGGCTTCACACAACATGCTTATTCCGTACTACACATTTTTGGATCTATATGCAAGACTCGCTGGGGATTTCATAAATCGACCCAAAGGAATTCCCTTGGATTTTCCACCTTTTGGTTGGGGATTCCATGCATATGCCAAAAGAAGGACTTCACTTGTCCAAGAAGGAAGATCGTTACCCTTGTAGTTCTCTTTGGATCCATTACCTTGATCTCTGATCCATATGGAATTGATTGCTACAACTTCCTCTCCGTGGATCTAGTGTTGACTCGCGATTCCAATCAAAAAGATTCCTTGGATCGATCTTCACAAGAGCTCCTAGACGTTTCCTCCTCTTCCCTCTCCAGAAGTAAAGAAGAGAGTGTTTGAGAGAAAATGAGAATAAAATCTCAAGTCCAGACTATATACAAAAGCTACTGCCGCACGGTAACCCAGGTGGTGACCGCTTTGATCAGCCGGCGCCACTATTCATATCTATCACCCGCGATAACATGCTAGTGCTTTGAGGTAGATTTTTTACTCGAGAAATCCTTCTCAACATTCGTTGAGAGTCTAGCGCAGTGCGGTAACTCCTATCGCATGGTGGTAGCGCTCTCGACGATTCCTCAAAAGCATTTGAATGGTCTCGTCGAAAGAATTTGCTACTGTGGCACGATAGCTTCCTATCGCCAGGCGGTAAAAACCTGAGCCCTTGGTCTTTTAATCCACTAAGCTATCGCATGCGGTAAGACTACCGTCGGTGGGGTAACCTTCAATGATCACTACTCATTTTTGGGGTGTTACAACCCTCCCCTCCTTACAGAAATTTCGTCCCAAAATTGCACGCATCTATAAGGAAAACTAGTAACTAATATGTTAAAACATATTTCCTTCACAGAACAATGATACAACATCATTTTACAAATAACTCAGGATATTCTTTGCACATGGTTTGCTCTCGCTCCCATGTCAGCTCTTCAAGGCCACAGTTATCCTAATAAACCTTGACCATCCTGAATGTCTTGTTCCGCAGTTGCTTGACTTCCGAATCCACGATCCAAATGGGCCTAATCTTCGTCGTTAGCCCATGATCGACCGGTACTTGATCATTTGCAATCACTTACGTCGGTTCTTTCACAGCTTTTCTTAGCACTAATATGTGAAATACATCGTGCAAGCCACTTAGTTCCGATGAAAGAGCTAACCAATAGGAAGCTTCTCCAACTCGTTCAACCACTTCAAACAGACCAAGATACCTCAGACTCAACTTTTTCAAGCGTTGAATCCTGGAAACTCCTTTGAATGACTTGATCTTCAAGTATACCCACTTGCCAAACGCAAACTCCAACTTTCGGTGCTTGGCGTTGTAGTACTTTTCTTGCCTGTCTTGGGCTATCAGTAGCCTCTCTTGTATAGTATGTATGGTCGAATTTTCATCTTCGACCTCCTTACATTTATAGAGCTTTGACTCGTCTGTTTCTACCCAAGCTAACGGTGTACGACACTTTCTACCGTATAATGCTTCAAAGGGCGCCATTTGTATAATAGTTTGATAACTATTATTGTAGGCGAACTCAACCATATAGAGGTGATCTTCCCAACTCTTCCCAAAATCCAGGGCGCTCATACGGAGCATGTCCTCCATTGTTCTGTTGGTTCTCTCAGTCTGGCCATACGTTTCCGGATGAAAGGTCGTACAAAACTTTAGTTTAGTCCCCAACAGTTGGTGGATTAGCCTCCAATCATTAGAAGTAAAGCGCCCATCCAGGTCACTAACGATGCTACGGGTCATGTCGTGCAATCGTACGATATTATCAACATACAGCTTGGCCAATTTTTCCACTGAATCATCCTTCCTATTCGGTATGAAGTGCGACACTTTTGTTAGCCGGTCAACGATCACCCACACAGCATCATTTCCGCTCTGTGATCTCGGCAGCCCATGGATGAAATCCATAGAAAATTCGTCGAACTTCCATACCGGGATTTGTAATGACTTCAGGAACCCTCAAGATTTCTGGCATTCAGCTTTCACCAAAGCACAAGTTTGTCATTTTGACACATAATGGGCTATGTATTTCTTCAAACCTGGCCACCAGAACATCTTTTTCAAGTCCTTGTACATTTTCGGGCTCCAGGGGTGAATCGAGTACCTTATAAAATGTGCTTCGTACATCAATTCCTCACGAAGTTTACCCACAAACGGGATGCGCAAATGAACATCTGTTTTAAAAAGGTCGTCATCCAAGGAGAATTGCGCATTTGACCCATTTGATGCATAGCGTTGTAGACTCTTATCGAGTTCCGTTACTTGCCGAGCCCTATCCGCGAGGTCATATTAAACCTCTATCCAGTTCAGGAATGCATTTGTTGTTGCATTCTTGTCAACACAAGAAATGTCTAAGTTCTCCAATTCCTGGATCAAACGCTCATTATGCATCTGCAACCAATTTGTCAATGCCAGAGTCTAACGACTTAAGGCATCTGCGACCACATTTCCCTTCCCGGGAGTATATTGTATTTGGAAGGTATAGTCCCCAAGGAACTCCATCCATCTCCGCTGTCGCATATTTAGATCCTTCTGGTCCAGAAGGTACTTAAGGCTCTTAGGGTCCGTGAATAAGTCAACTTTCACACCATATAAGTAATGACGCTATAGTTTAAGTGCAAATATCACCGTCGCCAACTCCAAGTCATGGACGGGATAGTTTTGCTCATGCACTTTCAACTAGCGTAAGCCATAGGCTATCACTTTACCAAACTGTAGAAGAACGCAACCTAAGCCTCTCCCTGATGCATCACTATAAATCACATAACAGTCTGTACCACATGGCAACGTCAAAATAGACATCGTGGTCACACGACTCTCTAGCTCTTTGAAAACTTGCGCACACTCCGGCGTAAAAATGAACTTCAAATGTTTTCGCGTTTGTGTGGTGAGAGGCAAGGATATCCGTGAAAAGTTCTCCACAAAGCGCATATAGTAGCCCGTAAGTCCTAAGAAACTCTGTACTTCAGCTACAGTAGACAGAACAGGCCACTCTTGAATTGCCACTATCTTTACTGGATCCACCATTATACCTTCACTACTTATCATATGGCCTAGAAAGACCACCGACGACAACCAGAACTCACATTTTGAGAACTTGGCAAAGAGCTTGCTTCTTCTCAGGGTGTCCAACACCATCCGCAAATCGTTCGCATGATCTTCTTCAGACTGAGAGTACACTAAAATGTCATCAATAAAGACGATTAAAAATAAGTCCAAGTACTCTTAAAATGTTCGGTGCATTAGGTCCATGAACACCGATGGCGCATTTGTTAGCCCAACGGCATTATAGTGAACTTGTAGTGCCCATAGCGTATACCAAATGTTGTCTTGGTAATGTCACATTCCCGAATTCACAACTGGTAATAGCCAGACTTAAAATCTAGTTTTGAGTATACCGTTGATCCAACCAGCTGATCGAACAAGTCACCAATATGAGGTATTGGATACTTGTTCTTCTCCATCAGCTTATTCAGCACTCTATAATCGATGCATAGACGTAGGCTACCGTCCTTCTTCTTCACAAAAAGAATCTATACGCTCCAAGGTGACATACTTGGGCGTATATATCCTTACTCTAGTAATTCTTGTAGTTGGACTTTCAGTTCCGCCATCTCCTTTTGCGCAATATGGTACGGCGAGCGGGCAACAAGTTTTGCACCTAGCACCAACTCAATAGAGAAGTCAATCTCGCGCTGGGGCAATAACCTCGGAAGATCCTTAGGAAACACATCAGCATACTCTGATACAATCGAAACGTCACTCACACTTTCTTTTGGCTCAACTGCCTTTATAGTCTTGAAGAATAACTTCGCGCCCTTCTGAACTGCTTTGATGACTTGTAGAGCAGACATCAATATCTTGCTCGATCCTCGCATACCAATGAATTTAGTCTCTTGCTCGGTATTTTGTCCCAGTATGATCTCGTTTGAGTTGCGATCTATCAAGGAATGTGTTGGATACATTTATCACAATGTACTTGATTTGAAGAAGCCCTTTCAGCTCAATGATATACATACAGTTTTATTTGATGAATGTTTATTTCTTGTGTGCAGGCAGATAAAGCTAAGTACAAAAGCGTCGAGACACTAGACTAGTGTCGATACTTTTGTCAAAGATGTGCTGAGACAAGGAGAAAGCTGTGTCGATACTCAAGACTAGTGTCGACACTCTTAAACTAGAAGTGTTGAGTCAAAGAGAAATTTTTGTCGACACCCAGGACTTGGGTCAACACTATGATACAAGAAAGCAACTGTGTCGACACTCAGGATTAGTGTCGACACACATTACACAAGCTGTGTCGAGACAAGGTGAAGTTTGTGTCAACACATTTAGAATTATGTCGACATCACTACAAGAGTAGTGTCGACACCAAGGACTGGTGTCGACACATCCAACAGTCAAGTTTCAACATTTTAAGAAGAATTGTTTCCTAAGTGTGGAAATAAAGCCAGAGGTCCTTACAACTGTCAAAACTGTCAGATGTCAGTTATTAATTGGAACAGCCGGTTATCTTTGACAGAGCCTATATAAAGGGATCATCTCTATAGAAATAATATAGAATAAAGGAAAAGAGAAGTAAAAAATTGGAGAAGCCAGATCTAAGAAGTAATCTGCTAGAATTCAGAATGTGGAGAGAAGCCTGATCAAGAATCGTCTTCAACATTCTCCAGCCTAGATCTACCCTAATTTCAAATTCAAGAACCTTGAAAAGCTAAGAAGGGTCGGATCAAATCAATTACTATAATGATCAAGGGAAGCTGACTTATCATGTTCAGTTCAAGAAGCAGTCACTCGTTTATCTCTTACTGGGTGACTAATTCTGAATCAATTTATTTTCACCATTATTAATCTTGTAAGAACTACTTGTAGATCTGAGTGTAGGGGAATCAATTTCTCTAAGTTGTAAGCCTGTGTTATAAATGCTGAGGTAGGGCTGGAATTACCTGAGGTAGGAGAAGTGGGTATTTCTCTGAGGTATAACAACTGATTGTTCTGAGTTGTAGGGCAGGAGTTGCCTTAGGTGTAGGAGTGTGGATTCAATCTGAGGAAGAGTTCTTGGAAAGAACATGAGGTGTAGGATCTTGGTGATCTGAGTGGTAAGACTTGTATAGTCTGAGTTATAGGAGCCAGATGGGCTCTGAGTTGTAAGATCTGAGGATCTGAGTAAGAAAGAAGGAGTTTGGCCGAATCTACTTCATTCCTAGATAGGCGAAGGGGGAAGTGGATGTACCCATCAATTGGGGATCCACTATAAATCTGTCTGTACTATGTTGTGATTGCTGTGTTGTGATTATTTTAATTGCTGAATCGTTTTCTTGTTTTATCTGACTGGGGTAGTAATAAAGATAGAAAATCAGATTTCATTATCTAAAAGTAACCTACAATTAAATTGGACCTATTCACCCCCCCCCTCCACCCGCCTAGGTCAATCACAATCCTAAAACAAACATTTACAATTGGTATCAGAGGGAGGTTCACTGAGAAGGCATAATAGCCTAGTGAGAATCCAAAGGATTGTAGAGAAAGATAAATCATAGCTCAGAGGGAAAACAATTTCATCAAGCTCCTAGCCTGCTCCAATGCCAATTTTGGAATTTGGAAGGAGAGAATAAGATTATTCATGTAGGCAGTATATCCATGAATATACATCACAGTGGTTGAAGGACCTTTCATTCTCATGAAAGTGTCATTTCTTGATGCAAACATCAAGACACAAAAGACCTACATTGAGATGGATAAGGATGAAATCTTTCTGGCCTCTATGAACAAAAGGGCTCATAATATTATAGTAGGTGTGATAGATGATTTCACTTTTCAAAACCCGATTCATTGTAAAACATCTAAAGAAATGTGGGAGTCACTGATTGTCTATATGGAAGGAACTGATGAGATAAGAGATGACAGAAAATCTCTGCTAAACCAAAAGTATGAAGCATTCTGACGGGATAAGAAAGACTCAGTGGCTGAATGTTTGGAAAAGTTCTTCAAAATTGTATACAACCTGAGGGCTTATGGCAGGATCTTTACTAACTATGAACTTAATGATAAGTTCTTGAGCTCCCTGAATAAGGAATGGGACATCAAGATCTGTGCAATAAGAGAAATGGGTAATTTAGCCAATATAGACCCCCGGACTCTATTTGGCAAGCTATTGTCCCATGAGTTACAGCTCAATCTCAGGAAGTCTGAAGAAGATTCAACTAGAGCAGACAACCGAGAAAAGTCCTTGGCCCTAAAGGCTGAGTCATCCAGGAAGATCAGAGAGAAGTCAACACTCTCAGAAAGACTGGAAACAGCTTCTGAGTGTTCAGAATCATCCTCATCAGGAGGAGACCTGACTGAGGAGGAACTGTCTCTCTTCTCTAGACAGTTCAAGAAGATGTTGGGGAGAAGAAGGTAGGGCAGCTGGAAGGGTCCAGCTGGAGACTCTTCTCTCAAGAAGACCAATCATCCAAATAAACCAAGGAAGATGAAATCTGGGGACAGGTAAGATTCTTTAAAGAACAAATATATTAAGACTAATATTGTGTGTTATTGTTGCAACAGAAACGTGCATGTCATAGCTGATTGCGCAATAAAAAGAAAGGAGAAAAAGTCAAGGAACTTGAAGGATGGACAATATAAGAAGGCTGACAAAAGCCTCTTGGCAAAGAGATAGTCTATACTGTCTGATAGTGAGTCGGTTTCATCAGAATCAGAATAGGAGGAGGCACTCATAGGCCCGATGGTTATTGAGGAGACCCAATTAGGAGAAGGAGATCAGGATTGTTCAGATCCTGCTAAGGTAAAATCAATCTCTCATAGTTTAGCCTCAGATTTTTTTTTGCATCACAAAATGAATCATGTTCACACTCCTCTAATATTAGAGAACATGATTCAAACAATGAAGCTGATTTCAACACCCTTATCAACATATATGGGAACTTACTAAAGGCCTTGATTGCAAGCAAAGAGCTTGCTAAGGATGAAGCCAGAGAATTAGAATCTCTGAGGGGAGTATCTTTTCAGTTAGAGAGGGACAACATAAAGTTGGACCTGCAAAAACTGAAGCTTATATAACTAACCAACAAGATAGATAGCCAGGAAGAGGTAATAGTAGAATAGTTCACGACCGTCAAGGACTTGGAAGCAAATCTTACCTAGGAAAGACACCTCCTGACTTAATTCACAAAACCCAAGTCAGTGTTACCTATCATAGACACCTTCTCTACACCATTTAGAAGTGGTATAGGGTATGTCAGGAACAAAAAGTTCAAAAATAAATCTGTACCTAAGGGTAAAGCCCCAATGGGTCTATTTAAGCAACCTTCCAAGTATCTGTCTTCTAATAGATGCTTGAGATCATGTGTTCTGGACATATGATGTCTGTGTGCTCTACCAGCAAGGTCAATAAAGAGCCTTTCTAGAAGGGACAGACATCTAATGGCAATAAAGGCCAAAAACCACCACAGAGGGTGATCAATCTAAGATGCCAAGGAATTCTTGGAGATGTTCCCAGTGCACCACACCTAAATCTGAAAGGTAAGGGTGTGAATTTTTCACCACTACCTTGGAAGCTGGAGGTCAAGTCTAAGGTGCATAGAAGTACAACTTCAAATCTGCAGCAAAAGAGAAGATACAATCAATTTGAGTGTTGGTGTTGTAGGAAGGTTTTGGCATTTTTCCCTAGATTGTTGGTATAATCCAATAGCCCCTTCATATAAGACTCGACCAGTTTTGTTTAGAAAGTCTATTGTATTTCACACAGTAAAGCCTAACAGGAACCAAGTCCCCAAAACTATTTGGGTGCCTAAGGTGAACTAATTTTGTATTTATAGGTGGAACCAAGTACCACAGGAAGGCCAGTATGGTACTTGGATAGTGGATGTTCCAGGCATATGACTGGAACAAAGAGTTTGCTAAGATATTACACTCCAGTTAGGAATGGACCAAAGTCATCTTTGGAGGGTCAGAGAAAGGACTCACCAAGGTATATGGTAACATTTCTAATGGCCTAGTTACTATCAAAAAGTGGCTTATGTGGAAGGATTGAATCACAATCTGATAAGCTTAAGTCAGCTTTGTAATATAGGTTATGAAATTGTCTTCCACAATGACAAGTGTCTGATAAGGAATTCAAGTGATCAAAAGATCATCTTGTCAGGCACTAAGAGTGGGAATATTTATTTTCTAAATTTCTTAAGTGTAAATGAGAAATCTCCTGTATTCCTAGTAGCTAGTGAAAAAGACTATTTGTGTGTGCAGTGGAACAAGAGGCTTTCTCACTTAAACTCTAAAGCTATGTGCAAGCAATTCTCTATGGAATTTGTTTGAAATAGTCCCCAGCTCAAATGCTCCAAAGAAGGCTTAGGTCCTGCATGTCAAAAATGCAAACAGACAAAAGTCTCCTTTAAGAGCATTCAGTCCAAAGAAATTGAGAGGTGTCTCTACTTACTTCATATGGATCTATTTGGTCCTATGCAAGTTCTTAGTTTGGATAGGAAGTCCTATAGCTATGTGATTGTGGATGATCACTCTAGGTTTGCTTGGGTATTCTTCCTAAGGAGAAAGTCATAAACACTACACATCCTTGTTGATTTTGTCAGACAAGTTTAGAATGAGATGGGATGTTATGTGATCAAGCTTAGAAGTGACTATGGTACAGAATTTCAATCTGAAAAGATGACAAATTTCTGTAAGGAACTAGGGATCTTTCAGGAGTTCTCCTCTCCAAGAACACCATAACAAAATGGAGTTGCTGAGAGAAAGAATAGAACTCTAATTAAGACAGCTAGAACAATGTTGAGTGATAAATCTCTCCCAGAATATTTTTGGGCTAAGGCTGTGAACACAGCATGCTATGTTCAAAATAGGGCCTTAATAAAAAAAATCACAGCAAGACTCCCTATAAACTGATGAAAGGCAGAAAACCAAATATGTCGTACTTCAAATTTTTTGGTAGTAAGTGCTATGTATTGGACAATGGGAAAACTTATTTAACTAAGTTTTCAGAGAAATCCTATGAAGGAATCTTTGTAGGGTATAGTGTACATAGCAAAGCATACGTGATCTACAACTTGAAACATCAAGTTGTAGTGGAATCAATTAATGTAGTTTTTGATGAAACTTCTGTATTATTTAATGACATTTCTAAAAACTCTAGTCTTGGTGATATTAACACTAGGATGGAGAAGTTAAATATATGTGATTCACCTGATCTAGAGTCACACACTAGAGATAATGTAGAAATTCCTATAGAAGATATAGTAACTGCCCAAGGGGAGGAAGAGAATCATCCTATTCCTCCTATAGATCTAAGTGAGGGTAGGCACCGTCCAGTAGCAATTAAACACCTTAGAGATCATCCTATTGATCAAATAATAGGTAATGTTAGGCTCGGAGTGACTACTAGGAGTAGATATCACAATGAGGTTCTATACTCTAGCTTTCTCTCTCAGGTAGAACCTAAAAAGTTTGAAGAAGCTAATTTAGACCCCAACTGGATTATTGTTATACAAGAAGAGCTCAATCACTTTGAGAGATACAAAGTCTGGAGTCCAGTTCCTAGACCTAGTGATCACAATATAATAAGCACTAAGTGGATTTACAGGAATAAACTAGATAAGTATTGGGTTATAGTTAAGAACAAAGCTAGGTTATTGGCTAAAGGATATAGACAACATGAAGGGATAGACTTTGACCAAACCTTTGCTCCAATAGCAAGGCTATAAGCCATAAGGTTGTTCTTAGCTCATGCAGTATACAAAAGATACAAGATTTACCAAATGGATGTAAAGTCAGCATTTGTCAATCGTACACTAAAGGAGGAGTCTATGTAGAGTAGCTACTAGGTTTTGTAAACCCTAAACTCAACTCCTATGTCTTCAAATTACACAAAGCTTTGTATGGGTTAAAATAGGCACCTAGAGCCTGGTATGAGACCATGTCTACCTTTCTTATAGAGAACAAGTTCTCTAGAGGAAAGATAGACAATATACTATTCCTTAGGGACATCAAAGGTTCAAGCATCCTTGTCCAGATATATGTATATGACATAATTTTTGGGTATACTAATGAGAAGCTGTGTAGAAAATTTGCTTGGTTAATGCAAGGCAAGTTTGAAATGAGCAACATGGGTGAGCTAAAATTCTTCTTAGGACTCCAAGTTAGGCAATCTGCGGATGGTATATCCATCTCTCTGTCTAAGTTCACTAAGGAGTTGATTAAGAGGTATGGTATTGAGAATTCTTCTACCATGAGAACTCCAATGGGTTCTTCAGTGTCACTACATAAGGATGAATCAGGGAAACCAGATGATGAAACCTTGTATAGAGGCATCATTGGATCACTCCTGTATTTGATTGTTAGTAGACCAGATATTATGTTCTCAACATGTGTCTGTGCTAGGTACCAAGCATGCCCCAAAGAGTCTCATTACACTGCTGTAAAGAGAATATTAAGATATCTTAAGGGCACACCCAACCTTGGGCTTTGGTATCCTAAGGATAGTGATTTTGAACTTACAGGGTAAAGAGATGAAGATTTTGCAGGATATAAAGAAGAGAAAAAGAGTACTTTTTGAACTTGTCAGTTTTTAGGGAAAATACTCATAAGTTGGAGTAGCATGAAGCAAATAAGTGTTGCAGTATCTTCTGCAGAATCTGAGTACAAATATGCTGGAAGCTGCTAGGCACAGTTGCTGTGGATTCAACATCATTATTGGACTACAGTGTACATCTAAGTAAATCTGTTATGTTTTGTGATTTTACTAGTGTAATTTTTATTGCTAATAATATTGTTTCATACTGTAAAACTAAGCATATAGAAATTAGATATCACTTTCTTAGAGAGAATGTTGAAAAAGAAAATATCAGCTTACAGTATACTCCAACAGAAAGACAAGTTGCTGACATTTTTACAAAGCCCCTTGATGAAATCAAATTCAATTACTTTAAATTTGAACTAGGTATGTTGAACATTGAGTAAACATTTTCAATTATTAACAACAAAAGACCATACATCTGATAAAAGATAACTAACCATGTCAACAAATCTAATTAAATAAGAAAGACTTGATATAAGTCAAGAAATTATATTCAGAACTCAAGTTTTGTCTAAGTCAAAGAATTTTGTCGAGACACCATAGTGTGTGTCGGCACTATAGGCAGAGTATTATGTCGAGACACCTGAATGTTTGCCGACACAATAGATAGTCATGTGTCGAGACATTAAAATTTAGTGTCGAGACATAAGGGTGTCGAGACCCTAAGGTCTGTGTTGAGAGATATGAACCTTGTGTCGACTTAAGATGAAACATCTCGACTGTATAGGTTTTCCATGTCGACACTAGACATTTGTCGTATATTCAAAAAATTTTAAATGCAGCGCGCCTTCTTGCCTTCCACATACAATTACTATAAATAGAGGGTGCAAGGAGTTGTCAACTACGCTTACCAGAAAATTATAGAGACTGTTCTCTTAGTGTCGAGACATAGAAATCCTTAGTCAACACCTCTCAATATCAAATTCTCTCAACTCAAATAACACCCAAGATGGACAACAACATCAACGAGGGTTATGAACAGGTGCGAAACGCATTCATCTCCGCACAAGAAGAGATCAAGAATGTCATAGACCTAGTCAATAAGGCGGGTCTTGAGAATCTTCTTTCTGAACCAACAAAGATATGTAAGAGAGAAGTATTTGAGTTCTATTCCAATGCTGCACTAAATCCAAAGACAGCCAAGATTAAGTCAAGTGTAAATGGGGAAAAAGTAAAGGTCACAATCATAAGACTAGCTAAAGTCTTTTAGATTCCAAGAATTGCTAAGGAAGAGGAACTGGAGTTTAGCAAGACTGCAGAGGCCTTAGAGTGGTGTGGACTGGCTCCAACCACTAGGTTTGGTAGTTCACTAAATAGGAAGGGAATGAATTCCCAGGGCAATTTTTTGTCTGAAGTAGTAGGAAAAGTGCTCCTCTACAAGACTAGAGCAAATGACAGGATTTCAACCTTTATGTTCAACCTGATGACAAGGATTATTTTTAGGATCAAGACTTATTGGAACAAAGTTGTGTTTGATAAGATTGTAGAAGGGATTCCGAAGCCCAATATAGGCAGAATTATTAGTCTGTATCTGGTTAAAACAATTCCAGATAATATCAAAGAGAAAGTTGGAACAAAGATCAACCACATGAGGAGAATGGACCTAAGAATTTTGTCAAGATGGGACAGGGTCTTTTCTAAGGAGACTCTAGAACCCAAGAAGACAAAGGAGGTGTTGGGTCCATTGCCCACAATGTTCCCTAGAGTGGATTTGAAGAGGCATCACCATTAATACTAAGAGCATAGTTGTATTTGATGTGTGAATAAGTTCATGCATGCAGGTTGTCCTTATTGGATAGGTGAACAAAAAGAGTTAGCTCAAAGTCAGATAATTTGACTAAGACAAAAGTGCCAAGATAACTGATACAGTTGAGACGAATGTCTCAACATAACCACTGAGATACCTGAGAAGGAAGCGTTGAGACAGTCAATGCAAGTTGTCCATGATTGGACAGGTGAACACAAAGAGTAAGCTGGAAGTGAGATAATTTGACTTAGGCAAAAGTGTTGAGACAGCTGAGATAGTTGAGAAGAATGTCTCAGCAAAACCACTGAGACAGCTGAGAAAAATTCATCAAGCTCAGTTCAAAATTCATCAAACTTAGTTCAGAGTTTGTCGAGCTTAACTCACCATTCGTCGAGCTAAATTCAGAGCATGAGATTCTGAGTTCGTCGAGCTCAGTTGGGAATTCATCGAACTCAGTTCAGAGTTCGTCTAGCTCAGTTCACCATTCATCGAACTCAGTTCAAAGTAATGCAGGTTGAGTCAGTCAATGCTAGAGTTTTTAAACACTGAAAATTGGCTAAGGCAAAAAGCGTTGAGTGAAGCATTTTCATGCAATGCTCTCAATACCTAAGATGTTGCATAGGTAGAAATATGGTTAATGAAAAAAGCGTTGAGTGGAGGTTGCTCACTCAACACTGTCAACGCCTAGTGGAGACAGAATTTTGTCTAAAGAGTTTGGCGTTAAGTGATGCTCACTCACTCAATGCCAAGCAGCAGAAAGCTAATTAAGTAAGTTGGCATTGAGTGAAGATGAATCACTCAATGCCTAGAAACAGATTTATATTCGAAGTAGTTTGGCATTGAGTGAAGGTTACTCAACCAGCGCCAAGAGACAGTAAATCTGTCTAAGTGTTTTGGAATTGAGTGATGCTTACTCACTCAACACATATGTTGATGTAGGGTATATGCTAGAGATATGTCACGGAGGCCACGACAACGCTTATGACATGATCTACGCAATCTAATCCACACGCTAACGAAAACGCATCCACAACATTTATTTTATTTATCGTTCACGCTAACAATACGGATCGCCGTTCCGCAAATAGATTGAATGTTGGCTATAGGCCAAATTCTTTCCGGCTAAATGGGATAATCTTGATCCCGATCGAGCTTTGGGTTGTAACAAAATAGATCCACCAAGAATAAAATTATTCAAAAGATGGTAGGATCTATCCCAACAAAAGAAAGTGAGGATCGCCACTCCTCTTACGAATCTTTCTGAAATCCAAACGAAAAATATCGATCTATTATTTGATTAACCGCGAAGAAAAACAAGTCGGAAAATAACGCTAAAACTCGTCCACCACAAGAACTATCTAGAGAAAGAAAAAACTCTTGGTAGAAATTTTCGTTACCCCTCTCGGATTTGTAGATCCGCGATGCGTGGATCCACCAAGTTTGATCGCTCCTCCGTTGAAAGTCCACGGAAAATGCGCTACGGATGATGAACGTGCTAAACTCCTTCACTTCACGCCGTGGAGGAATCCCTAACTTCTTTCCTTGCAAGGCAACCTCTCATGCATGGGCCGAATACCCTTGGAGAACGTAGATCTCGGTTGGCCGAGAGAAAGAGGGAGAGGATGGAGGCCGAGCACTAGGGAGGAAGGGGGCGGCCGAGATCAAGAGGGAGAGAGGTGGTGGCCGAGTACTAGAGGGGTGGCCTTGGGGCCGGTGTCTTGGAGGAGGAGAAAGAGAATGGGAGTGGCGGTTTTGGAGGATGATGAGGAAGGGGGCGGCGGCTAGAAAGAAGGAGAGGAGAGAATTAGGTTTAGGAAATTTAGTCAATTTTTGATTTCAATAATATTCTAACACCAAATGAAAAGTTCAAGGCCTTATATAGGCTTACATCTCAAAGCAAATAACAAGTGGCTAAAAGCACACCACATAAAGAAAATGCAGAAATTAAATAATGTTTTTTAAAAAGGGCCATCATGAAACGGCTAATAGCACACCAAAACTAAAATATCAAATATGAGTCTTGTTGCGAGGGCGAAGCTTGTAGCCATGACCACTACGACGTCGCACGTCCTTTGCCGGCACATCTTCAACATAGTCATTCTCAAGTTGGCCGTCCTGGTGGCCGTCACCATCACCGTCGCCATCACCGTCGCCATCAATCCTCCGCCGCTCAAAAGGACTCATCTCCGATGAGCGGGCTGAAATATAACGGCGTACGAGGTCCGCGTCAAGAAGATCCACCTGTGCAGTAGAGAGCCAAGAGTCGTCCGAAGCCGGACGACCATGCCAACGAACCAAAAACCTATGAATGCCGCCGTCGGGAGTGGGAAACACATCATCCTGCAAAATCCTGTCAGGCAAGAAATCTGTCCGGGGAAACCTCGGAAAAGCGTTCGGTGAGGCAAAAAAATAAGTGTCATCATCAATAGACGGCATACCACCCGTAGACTTCGAAGGAGAAAGCGATCCAGAATTGAGCTCACCCCCCACCCCATTAGAATGTATAGTGGAATTATTAAACGGAGAGACAGATAGTTCAGGTGGTGGAGCAACAAAAAGCGTTAAATCCGAAATGTTAAACACATGGGAGATTCCCCAATCAACGGGTAATTCTAACAAATAAGCATTTTCGCCTAATTTCTTCAAAATTCGGAAAGGACCGGCTTTCTTGTTCGCTAATTTTTTTATGGTGTCCGAAGGCATCCGTTCAGGGATAAGACGAACCATAACCAAATCCCCAATGTTCAAGGAGACTGCTCGCCTATGTACGTTAGCATTCGATTGATAGATAGAATATTGCTTAGCTAACGTCTTGCCAATGTGCTCATGGAGAGTGTGAACGTGTGAAGCGAAGTCCTGTGCAAATTGACTTGATTTAAAAGAAGGCGGTAACGGAACCAAGTCAAGAGGCACTGGCGCCTTATAACCATGCACTATCTCATTCGGAGACAACCCAGTGGACCTGTTCTTAGAATTATTGTACGCTAGTTGAGCATGCGGAAGGATAAGATCCCACGTACCTTTATGTTCGCCCACTAAACAACGAAGTAACCCTCCCAAGCTACGGTTGACAACTTGCGTTTTGCCCATCCGTTTGGGGATGATAGGCCGACGAAAACATAAGTTTAGTGCCCATGAGTTTCCAGAGTGTCTTCCAAAAATAACTTGTAAATTTGACATCCCGATCACTCACTATCGTCTTGGGAATACCCCGATGTGCCACGACCTCCTTGAAATACAATTTTGCTACATTTGATGCATCGTAGGTATTAATACTAGCGATAAAATAGGCCATTTTGGAGAAACGGTCTACTACGACTAAAATAGAATCGTGACGCCTCAATGTCATGGGTAAACCCAAAATAAAATCCATGCTGACATCCTCCCATGGTATCGACGGAATCGGTAGTGGAGTGTAAAGACCCGCGTTGGTCTTGTTCCCCTTAGATAGTTGACAGACACGACAACTTCCTACGATTTTGTTGACCATGGGTTTGAGGCCCGGCCAAAAGAATTTATCCTCTACGAGTGCTGTCGTTTTGTCTCGACCAAAATGTCTGCCTAACCCTCCGCTATGTAGTTCCCATATGATAAAATGTCGTAATGACGAGCGGGGAATACATAATTGCAAATGTTTAAATAAGTATCTGTCACGGATATAGTATGCCGAAATGGTGGTAGGGGAGTTGTCCTGAGCGGCGAAGTAAACCTCCTTAAAGTCTGGGCATTGGACATATTCATCTTTAATCCTCTCAAATCCTATGACCGACACTTCCATGGTAGTTAGTAATAAGGTGACCCTACTTAGCGCGTCCGCCACACGATTTAATGTACCCTTCAGATGCTTGATAATGAAAGTGTACTCCTGTAAGTATGAGATCCATTTAGCGTGCCGTGGGCTAATCTTATTTTGAGAATTAACAAATTTGAGAGCCTCGTGGTCCGATAATATCACGAATTCTTTGGATATAAGATAATGTCGCCAATGTTGGAGACAACGAATCACGGCATAGAATTCGCGATCATAATTCGAATAGTTTAACTTTGGGTCGGCTAGTTTCTCGCTAAAATATCCTAGCGGATGTCCCTCTTGACTTAACACGCCTCTGATTCCTATCCCCGATGCGTTTCGTATGATAGTTCAAACACTTTACTAAAATCCGGTAATCGGAGTAAGGGGCTTCAGACATCCGTTCCTTAATTGTTTGGAAAGCACTAGTGGCTGCTTTAGTCCAACTAAATTCTCCTTTCTTCATACATTCAGTGATGGGTGCCATAATACTACAAAAATTCCGAATAAATCTTCGATAAAACGTGGCCAAACCATGGAGACTACTAACTTCCCTTATATCCTTGGGTTCCGGCCACTCTTTAATCACTTGAACCTTCTTTGGGTCCACATGAATGCCATCTGAACTCACGATGTATCCTAAGAACTCTACGGAAGACACACCGAATGCGCATTTTTTAAGGTTAATAAATAAATTCTCTTTGCGCAATGTGGTAAGAATTGTTCTTAGGTGAGTCTCATGATCCCCTGGCGAAATGCTAAATACCAAAATGTCGTCGAAATAGACCACTACAAATTTTCCCATGTAGGGTTTAAAGACTTGGGTCATCAATCGCGAAAACGTACTTGGCCCATTGGTAAGTCCCTCTCCTAGCACTAACCATTCATAGAGTCCATCCTTAGACTTAAATGCTGTCTTCCATTCGTCTCCCTCCCGTATTC
This sequence comes from Platanthera zijinensis, assembly GCA_039513925.1. Classification (NCBI taxonomy): domain Eukaryota; kingdom Viridiplantae; phylum Streptophyta; class Magnoliopsida; order Asparagales; family Orchidaceae; genus Platanthera; species Platanthera zijinensis. The sequence goes on from CM077080.1 coordinate 86,959,843, forward strand.
GTATTTGATGATAACCGCTCTTAAGATCCAATTTAGAGAACACGGTGGCTCCTGATAACATATCTAGTAAATCATCCAAACGGGGAATGGGGAACCGATACTTGACAGTTATTTTATTTATAGCCCGGATAATCGACACTCAATCGCCACGTTTTATCTTTCTTCGGGACTAACAAGGCAGGGACGGCACAAGGACTTTTACTATGACGTATAAAGCCTTTCGCTAACAAATCTGAAATTAATTTTTGCAACTCCTCATGTGAGGAGGGATTTAGTCGGTAATGGGGCTGATTTGGCAACGATGAACCAGGGACAAAATCTATCTCATGCTGGATATCTCGCATAGGTGGCAATTGAGGTGGCAAGTCCACCGGGTAGACATCCTTATACTCGTCTAAGAGAGTTCGAAGGGATAACGGGAGGCTCGCTAACGAGGGTGCATCCTCCTTAGCTTGTAGACAAACTAGAGCGTAGATAACGCCATCCATGAAAGTCTCACGCTCTAACTCTTTCCTACTTATCAGACTTATCGTTTTCTTTTCTACCGGCGCAATGGTATCTTTGGACGCAGGTGACGGATCCTTGGGCGGCGATGGTTTCAATATAATGGTCTTACCATTGAATTTGAACTCATAAGTGTTGGCTCATCCAAAATGGGTCACGTCGTAATCATAAAGCCAAGGTCGTCCTAACAAAACATGACACACGTCCATGGGGATGACGTCACACCACACTTTATCAACGTAGTTTTTCAATGTTAGTGGCACCAAGCATCGCTTAGAGACCTCTATTGACGTCTTGTTTACCCACGTGATTTTATAAGGATGTGGGTGTGGCTCGGTGACTAAATGCATGCGTGCGATGGCGTTCTCCGAAACGACGTTCATGCAAATACCGCTATCAATAATTAGTTTGCACCATTTTTCAACGCACTTAAAATTTAAGGTAAATATATTTGTCCGGTTATACTCGTCCAACGCTCGCGGTGTGGCAAAATACATCTCATCACCATCATGTAAGAATCATCCTCAATGTCACTCAGCTCGGCATCAGATTCTTCTCCCGCTCCATAGACGATATCGGCAGGCTCAGACGCGGAGTCTAATAGGGCTAACGGTTTGCTCTTCGTGGGGCACTCACTAGAGTAGTGCCCTTGGATTCCGCAAGAATAACACGTGGCATTAGTCTTGCTGATTCGTCCTATCGGTACTCGCTCAACGGTGGGATTTCTGTTATTCCTAGCGGTAATGAAAATGGACTCCGAATCCGTTGATCGATACTTTCCCTTGTCTCGCGTGGAGGAAGATGGATGTTGTCCTAAGAGGGACTTTCCCTTCTGAAAGTTTCGTCCTTTGGCTTTGTAGGCGTTGTGTTTTTCAATATCCAAGGCGGCATTGAACGTGGTGTTAAGGTCCGTGTGACCATAACGCAAGAGCTTGCCTTGAATGTCCGAGTTGAGTCCCTTACGAAATCGGGAGAGTGTGACTTCGGGCATCTCACGAACATCACAACGCACCAACATATCCTTAAGTTATCCCATGTATTCTGCTACCGAAGCATTTCCTTGACGAAGGGAGGCTAAGTTGTCGAACATTTGGGTTCGGTGATATGTGGGAACATATTGGTCGTGTAGAAGTGCTTTCATGGCAGCCCACCCAATTGGGGGTGCTCCATTAACGGTACCTAATCGTCTCTCTTCGTTCAACCAATATGTCTTCACCCTTCCTAGTAGTTTCATCCGTTCTTCCGTGCAACCTTCACTTTCTCAACGTCCGTCGGGTCGTGCCATTCAAAATAGCACTCAATTCCCATGATCCAGTCTAGGAATAGTTAGGGCTCTCTCATACCATCATATGAGGGTGAGTCTAGTTTTACGGCCCTAGTTATGTCGAACTCATAATGACCTCGAGGTGGGTACTCATCGTCCTGATCAAGTGGGTGATTTTGTCTTTTCCTCTCGCTGGTTGGCGGCCGGGGGTTGGGGACCCGGTCGGTTTCTTCCAACGCCGTTGTTACGGGGCGCCGCTTGATTTACAGCGAGCCCTTCAATTAACCGTGTCAGTGCGTCAAACCTACCGTTAAACTCTTCCCGTAGCTCGGCGATCGTGGTCGGAGCGTGCTCAGCACCTTGGTTGTTTGCCATGTGTGAGGTGGAGGTAGGATATTCCGTGCCAAGCCTAGTGCGCATGAACGAACGGGACAAACAACGATTTTGGCCTGATTTAAATTATATGTTTGAATTTTTTGACACTAAACAACTGAGTAACAGGAAAAACTTTTTCAGACTTTTTTTCTTAAACAAATGAGGAGAAAATTCAGAATTTTTTTTGTAATTTTCTGACGAAATTTTTTTTGTGTGTTTTACTAATTGCAGCCCAACTATGTATTATTTTGAAAAACAAAAATTCAGATTTGATGTGATTCGTAAGGGAAGTGCGCACCCTAGTGAATGAGGATAACCCTAGGTAAAATAAAAGGATGGTGTCGATTGGGAAATCAACACAACCTGGCTCTGATACCAAATTGATGTAGGGTATATCCTAGAGATACGTCACGGAGGCCACGACGACGCTTATGACACGATCTACGCTCTCTAATCCACACGCTAACGAAAACGCAGCCACAACAATTATTTTATTTATCGTTCGCGCTAACAATACGGATCGCCGTTCCGCAAATAGATCGAATGTTGGCTATAGGCCAAATTCTTTCCGGCTAAATGGGATAATCTTGATCCCGATCGAGCTTTGGGTTGTACCAAAATAGATCCACAAAGAATAAAATGATTCGAAAGATGGTAGGATCTATCCCAACAAAAGAAAGCGAGGATCGCCACTCCTCTTACGAATCTTTCGGAAATCCAAACGAAAAATACCGATCTATTATTTGATTAACCGCGAAGAAAAACAAGTCGGAAAATAACGCTAAAACTCGTCCACCACAAGAACTATCTAGAGAAAGAAAAAACTCTTGGTAGAAATTTTCGTTACCCCTCTCGGATTTGTAGATCCGCGATGCGTGGATCCACCAAGTTTGATCGCTCCTCCGATGAAAGTCCACGGAAAACGCGCTACGGATGATGAACGTGCTAAACTCCTTCACTTCACGCCGTGGAGGAATCCCTAACTTCTTTCCTTGCAAGGCAACCTCTCATGCATGGGCCGAATACCCTTGGAGAATGCAGATCTCGGTTGGCCGAGAGCAAGAGGGAGAGGATGGAGGCCGAGCACTAGGGAGGAAGGGGGCGGCCGAGATCAAGAGGGAGAGAGGTGGTGGCCGAGTACTAGAGGGGTGGCCTTGGGGCCGGCGGCTTGGAGGAGGAGAAAGAGAATGGGGGCGGCGGTTTTGGAGGATGATGAGGAAGGGGCGGCGGCTAGAAAGAAGGAGAGGAGAGAATTAGGTTTAGGCAATTTAGTCAATTGTTGATTTCAATAATATTCTAACACCAAATGAAAAGTTCAAGGCCTTATATAGGCTTACATCTCAAAGTAAATAACAAGTGGCTAAAAGCACACCACATAAAGAAAATGCAGAAATTAAATAATGTTTTTTAAAAAGGGCCATCATGAAACGGCTAATAGCACACCAAAACTAAAATATCAAATATGAGTCTTATTGTGAGGGCGAATCTTGTAGCCATGACCGCTACGATGTCGCACTTCCTTTGCCGGTACATCTTCAACATAATCATTCTCAAGTTGGCCGTCCTGGTGGCCGTCGCCATCACCGTCGCCATCACCGTCGCCATCATATGCTAATGTTGCTTGATTTTTGGCAAAGTCCACAGCTGGTGACGTCATCAAATCAACAAGTCAAAATATTTCAAATAAGTGGCGGGATGGCTACAGTACGAGACAAATGTTATTGCAGACCTACTGTACAATAGTTGGCGTTAAAGAAGGGTTGCTGCTGGCCATTAATTATGTGGGGCCCACTGCTCAAGATTCGTTGGGTCAAATTCAATAAAAAAGAAAAGGCTTTTACAGAGAAAGAGAGCTTTTCAGAGAAATTAATCAGGCAGTTCTTCTTCTCCGCCATTATTGTGAAGCTGAAGAATAGGAAGCTCAAGTCTATAAGACAAAGAGCAAGTTAGTTATTGGTATCAACATCTTCAACAGCAAGATAGCTGGTGTGATCTTCATCTGCACTAGCAATTTAGCTCAGAGGGATTCTCTGAGAAAAAGGTAGTAGCTTGGGCCGACCCTTGCTGCTGGTGCTTCACAGACCCAGTCAACAAATCCTAAAGAAGATTCTCTTAGGGAGATGTTTAGAAGGAGATAGGGCTGAGCAGTTGGGTCAGTTCAGAAAGGGGCAGAGAAGATGATCTGCAAGTTACTTCTAGCACAAAGGAAGATCTTCATCCTTGTTCTTGTGAAGAAAGGAGTAGGGCTGGGATTATACAAGCTCAGGCTGCAGTTAGATCAGCTACAGTTACTTCTCTAGTTCCACCTGGATAAAATCCCTAGGGCTGAGAAAATGAAGTTAGGTCTAAGTATTTACTTAGTCCAGATAAGTAGACTCAGGAAATATATTTCCTTGAGTCAAGGTTGGGCTGAGTTTATCTCAGTCCAGGTAGATTAGCACAGTGAAATTCCACTTGTGTCCAATCATCACTCCAACCCACTTTCAACCGATAGGATACAAGTGTGGATCTAAGTTGTAGGGCTTAATTGCTTGAGGTAGGAGAGTGCTGCTCTCTGAGGTAGGATCCAAGTGTGGATCTAAGTTGTAGGGTTGTTTAGCCTGAACTGTAGGACTTTATGTATGGCTGAGGTAGGTGACAAGTTTGTCACTGAGCTGTAGGTGCCTGGAAGGGCACTGAGGTAGGTACCTGAAATGGTACTGAGTTGTTGGAGTGTTGCAGCACTCTGAGAGTAGGGCCTTGTGTTTGAAGTTGTAGGGATAAAAATCCTGAGTTGTATGCCTTAGAGATAAGGCCGAGGTAGGTAGCTTGAGGGTCACTGAGTGTAGGAGCCCTGCAGAGCTCTGAGGTAGGATCCCTGGTGGATCCGAGGTAGGGCTGTCCTCCAGCACTGGGTGTAGGGCTTAACAATCTGAGGTAGGTGGTATGCTGACCACTGAGTTGTAGGCCCTTGTGGCTGAGAAGTAAGTCTTGGAGGAGACTTAGAGATCCTGACGGATCTGAGGTATAAGCTCTTTGGAGCATGTTTTGGAGAAGTGTCTAGTCCAACAAGATAGTTAGATAAGTGGGAGGGAAAGTGGATGTACCCTAGTTAGGGGAACCACTATAAATCCCTATGTGCTTTTCTATGTTTTTTTCTTTATGCATGTTGTGTACATCTTGAAAGCATAAAACAGCTAAAAGCCAAAGCTCTTAAAGAAGAAAAATAAAAGAACTTGAAAAGAGACCAATAACCTATTCAACCCCCCCCCCTTCTAGGTGATTTAGCTATCCTTGAATTAAATACTTTCAAGTGGTATCAGAGGGAGGTTGCTCAAAAAGGACTTAATAGTCTAAGTAGACCTGAAAGGATAGCTAAAAGTTTTGTGGTTATTGGTTCAAAAGAGAACCATATGGAGTGGAGCACAATGGAGCTGCAAGTCTGAAGCAAGGAGAATTTTGGGAGTTGGAAAGAAATGATCAGGCTGATCATGGGAGCTAGAGATCCTAGAGTCTTGGCTTCAATTCAAGAAGGACCATTCATTCCCATGAAGGTCTCTACATCAGATGCAAGTATCCAAACCCTAAAGAGTTATGCAAAGATGTCTGAAGAAGAAATAAACTTGGCATCTATGGACAAGAGAGCACAACACTTCATGATAAGTGTCATGGATGACTCCACCTTCCAGATGTTTTTCCATTGTAAGACAGCCAAAGAGATGTGGGATTCTCTCACTGGCTATATGGAAGGGAAAGAGAAATTTAGTCTTTTTGACAGTGGTTCAGAGTCTGAATAATAAGAAGAAGACTTCATTGGGCTACCTGGTACAATTACAGGTAAAGCAAAAGTCAATCCAGGTGCAAGGATAGAGATCAGGGCCCCTCTATCATAATCAGAAAGTGATTCAGAGGTGGATGATGAAGAATAAGATGACTGCAGTTGTTATGGGCTAATTGTCATGATAGAAGAAGAAGAATCCTGCCAGGATAAGCCTGGTCCAGATCAGGTACTATATCTATCAAGTTCTTCTTATTGCTCAGGTCATGTGACCAGTCCAAATCATGATGCATCCTAATCTAGGGATGAAGATGACTCTAAATATAAGATAGATGTAATATCAATTGATTGACAAGCATGGTAAAATCTTGGATGCTTTGAGAAGAAGCAAGAAGTTGGCCAAGATGCAGGATGAGGAGATTATCTCCCTATAGCTAGTTACTACCCTTCAGTCTGAGACATCATCCTTGCTGGATCAAAAAGTGAGGGAAGTCAGCCAACTGAAGGCCATCTCAATCATCCAAATTGAGACCATAAGCCAAAAGGACGAGATCATTTTGGATCTTGAAGAGAAACTCCTAAAGGAGAGAATGGCTGTGGCTGAATCCAGCAAGCCTAAAGTTGTGTTGCCCTTGATAAATTCCTTCTTCTCCCAAAAGGGTAAGAAGGAGTTAGTAGACAAGGGAAGCAGAAGAGTTGACCTTTACAAAGGGAAAGGAGAACCTCCTGTCGTTCCACATCAACCTTTCACTAGGTAATCCTCCCTTCTCACAGGTATGACCAAGGCTACATGCATGGTCACTGGGAAAATTGGAATCTTTAGTGTAAAAATACAAGAGTATCTTCCAATGGAAGAAGAAAGGGTAGGGGATTTAGTGCATTTAAGGCAGTGGCTTTCACTCAACCCCATCCAGCAAGGACTCAGACCAAGGGTCAGTCTACTAGTAAGCCTAACTTGGCTAGCTCTGATGATATAAACAGCTTGTCTTCTACAATGAAGATGGCTGTAAATACCATTCAGGGCAAGCAAAGGATCTCTACTGGAAGAATAACCTTCAGTCAGATCCTTGCAGAAAGGAACATGAAGAAAGTTGTTGCTCCTCTTCCTTCTATTCAGTCATCAGTTAACCACACTGCAAGACCTGCTCAGAAAAGAAGATATAATATTCATGAGTGTTGGTGATGTGGTAAGGTGGGGCATTTTGCGCTAGATTGCTGGAACAATACTTCTGTGTCTAGAGCAAGAGTTAGCCTACCTGCCAGAAATTCTGCAGGTAGGCAAGTTAGATATCAGTCTAATCAGTACCAAGGATCCAATACCTATTGGGGTCCTAAGGTAAGATAATTTTGTTTTGTAGGTTAGTCTAAGTGCCCATCCCCCATGTGGTACTGGGACAGAATATGTTCCAGAACTTGCACTGGAATAAGGAAGTTATCTTATGGATCATTCTCCAAGGATAAGGATGTTGTGTACATTCCTGAAGAAGGGTACAAGTGGTATCAAGTGGCATGGGAGAGCTGGGTCAGTTGTATCTACTCTAGAGATTTGATCTCCAGTCAAGTGGTACAATCACTATAGGAGTGGTAACTGACCATTATCATGGATGAAGGGCAACTGGATCCAGCCAGCAAAAATGTCTGGTTGGACAAAGTCTTGCTGCCACACCAACTAATTTAGAAAGTATAAGTAGACTGTACTCATCTTTGAGGAAAGCACAAGTCGCTCCTCTGTGAGTAGCAAGGAAGAGGCACACTGTGCTCAGCTGATAAAACTCACTATACAAAAGGGACAAACAGTCAAGTGGTATCATCAGCTGAAATGATGAATGACAGTCATAAGGACAGGATCTGTGCAAATGCTGATGGGGAGTATGTTCAACCAAGGTTATTGGACAAATGAATCTTACCCAAAGTTCCCCAGCACATAATAGATCAGCATTACTACTAAGGATCAGCTTGCCCCCATGGTCATTGCAGAAGCTGAGAGGGAAACTACCCAAGTGATGGCACCTGCTGGAAGAAAGAAAGCCAATCAGTTTACTAGAATAGCTGGATTGCTCTAGCTATTGTTGATACAAGTAAGCTCATTTCTATTGGAATAGCAGTATAAAGAAAGACTTGGTATCAGGATGAAAGGATGGCTCATGGAAAGATCATTCAAGGTTCAAGTGGTCTTAAAGTCCAAAAGTTGCAGGAGAAAATTCGGCCTCATGAGAAGATAAAGCTGGCAGCTGTACCAATGGTATCATCTGCAATCAGCTAGGGGGAGAAGAGAATCACAGCAGACAAGCTCATCCCTATCTATTTAGAAACCAAGAAGGGATTGATCAAGTGGTGATCAAGTGTGCAGATCAATGTGATGATCAAGATAGTACTCAGTAGGATGAATACTCTTGTACTGCTAATCAGAAAGCTGAAGCCAAAGGCAAGTCTGTTGCTAAAGAAGGGGAGAAGATCTGGCTCAGTAAAAAGAGATTGTGCAAGATGCAAGAGAGTTGCTAAGCATCAGCATGGATGGAGCTCGACTAAATAACCATCATTCGTCGAAAGGAGCTTGACGAAATCACCTTCATTCGTTGAACGGAGCTCGACGAAATCTGAATAATTCATCGAACTGAAAATTGTCAAACAAAAAATTCCTGGTATCAGAACTTCTTTATGGCATCAGAACCATAACCTCTAGATAAGTAGAATTTCTTTTATATTGATATTCTACTAGTGTAATCTAAGTTACTAGGAATCTTGATTGTCATAGCAGGACTATGCATATATAGATTAAGTATCAATTAATTAGGGAGCATATGGAAAAGGAAAAACTCAGTCTTGAGTGTGTCCCCATAATCAAGATAGTGGCTAAATATCTTTACTATGCCACTAGTAGATATCAAGGTTAACACCCTCAATATTAAGGGGGTATGTTGAACTTAGTATAGCTTCTATTGCTCAGTGTGAATCTTCGGTTGTAGAACTCATCCTTTTTATAGGAAGATTAGTCTCAGATAAAGTATCAAGACTGTCAAGTATTCCACTTGATGTCAAGTCTCTAAAGTGATATCAAATGGCATCAAGACTGAGATGGACTCAAGTGTCTAGTAGAGAGAAGACAGCAATTTCTCTTGTTGAGGAGGAGCAAATCCAGACGATGCATGAACAGGTTCAACTTCCAATTAAGTAGCAGCTGCTGTAGTGAATTATATACCATCACAGCAGTTTAGCAGGTTCTCAGGACTATGCACAATCTGAGGGGGAGATCAACCCTATTGGATGACTGCTACTGTGCAGTCATTACTGCTGCTATACAAAGATGCTAATGCAAGACAAAAGTAAAAGGCCAACATATCAGATACTACAGATGCATGAAGCCTTAAGTGGTGGAAAAGACCTTTAGTAGGTTGAAGAATTTTTTAAGTGGCATACCTTAATTGGTATTAAGGGGGAGCAAGTCCAGCACTTGCTGGAATTGGATCAGCTCTTGTTGAGAAGGTATAAGCAGCTACTACAGTAGATCAGCTATCATAATTGCTGATCAGTTTATCTTAAAGACAATGCATAGACCAAAGGGGAGATTCTGTATGACATAGTAAAAATCTTCTCTGAGTCTAAGAAGGACTGCTGCTGCTGAGAAGACAGTCTTGCTATTGGAGAAGGGGAAAAACCAGCACAAGTGGAACTATGTTTTAAGCTAGCTCAAATGCTATAATGTTGTGTTTTATCAATGTATCAACACAAATGGTATGACTCATAATCAAGTAGATTGATCACTAGGATAATTTCCTTAGAGGTATCAATATAGGACTTTTACTAGGATCAAGCGATAATCTCTCCCATGATCCTTTCTCCTCCCCCAATAGATATACCTATTGAAGAAGACAAAAAGAGTGAGATGTGTGACAATACATAAGGGGGAGATATAGAAGCAATACTTGACATGACTTGGTCATGTTGAGTCGGTTCATATTATTGGAAAAGATTCTAGTAGTATGAGAAATGCAATGATTGACCACATGTTGAGTCATGATTGTGCCAGTGCATATTTTGAGGAAAGTGCGTCTAGTGGTATACCATTTAAATATTAAGTGGAATAAAGGAGAGTGCATATTACTTGAGAAATTGCTCAAGTAGTATTAGGATGCATTGACTGAACCTATTGAGTCAATACAATTAATGGAGCACATTGAATTAATGTAGCATAAGCTAGAAGGTGTACCAGATTATAATCTGTACCTGCATGAAATTATTCTGCCTATTATAGTAAGGCCTCTTAGTATTGTTGGGTGTTCTGCCTTCTTAAAATAGGGTGAGATTGTTGGGTCCATTGCCCATAATGTTCCCTAGAGTGGATTTGAAGAGGCATCACCATTAATACTAAGAGCATAGTTGTATTTGAAGTACGCTTAAGTTCATGCATGCAGGTTGTCCTTGATTGGACAGGTGAACAAAAAGAGTTAGCTCTTAGTAAGATAATTTAACGAAGGCAAAAGCGTCGAGACAGTTGAGATAGTTGAGAAGAATGTCTCAGCATAACCGCTGAGAAGCTGAGAAGGAATTGATGTAGGCCTCTACCGTAGACACAATATTTGCTATGGGAATAAAGCGGACGCCTCTCTAATTCCACTATTACACTAGCACAAGCTTTAACCGCAGCGCACTCGCAAGCGAATTATCACAGTTCACAACGTACGGTAGCTACACCGCTGAAAGGTCAAACGAACGGCTATTGGCCGATGTTCTCCCAAGCAAAAAGGACCCACCCGGTCTGGACAAGCGAGGTTGTACCAAAAGAGGTCTACCCAAAATACGATCGAAAAATGGTAGATCTCTCCCAACAAAAATTACGGGGCTCGCCAAACCCTTTCGAAAATAACGCGTTTAAGATAGATACAAATCAAAAGGAAAACCACGAAGAATCTAACGATTCAAATCCAACGCAAAAATCTTTCCGACATCTAGAATATCAAGAGAGAATCACACTTGAGTGGAGAGGATCGTTACCCAAGTCATAATAGATGATTCCGACTACCTTCAAAGGATCACTCTTCCACGGTTCCGCCGGAGATGCGCCGGATAGAGAGATAGATCGTCCGCCTAGGCCGCATCACACCGATGTCCAGATTCCTCGTCGTCGAAGGAGCACTTTCTCGGATAAAAATCAAAGTGAAAATGGGTGGCCGTTTTTTTCAAAGGGGTGCTCGGGTGGTGGTGGTTGGTGGTCGGCCGGCTATGGGTAGAGGTGTTCGGGTAGATGCAGGTGGAGAGGAGTTGGCGGCTATGGAAGGGGAAGGAGAGGGGCGGCCAGATTTGGGGAAGAAGAGGAAGGGGGTGGCGGTTTGGAAGAAGAAGATGACGGAGAGGGCTGGCCGAATGCTTTTAGAGAGAGAGAGAGGGAGTGACGGCTAGGAGAGAAAGAGAGGGAGAGGAAGATTAGCAAGTAAGGAAAGTTTAGGGTTTCTTTTCATTTTAACTTAACTTAAACAAAACACTACATGCCTATATATAGGATTAACACCAAGTCTTGGTTATATGTAGCCCAAATAAAAATAACACACTCAATGGCTACATGCAACCCAAATAAAATAACATACTCCAAATGTTTAAATAAAGCATGCTAAAAATATAAATGCTCTCAAGCTAATAATAGAAGAAGTTCAACTAGTTATTTGTCTTGCGCTGAGGGCGGAGATTGTAGCGCCGCTCCATACGAACGCCATGGCAACGCGAGTCCTTTGTTGGAGACGAAGGAGGGTCGTCCGTTAACGTGCCGTCATCAACAACTTGGGGGCCATCATCTCCACCAATCCTCCCCCGCTTGAAAGGACTCATCACCGATGAGTTGTCTTGAAGATACCATCGTAGAAGAACACCATCCAATAGAGAGACCTCCGCTTCCGGGAGCAAAGAGTCATCAGAGGCGGGGCGATCACGCCATCGAATCAAGTAGCGGCACACATCGCCATCTGCAGTGGGAAATACGTCATCCTGGAGAATCCTGTCTGGCAAAAATGCTGTCCTGGCAAACCTGGGAAAAGCATTAGGCAGCAAAGGGGAAAAATCTATATCATCAACATTTAGCGTACCTCCGTTGGAGACCGACGGAGAGAGCGATCCCTTACCCCACTCAACCCCATACCCATGAGAATCTGTAGTGGAACTAAATGGACAGGAAGATAACTCTACTGGCGGAGCAATATATGGCGTTAAATCTAAAACATTAAAAACAGGGGAAATACCCCAATCAGTTGGTAATTCAAAAAGAAATGCATTGTCTCCTAACCTCTTTAAAATCCGAAAAGGTCCCGCTCAACGATCCGCTAACTTTTTTAAGGTGCCCGTAGGAAACCGTTCAGGGATGAGATGCACAATGACTAAATCGCACACTTTCAAGTGAGACACTCTCTTATGTGCATTGGCATTAACTTGATAAGATGTGTATTGAGTGGTAAGAGTTTCATTTATGTTCTTGTGCAGATCATGGATGTGAGAGGCAAAGTCCTATGCAAATTGTCTTGACTTGAAAGATGGCGGTAACGGAATAAATTCAAGTGGCACGGGGGCTTTATAACCATGCACGATCTCATTCGGGGACAAACCCGTGGACCTATTTTTGGAATTATTATACGCTAACTGAGCATGAGGGAGGATAAGGTCCCATATACCCTTGTGGTCTCCTACAAGGCATCGGAGCAAACTACCCAAACTTCTGTTTACAACTTCGGTTTGCCCATCCGTCTGCGGATGGTAAGCTGAAGATAATAGAAGTTTGGTGCCCATAATCTTCCACAGGGTCTTCCAAAAATAACTAGTAAACTTCACATCACTATCGGTAACTATAGATTTTGGAACACCTCGATGGCCAACTACCTCTTTAAAATATAATTGTGCAACATGTGACGCATCGTTGGTTTTATTGCACGCGATAAAATAGGTCATTTTGGAGAAACGATCTACGACAACTAAGATAGAGTCGTGACATCTAAATGTGATTGGGAGGCCGAGAATGAAGTCCATGCTAACGTCTTCCCAAGGATTCAGAAGAGGGGTATAAAGCCCCGCATTTGTTTTGTTCCCATTAGCTAATTTGCACGCTCGACAACTTCCCACAATTTTATTAACCATGGCCTTAAGACCGGGCCAATAGAACTTGTCTTCTACTAACGTGATCGTCTTGTCATGGCCAAAATGTCCACCTAGCCCTCCGCTATGCAATTTCACACTATGAAGGGTCGTAGGGAGGAACGGGGGATGCGTAGCTTCGAATGGTTAAATAAATAGCCGTCACGAATGTAAAAAAGAAGTAATGGTTGTAGGCAAGTCGTCTCTAGTGGTGAAATAGATATCCTTAAAATCTGGGCAGTGGACGTATTCGTCCTTAATCCTTTCGAAGCCAATAACCTTAACTTCTAGCGTGGATAGTAATAACGAAATACGACTGAGAGCATCGGCTACGCGGTTGAGAGTTCCCGTAAGGTGTTTGATAATGAAAGTGTACTCCAGGAGATAGGAGACCCACTTGGCATTCCTAGGACTAACTTTAGTTTGAGAGTTAATAAACCTTAGCGCCTCATGATAAGATAGGATGACAAATTCCTTAAGAAGTAAATAATGCCGCCAATGTTGGAGGCATCTAATGATCGCGTAAAACTCCCGATCATAATTGGAATAATTTAATTTCGGACCCGCCAGTTTCTCACTGAAATACCCCACAGGGTGGCCTTCCTGACTCAACACTCCACCAATTCCCACTCCAGATGCATCGCATGACAACTCGAAAACTTTGGTAAAATCTGGTAGTCGCAAGAGGATGGTTTCCAACATGCGCGATTTAATTAATTGGAATGCCTTAGCGGACGAGTTCGTCCATGTAAATTCACCCTTTTTCATGCACTCGGTAATGGGGGCCATAATACTACTAAAATCCTTAATAAATCTCCGATAAAATGTAGCGAGCCCGTGAAAACTCCTAACATCCCGAATGTTGGCGGGCTCGGGCCAATCTCTAATGGCTTGCACCTTCTTGGGGTCTATGTGGATCCCCTTCGAACTAACGATATAACCGAGGAAGTCAACCGATGAAACATGGAAAGTACACTTCTTAATATTCACGATTAATTTTTCCGATCTCAGCGTGGTAAGGATGATTTTTAAACGTGACTCGTGATCGATCGTGGAGGTGCTAAAAACCAAAATGTCGTTAAAATATACCACGATGAATTTTCCCATATAGGGTTGGAAGACGTGGATCATCATCCTCGAAAACGTGCTCGGCGCATTGGAAAGCCCAAACGGCATAACTAACCACTCATAGAGCCCTTCCTTAGACTTAAATGCGGTTTTCCACTCGTCACCTTCCCTAATTCGGATCAGATGATAGCCGCTCCTAAGGTCCAATTTCGAGAAAATCGTTGCACCGGCTAACATGTCCAATAAATTGTCCAGGCGAGGGATGGGAAATCGGTACTTAATAGAGATTTTATTAATGGCTCTACTATCCACGCACATCCTCCAAGAGCCATCCTTATTGGAGGCAAGTAAGGCGGGTACGGCACACGGGCTCATGCTGTGGCGGATAAAACCTTTTTGCAAAAAATCTGAAATCTTGGTTTGTAACTCTAAGTGTGCGGAAGGGTTTAGACGATAATGTGGTAGGTTGGGCAATGAGGAGCCTGGAATGAAATCAATGGCATGCTTGATATCCCGCATGGGGGATAACTAAGACGGTAGCTCGTCCGGGTACACATCCACAAACTCTTCTAAGAGTTTTCTCAGTGCTGGCGGCAAATTCTCAAAAGTTGTCGCATCTTCCTTAACTTGTAGACACACTAATGCATAGAGGACACAGTCTATAGAGGTAGTATGCTTCAATTCTTTCTTCCCTATCAGACTCGACGTTTTCTTCTCGACCTGGACGACCGTATCCTTGGAGGAGGCCGAAGGATCCTTTTGCGGAGCGGGTTTAAAGATAATGGTTCTGCCATTAAATTTAAACTCATAAGTGTTGGCTCGACCAAAGTGGGTGACGTCATGATCATACAACCAAGGGCGACCCAACAAGACGTGACAAGCATCCATAGGGATGACGTCACACCAAATCTGATCAGAATAAGCTTTGATGATAAGGGGTACCAAAAATCACTTCGACAAAGGGAGGGATGACTTGTTTACCCATGCCACCTTATAAGGGTGAGGGTGCGGCTCGGCAGCAAGAGACATACGTTTCACCGCGGATTCAGAAATAACGTTCATGTAACTATCACTATCGATGATCAACCTACACCATTTTTCACCACTCTTAAAATTCAACGTGAAAATGGTCGTCCTATTCCAATCGTCTAACGCTCGTGGGGTCGCTAGAATACACCTCATAACCATCATATGGGAGTTATCCTCCATATCACTAGGCACTCCGTCCGACTCGCTCTCTTCTCCCGCCTCATAAGTAAGGTCGTCTGACCCACTAGTGGAATCTAACAGGGCTAATGGTTTGGGTTTACTAGGACAATCACTAGCATAGTGCCCTTGGATCCCGCAAGCATAATAGGTGACATTCATTCTGTTGACCCTACCCACTGGGACTCTCTCACCAAAGGGGTTTCTATAATTCCTAGCCATTTCGACTATGGAGGTTGAGTCGGGGGACTGATATTTTCCTTTATCCTTATAGGTGGAGGTGGGAGGCGGTCCTAAAATGGACTTTCCCTTTTGGAACGAGTGAGATTTACTTTTAAGCACATTGTGCTTCTCAATATCTAAGGCAGCATTGAATGTGACGTGCAAGTCGGTGTGACCATAACGCAGAAGCTTTCCTTGGATATCGGGGTTTAGTCCCTTAAGGAACCTGGAGAGGGTGACCTCGGGCATCTCTTTCACGTCACAGCTAACCATCATGTCCTTCAGCAGGCTTATATACTCAGACACTGACCTAGTCCCTTGCTTAAGGGTCGCTAAATCATTGAACATCTGTATTTGATGGTACGTAGGGACGTACTGCTCTGTCAGCCTAGCCTTCATGTCATCCCAGCCAATGGGCAACTCACCGTTCTCGACTCTCAAACACCGCTCCACATTTAGCCAAAATATTTTAGCACGCCCTAGCAACTTCATCCTCGCTACTCGCACCCTATCTGCATCGTTCAGAGTATACCACTCGAAATAGCATTCGAAATCCATGATCCAGTCCTGGAAGACTTGGGGATCCCCCAATCCATCGTAGGATGGTGGCTTTACTCGGGCGGCCCGAGTAAGATCAAACTCGTAAGGTGCTCGTGGAGGGTGCTCATTAGGAGGGTGGGGGTAAGGATTGTGATTTTCTCCCACCCATTGGTGAGCGGGTTGATTACGGTGTGCGCCTTGTGGTAATCCCATTCCGTGAAGTGCCTCCCTAATAGCCGTCAACTGCTCCGTGAAATCCTGACGGAGTTCCTCAATCTCAGTGAGGGCACGACCCTCACCCCGGTCATCATCCATATTAGAAGACGAAGGAGGATATTCCATACCTAGCCTAGTGCGCATGCAAAAAAGAAGAAAACAGACTTAGACAGACCACAGAAGGAATTAATCCCGCTTAATGACTATAGGAAAATAATTTTTTTTTATTTTCTTACAGGAAATAAAAAGAGGGTTATTAAAAAAAAATTTGATTTTTTGCAAAAAAATAAGAAATCTAAGCCGCTATTGGCAGCCCAAAAAATAATAATTTTTTTGAGATTTTTGACAACTAACGTGCAAACAGAAGTGCGGGTCAACGTGCTAAATAAGAGGGGATGGTGCTAATTAAAAAATTTACAAGAACCACCTCTGATACCAAATTGATGTAGGCCTCTACCGTAGACACAATATGGGCTATGGGAATAAAGCAGACGCCTCTCTAATTCAACTATTACACTCGCACAAGTTTTAACCGCACCGCACTCGCACAAGTTTTAACCGCAGCGCACTCGCAAGCAAATTATCGGAGTTCACCAACGTACGGTAGCTACACCGCTGAAAGGTCGAATGAACGGCTATTGGCCGATGTTCTCCCAAGCAAAAAGGACCCACCCGGTCCGGACAAGCGAGGTTATACCAAAAGAGGCCTACCCAAAATGCGATCGAAAAATGGTAGATCTCTCCCAATAAAAATTACGGGGCTCGCCAAACCCTTTCGGAAATAATGCGTTTAAGATAGATGCAAATCAAAAGGAAAACCACGAAGAATCTAACGATTCAAATCCAACGCAAAAATCTTTCCGACCACTAGACTATCAAGAGAGAATCACACTTGAGTGGAGAGTATCGTTACCCAAGTCGGAATAGATGATTCTGACTACCTTCAAATGATCACTCTTCCACGGTTCCGCCGGAGATGCTCCGGATGGAGAGATAGATCGTCTGCCTTGGCCTCTTCACACCGATGTGCAGATTCCTTGTCGTAGAAGGAGACCTTTCTCGGATAAAACTCCAAGTGAAGATGGGTGGCTAGTTTTCTTCAAAGGGGTGCTCGGGTGGTGGTGGTTGGTGGTCGACCGGATATGGCTAGAGGTGTTCGGGTAGATGTAGGTGGATAGGAGTTGGCGGCTATGGAAGGGGAAGGAGAGGGGCGGCCGGATTTTGGGAAGAAGAGGAAGGGGGTGGCGGTTTGGAAGAGGAAGATAAGGGAGAGGGCTGGCCGAATGCTTTTAGAGAGAGAGAGAGGGAGTTGCGTCTAACAGAGGAAGAGAGGGAGAGGAAGATTTGCAAGTAAGGAAAGTTTAGGGTTTCTTTTCATTTCAACTTAACTTAAACAAAACACTACATGCCTATATATAGGCTAAACACCAAGTCTTGGCTATATGTAGCCCAAATAAAAATAACACACTCAATGGCTACATGCAGCCCAAATAAAATGACATACTCCAAATGTTTAAATAAAGCATGCTAAAAATATAAATGCTCTCAAGCTAATAATAGAAGAAGTTCAACTAGTTATTTGTCTTGCGCCGAGGGAGAAGATTATAGCGTCGCTCCATACGCACGCCATGGCGACGCGAGTCCTTTGTTGGATACAAAGGAGGGTCGTCTGTTAGCGTGCCGTCATCAAGAACTTTGGGGTCGTCATCTCCACCAAGAAGCATTGAGACAGTCAATGCAGGTTGTCCTTGATTGGACAGGTGAACACAAAGAGTAAGCTTGAAGTCAGATAATTTGACTAAGGCAAAAGTGTCGAGACAACTGAGACAGCTGAGAAGAATGTCAATGCATAACCGCTGAGACAACTGAGAAAGAATTCGTCGAGCTCAGTTTAGAATTCATCAAACTGAGTTCATAGTTTGTCGAGCTCAACTCACCATTTGTCGAGTTAAATTCAGAGCATGAGATTCTGTGTTCATCGAGCTCAGTTGGGAATTCGTCGAATTGAGTTCAGAGTTTGTCGAGCTTAGTTCACCATTCGTCGAACTCAGTTCAAAGTAAGGCAGGCTAAGTCAGTCAAAGACTGTGTTTTTAAACACAGAAAATTGGCTAAGGAAGAAAGCGTTGAGTGAGACGTGCTCACTCAACTCTCTCAATGCCTATGATGCTGCAGAGGCAGAAATATGGTTAAGGCAAAAAGTGTTGAGTGGAGGTTGCTCACTCAACGCTGTCAATGCCTAGTGGAGATAGAATTTTGCTTAAGGAGTTTGGCGTTAAGTGATGCTCGCTCACTCAACGCCAAGCAGCAGAAAGCTGATAAAGCAAGTTATCATTGAGTGAAGCTGAATCACTCAATGCTTAGAATCAGATTTATATTCTAAGTAGTTTGGTGTTGAGTGAAGGTAAATCACCCAACGCCAAGAGACAGTTAATATGTCTAAGTGTTTTGGCGTTGAGTGATTCTTACTTATTCAACGCCTATGGTAATGTTGTTTGATTTTTGCCTAAGTCCACAGCTTGTGATGTCAGCAAGCAACATATTTCAAATAAGTGGCGGGATGGCTACAGTACGCGACAAATGTTGTCGAAGACCTACTGTATGATAGTTGGCATTAAAGCAAGGTTGCTACTGGCCATTAATTATGTGGGGCCCACTGCTCAAGAGCTGTTGGGTCAAATTCAATAAAAAGAAAAAGCTTTTATAGAGAAAGAGAGCTTTTCAGAGAAAGTAATCAGGCAGTTCTTCTTCTCCGCCATTGTTATGGAGATGAAGAACTTGAAGCTCAAGTCTATAAGACGAAGAGCAAGTTAGTTGTTGGTATCAACATCTTCAACAACGAGATAGTTGGTGTGATCGTCATCTGCACCAGTAATTTAGCTCAGAGGGATTCTATGAGAAAAAGATAGCAGCTTGGGCTGACCCTTGCTGCAAGTGCTTCACAGACCCAGTCAACAAATCCTAAAGAACATTCTCTTGGGGTGATGTGAAGAAGGAGATAGGGCTGAGCAGTTGGCTCAGTTCAGAAAGGGGAGGAGAAACTTGTTTGCAAGTTACTTCCAGCACAATAGAAGATCTTCATCCTTATTCCTGTGAAGAAAGGAGTAGGGCTGGGATTCTCCCAGCTCAGGTTGCAGCTAGATCAGCTACAGTTACTTCTCTAGTTCAAGCTAGATAAAATCCTTGGGGCTTAGAAGAGGAAGTTAGGTCTAAGTATTTACTTTGTCCAGATATGTAGACTCAGGAAATATACTTCCTGGAGTCAAGGTTGGGCTTAGTTTATCTCAGTCCAGGTAGATTAGCCCAGTGAAATTTCACTTGTGGCCAAGCATCACTCCAACCCACTTTCATCCTGCAGGATCCAAGTGTGGATCGAAGCTATAGGGCTTAATTGCCTGAGGTAGGAGAGTGATGCTCTCTGAGGTAGGATCCAAGTGTGGATCTTTGTTATAGGGCTATTTAGCCTAAGCTGTAGGCCTTTGTGTAAGGACAAATTTGTCACTGAGCTTTAGGTACCTGGAAGGGCACTAAGGTAGGTACCTGGAAGGGTACTGAGCTGTTGTTCTGCTACAGCACTCTGAGAGTAGGGCCTTGTGCCTGAATTTGTAGGGCTGAAAATCCTGAGCTGTTGGCCTTAGATATAAGGCTAAGGTAGGTGGCTTGAGGGTCACTGAGTGTAGGAGCACTACAGAGCTCTGAGGTAAGATCCCTAGTAGATCTGAGGTAGGGATGTCCTCCCAGCCTGAGTGTAGGGCTTAACATCCTGAGGTAGGTGGTCTGCTGACCAATGAGTTGTAGGCCTTCATGGCTGAGAAGTAAGTCTTGGAGGAGACTTAGAGATCCTGAGGGATCAGAGGTATAAGCTCTTTGGAGCAAGTTTTTGAGAAGTACCTAGTCTAACAAGATAGTTGGATACAACCCTCGAGGGTACTTCCTATTACTCTCGTTTCACAGGTACAACCCTGAGACTCCGTACAACCTACGTTTTACTCGGAGTCTTCTCCGGCACGCAAAATAAACATCACAAATCTAGACCAACCCGTCCGGATGGGCATCATACAGCATGCCTATTCCGTACTATATATTTTCGGATCTATATGCAATATTAAATGGGGATCATACCGATCTACCCATCGAAAACCTCCTTTTCTTCACCTTTTGGTGAAGGGTTCCATGCAAGTATGCATATTGAGGACTTCATTTGTGTAAGGGGAAAATCATTACCCTTATAATTTTCTTCGGAGCCATGACCGTGATCTTTGATCCATATGGAATTGATCGTCACAACTTCCCCTTCGTGAATCTAGCATCGACTCGCGATTCCGATCACAAGCACACCTTGGATCGACTCCTCTTGAGCTCCTGAACATTTCCTCCTCTTCCCTCTCCAAAAGTAAGCAAGGGAGTATGAGAGAAAAATGAGAATGAAATCTCAATTCTAGCTTTTATCTGAAAGCTACCGTCGCGTGGTAACTACTACCGCAGCGCGGTATCACAGGCGGTGACTGCTTCGACAAGCCGGTGCCGCTATCTATAGCTATTGCCCACGATAACTTTCTAGCACCGCGTGATAGCACACTCAATGATTCGTCGAAAGCTTTGAGTGCTACCGTAGCGTGCTAGCTTCCAACCACCAGGCGATAATAACCCGAGCCCTAGGTCTTTTAATTCCCAGAGCTATCGCCGGTGATAATTTTACCGCTGCGCAGTAACCTCTAATGATCGCTTATGAACTTTTGGGGTGTTACATTCCTCCTCCAAACTCTCTCTCAAAACCCTAACTTCTCAACCTAAAAATGAGAAAATGGGTGAAAATGAACCCCTCAGCCATACTTAAGGCTCAAGGATGGAGGATTCTGGGCCATAGGATCAACTTATAAAAAGATCATATAACATGAAATCACTAGTTACATAACTGTTTCCGCCCGCTACCGCCGGGAGGTAGCTACCTACCGCTCCACGGTAGCTCAAAGACTAACCTGTCTCTACAAATGCTAGCGGTAGAGCTACCGACGCGTGATAGCTACTTAACGCTTTCATCTCGACGCTTTTGTCTCAATTCTCTCGACGAAAAAGCATCTACCACTGAGCGGTATCTACCTACATCCACGCGGTAGATACTAAGCACTTTTGTCTCAATAATTTCATCTCCATGCCTTCGTCTTGAAAAAAAAGACTACCGCCTGTGGTAGCTATCAACCGCCGCGTGGTAGCTCCCAGAACCTTCAAGGACAAAAAAAATTTGGTGTTACAACTCCACCCATCTTAAAAGAATTTCAGCCTCAAAATTTAACATGCACTCGAAACAACCAGCATACCTGATGCAAACAGTTCCCGGAAGTCCCCATGCATCATTGGTTCGTGCTCCCAGGAGAATTTGTCCCGCCCGTAGTTATCCCAACATACTTTCACTAGTTTGACCTATTTATTCTGTAACTGTCGAATTTCTGAATCCTCCATGCATTCTTTGGTTTCTTCCTCCTTGGGTTATTTTGGTCTGGCTGCATAAGCCCTCAAAGGTGCCCAACTCAGCTTTAGGTTTGGGAGGGGAAGTGCTCTAGAGATCTTCCGGGTTTGTGGTGGGACCTCCACATTGCAGTACAAGGTTAGTTTTTTAGTTCCTAGCAACGGGTCAGTAGCCCAAGTTTGGGAGAAGTAGGTGCAGGCTACCTCCTCAGGTCAGAACTCTTGTTGAGGCCTAGCTTTTGCACAATATTTTTGGTGCGATGACCATGGATCATTGCTTATACAGAAAAATTTCGAGCTAAGCTTCATGGTTATAGGCGAGGATTAAGGAGCTGGCTCGGGCAACTCACCACCCCCGACGAGTGGGGTCATGATCGGGATGCTAGAAGACTTCAAGAAGGAGGTCCTACAGACCATCCACCTTGCATTCGTCGCGGGAGGAGAGTGGGCCACGCCTTCAGTTCCAATTATGGTGGCCCCATACCTAGGAGAGAATGCTCCTAGACACCGCCTCGTGAAGGAGGTCCCAGTCGAGAGTGGCGAGAGTGATCTATCCGGGCGGGAACTTTTCCCTGGACAGGCGAGTGCTGATAGGGTCAGCGAGCCGAGGGCACGAGATAGAACCACTCTCCAGGTTGGTGGAGGAAGCCCTTTCAACGAGTTGATCTTCTCGGCCCTGGTTCCATACGGGTTCAAAGAGGCAGAGAAGTCCTACTATACAGGCAGGGATGACCCAGTGCAACATGTTCAATGGTTTGAGGGTGGTGTTTCCATCAGGATTATGTCAGACGCCTTCAAATGCTGACTCTTTGCCATCACCTTTAAGAAAAAGGACATGGACTGATTTCACCAGCTTCCTACAAGTTCCATCTACTACTTTGAGTACCTGCGATGTGGGTTCCTTTTATGTTCTCAACGGTTAACAAGAGGAAGAAGGGGGAAGAGTGTCTATTTGCCATCAAGCAGAAGATAGAGGAGATGCTGGGGAGCTACGTCGACCGGTTCCAAGAAGAGATCCTTCTGGTTCAGGAGGTCCCGAGGTATACTCAAATGCTCGCCTTCACCCTCGGCTTGAGGCAGGGGTTCTTCAGTATAGGGCTAAAAAGGGTGCCCCCTTTCCATCGAGGAGTTAATGAAGAGGGCGGTAAAGGAGATTAAAATGCAAAATGGCCAACCCAGCGTTCACTAATAAGCTTGCAAAGCTGGCTGAGGAAGAGGTGAAGGAGCAAGGAGCAGAAAGGCAATAAGAAGAGAGGAGGAGAGAAGATTCCCAAGGACTAGGGATCAAGGGGCTGTAATAAGGTTGATGGCATCAGAAGCCGAATAGTTGTTTGGGCTGGAGGTCCCAGGAGGGACCTGTCAAGGGGCAGGGGAGAGGATTTCAAAGTAGGGAGAATTTTCGTGGGGGTCAGAGGTAGTTCAACCCACTAGTATGGAGGCAGGGGCAATGGGCTCCCCTCCCACAATAGCATGAAGAGATGGAAATTGCTTGAGTAAGGGGGACGAGAAGAGGAGCTAGAATCGGAGGAAGGAGAGAAGGGGGTAGGGTGGCGCTGCCTTTTTGTGACTTCCATCAAGAGGAAGGCCATGCGATGGCCACCCGCCCAAAGTTCTTGGACGTGAGAGAGGGCAGAAGACAAGTTCAACAACATCCATTAATGAGGATAGAGGAGGTTCTGCCGGGAGGAGAGGAGGAAAAATGCGAAGATAGGGCCGACGTGGTAGCCCGTGGGGGGATCAGGGTGATCCATAGGGGAGTTGTAATTGAAGCCACCCGTTAGGGGAGCTTCAAGACCATAGTCAGAAGGAGTGGATCGTCGACCTCAAAAACTCCCCCCGAAGGAGAAGATCACCTTCTCGTCGAAGGATATGCTGGACTACGAGGACCCGTTATACGACGCTTTGGTGATCCAGATGGCCATCGAGAACTTCACGGTCTCCCGAATACTGGTTGACAATGGGAGCTCCGTGAATGTTATTTTCAAGAAGGCCTTAAATGAGATGAAGGGGGAGGCAAGGAGGGTGTTGTCCTTAGATGGGTTGTTGTTCAGATTTTCCGGGGAGAGGAAGGAAGTTGAATGAGGGGTGGGTCTTCATGTGACACTAGAAGGGGTGTCAAGGAATTGCCAGTTCGTCACCTTTGACACTCTGAGCAGCTACAATGCCATCTTTGCGCCCCCCTCATCAGTGCCTTTCACTGCGTCCCCTACTCGTTCCATCAGTGGCTAAAGTTAAACAACGGGGGGGGGGGGGGGTCCAAGTCCGGATCAAAGGAGACTCGAAGGTGGTGAGGCAATGCTATGTTACGACTGTCAACACCACAACCTAGATGGAAGAGGCGAAAGAGTTTGGGAGAGAGATAGCGGCAGAAGAGGAGTCAGAAGTTAGCGGGGGAGGAGTAGTTGAGGAAGCAGAGATGATATAGGGGATGGTTCGTGCCCCAGAGGTTTGGGGAGTGGAGATGCAGGAGAGTCGGGCAGAGGCGATGGACGTTGAAGAAGCGGAGTTGGAGGAGGTACTGAGCAGGGAAAGACGCTAAGAAGCGAGTGGGAGCAATCTCGGTTGGAGTAGGCAGAGGAGGTTGTGGAGATGGAGGTCTTCACCAAGGAAGGTGTTGGAACCCCACCACTTTTAGGGATTTGGGCTTAGGTTCACTATTAGGGTTGCATAGATTGACCCTCTTTCTATAGTCTAGGGTCATAGGTATTCATTAGATTATAGGGTAGGTCAACAAGTCATATTGATTAGACCAATCCCTCAGAAGACTTAGAAGACTGAAGAAACCAGAACAAGGCAGAATTTCTCTATTGATGAAGGCGTTCGACGAACTCTGAAGTGAGATCGACGATCTTCGTTCTCAGTTCGATGATCTCAGAGTCTCTTCTCTTAACTGAGATCGACGAAAGATGAACTGAGCTCGACGAACTATGATCTTCTATCAGGATTGAGTTCGACGTTCTTCTATCTCAGTTCGACGAACTTAGAACCTAGAATTGAAAGTAACCATTTAGTTCAGAGTTCTCAAGGCTTAGCTAGACGAATGAGAGGTTTGAGTTCGACGATCTTGGATCACAGATCGATGATAACTGTAAGTTCATTTTCTATTTCTCTGTAGTTATTTCAGATTGACTAAGGCTTATATTTTTGCTTATTTTACTCTGAGTAATTAATGCATATATTCTCTGAATATAGCCATTCAAATGGCAGCATTAATTACTGGAATTCATAGAGTCAATATACAGCTAATTCTTTTGGATAGTTTAGGAATTATTTTATTGGCCTTCTAGCCGTTTGTCCAAGTTCCAAGAAATCAGCAGACAATTAAGGAAGGAAGTTCAAACTTCACGGTAGGAAAATATAGTAAATATAAATTACATTTTTCAAAAGCTTTTCATATAAGAGAAGCAGAGGCAGTGACAGAATTTAGAAGACAAAAGAGATTGCGAACATTTTCTTCATCATCAGTTTTGCATCTCCAAAGGGTTTCAAGAGACAACCATCACAATTAGTCTAAAGCTTTCTGGAGATCATTCTCAAGAATACCTACACACCCTGCAAAGCTTCCATCTTCCTGATCAAATTTCTATCTCAGGTGGAACTTTGACATCATCAAGAAAATCCACTAGTCTTCTCAGTTGTTTGAGAAAGAGAACTCCATATTGTTTTTTTTTATTCTCACCTACTGTATAAAGGGTTTCTTAACTCCCTTCAAAATTTATTCTCCTTGGTTGAAAGTCTCCTGATCAAAAGACTTGATTAGGTTTTTGGGCACCTGATCATAAGTCTAAAGGGTTGTGAAATCTCCCTTAAAATAGATCTTGTGGTGAAAGGTCACCTGAGCAAAAAAACTATTTGGTGGCAGGGCACCTCATCAAAAACCTGAGTGGATTCCTATTAGGGTGGTAGAAGAGTGGATGTACCCAAGTTTTGGGGAACCAACATAAATTTCATGTGTCGTCTGTGTTGCTAGCTTTTACTTATTGTGCTGTGGGCTATAGTTTTCTTTTCTGCACATCACCTTTTACACAAAGTAATACCACAAATTTAATTCTATAAAAAGGTTTTAAAATCTCTATTCACCCCGCCCCTCTAGAGCTAAGCTGATTTAACCCCTCTGGTGGTATTGTCATACCATCTTTCAATTAGTATTAGAGGGCTGTTTCTTTGGTTTCACGGATTAACATCTGAACTAAGATCCTTGTTAGATTGTCTTCTCTCTAGTGTGTTTTTACAGAATGGAACAAAACAAGGATTATGCCAGCACCAGACCTCTAGTTCTTAACTTAAATAAGTTTGTAATCTGGAAGACAAGAATCAAGCTTTATATGAAATCTATTGATGAGGATATTTTCAATTCAATTTTGACAGGACCTCCCCAACCTACAGCAGTGCCTACAACAACAACTGACACACATGTAGTTCCACCACCTGAGTGGACTGATGCACAGAAAAAAGCCAAGATAGCTGATGCAAAAGCTATGAATATACTGGCTCAAACCATGTCAGATGATATATTCCAAAAGGTAGCTGAATGCACTTCAGCAAAATAAATCTGGGACTCTCTAAACCAGATGGTGGCAGGCTCAGTAGATGAGAGAAAGGATAGAAGATCTCTCCTAATCTCTCAATATGATAACTTCAAAAAGGAAGAATCAGAATCAGTGGTTGAGATGTATAACAGACAAAGTGTTATCATCAGTGAGCTAAAAACCCTAGATAAAAACATCTCATTAACTGAGATAAATGATAAAATTCTAATGTGCTTCCCGAGCACTTGGGATTCCAGGATATGGACAATCAAGGAGGCCAGAAGCCTAAATGAGATTTCCACAGAATCTCTTCTTTGGAAGCTCAAGTCTTATGAGCAGTTGTTCAAATCCAGAGAGGCTGCTGAACATAAGACTTCCACATCCTTAAGGAAGGAGCACATCATAGCCTTCAAGGATAAAGAAGAGTCAGAAGCCCTTCCTGCCAATGAAGAGCTGATGAGCTTGCTGGCCAAAAGGTTCTACAAGCTGGCCCAGAAAGATTTCAGGAGAAGGTCATCCAGAAATGATTACAAACCAAGATATGACAAGACTCCTACAAAGGAGATTGTATGCTTTGGATGCAGAAAGCCTGGGCACATTTTACCTGAATTCCAAGAAGCTCAGAAAAGAGACAGAAGAAAATAGAAGGAAAACAAGATGAATTCAAGAAGGTACTCAAGCAAACACTCCTCCAGCAAACATAAAAGAAAGGAGAAAGGTTTCATTGCTGAAACCTTCAGTGATACTGATGAAGAGTCTTCATCTTCCAGCTCTAGTGAAGTTTAAGAAGAAGCCAAGGAAAGGGAAGTCTGCCTCATGGCAATCAATTCTTCATGCAGCAGTCTTGATGCTGAAGATCAAGTAGAAATACAATCTGAGGAATCAAAAGAGGAATATGTGTCAGAAGAGGATCAAGTAATCTCTTCTTTTGATTTTAATTCTATTTATTTTAAAATTGAATTCAAAGCCTTATGTAATGACTTTATAAAAGCTGAAAAAGAAGTCAAGATACTTAGAGACAGGCAAACTGAATTTGATTATCTATTTGTTGAAAACACTAAGCTTAAAGATGATTTAGTTTTAGCAAATGAACAAATCATTTCTCTTAAAACAGAACTATGTGAGGCCAAGCAACTTGAGGAATCTCTCAATGGGAGAAGCCTTAAGCTGATGTACATCACAAGCACAGTCAATGTCAGACTAAATGGCAAGTTGGGCTTAGGTTCTTCATCAAGCTTACCCCCCATAATTAAGAAGAATATATTATCAACCCCCATAAAATTTATATCAGGTAAAGGAAAAGAGGTAATATATAATAATCAAACAATAGAAGCTTCTCACAAATCCAAAAATCAAAAGAGAAACAACAATAAAAATCAAAATCTTAATAAAAATAATGTTCAACAGATTTCGTCGAACTCAGATCGACGAAATTTGTATAGTTCGTCAAAACACGATCGACGATCTATGAACGCTAACTATAGTAATAAAAATTCATCTTACTGTGATCGATAAACTTTATATGGTTCTTCGAGCAGCGATCGACGAACGTGGGACACAAAAAATGAATATATTCATTCTCTGAGAAGTGATCGGCGATCTCATCCCATTTCGTCGAACGCAAGACGATGAACTTATGATTATTCGTCAAACCCAGACAGAGTTAACAAAAATTTCAATTCTTTTAGAAGTTCCAATCTGACAAGACAATTTATTAATCCTTTTACCAATTGGGAAATTCCACCTCGGAGATATCACCCATTAGGATATAAAAGCCAACCTGAATTTTCAACTATTTCTAGTTTTTCTTATCAGAAAATTAAAGGACCCAAGGTAACCTGGGTCAAGAACAACTAACTTCAGTTTATACAGGTGAAGAGCTGTGCAGCTTTTAATCAACAATGGTATCTAGATAGCGGATGCTCCAAGCATATGACTGGCAGCAAGGACAACATAATTAATTACAATTCCAAGCTGGGACCAAAGGTGATCTTTCGTGACTCAAATTGTGGCCAGACTTAAGGCTTTGGAGAAGTCATGGTTGGGACAGTAACCTTAAAAAAGTTTGCTGATATAAGTGGACTAAAGCATAGCCTCATCTCCATAAGTCAATTATGTGATGAAGGTTATCAGGTATCATTTAACTCAAGCTCTTGTATTATTTCTACAAAAGAAAACAAAACTTTTTTAATTGGAAATAGACAAGGCAACATATATGTAGTAAATTTTCAATCAGTTGTTTCAGATATTTGTCTTTTTAATCAGGTTAGCAATCAAAATGATTTGTGGCATAAAAGACTAGGACATGTAAATCGGAAAAACATTGCTAAGCTATCTAGGGACAACCTTATTAGAGGATTGCCTTCTGGTCCCTACAAGAAGGAAGGCCTCAGTAGGGCTTGTCAATTAGGCAAGCAAACTAAATCTAGGTTTAAATCTGTAAATAAAAGTGATTCACCTAGGATCTTGTACTTTCTACATATGAACCTCTTTGGCCCTATTATTGTACAAAGCCAAGGAGGGAAATCTTATACTCTAGTAATTGTAGATGACTTATCAAGATTAACTTGGTTGTTCTTTCTGAGATCTGAGTCCGATAACTTC
This sequence comes from Platanthera zijinensis, assembly GCA_039513925.1. Classification (NCBI taxonomy): domain Eukaryota; kingdom Viridiplantae; phylum Streptophyta; class Magnoliopsida; order Asparagales; family Orchidaceae; genus Platanthera; species Platanthera zijinensis. The sequence goes on from CM077080.1 coordinate 86,988,702, forward strand.
AAGGTTCTTACAGATTTTCTCAAGACCATAAAGATTGAGTACTCTACTCCAGTTGAATTTGATAAGAAGTTATCTTGGTACTGAGTTTAAGTCTCTTCTTATATAAGTGTTGTGTGAGAAGGATGGTATCAGGTACTGCTTCTCAGCTCCTAGAACTCCTCAACAAAATGGGGTAGCTGAAAAGAGAATAGAATTCTAATTGAGGCTGCAGGCACATTACTTGCAGATGCTTACATGTCCCTCTCCTTTTGGGCAGAGGCTGTGAGCACAACAAACTATGTACTTAATAGAAGTATAATACATAAACTTAAGAATAAAACTCCCTAAGAATTGCTTAAAGAGAATAAACCTAAAATCACTTATTTTAAAGAATTTGGTTGTATATGTTATATTCACAATAATAATAAGAAACATATTAGAAAGTTTGAAGCTAAATCTGCAGAGGGAATTTTTCTAGGATATTCCCAAGTCAGCAAGGCTTATAGGGTTTTTAATAAATCCACTTTAAAAATTTAGAAATCAGTTCATGTGACTTTTGATGAAGCTAACATGTATTACAAGGAGAAAGAAATTTTTACCAGTAGCTCATTGCAGGTACCTCACTTGTGTGAGAGATTGGATGATATAAACCTTACCCAAGAGGTGCCATTTAATCTCTCTCCACAAGTTAATGAAGATGAAAATGAAGAAGATAGCTTGGATGTTACTAACACTCTCCAAACAGCTAACCCAATTCCACAAGATGAATTAATCCCACAAGCTGTTATTCAAACTCCTCCCACTGATCTTGTCACACTTAGAGATCATCCCATATCTCAAGTGATTGGAGACATATCAGCTGGTGTGCAAACAAGGCATCAACGCAACCCTGACTTGATGTTTGCTTATTTCCTTTCTCAACTTGAGCCCCATTCCATCAAAGATACAGAGCAAAATCCCCACTAGATCATTGCAATGCAAGAGGAGATAAATCAATTTGAGAGATGTAGAGTTTGATATTTGGTTCCTAGACAAAAAGACGACCCAGTCATTGGAACCAAATGGGTGATCAGAAATAAATTGGATGATAATGACAACATTATAAGGAACAAGTCAAGGCTAGTGGCTCAAGGCTACTCAGAGGAGGAAGGAATTGATTATGACCAGACCTTTGCTCCAGTGGCAAGGCTTGAAGCCATAAGAATTTTCTTAGCTTATGCTGCCTACAAGAGGTTCAAAGTCTACCAGATGGAGGTAAAAAGTGCTTTCCTAAATGGTGAACTAAAAGAGGAAGATATGTGGAGCAACCACAAGGTTTTATCTCTCCAACTCATCCTTCTTATGTCTTTAGAGTGCATAAAGAACTCTATGGTTTAAATCAAGCTCCAAGAGCTTGGTATGAGACCTTAGCTAGCTTCCTGTTAGAGCATAAATTTTCTAGAGGTATTGTAGATAGGACCCTTTTCATTAGACATCATAAAGATAAAATTTTGTTAGTTCAAATATATATAGATGATATAATTTTTGGCTCAACTGATCCCAAACTATGTAAAAGGTTTTCTGACCTTATGCATTCAAAGTATGAGATGAGTAGCATGGGTGAACTTTCATATTTCCTTTGTGTCCAAGTGAAGCAATCACTTGATGGTATCTTCATCTCCCAATCTAAATATACTAAGGAGCTTATTAAAAGATTTGCGATGTACGATGACTCAGTAATGAAGACACCCATGGCTGCAAATGCTGTGATAGATTTTTATAAGCATGGAAAATCTGTTGATCAGAAAATTTATAGGGCCATTGTTGGGTCTCTATTATATCTCATAGCAAGTAGGTCAGACATCATGTTTGCTACATGCAATTGTGCTAGGTTCCAGGTGAACCCTAAAGAATCTCACTATATTTTGCTAAAAAGTATTTTGAGATATATAAAGGGTTGCCCAAATATAGGACTTCTATATCCATCAGAGTCAGAATTTTACTTAACTGGATTCTCAGATGCTGACTATGCTGGATGTAGAGTGGATAGATAAAGCACATCAGGAACATGTCAATTTCTTTGTGATAGGCTGGTGTCCTGGTTCTGTAAGAAGCAAACTTTTGTGTCCACTTTAACTGCAGAAGAAGAATACATAGTTGCTGGTAGTTCATGCTCACAGATTATGTGGATTTAGAATCAATTACTGGATTATGGATACAACTTAAATAATTCAACTATATATTGTGATATTACCAGTGTTATATCAATAGCACAAAATTCAGTGCATCATAGTAGGACCAAGCATATAGAAATAAGACATCATTTCATTAGAGATTATGTAGACAAAAAGAAAATTAATTTTGTCTTTATCTCCACTGATCTACAAAGAGCAGACATCTTCACCAAGCCATTGGATGAAAAGAAACATCTGTTCTTCTTAAATCAGTTAGGTATGATTAATGGAGAAGAGTTAATTTAAATTTTGTCTGTGGTCGACGATTTGTTGACTGTTCGTCGAACGGAGATCGACGATCTGTGAACTCCTCGTGAAGTGTTCGTCGAACGGAGTTCGACGACCACTTCTTAGTGAAATAGATTTTGTCGAACGGAGATCAACGATCCCTGCTTTAGTGAATTTATCGTTGAACGGAGATTGACGATTTATTCGTCTTCTTTAGACTAAGATTGACGAACTCATTTTCTATTAAAATATTTCGTCGAACTCAGATCGGCGATCTTTTCTATTTTGTAGGACTGAGATCGTCTTTTCGTCTTCTAAAAACCTTATAATCTAGATTTAAGATGAAATCCGTCCCGCGCTTTCAATTCCTTTTGCACTTGATCTCTGTTTCTCTTTGCAGGCGATTTCAATGGCGATTTCGGAGGCAACTCTTTCCGGAATGAAGTTTGATGCCGGTTTTTATATAGACATGGATTCCTTCAAGTACACCAATCAAATCTTCCAGGACATATTGATGCTGTTCGATGAGCCGCACCTTCGAAAATTTATGACTACAAGGATGAATTTGCCAGTTGCAGAAATAAAGGAATGGGTTTTACATCATCATCCCCAGATGCTCAAACCCTAGTCGGCACTATATCTAAATAGGAGGTTATTCTAACTCCTGATATTTTATCTAAAGCTTTCGGTTTTGAAAATGGTGATGATGATTTTGAAATGAACTCGACTGAGTTTTCTGAGATGCTCACAAGGATGGGTCACTCCGAGGGAGACCCTAGTAAGCTGTTGAAAAAGAACTTGTCAGTTGAGTAGAAGTTTCTCGCTGATGTGGTCGGCAAGGTGGTGCTCGGGAAGTACACCGCTCATGACTACATAACTAGGCACTAGTTCTTGCTGATGGGTGCGCCGGTGAATAAGAAATCAGTAAATTGGAGCATTATATTGTTTGATTTTATAAAGAAGAAAAATAACAAAAGAGAAGTTTGTTTTGGGAGGATATTGAGAATCTTCCTCCAGGAAAAATGTCCCCAACTATTGGTTTCCCCAACAGTTTTCATAAATGCTTCCAAGAGGCTGACCTCAGCCCTCTTTGTGAAGTGGGAGAGGACCATCAACAAGCCCTCCAAGGCCTCTTCTTCCTCTATACTTTCTGAGGACACATGGACTCTCAGAGTCGATCCCGTACCTGCTGATGAAGAAGCACCAGGAATTCCTCCTCCACCTTCTCCTAGAATACCACTTTCACCACCTTATCGACAACCCTCCATCCCTGTTGTCACCACAATCATCTCTACTCCCTCTCCATCTCCACCTCCTCAATCTCCTCTACCTCACTACCTAGGGGAAATTTCAACCACCATCTTTGTATCTAGACAGATGTCACCCTCCTTCAATATCATTACAACACCAAAACCAACACCATCCCCATCACCAATACAAACTCCTTCAACATCTCCATTTTCTGATGACATCCCTATGGATATCCCACCTGTCATCCCTCCAGTCATCACCACTCTAATTCTACCTCCACCTCCATCCACTTCACTCAATATCTGTACTTCATGTGGCATCACCAACTCATCTCTTCCATCATCCTCATCTGATCCATCTACCATCATCTCTCTTCTCACCCCAACCATCAAATCTCTCATAGAGGATGCCATTGCACCTCTAATTCTTTCCATCACCTCTCTCTCTACTCAGCTTGCTTCCATTTCTTGCCCATCATCATCTAGGGGCCTGACATCAGACATTCCTGATACCAGGCAGGGGGAGATGTTAAATTAAGAAGTCTCTACTCTAGAAGTTCTAGCTGTAGTAAGAGTAGCAGAAGCAATAGAGACTGTTAATATTGAAATACCAGATGCGGAGCTTATAGATTTCTTGGATGCAGATTCTGCAGAGATAGATGATTCTTTGGTCATTCTTTCTGGAGACTGTTCCATCTCTCTAGCAGTTGACCTGAATTCAGTTCTAGATTCTTTTGACCTCCTGTATATAAACATTCTTTCATTTTTTGCCCTTAGTATTCCACAGACATTGTCTGCTATATAGCTCTAGTGAGTACAGAAATTTTACAGGCCATTCAGGATAGTTTTGGAGTTCAAGAGCTTTCAAAGATTGAGATTGAGATTGCTCCAGTCCTTCACACTAAACACTCTGAGCCAAGGGCTTTTTCCCCTCCTACTTTTGTCTTCTCCACCTCTCCAATCCCTGACATGGATGATGTTCAAGATGAAGACATGGCTGAAGATAAGCAGACTGTTGAGGAAAAACAAATTGTAGAGGAAAGTTCAGAAATTCTAACTCCAGCTCAAAGAGTGTCTCTTTCAGCAGAGCAATTAAGGCAGATTGATGATTTATACAATATGCCTCCTAGTGATTCCAGTGAAGATGAATCAAAGGATTCTGATGATTCATAGAATACTAAGTACAGGAAAAGGAAATTAAAGAAAAAGAAGAAGGGAGTATCTAAGGCTGCAACAGCTCCTTCTGACAATTCTAAGAAGGAAATTCATTATTATATTTTATATAATATTCCTTTGACTCCAACCACTCCATACTGGATGAGGTTATCTAAGAACCAGCATAAAAACTGATGGATAGAAAGAAGTTTGGTGGAGCTCCTACTAAGAAATTCAGGAAGGACTTGCCACCTCCTCCTACTCCTGCTAGTGCCTCAATAAATATTGCACCTAGGTCAACCTCCTACCAACAAACAAAGTCCTATGCCCCTCATAGTCAAGGAAGATCCTCTAGATCTTATTCTAGAGGTGGCTACTCTAGTGGGAGAGGAAGACAGCACCAAGATAGATATGCTAAAAAGTATAATGAATATAGACCACCAAGCTCTTATTTTGCTGGAAAATCTACAAAGAATTATCCTTCTACAAACTTTCAGCAACAGTCTACAATGTACAGAAAATCTCATAGATCTGCTCAGGATGTTTCAAAAGCTGACCCAGGGAGACCTCCATCTCTAGTATATAAAGCTGAGTTAGATTCTAACTTCAAAATGGCAAGATTCCATGAGATTATAGGCTTATGACAGATGAATAAATCAAGGAAAGAAGGAGTTGATCCCTCTCAGTTTACTACCATGTCTACATATAGACAAAAGGAGTTTGAAAAATTTGAGGTAGATAAACAACTATTTGATCCTAATGCTTACATGTAGGTACATCCAGAAGCTGTTGTTCCAAGAGCTTCAACTGTAACACTTCTTGGAGCTCAAGACCTGAAAGTGTCCAAGCATGAAGCAGAAAATCCTTTTAGGAAAATTGTGTTTACTAAATTGTCTGCTGCCCCTCCATCTGACAGTTCTTAGAAAAAATTTCATTCTCTGTGTATATACAGTTATATCTGCTGAATTTTCTGTTAATTCTGTCAGGTATCTTTTATTGTGTTTTATGTTTTTATTTTCTTTATTTTATGCATTGTACATAGTGACCTCACCAAAATAGGGGTAAATTGTTGGAACCCCACCTATTTTATGGATTTGGGCTAAGGTTCACTATTAGGGTTGCATAGATTGACCCTCTTTTTATAGTCTAGGGTCATAGGTCTTCATTAGATTATAGGGTAGGTCAACAAGTCATATTGATTAGACCAATCCCTTAGAAGACTTAGAAGACTGAAGAAACCAGAACAAGGAAGAATTTTCTCTATTGAAGAAGGCGTTCGATGAACTCTGAAGTGAGATCGACGATCTTCGTTCTCAGTTCGATGATCTTAGAGTATCTTCTTTGAATTGAGATCGACGAAAGATGAATTGAGCTTGACGAACTCTGATCTTCTATCAGGATTGATTTCGACATTCTTCTATCTCAGTTCGACGAACTTGGAGCCCAGAATGGAAAGTAACAATTTAGTTCAGAGTTATCAAGACTCAGCTCAACAAATGAGAGGTTTGAGTTCGATGATCTTGGATCTCAGATCGACGATAACTGTCAGTTCATTTCCTATTTCTCTGCAGTTATTTCAGATTAACTAAGGCTTATATTTTGACTTATTTTACTTTGAGTAATTAATGCTTATATTCCGTGAATATAGCCATTCAAATGGCAGCATTAATTACTGGAATTCATAGAGTTAATATACAGCTAATTCCTTGGGATAGTTAAGGAATTATTTTATTGGCCTTCTAGTCGTTTGTCCAAGTTCCAAGAAATCAACAGACAATTAAGGAAGGAAATTCAAACTTTGCTGCAGGAAAATATAGTAAATATAAATAAAGTTTTTCAAAAGCTTTTCATACAAGAGAAGCAGAGGCAGTAACAAAATTTTGAAGACAAAAGAGACTGAGAACATTTTCTTCATCATCAGTTTTGCATCTCCAAAGGGTTTCAAGAGACAACCATCACCATTAGTCTAAAGCTTTCTGGAGATCATTCTCAAGAATACCTACACACCCTGCAAAGCTTCCATCTTCCTGACCAAATTTCTATCTTAGGGGGATCTTTGACATCATCAAGAAAATCCACTAGACTTCTCAGTTGTTTGAGAAAGAGAAGAACTCCATATTATTTTTGTTTTATTCTCACCCACTGTATAAAGGGTTTCTTAACTCCCTTCAAAAGTTATTCTCCTGGGTTGCAAGTCTCCTGATCAAAATACTTGATTTGTTTTTTGGGCACCAAATCAAATGCCTAAAGGGTTGTGATATCTCCCTTGAAATAGATCTTGTGGTGACAGGTCACCTGAGAAAAAACCTGATTGGTGGCAGGGCACCTGATCAAAAACCTGAATGGATTCCTACCAGGGTGGTAGAAGAGTGGATGTACCCAAGTTTAGGGGAACCACTATAAATTTCTTTTGTTGTCTGTGTTGCTAGCTTTTACTTAGTGTTGTGTGTTGTGTGCTGTAGTTTTCTTTTCTGCACTTCACCTTTTACACATAGCAATATCACAATCTTAATTCCGTAAATTTAATTCTGTAAAAAGGTTTTAAAATCTCTATTCCCCCCCCCCTCTAAAGCTAAGCTGATCTAACCCCTCATGTGGTATTGCCATACCATCTTTTAGAAAGGAAGTTGGAAAGGGTGCAGATCAGTGGCAGTCTGAGCCCCGGTGACCGAGAGAGGATGCATGAGTTCATCCTAAAGAACATCGATGTCTTTTCTTGGAGTGCGGAGGACATGCCAAGCATCAACGTGGATGTGGCATGCCATCATTTGAACCTTGACCCCAGGATGCGCCCCATCCGCCAGAATAGGAAGACCGTCGCCATGAAGCTAGAGGAGCCCATCCGGGAGGTGGTGGAGAAGCTCCTCAAAGCAGGTTTTGTATAAGAGATCTAGTATCCAGGTTAGGACTCCAATGCGGTAATGTTTAGGAAGGGAGATGGGCGGTGGAGGTTGTGTGTAGACTTCTCGATTTTTAATAAATCATGCCCTAAGGATTGCTACCCTCTGTCTCGAATTAACGTGCTGGTTGACTCAGCCGTCGGTTTCCCTCTAATGAATTTTTTAGATGCTTTTTCAGGTTATCATCAGATCTGGATGCATCCACCCGATATCAAGGATGTCTCCTTTATTACGAGGGAAGGGTGCTTCAGCTATAAGATGATGCCCTTCAAGCTAAAAAATGTAGGGGGTTGCATGCCAGCGCATGATGGATCGGGTCTTCAAGGTTCAGAGGGGGAGGAACTTAGTGGTGTGCGAGGACGATCTTATGATGAAAAGAGGTTATGTGGACTCCCACTTGCTCGACTTAGAGGAAATGTTTGACACCTTATGGAATTTCAAGATGCAGCTAAACCCTCTGAAGTGTGTATTTGGGGCATGCAAAGGAAAGTTCCTAGGTTATCTCCTCACCCCCATGAGGGTGGAGCCTAACCCTGATAATTTGTAGGCCATAATAGAGTTGGAGTCACCACACAATACCAAAGCGGTTCAACGCTTGATGGGAAAGCTTGCCAGGCTTAGTATGTTTCTCTCTCGGACAAGGGAGAAGTGCTCACCATTCTTCAGGGTGTTGCGAGGGAACCAAAAATTTGAGTTGAAAAAGAGTGTGAAGAGGCTTTCTAGGAATTGAATAGTCAGCTCAACCAAGCCCCACTCCTTCAAGGACTAAAGGAAGGGGAGGACCTGACGTTGTATCTAGGAGTGGGGGCTGAGGCCATGAGCTCTGTCTTGGTTCGGGAAGAGGGTAAGAAGCAATTGACTGTCTATTATGTTAGCATGATCTTGAAGAATGCAGAGCTTTGTTATCCCATCCCAGAGAAGTTGCCCTTCTCTTTAGTTATCTCAGCCTGAAAGCTCGGGCAATACTTTCAAGTGCACACGATCAAGGTGGTGACGAACCACCCTCTTCGCAAGATATTTGAATGGATGGAGCACTCAGGGAGGTTGGCCACATGGTCCTTCGAGTTGAGCGTGTTTGATATCTCTTTTGTACTGTGACTCTCAATCAAGGCACAGGCAGTAGCCGACTTCATGGCTGATTATGTCATCGAGGTAGAGGTCTAAAGGCCGCCGTAACAGGAATCCTGGATGGTGTTGGATGACGGATCATCAAGGAAGCATTCTCTAAGGGGCGGGGTAGTGTTGGTAAGCCCTCAATTGGTCACAACAGAGAAGGCTGTGGTCTTACATTTTTCGATCACTAACAATAAGGCGGAGTATGAGGCCATGTTAGCAAGTCTATGGTTGGCCAAGGAGGTGGGGGTGCTAGACGTGGAGGTATCTACCGATTCATTGGTAGTAGCATAAAAAATCAAGGGTGAGTATGAGGAAAGGGAGACAACCCTCATGAGGTACTTGAATAAGGTGAGGGGGAACATTGGAGGATTCCGAATGTTTTCCATTCGACATGTTCCCTTGGAAGAGAATGTGACAGCCGACCATTTGACCAAGTTCAGACCCAGGGCCGGAGGTACTTTGACAGAACTACTTCACCTAACAATCAAGGAGGGAGAGATGACGGAGGTAGATTGGAGCCTATCATGGGTAGATCCCTTCATAACTCTCCTAACCACAGGCGAACTCAAGGAGGAGGTCAAGGACAAAAAAAACTTCAGGCACAAATCGGCTCATTACCTGATGCACGAAGGAGGGTTGCACCGGAAGACACTTTTAGGACTCCTAGCATGGTGTATACCCAAGGAGGAAATTCCGAAGATCCTTGAAGAAGTGCACTCCGACAAGTGCAGGAACCACTCGGGAGGCCGGACCTTGGAGGCAAGGGTGGTCTGACAGGGGTGCTTCTGGCCTACCCTGAGGAAGGATGCAATGGAATTCACAAGAAAGTGTCGAAAGTGTTAGTTGTATGCTCCACTCCATCTTCTGCCCGCCCAAAGGCTTAGGAGCATCACGAAGCCTTAGACCTTCTCCATCTAGGGGAGGGATTTGGTTTGACTTTTCCCCCAAAAAAAGGGAAGAGGAGGTTTCTCCTAGTCATGATTTACTACTTATCGAAGTGGTTGGAGGTTAAGGCGCTGGACAAAGTGACCTCCCAGGTGATCCGTAATTTCATATGGGGAGAGTTCATATGCTAGTATAGGCTCCCATAGGCCATGGTCACTTATAATGTACCCCAGTCTGCCAGCGAAGAGTTCATCAGCTTCTGTATTTAGCTGAGGGTAGACCTCAGGTTTTTCTTCATCCACCACCCTCAGAGCAACAAGCAAGTGGAGGAGGCAAACAAGGTCATTGTGAATTTGTTGAAGAAGAATGTGGAGAATCTGAGAGGAAGTTGGGTAGAACAGCTTCCCTCGGTGTTATGGGCTCTGAGGACAACCCCCAACCAGGCCACCGGAGAGACCCCCTTCAAACTTTCTCACGGTTGTGAAGCAGTTTTGCCCGTAGAGTTCGAGGTCAGGTCATCGCGAGTAGTAGCTGCCAAGGAAGGAGATGGGGAATGGAGGGCAGAAAATGAAGGGGAGCTACGACTCTCACTGGATATGATAGTGGAACTCCACAATAAGGCCGATGTCAGGTTGTAGGAGATCAAGCGACATATGTCCAAGTACTTTGACAAGCATGTTAGGATCAAGTAGTTCATCGAGGGGGATTGATGGAGACGACGGCCCACAATATTTTGAAGACGGCGACGACATTCTTGCGGACGACCATTTGGAGCGTCGCCATAATAGACGTCATGAACGCAAACCAATATACTATTAATTAATAATTATTATTAATAAACTATTATTAATTAATAATTCATTTCTATGTTTGGTATTTTATGTCGCAATGTTATTTTTCATTTCATGTATGATGGGTGCTTATAACCATCAATTATTATTTTTATTTCTTGTTCTTAATTATTGTAATTATTATGTCAAGATGGGTGCAAATAGCCATCATGAGTAAGTTAATTTTCTATGGTGGAGATTGAGTGGTGTAGCCTATATATAAGCATGTATGTTTCATATTTTGAGAATAGAAGAAGAATATTTGAAACAAAACCTAAACTAGAGAATCCCCTCTCTTCTCCCTCTTGGCCTAACTCCCTCCTCCTCTCCTAGTCTTGGATGCCGACACTTCCCCTCTCCTCCTCCCTATTCTATATTCCCCCTCCTCTCCTCCTTGCCATCCCAAAGCCGACCACCACTCCTCCCTCTAACCCGAGCACCTCTTCAACAACACCCCCCAAGCCACCGGCCACCTCCTCACCTAACAAACCTGGCACCACCCCTCCTTCAACAAACCCGAGCCCCTCCTCAAAACCGCCAACCCCTCCGCCATCTTACCCCAACCCGGCTTCCAACCCAAGCCGCCAACCCCTCTCCTTCCACCACAAAATTTGGCCACTACCTTTCATAACAAAACCCTATACCTACCACCTTTTCTCTTTCCTGCCATATATAGATATATATTGCCAAAACTAGAAGATTTCTTCATGGGGGATTTCCAACTCTGGCGTGACGCGACGAAGGCGGATGAGTTTCCCTCAAACCGATGTGACTCTGGCAGAGCCGTTGAAGAACGATCCACGCCGAGAGACCGGAATCATCCATTCCGATTGGGTAACGAGATAATTCTACCTTTTGTGATTTTTCCCTCTAGATTAATTCTTGTGGTGGTAGATTCGTAGCGTTGTATTTTGATAGCATTAATTCATCGTGGATTTCTTCGATAGTTTTGTGTTTACCTTGATTGACTTAATTTTCGAAAAGGGTTTGGCGAGCCCTCGTTTCCTTTTGTTGGGAGAGATCTACCTTCTCCGAATCGTATTTTATTTGGTAGATCTCTTTTGGTACAACACCGCTCGTTCGGGTCGTGTAGGTTCATTTAGTCGGAAAGAACATTTTCCTATAGCCCTTGTTCGATCCTAATCGGTTTGGCTACCCGTACGCTCGTATTAAATTGATAACATAAATTACGTGGTATTGCGTTGATCGAGTGTGCGAGTGTAGAATTTGGTTCGTAGAGAGATATTCGTGTGCGTCCGTAGATATATTTCTGTGTCAACGTGCAAGTCTGCATCAATTTGGTATCAGAGGGAGGTTCACGTCAATTTATTAATTGGCCCCCTCCCCCTTTTACTTTGAACACCGACACGCACATTGCACGTTTCATTGCACAACATATAAATAAATTTTTAAAATTTTTGGTCTGCAAATAGCGGCCTAAAATTTTCAATTTTTCTCAAATTTTAAAAATATTAAATTCCGGAAATTCTCTATCATTTTATTAGTAAGAAATCAAAAAAATATTTTATTTTTATTAAATCATTATAAATTTTAATTTTTGTCTGCAAATAGCGGCCTATATTTTTATTTTTTTCAGCAAAAAAATTCAAAATAAAATTTCTAATAATCTTTTATTTATTTTCAGTAAGAAAATCCAAAAAAAATATTTTATTTCCTAAGTTATTAAGCGGGAACAAATCCATCTATTGAATTTTAAATAGGGTCAGGTTCATTTCTCATTGCATGTGCACCAGTTCCGGGTGAGTTTCCTCTCCGGTTCTCACTAAATGGCATATGACGTATATGCTGCCCGGTTAGACTATTCCTATGTTAAGTATATGGCTAAACACACCCCTATAGCACACCACATTTATCACACTTATGACGGTTTAGGGTATCCCAAAAAATTTAGAGACTGGCTTAAGGGATTAGAAAATTATTTTAAGAGCCACGTATGGGACGACCACCAAAAGGTTAACATCGCCCGAGATCGATTAGTAGGTCAAGCCCGCGTGTTTTGGCTAAACAAAGAGCGTCGTGTTGGTAGTTATAAACATGATTGGCTGGCAATGCGTAGCCTACTCACTGATCAATTTTATCCTGTCTATCTCTGCACTACTAACACCAAGAAGGTGAGTGTGTATCTTTAAGGCAGTAGTGCCATACCTGCCTATATGAATGATCATATACCTAAAGCTAGATCATTTTTCCCTAGAGACCGGCCTACCCATAGTGTACTTGCTACCACCTTTAGGGAAACCATTTCAAATATATCACTGTGAGAAGTAGCGAACAAACGACTAAAAAATGTGAAAGTAGCGAACAAACAACTAGAAAACAAGCCAGAACTTTGAATAATTGAAATTTTTATTATCCAAAAAGATATCATTTACAAAGGTATGACCTCCCTTTTAAAAATGGCGGAGAGAGGAGAGAGTACAAACTAACAATGTGGGACTAAAGCTATACAAAAATCTGGGCGGATAGAACAACAGACCGGAACAGGCCGCGCGGTTTGACAATGTGCTAACCGCTCGGCACTACCAGAAGCAAGAGAGAGATGCGGTAGGAGATCGCTAGACCGCCCGGTTTCCAAGCAGTCAAAGATAAACCGCCAGACCGCCGGACTACAAACAGCAACAACCTGGATATCAAACCGCTGGAGAGTAACCGCCAGACCACGCGGTCTACAACCCGCTAGGCCCAAACCGCCAGACCGCCCGGTCTCATACTCCAACACTCCCCCTCAAGCTGGAGCATAGATATCAATCATGCCCAGGTTGTCACAAATGTGGAAGAAGGAAGTAGAAACCGGCTTGGTGAAGATATCTGCCAACTCTTTGTCGGAGGTAACGAATGGAGTGCAAATCTGTCTCTTCAAGACCTCTTCTCGGATGAAATGGCAGTCGACTTCTATATGTTTCGTTTTCTCATGGAAGACCGGATTTTTGGATATGTCTATAGCGGTCTTGTTATCACAGAACATAGGCAGAGGATAGTCGTAGACCTCTCCTAGGTCAAGCATGAGATCCCGCAACCATTTTAACTCACACGTGGTTGACTCCATACTCCGGTATTCAGCTTCTGCACTGGACCTTGAGACAACAGACTGCTTCTTGCTCTTCCAGCTCACAAGATTACCTCCAACAAATGTGCAAAAACCTGATGTAGATTGATGGTCACCTTTATCATCCGCATAGCTTGAGTCTGAGTAGGCTTCAACTCTCAGATGACCATGCTTCTGAAAGAGTAGCCCTTTTCCTGGTGCTGCTTTTACATACTCTAGTATCTTCAAGGCAGACTGAAGATGACATTCCCTGGGAGCATGCATGAACTGACTGACCTTGCCTACAACATAGGCAATGTCGGGTCTGGTCACTGTGAGATAAATGAGTTTGCCCACCAGACGTCTATACCTCGTTGCATCGGATATAAGAGGTGAGTCATCTATCCATGTTTTGTCCTCTCCAGGTGCCATGAGATACCGGGCCGGTTTGGCACCGGTCAATCCTGCCTCTTGTAGAAGATCAAGGGCATACTTCCGTTAGGAGAGAACCAACGAGTCGGGCTTCCGAGAGATTTCTATCCCCAAAAAATATTTCAGGGAGCCCATATCCTTCGTGACTAGGTGTTGACAGAGGTGTTTCTTTGTCAAGTCCACCCCAGCCTGGTCATCGCCAGTAAGAATAATATCATCTACACACACCGCCAAAACCACAAGGCCCGATGCAGTTTTGTAAATAAAAAATGAGTGATCGGCCGAACTTCTTGTAAAGCCAATGGCAGCCACAATGCCACTAAACTTGTCAAACCATGCCTGAGGGCTCTGTTTTAGGCCATAGATAGCCTTCTTCAACTGGCATACTCGTGTCTCCCCCTGAGCAAAATACCCAGGAGGTTTCCCCATGTAGACGTCCTCCTGAAGATGCCCATAGAGAAAAGCATTCTTTACATCAAGCTGGGAAATAGCTCACTCCCTGTTGACGGCCACAGAAAGAAGAACCTGGATGGTGCTGAGGCGAGCAAACGGTGATAAAGTATCAAAATAGTCAACTCCATAAGTCTGAGTAAAGCCTTTGGCCACCAGTCGGGCTTTGTAACGATCCATAGTGCCGTCTTAGCGAAACTTCACAACAAACACCCAGCAACAGGCAACCACATCAGTACCTACCGGTGGAGGAACAAGGGTCAAGGTACCCCTTTCAATAAGAGTGGCAATTTCCTCATCCATGACAGATTTCCAATGAGGAATAACAAAAGCCTCCTGGTAAGTGCGGGGAGTGGTAACAGTCGAGATAGCCAAGGAAAAGCACCTGCGAGAAGGAGTAAGCCAATCATAGGAAACAACAGCCGCAAGCGGGTGTTGGGTACATGCCGGCACACCTTTGCGAAGAGCAATGGGAAGATCCAGGTCATCTCGTGCCTCAGGGACAGGAGCGTCCGTGGCGGAGAAAGATGGCCCAGGACTAGAGAGAGACGGTTGCGGAGAAGAAGAAGAAGGTATACTAGAGAGAGGAGGAGGCAGAGGAGGAGATGATATAAGAGGGGAGACGTCGATATGAATGGAAGGAACATAGAGAGATGGTGGAGAGTCAGAAATAGCAGGAGGAAGCGGGGATTGATAAGAAAAGTATGATGCATTTTCGAAGAAGGTGACGTCCATGGAAATAAACTGTTTGAGCAGAACGGGGTCAAAGCAACAATAGCCTTTTTGAGTGGTCGAGTATCCCAAAAAGACACATTTTGTGGAACGGGGGGAAAGCTTATCACGGGTAGCAAACGGAGCATGCACAAAAGCCGTACACCCAAAGATATGGAGAGGAAGAGGAAAGGGTTCCTTGCCTGGGTAGAGAATGGAGAAGGGGGTTTTGCCTTGGAGAACCGAAGAGGGAATGTGATTAATGATATAGCAGGCAAGAAGAACAGCATAGCCCCAGTAGGAGCGAGGCACCTGCATTTGCTTCATGAGAGTGCGAGCGATATCGAGGAGATGACAGTTTTTACGCTCCGCCACACCATTTTGCTGGGAGGTGTAAACACAGCTGGTCTGATGAATAAGACCATGTTGTATACAAAAAGACGAAAAATCATGAATGAGATATTCTTTAGCATTATCAGGGCGTAGTACTTTAATAGAAATAGCAAACTGAGTTTTAATCATATTATAAAAGGATTGCCATACAGATAAGAGTTCAGAGCGATCTTTTAATAGATACACCCAGGTAAGTAACAGCTGCGGTGGCATCCAAGGTGGGAGACTCTGCTTCTCCCAAGATCTGCTAGCGGATCATATCAAAAGACTCAGGGAGTCGTAGAAGATAACAAACAACCAGGAGTTCCTGGAAGTGTTTGTGCTGCTCGGCCAAGTCTGCGGAGAAGGGGTGATTCTGGAGGATTTCGGCACCAAGAGCCTGAACTTGCTGATAAGCTGCAGCAGGAGACATGGAAGGACGAGCGAAGAGATCCGCATAGAGAGTATAAATACGGGATGTTTTGGCCCCCTTCGAGTAGAGAGCAGCAAGGTGAAGCCATGCGGTCTTGACCGTCTCATCATGGCGTATAATAGGAAGGCATTCATCGGAGAGGTTGTTAGCCAACCAAGTGCGGACATGCGCATCACTGGAATCCCAGTCATCAAATTGATAAGAGTCTGGAGGAGGAGGGTCATCGGTGAGGTGATGACGTTTGCGCTGAGAGCGAAGGAGAAAGGTGAAAAAAACGCTCCAATCCGGATAGTTGGAGCAAACAAGTTTAGAAACCGTGCCAAGGTTTCCAGAGGGAGTAGGAGGCGGAGCCAGAGTGGCGATAGGAGTGGTGGTAATTGAGGTTTAAGAAAGGGCCATAGGAGAAATCAACGAGAAGCCGCGCGGTTAGAATACATGGCGCGCGGATTGGAAGAAGAAGAGATGCAGCGGTCACGATGTCAGACACCAACAGCCAGAGAAGGCACAACCAAGCCGCAGATCCAAGCAGGGAAATAAGTCGAACAGCTAGAAGATAGCCCGCGCGAATAGAAGTGAGGAACAAACAAGCCGAATAAGGCAGCAGGTCGCGACGAACAAAGAAACAGGTCACGGCGACTGAAAGGCAGATAAAAGGAGGCCGCGCGGACAGGGCGCAAGCAGGCAGAAGAGACAAGCCGTGAGAATAGGTCGCGAGAGGAGGATAGCCGCGCAGACAGGGTGCACAGAATCAAGAGGAGAAGATCGAGTCCTCTGATACCATGTGAGAAGTAGCGAACAAACGACTAAAAAATGTGAAAGTAGCGAACAAACGACTAGAAAACAAGCCGGAACTTTGAATAATTGAAAGTTTTATTATACAAAAAGATATCATTTACAAAGGTATGACCTCCCTTTTATAGAATGGAGGAGAGAGGAGAGAGTACAAACTAACAATGTGGGACTAAAGCTATACAAAAATCTTGGCAGCTAGAACAACAGACCGGAACAGGCCGTGCGGTTAGACAATGTGCTAACTGCTCGACAATACCAGAAGTAAGAGAGAGAGAGAGATGCGGTAGGAGACCGCTTGACCGCCCGGTTTCCAAGCCGCCAGAGATAAATCGCAAGACCGCCGGACTACAAATAGCAACAGCCTGGATATCAAACTGCTGGAGAGTAACCGCCAGACTGCGCGGTCTATAACCCGTCAGGCTCAAACCTCCAGACCGCCCTCTCTCATACTCCAACAATCACATGTCTTTGACACGAATGATGTTACTACTAGAGCTTTGTCTCCTTTAGCCTCGATGTTTAAGACCCTTGAGATAGTGACTGATACCTCTTAGGATTCTTATGTGGATATAGAATCTCTGGATGATGAAGTTGATCAGCTAGGTGAGAGTCTTCCTTCACATACGATAGTGCCTGATGATTCTGATGAGTCTTAAATTGAGGGAGTACCTAGTTATCTAGAAGATGATGTTTGGGATGATGATAGTCTGCCCTATGAGAGTAGTACATTGCCTATTACTAGCCCTACTAGCGTTGTGACTGATCACCCTAGTAGTAAAGGGCCTCTCAAAACTACGATCCTCGTCGTGTTAGAGCCTACGATTACACCTACTGATGATATATCTGAGTTGTTTGAGGAGCCTGTGAGTTAGGATTTCCATAATATTATTGATTTCCCTGAATTAACGGATGTTCCAACTGATTGGGAAGACTTACCTTATGCAAAAGGGTTATGTTTGGATGATGTTAGAGTTCTGAACCCGAATGATAATTATTTAATGATTTCACCTTTGTCTGAAGCACCACCTGAATTAAAATTTCTGTCGGGTTCGATTTTTCCCATTTCGTAGACCATTACTGATTCTGAAGTAGACAACTTGACTAGTGTGTCAGAGAAATTGTAGACGAGGAAGTGGGATTATTGGACGATTCTTTAGTTTTATCCCCGGTTGAGAGTTAAGTGATGTTAGCATCGATAGGTAAAATTAATTCTGATTTGGATTTCACGGGTTTGATTTCACCGACCCTTCCTCCTATTTTTGTGCCCACATTAGTAGATATTTTAGGTAGTGGAATCGGTAGGACTAGACTGAGTTGTTGTGACACGCCCACTATAGTAGTTCCTACTTTTGTTTTGTCTCAGCGCTTAGATATTAGAAAGTTGAGTGCGCTAGTTTTTAGTCTGTTCACCGCTCCACGTAGATCTGACTACGCGACACATTTAACTACTCATTTCTCTGTGTGTCCGGCAATGGTTCCATCCTCGTATGTTTGTGAGTCTTTGGATATTGTGCCACTGGATGTGGTGCCTCTTTCACACAACTATATAACACACCCGTTCACACGGATTTACCCACCGCCATTTGATAACCCTTTTTTGCACCCGTTAGTGACCACGGTTAGGCAACATGAGTTGTATCGCTCGCATCTGCTGTCACACCTGGGAGTTTTCAACTCTATTAGTATTTATGCTGAGCGGTTTCCGTTGGCATATCTTTATGCCAAGAGTGACTATATTAATTATAAAATTAGGACTGTGACTTTGAAGCCTATGGAAATCCTCTTTGATTTTAAGGCTCCCGTACCCCTGAACTTAACTCCGTTTTCCTCTATATTTGGGTCACATAACGCATGGGTTCACACCACACAGTAGCGAGATATTTAGGCGCACTTGTAATAAGTTACTCTATATAGTTTCATCTTATGATTACTTATATGCTTGTTTCTCGCCGAATGAGATCGTGCACGAATTTAAAGCACAAGTTCCTTTTGACTTGATTTCGTTTCCACTGTCTTATAATCCAAGTCAACTCACACTAGTTTATGTCTCTCATGTTCAAAAATTATATATACACAGTAGTGAAGCGCTAGCCATACAAATTATATTTTATCAATTTCATGCTAGTTTACATAGAAGAGCATATCACTATATGATTTGCGATTAATTTTTGGTGTGTCTCGTCCCTGAATGGTTGCCTTCGAGCACAATAGAAAGTTGGCAAGTTGGTGAGCTGGACCTTTTGCGGATATTAATGAAATTAGGAGAACACACATGTCATTTGAAGTTTTCCACTGATTGGGGTATTACCCCTTTTTTTAATGTTTCTGATTTAACGCTATTTGTCTCTCCACCACTTGAATTATCTGCCTATACGTTTGGTTCAGCCTTTCTCTCTTATGGTTTGGGTAGTGAGTTTGTTCTTGGATTACTCTCTTTATCGGTCTTCACTGGAGGTACGTTGGTAGTTGATGTAGAAACTTATCTTTCTTTATTGTCTAATGCTTTTTCAAGGGTCCCCAAGACCAACTTTTTGCATTACAGGATACTCCAGGTTGTTGTGCTCTCTTCTCCAAGTGGTGTTGTTTTCTGCTACGTGTTTCTTGTGGATGAAGCTCTCCTGTACCGGTACTTTCAGACCAACTAATCGGTGATGAGTACTTTTGAGCGGTGGAGGATTGATGGAGACGACGGCCCACAACATTTTGAAGACGGTGACGGCATGCTTGCGGACGACCATGTGGAGCATCGCCATAATAGCCGTCCTGAATGCAAACCTATATATTATTAATTAATAATAATTATTAATAAATTATTATTAATTAATAATTCATTTCTATGTTTGGTACTTTATGTCGCAATGTAATGTTTCATTGGGTGCTTATAACCATCAATTTTTTTTATTTAATGTTCTTAATTATTGTAATTATTATGTCATGATGGGTGCAAATAGCCATCATGAGTGGGTTAATTTTCTATGGTGGAGATTGAGTGGTGTAGCATATATATATGCATGTATGTTTCATATTTTGAGAATAGAAGAAGAATATTTGAAACAAAACCTAAACTTGAGAATCCCCCTCTCTTCTCCCCCTTGGCCGAACTCCCTCCTCCTCTCCTAATCTTGGCTACCGGCCACTTCCCCTCTCGTCCTCCCTATTCTATATTCCTCCTCATCTCCTCCTTGCCATCCCAAAGCCGACCACCACTCCTCCCTCTAACCCGAGCCCCTCTTTAACAACACCCCCCAAGCCGCCGACCACCTCCTCCCCTAACAAACCCGGCCTCCACCCCTCCTTCAACAAACCCGAGCCCCTCCTCAAAACTGCCAACCTCTCCCCCATCTTAGCCCAACCCGGCCACCAACCCTAGCCGCCAACCCCTCTCCTTCCACCATAAAATTCGGCCACCACCTTCCATAACTAAACCCTATACCTACCACTTTTTCTCTCTCCTGCCATATATAGATATATATTGCCAAAACTAGAAGATTTCTTCATGGGGGATATCCAACTCTGGCATGACGCGACGAAGGTGGACAAGTTTATCTCCAACTGGCGTGACTCCGGTGGAGCCATTGAAAAACGATCCACGCCGAGAGACCGGAATAAACAATTCTGGTTGGGTAACGAGATAATTCTACCTTTTGTGTTTTTTCCCTCTAGATAAATTCTTGTGGTTGTAGATTCGTAGCGTTGTATTTTGATAGCATTAATTCATCGTGGATTTCTTCGATAGTTTTGTGTTTATCTTGATTGACTTAATTTTCGAAAAGGGTTTGGCGAGCCCTCATTTCCTTTTGTTGGGAGAGATCTACCTTCTCCGAATCGTATTTTATTCGGAAGATCTCTTTTGGTACAACACCGCTCGTTCGGGCCGTGAAGGTTCATTTAGCAGGAAAGAACATTTTCCTATTGCCCTTGTTCGATCCTAATCGGTTTGGCTACCCGTACGCTAGTATAAAATTGATAACATTAATTACGTGGTGTTGCGTAGATCGAGTGTGCGAGTTTTAAATTAGGTTCGTAGAGAGATATTCGTGTGCGTCCGTAGATATATTTCGGTGTCAACGTGCAAGTCTGCATCAATTTGGTATCAGAGGGAGGTTCACGTCAATTTCTTAATTGGCCCCCTCCCCCTTTCGCTTTGAACACCGACATGCACTTTGCACGTTTCATTGCACAACATATAAATCAATTTTTAAATATTTGGTGTTCAAATAGCGGCCTAAAATTTTCAATTTTTCTCAAATTTCAAAAAAATTAAATTCTAGAAATTCTCTATCATTTTTTTAGTAAGAAATAAAAAAAATATTTTATTTTTATTAAATAATTATAAATTTTAATTTTTGTCTGCAAATAGCGGTCTATATTTTTATTTTTTTCAGCAAAAAAATTCAAAATAAAATTTTTAATAATCTTTTATTTATTTTCAATAAGAAAATACAAAAAATATATTTTATTGCCTTAGTTATTAAGCGGGAACAAATCCATCTTTTGAATTTTAAATAGGGTCAGGTTCATTTCTCATTGCATGTGCACCAGTTCCGGGTGAGTTTCCTCTCCGGTTCTCACTAAATGGCATATGACGTATATGCTGCCCGGTTAGAATATTCCTATGCTAAGGATATGGCTAAACACACCCCTATGGCACACCATATTTATCCTACTTATGACAGTTTAGGGTATCCCCCAAATTTTAGAGACTGGCTTAAGGGATCAGAAAATTATTTTAAGTGCCACGTATGGGACGACCACCAAAAGGTTAATATCTCCCGAGATCGATTAGTAGGTCAGGCCCGCGTGTTTTGGCTAAATAAATAGCGTCATGTTGGTAGTTATAAACATGCTTGGTCGGTAATGCGTAGCCTACTCACAGATCAATTTGATCCCGTCTATCTCCGCACTACTAACACCAACCCTGTGAGTGAGTATCGTTATGGCACTAGTCCCATACCTGCCTATAAGAATGATTATATACCTAATGCTAGATCATTTTTCCCCAGAGGCTGGCCTGCCCATTGTGTACTTGCTACCACCTTTAGGGAAACCATTCCCAATATATTACATGTCTTGGACTCGAATGATGTTACTACTAGAGCTTTGTCTCCTTTAGCCTCGATGTTTAAGACCCTTGAGATAGTGACTAATACCTCCGAGGATTCTTATGTGGATATAGAATCTCTGGATGATGAAGTTGATCAGCTAGGTGAGAGTCTTCCTTCACATACGATAGTGCCTGATGATTCTGATGAGTCTGAAATTGAGGGAGTACCTAGTGATCTAGAAGACGATGTTTGGGATGATGATAGTCTGCCCTATGAGAGTAGTACATTGCCTATTATTAGCCCTACTAGCGTTGTGACTGATCACCCTAGTAGTAAGGGGCCTCTCAAAACTACGATCCTCATCGTGTTAGAGCCAATGATTATACCTACTGATGATAAATCTGAGTTGTTTCAGGAGCCTGTGAGTGAGGATTTCCCTATTATTATTGATTACCCTGAAGTAACGGATGTTCCAACTTATTGGGAAGACTTACCTATGCGAAAGGGTTATGTTTGGATGATGTTAGAGTTGTGAACCCGAATGATAATTATTTAATGATATCACCTTTGTCTGAAACTCCACCTGAATTAAAATTTCCGTCGGGTTCGATTTTTCCCATTTCTGAGACCATTACTGATTCATAAGTAGACGACTTGACTAGTGTGTCAGAAGAAATTGTAGATGAGGAAGTGGGATTATTAGACGATTCTTTAGTTTAATCCCCGATTGAGAGTTCAGTGATATTAGAATCGATAGGTAAAATTAATTTTGATTTGGATTTCTCGGGATTGATTTCACCGACCCTTCCTCCTATTTTTGTGCCCACATTAGTTGATATTTTAGGTAGTGGAATCAGTAGGCCTAGACTGAGTTGTTGTGACACGCCCACTATAGTAGTTCCTACTTTGGTGTTGTCTTAGTGCTTAGATATTAGAAAGTTGAGTGCACTAGATTTTAGTTTGTTCACCGCTCCACGTAGATCTGACTACGCGACACACTTGACTACTCATTTATCTACGTGTCTGGCTATGGTTCCATCCTCGTATGTTTGTGAGTCTTTTGCTATTATGCCACTGGATGTGGTGTCTCTTTCATACAACAATATACCACACCCGTTCGCATGGATTTACCCACCACCATTTGATGACCCTTTTTTCCACCCGTTAGTGACCACGGTTAGGCCACATGAGTTGTATCGCTCGCATCTGTTGTCACACCCAGGAGCGTTCAACTCTATTAGTATTTATGCTGAGCGGTTTCCCTTGGCATATCTTTATGCTAAGAGTACATGACTATATAAATTATAAAATTAGGACTGTGACTTTGAAGCCTATGAAAATCCTCTTTGATTTTTAGGCTCCCGTACCCCCGGACTTAACTCCTTTTTCCTCTGTATTTGGGTTGAGTCACATAGCGCATGGGTTCACACCACATGTTAGCGAGATATTTAGGCGCACTTGTAATAAGTTACTCTATATAGTTGCATCTTATGATTACTTATATTCTTGTTGCTCGCCGAATGAGATCATGTATGAATTTAAAGCAAAAGTGCCTTTTGACTTGATTTCGTTTCCATTGTCTGATAATCCAAGTCAACTCGCACTAGTTTATGCCTCTCATGTTCAAAAATTATATAAGCATAGTAGTGAAGCGCTAGCCATAGAAATTATATTTTATCAATTTCATGCTAGTTTACACAGAAGAGCGTCTCACTATATGATTTACGATTTAGTTTTGGTGTGTCTCGTCCCTGAACGGTTGCCTTCGAGCACTATAGAAAGTTGGCGAGTTGGTGAGCTAGACATTTTGCGGATATTAATGAAATTAGGAGAACACGCATATCATTTGAAGTTTTCCACTAATTGGGGTATTACCCCTTTTTTTAATGTTTCTGATTTAATGCAATTTGTCTCTCCACCACTTGAATTATCTGCCTGTACGTTTGTTCCACCTTTCTCTCTTATGGTTTCGGTAGTGAGTTTGTTCCTGGATCGCTCTCTTTATCGGTCTTCACTGGAGTTACGTTGGTAGTTGATGTAGAAACTTATCTTCCTTTATTGTTTAATGCTTTTCCAAGGGTCCCCAAGACCAACTTTTTGAACTACAGGATACTCTAGGTTGTTGTGCTCTCTTCTCCAAGTGGTGATGTTTGCTGCTATGTGTTTCTTATGTATGAATCTCTCCTGCACCAGTACTTTCAGACCAACTGATCGGTGATGAGTACTTTTGAGCGGTGGAGGATTGATGGAGACGATGGCCCAAAATATTTTGAAGACGGTGACGGCATGCTTGCGGATGACCATGTGGAGCGTCGCCAAAATAGCCGTCTTGAATGCAAACCTATATATTATTAATTAATAATAATTATTAATAAATTATTATTAATTAATAATTCATTTCTATGTTTGGTATTTTATGTCGCAATGTTATTTTTCATAGGGTGCTTATAACCATCAGTTTTTTTTTGATTTCATGATCTTAATTATTGTAATTGTTATGTCATGATGGGTGCAAATAGCCATCATGAGTGGGTTAATTTTCTATGGTGGAGATTGAGTGGTGTAGCCTATATATAGGCATGTATGTTTAATATTTTGAGAATAGAAGAAGAATATTTGAAACAAAACCTAAACTTGAGAATCCCCCTCTCTTCTCCCCTTTGGCCGTACTCCCTCCTCCTCTCCTAGTCTTGGCTACCGGCCACTTCCCCTCTCCTCCTCCCTATTCTATATTCCTCCTCCTCTCCTCCATGCCATCCCAAAGCCGACCACCACTCCTCCCTCTAACCCGAGCCCCTCTTCAACAACACCCCCCAAGCCGTCGGCCACCTCCTCCCCTAACAAACCCGGCCTCCACCCTCCATCAACAAACCTGAGCCCCTCCTCAAAACCGCCAACCCCTCCCCCATCTTATCCCAACCTGGCCACCAACCCTAGCAACAAACCCCTCTCCTTCCACCACAAAATCCGGCCACCACCTTTCATAATTAAACCCAATACCTACAACCTTTTCTCTCTCCTTCCATATATAGATATATATTTCCAAAACTAGAAGATTTATTCATGGGGGATTTCCAACTCCGGTGTGACGTGACGAAGGCGGACAAGTTTCTATCCAACCGGCGTGACTTTGGCGGAGCCGTTGAAGAACGATCCACGCCGAGTGACCGGAATCATCCATTCCGGTTGAGTAACGAGATAATTCTACCTTTTGTGATTTTTCCCTCTAGATTAATTCTTGTTGTGGTAGATTCGTAGCGTTGTATTTTGATAGCATTAATTCATCGTGGATTTCTTCGATTGTTTTGTCTTTATCTTGATTGGCTTAATTTTTGAAAAGGGTTTGGCAAGCACTCGTTTCCTTTTGTTTGGAGATATCTACCTTCTATGAATCATATTTTATTCGGTAGATCTCTTTTGGTACAACACCGCTCGTTCAGTCCGTGTAGGTCCATTTAGTTGGAAAGAACAATGGCCTATAGCCCTTGTTCAATCCTAATCGGTTTGGCTACCCGTACGCTAGTATAAAATTCATAACATTAATTACGTGGTGCTGCGTAGATCTAGTATGCGAGTGTAGAATTTGGTTCGTAGAGAGATATTCGTTTGCGTCCGTAGATATATTTCGGTGTCAACGAGCAAGCCTGCATAAGGGATCTGGTCTTAAAAAGGGTGGATGCTATGGGGAGATCGTCAATAGTGGGAAAGCTTCACCCAAATTGGGAAGGCCCGTACTTCATTATGGAAGCACTAAAGTCAGGGGGATATTGCCTCTAGAATGTGGAGGGGGAGACCCTAGGCCACACCTAGAGCGGTGATGATTTGAAGTGTTCTTACCCTTGAGCCTTTTATATTGTTGAAACTGAAAAATCGGTCTCTGGGGAGTTCAACCCTTGCGGAAGGGGTAATCGCACACTTGCTTCTCTCCTCACGAGCCCAAGTGACAAGGGAAAAGGACCGGGGACAGACCCAAGGCTTCAGCACGGAGGTCCCACCACACACCCGGAAGATCTTAGAGCTCTTCCCCTCCTTAGCCAAGTGCTAAAGCTAAGGTACCTCAGAAAGCACTGGAAGACCGGGCACAAGAAAGCGTGCCTTCTGAGATACCCCTTGGGTCCTATTTATAGGAAAAGACGGTCTGCAAATATCCAACCTTCATTGTTTTCGAGGACTATTGGCAGTCCAAAAAAGGGGTGACATGGTAAAAATACACCACATCTGAAGGGCGAGCCGGCCCTGAGAAGAATGTCCATTGAGCGGGGGCAGCAAGTACGGGCGCATGAAAGCTTCCCACCACGCTGAGGTGAAAGGCGGTGAGGGTTCTCGCTTTACTCAACGTCGTAGGGGAAGGCGTTGAGTGAGCTCGCCTCTCTCAACGCCATGGCCTGGCTCGCCTTGCTCAACGCCACAGGAGAAGGCATTGAGTGAGGTCGCCTCTCTCAACGCCACGGCCTGGCTTGCCTCGCCTCAGGCCTAGGCGAGTTGGCCCTGAAGCCCCTGCTCGCGGATGACGGCCGTGTCGGCACCCGCCAACCCCTTTACTCTGGGAGAGCACGTACTCGGCCGGGTCTGCTCCACGATGAATGACTTCCTTTCGTCGGGCTCAGCTCCACGAACTCCGAGCTCGGCCCGACGATTGCCGAGCTTATACTCGGCATGCTGGGCTCGGCATGCCCTGCTGAACTCGCCTGGGGCTCTAGGGCAGTCTGAGCCGGCCGGTTTGGCTCCTGTTAGCCCACTCGCTGGATATGGGGTTGTACACAATCCCCGCTCTTTGCGAGGTTGGCACAAACTTGGAAAGAAACATCCAACCAACTAGGATCCTGCGAGTGCGACAGGAGCCAAAAGGAATCTCTTTGTAGGACCCACTGACGGCTATATATACATACCCAGCCTTCTCGACTGACCTCCGCCCCTCCCTTTACTTAAGACCTGCCGAGATACCACTCCCCAAAGAGGTAATGGAGCGACTCGTGAAATCTCGTGGGGAAACCGCCCTTCGCGCTGCGGCCCTGACGGATCTGAACGCCCCGACTCGCCGCTTCACTGAATTTGGCTCGGTCAAGAGGACGAGGCCCTTTCCTCCCGAGGCCGAGCGCATCTTCGCTGAATTAAAAAACACCCTGGTCAATGGCTCCGACTCCTCCAACCGTTCTGCTCTGGCCCCCCATGAAAAAGACTTTGTGGACCTTACCGCCGAATAAGACCATAGCGGTGAGGTCTCCACCCCGAGGGTCGAGAATCTTCCCGCCAAGGCGCCTGAGCCACCCTCTGACCCGCGCCCGCGAGACTCTCCCCTTGCCACCGAAACCATTGAGCTGGATTTCCGAGGGCTTGGGTCGCCGGCTTGCATCCCTTCACAACAACCCTCTTCCACTCCTGCGGCTATTGGGGTGGACGCCGAGCACACATCAGCTCCTGCTTCCCCCCGAAATTCTGAAGGTATGTCCCTGATCCCCTTACATTGTGTCCGATTCTAATTGGTGCTCGCTCCTCCCACTCGCTATCCCGACTCCCCTGTGCAGGTCTTCCTAACCGATCTGGGGCCGATGACTCAGCCGAACGGGTCGTCTACTTGCCTCTTCAATCGCCGCGCGCTTTAGACATCTTCTTGGACTCGGAGGAGGACAGCTCTGAACGGTCGAGGAGAAGACAACTGATCCTCAAAAAGTTAGTGCGCGAGCTCCACGAGCTGAAGAAAGAATATTCCAGTCTTCAGGAGGAGTGCGCGCAGCTTGCTGGAGAGGCGAGGGTCAGCTCGACGTATGCGGCGATGTCTTCCTCCATACTCTTCGATGAGATTGATGAGAACTTGCGAGTGGTGAACAGGAACCTGGGGCAGCTTCAGCAACTCTTCGCGCAGCGGCTGGCAACATCGGGTCGACGAGAATGGGTTAATTAAGGACGGCTCCCTTGCGAGCCGACCGGTACTCTCCCCTGCTATCGCCTGGTCCATGTGTGTGCTTTTTTAATTTTTCTTATTCTGGACAATTTGCTCTCTTCATGCTAATAAATTGTATAAGTTTTCGTGACGCGAGCGTATCTTATTTCTTTTGAGCAGTGCACGCCTTTTCAAATTCCTCATCCGGGCTAGTCGAGGTAGGAGAGCAGAGGGCGACGAGATGGAGTAAGCGAGCCGGGCTATTTAGTAGGCTCTGGCTCTCCTTCCCCTTTTTCTATAAATAAGGATCCCCACCTACCCCCCGGCTATGCCTTTATTTCCTTCTTATCTCTCCTCCTCCTTGCTTTCCTCGCCTTCTGCTCGCATGTTCCCCTTTAACTCGGCGAACATGGGAAAAGGAAACCCCGATTCTGATGGCAGTGCCAAGTGCGCCCAGAACTTCGGTGATCATTGCTTTTTCGAGGGCAATACCACGACGGGAGAGCTTGCCGAGTTTGTGGCGTACTATATCCCTGCCGGCTTTGTTGCCCGCCTCCCAGCAGAGCATGAGGCTATAAACTCCTTCTTCGAGGACGATCTCGCCTTGCCCATCTCGCACTTTGAGGTGGGGTTGTGCCTGCCGCTCTGGCCTGAGGTCCGCTAGGTCCTCAAGTATTACGGCGCCGTGCCCGTGCAGCTCAACCCCAATGCCATTGCTATGGTGGTGGGATTTGCCTGCTACCTCTGCCGAGAGCGGATCGAGTTCAACCTCACCGTCTTCTGCAAACTCTTCTTTTACAAAGCCAACGCCGACAGGGTCGTCTTCTTCGGCGGGATGTCCATAAAGATCCGAGAGGTCGCCAACAAGAACCACAATTGGATGTCGAAGATTGCCTTCATCCGGGGCGACCTTGGCAACATTCCCTTCTCGCCCCTACAGAAAAGCGAGGAGGTGTACCGGCCACCGTCCATGTCCGGCAATGACGCCGAGCTTCATAAGTTATTCCTGTACAAGGACTTTGAAGTCGCCTTCCTTCGTCGCGGCCTCGGGTCCCTGCCGCCTGTCCTTCCATTTCACCTCCCATGAGAAATCAATACACATCCTCCATTTCCCCTCCCCCTTTTTTACCATTACAACATTGCTCACCCACCCCGGATACCTGTTGGCAGATATGAATCTCGCCTGGAGAAGCTTCTCCACCTCTTCTCTGATAGGTATGGCCATCTTGGAGGCGATGGCCCTCTTTTTCTGTTGGATGGGACGGACCTTGGGGTCAAGGTTGAGACGGTGGCATGCCACGTCTTCGTCGATCCCTGGCATGTATGCTGCGCTCCAGGCGAAGATGTCGATGTTCTCTTGCACGCAGCTCCGGATCTCCTCCTTGTCTTTGGGAGTGAGCTCTCTGCTGATCTTTATCTTTTCCTTCCTTCCGTCCTTTCTGAGGATCTCCACCTCCAGAACTTCCACAGCCGCCCTCAACCTTGAAGGTTCTTCTTCCTCTGGCTCCCTCAGATCCTCCTCCAGATCCTTTGCCCCGTACTCCCCTCCCAAGCATTCAACGGCAGCTACCCTCTCCTGGGCCCTCCCTTTCTCTCTTCCAAGGTCCCCCTCTGGGGATGCCCTCTTTCTCTTCTTTTTCCCAATACTTCCTTCATTCACCCTACGCTCCTGCTCCCCAACCACTTGCTCTCCTGCCATTGCTGGCTCCCTCGCAATGCCTCTTTCACCTCCTCCTTCATTCTCCGACTCCTATCCCCCATCCATCTTTTTCTCCAGCTCCTCTGCATCCCCCTTTCATGAGATGGTGTTGACCGCCATCACGTAGCACTCTCGAGCCTCCTTTGGATCCCCCCTTACCCTGATCTGGGTTCCTGTCGAATTAAGTTTCATGCACTGATGGAATGAGGATGGTACACACCTAAAGGTGTAGATCAAAGGGTGCCCGAAGATCGCATTATAGCTGATGGGGGCATCAACTATCATAAAACAACAGTTCCTGGACAGCCCGCCCCCCAGCGTCACCTGAAGTCCTACTCCTCCCTCGACCTCCTTCCTCTCCCCCGAGAATCCAAACAATTACCCATCCTCCGCCAACACCCTTCGGGCCTCCACCCTCATCTCATTAAATGCCTTCTTGAAGATCACATTGATGGAACTCCCGTTGTCCACCAAAATTCGGGACACTGTGAAGTTTTCAATGGCAGTCCGGATTACCAGCGCGTCGTAGAAAGGGTCCTCGTGATCTGGTAGGTCTCTTCTGGAAAAGGTGATTTTCTCATCCGGGGGTGGGGCTTGCGACGTCGAGGCAACGCTCTGACGGTTCATAGTATGAAGACTGGCCTTATGGGTGGCCTTGATCCCCACCCCCCACCCCCCATGAATCACCCCAATCCCTCCTCGATCTCCTATGTCCGACCGATCCACACATCGATCCTCCTCCGCGGCTCCTGGCATCTCCACTTTCTGCACTGGTGGCCATTGGTCTTCTCCTCCTCTACCCCTCTTCAACTCCAAGAACTCCGGGCACGTGGCCGTCGCATGGCCCTCCTACTCATGGAAGTCACAGTATGGCAGAACTCCTCCCCCACATCTCCCTTCTTGGGGGTTCCTCCTCCTCCCCACAATCGCTCTCCCACGCTCTCTTCCTCTTCCTATCCCTCGGCCAATGGCCATAGCTTGCTGAGGCGGAGGTGGGAGCGGCCTTGGGCCATGCCCCTACCCTAGCGGATGAAATCTCCCTGGTCCCGAATAAAAGTTCCTTCCCCCCTGCGGAGTACCCCTTCCTGGTCCTTGAACTGGGCCTCCCGGTTGCCTCCAGCCCAACTCTGGGTGCGCGGGCCCCCGTGGCTCCTCCATTCTCCTTCCCTCTTGCTGCCTTGTTCCTCCTAACTCTCTCTGCTCCCCCTCCGTCAACCTTTCTAACTTCCTCGCAAATGTCGGGTTTGCCGCCTCCATGGCTATCTCCTTTGTTGCCTTCTCCATCAATCCCTCAAAGGACAATGGTGCCTTACGGGTTAGGCTCATCTTGAAGAAGCCTTCCCTCAACCCCACGGTGAAGGCCATCTGGAGGGCGAAACCAAGCACCTCCTGGATTTCTAGGATCTCCTCCTGGAAACGATCCACGTACTGAGCGAAAGACTCGTCCGCCTTCTGCTTGATCAAGAAGATGGACTCCGGGTTCTTCTTCCTCTTCTTTGAGGTCGAGAAGCACAGCTGGAAGCTCCTGCTCTGGTCTTTGAAGCAATAAATAGAACCCGTCGGGAGTTGATGGAACCAGTCCCTGGCCTTATCCATAAAAGTGATGGCGAAGAGTCGGCACTTGAAGGCGTCCGTCATAGGTCTGATGGAGACCGCATATTCAAAACCATTGAAGGTGTTGGAGGGGATCATCCTTCCCCACGTAGTAGGTCATCTCCGGCTCGTGGAGCCCTTCTAGAACGGGTTCCGAGAGGACCAACTCGCAGAAGGGAGATCCTCTCACAGGTGGTCTCGCCAGGTCTACTCGCGCGACTAGCCCCGCGGGCGTGACGACACTCGCCGGGCTTGGGAAGAGCTCCCTTCCTTCCACCTCTCACCGGATTCCATCCGCCGCCACTTCCTTTCCCGGTCGCCTCCCGGGTGCGTCCTCACCTATCCGTTCCGGCTCGACCCCCTCGCGGAGCGTGTGGTCCGACATCTGGGGCGGAGGGGTCTTGCACTCCCCTCTCTGTGCAAGCTGCTTAACCATGTCCATGATCCCTCCGATGGACGACATGAACTCTGCCCTCCCGACGTACCCCCCGTGGATCGGGGACCCCTTGTCTTCTCCTCCTGCATCTCCCGCCATGAGGTAACCCTTCGTTCTTCCGCACAAGCTGTTTTATCCACGCTCACCGCACCAAAAATGTTGGAACCAACAAGGTCGATTCCTCCTAAAGCTCGGAACTACTGGGGCAGCTCACGCTTACTCCCTTTGGATCACACTCGAGGCGAAGAACTAGACCGGAGGCTCCACCGAGGAGGTCCCACCTCGTACCTGGAAGAGACTAAAGCTCTTCCCCTCCCTAGCCAATGCTGAGCTAGGTGCCTTAGAAGAAGTGGAAGGAGTCAAGAAAGCTTACCCTTCTAAGGCACCTTACCGGTCTATTTATAGGCCTCTGAACTGGGACTGCAAATAACCAATTTACACCACCCTGAAATTACTAGAACATCCCTGGCTAGGTCTGCCAACAGACAAACTCCGCTGTCCACAAGGGCTAAATGCAGACCACCCTGGGTAAAAGGGTAAAACACCCCTGGGGCCCAAAAGGTGGGCCCGGCCCTACCTGAACCGGCCTTGACCCAAAGTGGCACCTGGCGAGAACTCCCCCATAGGGTCCTCTCGCATGGCAAGAGGACTACCCCGGGCGAGAGCTCCACTCCTGGAGTCCTCTCGCGCGGTGAGCTTCTCACTCGCCAGGAAAGCTTCCCGTCTCGGCATTCACCTATCTGAGGACACGCTCCACTTAGGTCATCTCGCTTAATGCAGTGAACCTCACTCCATGCCCTGCCTCCTGGCACCTCTTGCCTGGTGCCTCTTTCTTTGTACCTCTCGCCTGAGCCCTCTCGCTCGGCTCTCGTTGCCTGGGCCCTCTCGCGTGGGCCCTCTCGCTCGCCTGCGAGTCCGAGGTTGTACACTTAATGCCACTCAATGCCTAGCAGAGCTGAAGAAAATTCTAAGTCCAGAATTTTTTACTGTTCTTATCCACTTTTAATCGAGGTGAGCTCTGAGTTCATCGAACTGAGTTCAGAGTTCGTTGAACTCAGCTTTCACTTTTTCATCGAGCTTAGCTCGAGGTTCTTTGAACTGAGTTTGGAGTTCGTCGAACTGAGGATTTCTGGAATGATGCTTGATTTTGTTACATCCAGAATGATGTTGATGTCAGCAAAGTCAACAAGTTAATAAATTTCAGATTCGTTATTTAAATGTTATAAATAAACATTAACGTCGTTGTCAGTCTACAATGAATCTCAATTTTATTAAGATGAGCTTTTAACCGCCGTTAAAACTAGGACACGTGTTAATCATCACGCAAATAGACGAGATTATAAATAACATCTGAGATCGAGACTAAGTTAACTTTCTGATTAACATTAATTCATTCTGAAAACGAGAAACGGGAGTTCGTCGTCTTCATCCACCATTATTACAGAGCTAAGAACTTCAAATTGATAAATCTGAAGGGTTTCTGAGTTCGTTGGTGCAATCAACATCTGCTACAGCAAGTACAGAGGATATCTCTGAGAAAGACGAATCAGTCTAGGCAAGCACTAGCTTAAATTGCTTCACGATTCATTCTGAGCTAAATCTGAAGATCATTTTCTAAATCTAAGAAGAAGAAGATATCTGTGTCAGATTCTGACTTAACAGAAGAATAAGACAGAGGAATTGCAATCTGCCTTATAGGTTATCTGTTTAAAGATCGTCTTCCCCTCTTTTATTAGCAAGAACAGAATCAAGATTCTGAGGAATTTCCAGCACAAGCCGCAGACCATTGAAGATCAATTTTATTGTTGATGGGAAGCAGATAGGGCTGAGATTTTCTTATGCCAGGAAGAAATTGACTCAGGGAGAAATTTCTCTTGAGTTGAATCAACATTCCTCTTTCAAAATTTGTGGATCAGTGATAGCTCTGTGTTGAGGCCTAAATTGATTAGTGTTGGAACCCCAATTTTGATTTGGGCTAGGTTCACTATTAGGTTTGTTGACCCAACATGTATAGCCTAGGGTCATCTGTTAGTTCTAAAGATAAGGTTAGTATGATTAGGTTATTCTATTTTGATCCATCCTTTAAAAGATTTCAGAGACTCATACTTAGAAGAAATACAGTTTTAAAGAGTTCAGAAAATCAGTTCAAAGTTTTTCAAACTCAGCTTGACGAACTCAGAGTTCCAAATCTGAGCTGAGCTCAACAAAATTCGAGCTCAGGTCGAAGATCTTTCTTCTTCTACTCAGATTCTCTGATCGATGAAAATCGATCTCAGCTTGACGAACTTGGAACTCAGTATTAATAGTGATTATCCAGATCAATGATCTCTGAGCTCAGCTCGACGAAGAAGATTTCTCAGCTCGATGAACTTGGAGTTCAGGTCGACGAAATCTATCTTGAGTTTGACAAATTCCTTTTCAAAATCAGTTTGTCATATTTTCTATCAGCATGACTTCAAATTAAATTATTCTAAGGCAGTAATTCTCTGATAATTAATTCTCATATTCTCAAGAATATAGTCATTTCATGGTAGCATTAATTATGGATTTCACAGAGTTAATTACTTGGCTTATTTACTTGGACAGTTAAGGAAACACATTAAAGACAAATTCCAGCCATTCTACTCCCAGGATTTCAGCAGTAAATCAAGGATATTATTAAAAATTCAAAGGCTGAAATCTACTCAGAATATAAAAGACCTTTTTCTCTTCAGACAAAAATACTTAACTACTGATACACGACATAGAGAAGAGACTTTTGTTATTGTGCATACACGAAATTGAAGAAGAACAGCTTACACACATCTTCAGTCTTTTCAAGAGACAACAATCAATATCTGTCTAAAAGATCCTGAAGATCAACAATCCAACTTAAAGGCCTACACCCTATGCAAAGCTTCCAGCTTTTTGAACAAATTTTAATCTCAAGGGGAGCTTTGACATCACAACAATCCACTAATCTTCTCAGTGTTATTGACAAAGAGAAGACAACATAAATTTTCTTTACCTTACTATATAAAGGATTTTATAACTCCCTTCAAAAGTTACTTTTAGTTTTCAAGTCTCCTTATCAAAAGACTTGGATTGGTTTTTGGGCACCTGATCAAAAGCTCAAAAGGTTGTGAGATCTCCCTTGAAATAGATCATGTGGTGATAGGGCACCTAAGCAAAACCCTATAGTGGTAGGGCACCTGAACAAAACCTATTAGTGGATTCCTACCAGGCTGGTAGAAGAGTGGATATACCCAGTTTTGGGGAACCACTATAATTTCGTTATGTCGTCTGGTTGTTCTATTTCTTGTTTTGCTATGCTGTGATAATTTTGTTTTTACTTCTCTTTATATACATAAATATCACTTACTTTAATTCTGCAAAAAAAAAACTAATCAAAGTTTTTAAAACACTCTATTCACCCCCTCCCTCCCTGTAGAGTTAAGACAGATCTATCCCCTCTCTTTCAATTAGGCTGTGTGAGAGTTCTGTGTGATCTCATTGTAAAGCCTAAATTATAAAGTCTGTGAGAAGGATCTGTGAGATCTGTGTTAGGGTCGTGGGCCTATGATTGGATCCTTGTGTGGATCTGTGTGGAGTTGTTTCTCCCATCCTATGTTAAGGGCTGTTGTGTCTGTGTTTGGTAGTCAGGAGATTACTGTGTGGAGGGTTGTGAGCTTGTGCTGTAAGTCTCAATGGAGACTGACTGATCCAGTGGGATCGTGCTGTAATCTATGAGGAGCAATAGTTTTTGAATAAGAGCCTTGTCTAACATACTGTTATAAAGGCAGAGAGGGACAGTGGATGTACCCATACACTAGGGAACCACTATAAAATCTTGTGTGATGTGTCTTGTGTTTTGCTGTGCTAAGTATTGTGTTCTTGAAAGCTTAATTATGTATACACAGTAGGACATAAGTCATAGAAGATTTTAAAGAACTATAAAAGACTACAATAACCTATTATCCCCCCCCCCCTCTAGGTGATTAGCTATCCTTATAATCAAAGACTTTCAAGTGGTATTTGAGGGAGGTAACTCAAGAAAAGAATTAATAGTCTGAGTAGATCTCTAGGGTAGCTGTCAGAAGGTTAAGATGGGTTCAAGAGAGAATCATAAAGAGCTTGAATCCATGAAACTTACTCTCTACAGGAAGGATACTTTTGGCATATCGAAGGAAAGGGTTAGATTGTTCATGGAAGCATCTGATCCTAGGATCTAAATCACAGTTTAAAAAGGACCCTTCAACCCAATGAAGACATCTGTCCTTGATGCAAATCTTATGACTCCAAAGAAGAACACAGAAATGATTAAGGATGAAGTCATCTTAGCAACAATGGATAAGAGGGCACAAAACATTATAGTTAGTGTCATAGATGACTCCACCTTTCAAAACCTGGTGCACTGCAAGACCTCAAAGGAAATGTGGGATACCTTGATAGTTTACATGGAAGGTACTGAGGAAGTGGGTGATGATAGAAAGTCAATGCCAAATCAAGAGTATGAAGCTTTCAGACAGATCAGGGAGGAGACCATAACTAGCTATTATGAAAGGTTCTTCAGGACAGTTAATGAGCTAAAGACTTATGGCAGGGCCTTTAGTAATTAAGAGCTAAATGATAAGTTTCTTAGGTCTCTTACTAGAGACTGAGACACTAAGATATGTGTCATTAGATTAGTCACAATGCTGGCAGATAATCCACCATCCACACTATTTGGTAAGCTGCTTTCATATGAGATGCAGCTGACAGCATGGAAGGAGGAAGAGAAGACTAGTAGAGGCCAGGCCAAGGAAAGGGTTGTGGCCTTCAAGGCAGATAGCACCAAGAGGAGAAAGGAGAATAATCCTTCTCCCCTAAGAAGACCAGCTGAGTCAGAAGATTCAGATCAAGAGGAATCAGGTTGTAATATGTTTGATGAGGAGTTTGTATCTTTCTTAAGGTAGTTTATGAATATGATAAAGAAGAAGGGGTGGAGAAGAAAACGTACCTCTTCCTTCTAGCACAAAGAGGACTACTACAGAAATAAGAAGAAACCCTCCAAAGATGGCAGGTAAGATCCAAAACCTGGTAAACATTTTTCTAAAAAGGTTATTTGTTTCTGTTGCAGCAGGCTAGGTTATGGTGTGGCTGATTGTCCTAAGAAGAAAGACATTTGTGAAAAGAATCATCATCACAAGAGAATCAAGAAGGAGAAAACCTTCATTGCTAAGAGGGAGAAAAGTTGGACTGAGTCTTTCTCATCAGAATCAGAAGAGGATGATGAAGCCTACATTGGGATGATGGTAAGATCACATAAGGAATCCTGCAAGGATCAGCCTAGACCATCTAAGGTACACTCTTCATCAAGCTCTTCATCTAAGTCTAAGTTTGTGACTGGTCAAGATTCAAGTGTTTCTTCATTAAGAGATGAAGATGGCTTTAAATATGAGGAAGACAAAAATCAAATGATTGAAAGATATGGTGAACTTTTGGAAGCATTCAGAAAGAGTAAGTTGTTGATAAAACAGCAGTCTCAGGAGATTGCATCTCTAAAGCTTATTGCTTCCCAACATTCTGAAACAGCAACATTGCTAGAGCAGAAAACTATGGAAATTAGCCAGCTGAAGAACATTACTGTTATTCAGATGAGCACCATAACCTTTAAGAATAATCATATCAGTAATCTTGAAGGTAAACTCTAAAAGGAGAAGGAGCTAGTGGCTAAGTTTTCAAAGCCATGTACTATGTTGCCTTTGATAGATTCCTTCTCCTCCCAAAAGGATAAGAAGGGGTTAAGCTTCAAAAGGGAACACTAGAGCTTCCAATTCTAAAATGAAGGGAAAATCTCCAGTGCAACCACTAGCCTCCAACCCTCCTATTCCTTTCAAGAGAGTGTTGCTACCATCTAATAGGTATGACCAAGAGAGCATCTATGGTCACTGGGAGAATGGTGGATCCACCAATAAGAACAAAGTTGTTCACCACTATGGTGGTAGGAATGGCAAGTGTGTTAGTGCCTACAAGGAAGCCCATGAAGAAATTCAAATGGCCCATCCTTGACCATTTGTGTTTGGTGTACTAGCCCCTTCTCAAAATATGTCAATCCACAATCAGACCAAAGAAAATTCTGTCAGCAAACAAGACTGGGGCATATCTAAAGCCATCAAGAGCATGCTCTTTGTAAATAAGGTGGCTACTGGTAGGGTTCAAGACACCCCAAGTACCTCTGTTGCCAGACAAATGCCAAATCAGACTGTGGTTGGAATACACAAGAAAAAGATTGCTACTATATATGTTGGACTGAGGGTTGCTGACAGCAATGCTATTAAACCATCCCTTAAAAGAAGATACAACATCTATGAGTGCTGGTGTTGTGGCAAAGTGGGCCACTATGCCATTGATTGTTGGCACAATAATAGTGTCCAGAGAGCTAATGTCGGCTTACCAGTCATAAGAGCTGCAGGGAGGCATATTTATTTTCAGCCTAACATGCACCTAGGACCTAATATGAATTGGGGTCCTAAAGTTAAATGATTTATTTCTTGCAGATGAGTCCAAGTTGTCATACCCCTATATGGTACTTGGACAGTTGTTGTTCCAGGCACATGACTGGAATAAAGTGCATCCTAAAGGATTTCATTCAAATAAAGGATGAACCTAAGGTGATATTTGGTAGATCAGATAGAGGGATCACCAAAGGTTATGGTAAGATCACTAATGGATTAGTCACTTTCACAAAAGTGGCTTATGTGGAAGGGTTGCAACACAACCTTATAAGCATAAGCCAATTATGTGATCTTGACTATGTCATTTCTTTCCACAAGGATAAGTGTCATATAAGAAGATCAAGTGACCAAGAGGTCACTTTGACTGGTACAAGGAGTGGGAATGTCTATTGTCTTAATTTTATTTGTTTATCATCAGACTCTCTCATTTGCCTAGTTGCAAATGAGTAAGCCTCACATTGTGTCAAATGACACACGAGTCTAGCTCATTTGAATTATAAGACTATAGGAAAGCTCTATAGTAAAGAGTTAGTTAGGAATGGTCCTAACATGAAATGATCTAAGGAAGGTATTTTCTCTGCATGCCAAAAGGGTAAGCAGACAAAAGCTTCCTTCAAAAGCATTGAGACTAAAGATTCTATGAGGTATTTATACCTCTTTTCTATGGCCTTGTTTGGTCCAATGCCAGTTCATAGTCTAGGTAGGAAGGTCTACACCTTTGTAGTGGTTGATGACTTTTCCAGATTTGTTTGGGTATTCTTTTTGAAGAAAAAGTCTGAAACCCCATATGTCTTCAATACATTTCTCATGCAAATACAGAATGAGTTGAAACTGTGGTCAAAATCAGAAGTGACCATGGGACTGAATTTCAGTCTAAATGCATGAAAAGAATCTGTGAACATCATGGGATTCAGCAAGAGTTTTCCTCTCCAAGAACACCCCAGCAAAATGGGATAGCTGAGAGGAAGAATAAGACTCTCATAGAGGCTGGTAGAACTCTACTAAATGACACTTCTCACCAAGAATATTTCTTGGTTGGGGCTATAAATGCAGGTTGTCATGTCCTTAATAGGGCCTCTATCACCAAGAGCCACAATAAGACATCCTATGAGATTATGAAGGGTAGGAAACCAAACCTTGCATATCTCAAAATTTTTGAGAGCAAGTGCTTTGTGCTCAATAATGTGAAATCCTATAAAACTAAGTTTGCTGCTAAATCCTATGAGCGGATATTTGTTGGGTACATCAATCATAGTAAAGCTTATAGGATCTACAACTTGACAAGTCAAGTTATAGAGGAGTCAGTTAATGCAATGTTTGGTGAAACAAATATGATTAACAATGAGCTGTCAAGCTCTTCTTCTAGTTCTACAGGTACTGAACTAGTGTTGAAAAAGCTCACTCTCAAGGAAGCTTCTCCAACAATGCAAGACCAAGTAAAGGGTGTGTGCATTCCATAAGAAGCACAAGGCTTTCAGGAAGTGGATGAAGATCAACATCATGAAGAACATGATGTTGAAGCAATACTGCCTCATGCAGTAAGACATCTGAGGGATCATCCAGACCATCAGATTATTTGTGTTGCAAGGCAAGGAGTAGTGATAAGGAGCAGATGTCTCATCATAGCAATGTACTCTTGCTTCCTATCATAGGTAGAACCTAAGAAATTTGAAGAGGCTAACTAAGAGTAGTTTTGGATTTGAGCTATGCAAGAGGAATTGAACCAGTTTAAAAGATGTAAGGTCTGGAAGCTGGTTCCCAGACCTCAAGGACATAATGTCATTGGAACCAAGTGGATCTATAGGAATAAACTTGATGAAAATGGCATTATAATTAAGAATAAGGCTAGACTGGTGGCTCAGGGGTTCAGACAAGAGGAAGGTATTGACTTTGATCAAATCTTTGCCCCTATAGCAAGACTAGAAGTTATCATGTTATTCCTTCATATGCTGTATTGCAAGGGATCAGAGTCTATCATATGGATGAGAAATCAGTATTTCTGAATGGAGATTTGAAAGAATATGTCAATGTGGAATAACATCCAGGTTTTGTTGTTCCTTATCATACTAATTTTGTTTATAGACTAAGGAAAGCTTTATGTGGGCTAATGCAAGCCCCTAGAGCTTGGTATGAAACATTTTCTAGCTTCCTCATTAAAAATAAATTCTCAAGGGGGAAGATAAATAAGACACTCTTCCTTAGGGAATCTAAGGGCAAGATCATCCTAGTACAAGTATATGTTGATGACATTATCTTTGGATCTGCTGATGATACCATTTGTAGGAAGTTTTCCAAACTTATGTAAGGGAAGTTTGAGATGAGTAGCATGGGTGAACTTAAGTTCATCTTGGGTCTCCAAGTAAGATAGACTGATAATGGAATATCCATATTACAGTCTAAGTTTACCAGGGAGTTAATTAAGAAATTTGGGATGAAGAATGCTTCTATCATGAAAACTCCCATGGGATCAAATATGCCTTTAGACAAAGATGAGGAAGGGAAACCTATTGATCAAACTTTTTATAGAGGGATAATTGGTTCTCTTTTATACCTCACTACAACTAGGCCAGACATCATGTATGATACATGTGTCTGTACTAGATATCAAGCATGCCCTAAAGAAACTCATTTATCTGCTGCTAAGAGAATTTTGATATATCTAAAGGGTACACCAGATCTTAGCCTATGGTACCCTAGAAATAGGGATTTTGAGCTAATTGGCTATTCAAATGCAGAATTTGCAGGCTGTAGAGAGGACATGAAAAGTACATCAGGTTCCTGTCAGTTTCTGGGTAGAAGGCTAGTGTCCTGGAGAAGAAAGAAGCAGACTAATGTATCTATTTCTACTACAGAATCAGAATACATAGCTGTAGGAAGCTGCTATGCACAGTTACTGTGGATTCAGCATCAAATCCAGGATTATAACCTCAAGATAAGTAAAAGCCCTTTATTTTGTGATTCTAGAAGTGCAATCTCTATAACTAGGAATCCTGTATCACGTAGCAGGACTAAGCACATAGAGATTAGATATTATTTTATAAGAGAACATGTGGAATTTGAGGATATTAGTCTTGAGTTTGTCCCAACAGACAAGAAAGTGGCTGATATTTTCACCAAGCCACTAGATGAAGCAAAGTTCAACACCTTCAAATTTGAATTGGGTATGTTGAATTTATTATAGATTCAGTTGCTCTTTATGATTGTTTGTAGCAGGAAAATTTAATCTTGCAGGTTGGTTTGGACTAAAGAAACTATCAAGAGGATTGATAGATGTTGTTCTTACTAAGGGGGAGCAAGTTCAGCTCTAGGTGTTTCACTGATCTCAAATAGGGGAGTAGATAGCATGTTGCTACTAAGCTATTCCACATAATTCAAAAAGGGGGAGAAGTAGTACAGGAAGAACAGTAGCAAGGGGGAGTAGCAGCAACAAAGAAGCAGCTATAAGAAAGGCTTCACATATGAAGAAGCTTGTAGCAGCAGGATGCAGCAAAGCAGGGGGGAGCATAAGGGAAAATATGGTAATAAGGGAAAATATGGTAACTCTTGCTGCTCTTAGATTAATACAATATGAATTTTTTTGATACTTATGCTAGTGTATATCATTGACAAAGAATTCTCAAGTGGTGTTTTGACTTCTTTAAATAGGGGGAGATTGTTGGGTCCATTGATCCCAATGTCCTAGATTTGCAAGAAGTCAAACAGGTCAATGGTATACACATAGTTGTATTTGATATATGTTTAAGTTCATGCATATAGGTTGGTCATTATCACGATGATTGGACATATAGTTCAAGAGAGAATAACAGGTGGACTCAAAGTGATAGGCTGGAAATTCAGAAAATGCCTAAGTCCAGAAGCGTTGAGTGCGGCAAGCTCAATCAATGTTATATAGCTAATAGCGCTGAGAGAAGGCTGGAATTCAAAACTTACAGTATTGAAAAGGCAGAAATGTGGCTAAGTCCACAGGCATTGAGTGAGCTCAACTCACTCAACGCCATATGGCCAGAATCGTTAAGTCAAGGATATTCTGTCAACGCCAAAGTATAAGGAGACAGAAAATTCGACTAAGTACAGAAGTGTTGAGTGAAGCTCATTCACTCAACGCCAAGTCAAAAGGCTTTGAGTCTAGTCTTCATGTAAATAAACAAGAATTCGGCTAAGTCCAGAATAGTTGATTGAAGCCAATTCACTCAACGCCAAACTTCAGCAAGAAGGCAAGTGATGGTTAAAACTCGCGGTGCCCCGAGGCTGATTATTTTGGTTTGTGGTTTATTTAGTTTGAAAAGCCAGGCGCGTGGATTTATTATATAAAAAAAGGTTAAACCGAGTTTTAACGAAAGGTGGCAAGTACACCTATCGCGTGTAGTACAGGTTATTCCAGTGGGGAATATCGAGGTCGAATTGTTCTCGGGGACGGTTTGATTATTTCTACTCTTCCCTGGATGGACTATTATTTACCGAAGATAATTTGTCGGGTTATATAATTAACTAGCGTGAGTATAAATGTATAATAAAAAATATAGAGAATAAACTGAAAAAGCCGATGAAGAAATAGCGCATCGGTACCGAATCGATTAAAACAAAAATAACTTTTAATAACTAGAGATCTTAAATTTCAAATTAATTAAAGGGCGACTTGGTCGTGGAGGTTCCAAAAGAATGAGCTCACCTAGCTCTAGGAATATCGCTCACTTGAACATTAAGACTATTCGACCGAACTCTCGTCCGACAAAGGATTCCTCTTAATGTCCGCATTACGCTAAGAACCCCACTATTGGGTGGGGAACCCAATCCGAGAGAATTACGCTTCTCCTCTCTCAAGGTTATGCACACAATTCTCTTTACCCAAGGGTGATCGGTCCATACGCACGGCCTTTCGGCTAGTTAGCGTATGGAGAACGGAAATAGAGCCCACACATTGATATGTGGTCCTACACATCGTAGACCCAGTGCAAACCTTAAGTGCTTTAATTAACGAGAGAAATAAGACCTTTAATTATTTAAAAATATTTTATCTATCTCAATGCTCTTCGATACTAAGGGCTAAGAGAGATTTGCCACTAATCGGAATGGGGATGGCTTAAGAAAAGAAAATGCATAATTGAAATGCAAGTCCTACTCAAACGAGTAGGCGGTAAATTAAAGCAAAAAATTGTGAGTCCTACTCAAACGTGTAGGCGGGAAATTAAAGCGATAAAATGCGAGTCCAACTCAAACGAGTAGGCAGGAAATTAAAGTAGTAAAGAAAGCAGTAAAATGCGAGTCCTACTCAAACGAGTAGGCGGGAAATGAAAGCTAAAAAATGCGAGTCCCACTCAAACGAGTAGGCGGGAAATGAAAGCAGAAAAATTTCTATCTCATACACACACGCACTCTATAGGAATTTAAGAAAGCGATGAAAACCTAACTGATACACTCATGAAAGTGGAGGATAAGATCAGTCTTACTCTAGAGGGGGGGGTAAATAGAGTTTGTTAAAATAATTTTTTAAAATAAAACTTTGCAGAGGAAGAGTTAAGTGAATATAGTATGTGTATTGTGGTGCAGCAATAAAAAAGAAGTAATAATAAAAAGAAAACAAAAGATGCACAGCACACAGAAAATAATACACACAAGAAATCAAACACAAGAAGCTATAGTGGTTCCGCAATCAACCTGGGTACATCCACTCTTATACCACCCTTGGTAGGAATCCACTCAGGATGAGTTGATCAGGTGTCCTGGCACCAATGAGCTTTTGATAAGGTGCTCAAAAACCAAATCTAGAATTTTGATAAGGTGTCTTGCCACCCCTGAGTTTTGACAAGGCTCTCAGAACAAGATTCAGAACTTTTGAAGGGAGTTTTGATAACCCTTTTACAGCAGGAAAAGAAAAAGGAAGAGGTGAAGTTGTCTTCTCTGTCTCAATCACTGAGAGAAGTCTTAGTGGATTGATTGTGTTGTCAAAGCTCCCCCTGAGATGTAGATGGTTCAGGAGTGAGAGCTTTGCTAGGGTAATAGGCCTTCAGAAGCTTCAGATCTCCAGCAGAAGATGATTTCAGCAGAGGCTGAAATATGAATTGTCTGGAGTCTTTGATGTTGAAGCTATGAACACTTTTCAGTATGCTAATTTTTAATCTAACTCTTCAGGATTGATCACTTGATTTTTCTCTGAGTTGATCTCACTATCTGTGTATATCTGTATTCAGTGGTTGTATATATTCTTTCTCTTGATCTGCTGTTGTGTATATTATTCTCTGATGATCCTTTGTCCAAGATAGCCGTTAGCAGTCATAAATGTCTTCCATAAATATTTTGTCTTCTGGAGGAAAGTCCAATAAACATTCTCTGAGAAATCCCTTGAAACTTGCTCCAGAATAAATGAAAACGGCTAACAAATCTCTTGAAATAAATGCTGAGAGAATTTGAAAAACATTCCAAAAGCTGACTGAATTTGAATCCTTAAAGTCATCGATCTCTCAGAAAAACGTCGATCTGAGCTCTACGATCGTTGAACTGAGCTCAGAGATTGGATTGAACATCAGACAGAAAACGTCGAACTGAGCTCTACGATCGTCGAACTGAGCTCAGCGACCTGGAAACAAGATGAAGGCAGATCGTCGATCTGAGCTCGAAGATCGTCGACCGGAGGTTGACGACTTAGCAGAGTTGAGCTCAGAGATCGTCGAACGGAGTTCGACGTTTCGTCGACCTAAGCTCGACGATAATTGTCTTTGTCTCAGCTCTAAGTCTTGATCCTTGAATGGTCCTGGGGGCAGCTTCAAACCTAAGTTCTAAGCCCTAGACTCATTCTAACTTGACATTTTCAACTATACATCTAGGTCAAACTGATTTCCTAAAAATATAGTGATCCATGCCCAAATTAATAATAGGGTGTTCCAACAATCTCCCTCTATTTGGGTTAGGATTACTATTTACAGAACTCAGTAAAAAAATACAAAAGCAAATATAGAAAAGCAAAATATTAAAGTAATAGAGCAGA
The DNA here is from genome assembly GCA_039513925.1 of Platanthera zijinensis. Classification (NCBI taxonomy): domain Eukaryota; kingdom Viridiplantae; phylum Streptophyta; class Magnoliopsida; order Asparagales; family Orchidaceae; genus Platanthera; species Platanthera zijinensis. Next base: position 87,033,606 of record CM077080.1, read on the forward strand.
ACATGCAGCATAGCAGCATTGAGATAGAATATCAGCAAGTGTTTTAAAATGAATGTATTATCTGCTTACAGAGATCACTTCTTTTCACTTCCTTTCTTAAATAAGATTTCCCTGTTGGGATTGAGAGCCTCTTTCTTTGACCTTCTGTCATCTTCTGCACCTAAGGAGGTTTGAGATCTTGGCCTGGGAACCACAGCCTCAGGATGCAGTTTCATGTAATCCACTGGGTCAAAGAACTTCCTTAAAGCATATCTTTCCAGTTCTGCCTTACTTTGCTCTGATAAGGTAGTGATGTTGGAAGTGTCTTTTCCTTGCTCTCTGGCCTTCTTCAACTAATCTAAGGCAGCAAGTTCTTTCATCCTAGCAGTCCATGATAAAGGATTATTCTCTGGATCTTCAAAAGGGATTGCAGGTTCATATCTATTAGTAGTTTCTGAAGCAGTAGAAATCCTTGTATCAACAGTTTCTCTGAGTTTATAAGGGAAAGGACCTTGAGTTAAGTCCATATGTCTTTGTCCTCCCCTTTGTTGTCTTGATTGAATTCTGTGTTCTCTCTGATTACCTCTGTATTTTCCCCTTCTGGACTGATAACCTCTTTGATATTTCCCTTTGGGATTATATCTCTGTGAAGATTGGGAGGAGCTTTGCTTTAGAGCAGAGGTTTGAGAAGCTGAGCCTCCACCTGATCCTGAATCTGGAGGAGGAGGATGAGGAGGCTGAAACTGGGATGAACCTTTCTCATACTTATCCAACTTTCTTCTTTTCCTCATGGCCTTTAGCTGGTTTTTAGAATACTGCATCCAAGATTCAGTTATCTGGCAATCATGTAGAATATAATAGGGTATGTCATTAATATCCTTGGCCTTTGCAGGAGAGAACTTCATCATGGCCTTACTTCTAGCTTTCCTTTTCCTAGCAATAGTGCTAGCAGAGTCATCAGATTCTGTATTGAATTGATCACTTTCAGAACTCTGTGGTCTGTCATACAAATCATCTATACTTTTGATGTATTTCTCTTATTGTTTCAATTGTTTAGGAGTCAAAAAAGGAGCAGCAGCAGCAGCAGATACACAACCTATTGAAGAAGCAACAAGAGCAGAAGGAATTGGAGCTGCAGGTTCTTCCAGATAAGTAGCAAGATCTTTATCAGCAACAGCATCAACAGACAGCATTTCAATGTCAGTAGTTCCAACAGATATAACAGCAGTACAAATAGAAGCAACAACATACTCGCCTTAAACGAGTTGACATATGATGCAATCAGGCTGGGATCACATTCTGAAATAGGCATAATGGCCTTAGTAAGATCTTCAACTTGCTGAACTAGAGCAGCAACAGGCACTTCATCAGCTTCATGAGGCATCTCCCCCTACCTTGATTCAGTAGGAACTAGATCAAGGCACCCAGAGGAAGGGATTGCCTAAGAAGAGAGAAAAGAAGATAGCCTGTCAGACAGCTCCTGAACATGTTTCAGAAGTGGAGCCATTGTGGTCTCCAACAATGAGGATAGCCTGGGGGCTAGCAGCTCATACAGCCTGTCTGCTAGTGAAAGAATAGCTGCATGCTCAAGATGGGCTTGAGTAGAGGTAGGAGTTGATGTTGCTGGCATAATGTTGGATGGTGTGGTGGTAGGAGGTATAGGGATGGATGGTTGAGATATTGGGATTTTGGAGATAGATGATACGGGTGTGGAGATAGATGGTAAGAATAATGGTTGAGCAAGGATGTCATGGAGGAGCTGTTGGTATGAGGAGGATGATGGAGGCTCAAGAGGTGAGGAGGGGGAATCATCCATGAAGGAGTCATCCAAAATGTTGAAAGATGGAATAGAAGAATCAATGGGTGGATAGTAGTACAGAGGGTGAAATGGTTCTGAGGTGGTGGCTGGAGGAGATGAAATAGGTGATGAAATTATGATGTGGGAGGAGATGACTGATTGGATGGTTGATGAGGAAGGTAAGGCAGAAACAATAGGAGGTGGAGAAGGAGGAGCAGAGGAGGAAGCAGGCAAATCTTCTGCTAGGGCAGAGACCTGAGGGGAAGTGATTGTAGTAGTCCTTATGCCTGAAGCAGATGGTGCTACAGCAGCCCTGTTGGGGTTGATAATCTACCTGTCCCACTTGCTGAAAAGGGCACAGGTGAGCCTTTTGGATGCATTAATGTGCATCCCATTTGAAACCAGTAATTCAGGGCACCTGGAATGCAGGAAAACCCCTAGAATCCTCCCAAAAAAGACATAACTTTTGTTAATTTTCTTCTTGATCAAGTCAAAGAAGATAGTTCCCCAATCCAGATGTTTCTTGTTAACTATTGCTCCCATTAAACAGAGCTGATACCTTGAGATGGTATCATGAGCTGAGCGCTTTGCCAGAAGCACTTTTCCCACAACATCAGCCAAAAATTCAAATTCTAATGATAGATTTTTTTTCAACAGCTTATTAGGGTGTACAGCAGAGTGACCCATTCTATCTAACATGGAATCAAATTCTTCTCCAGACAAATTAATAGAGTCATCTCCAGTACTTCAGGTGAATACTTCAGTCAGAAGAATAGGGGACAATGGTACTTGAGTCCCGTTGATCGTGCCGACTATTGTATTTTCATTCTCATTGGATGCAGTAAAAACCCATTCCTTGATTTCATCTGCCGCAATCTTAATTTCGGTGGTCATAAACTGAACTAACTGTTATTCTCGGAAAAGATTCAGAATGTCTTTGAACCTCTGATCGCTGCCATCGAAGGAGTTTATATCTATGTCAAAAGCTGTATCAAATTTTATTTTGGAAAGAGCGGCAACCGACACCGCCATTTGTACCTACAAAGATTGAACAAACACGACCAAGTGCAGCAAGAGTTTGTAGGGAAAAAGAGTTTTTCTGCAGAAACTATGAACGCGCAAAGGAGAACGACGACCAAAAAATGATTTTTATATTAGGGTTCGACGCCAAAACGAAGAATCGTTGAACTTTGTTCGACGATTTGGGCTTCTAATGGAATACGAAGAGGTTTCAATGTCATCGATCTCCGTTAGACGACATTGACGGGCGTCAAGCTCTGCTCCACGACCGCTTAACAGAAGGAAGGATAGCTTAAAGCTATCAGGCGGTGCTGAACTCAGGTCGACGATTCAGGAAACGTCGATCTGCGTTCGACGATGTTTGGGAGACCGTCGATCGCCGTTCGACGATTTCTGGGGAAAACGTCGAGCGCAGTTCAGAGATAGAAACTATCCTACAGACACAAAAAGAGATGAGTTTTTAGCCTAATCTTGGTCTGTTTTTAGATTTTAAAATCTTGGAATTTATTTTAGGCTTCCTCCATCTAACATGCCTAACTGATTTAGGAAGAATGTATGTTTCTTTTTCATCCAAGGGTTTGGTGAAAATATCTCCCCTTTCCAATCAGTTGGGATATATTGAAGTTCAATTTTATTTTTCTCAACATTATCCCTTAGAAAATGATGCCTAATTTCTATGTGTTTTGTCCTACTATGGAGGGCTGGATTTTGTGCAATGGAAATTGTACTAGTGTTGTCACAAAATATTTTAGACTTCTCTAAGTTGTAACCATAGTCTAGGAATTGATTTTGTATCCACAAGATTTGTGAACAACAACTACCTGCAGCCATATATTCAGCTTAAGCAGTTGAAGTTGACACAGATGTTTGTTTCTTACAAAATCATGAGACAAGTCTATCACCAAGAAACTGACAAGTTCCACTGGTGCTTTTCCTGTCTATTCTGCATTCAGCATAATCAGCATCTGAAAATCCAGTTAAGTCAAATGCTGAATCTTTTGGATACCAGAGACCTAGATTTGGACAGCTTTTAACATACCTAAGAATCCTCTTTACTAAAGTTAAGTGTGACTCTCTAGGGCTAACTTGGAATCTAGTACATATACATGTAGCAAACATTATATCAGGCCGACTAGCTGTAAGGTACAATAAAGAGCCAATCATTGCTCTATATGTTGTCTGATCAACTAGTTTCCCATGTTCATCAGCATCCAATACAGCATTAGAAGGCATGGGTGTTTTCATACATGATACATCAGACATACCAAATTTCTTAACCAACTCTTTTGCATACTTGGTTTGAGAAATAAATATACCTTCAGCATGTTGTTTGACTTGCAATCCTAAGAAAAAGGATAGCTCACCCATGCTACTCATTTCAAATTTAGAGTGCATCAGCTTGGAAAATTTTTTTGCACAAGTTTGAATCAGTAGAACCAAAGATGATGTCATCTACATATATTTGTACTAATAGGGTATGGGACTTATGGGTTCTAATAAAAAGAGTTTGGTCTACTCTCCCCCTAATAAAATCATTTTCCAGAAGAAAGCATGCTAGGGTCTCATACCATGCTCTAGGAGCTTGCTTTAGACCATATAATGCTTTATGTAGTTTGAAAACATAATCAGGATGAGTTAGAGAGATAAAACCTAGGGTTTGTCTGACATAGACTTCTTTTTTGATCTCCCCATTGAGAAAAGCACTCTTCACATCCATTTGGTAGACTTTGAATCCCTTATGAGCAGCATAAGCCAGGAAGATTCTTATGGCCTCTAACCTTGCAACTAGTGCAAAGGTCTGGTCATAGTCTATCCCCTCTTCTTGAGAATATCCTTGAGCAACTAGCCTTGCCTTGTTCCTAACAATAATTCCTTGATCATCCAATATGTTTCTGAACACCCATTTTGTTCCAACAATGGAATGATCCTTTGGCTTAGGCACTAGTTCCCAAACTTTGTTTCTTTCAAATTGATGGAACTCCTCTTGCATTGCAATGATCCAGTGTGGATCTTGCTCTACATCATGAATGGATTGAGGTTCAATTTGAGAGAGAAAGCAAGTGTGCATCAGGTTTTGGTTGACCTGATTTCTGGTTTGCACACTAGCTGAGATGTTTCCAATCACTTGGGAGATTGGATGATCTCTTGATGTTACTAAATCAACAGGGGTTGTTGATTGTTCACCAACCTGTGTTGTTGTTTCCTCTTGTGGAACAGCAACTGGCTCTTCAAGAAGATTTTCTTCCAGATGTTGAGCAGCTTCTTCATCTTCACTACTTTCATCCTTTTGAGTAACTTGTAATCTGTCCAAGTCTTCAGCTAGAGAATGAACCTGCAAATATTCTATGGTAGAAGCATTCTTCTCCTTGAAAGACATATTAGTTTCATCAAAGGAAATATGGACAGATTCTTCTATTTTTTGAGTAGTTTTATTATAAACCCTATAAGTTTTACTGATCATGGAGTATCCCAGAAATATTCCTTCATCAGCTTTTGCTTGAAATTTTGCTATATATCTCTTGTCATTGTTGTGAATATAATAAATGCAACCAAAAATTTTGAAGTAATCTACTTTAGGTTTCTTCCCTTTGAGTAATTCATAGGGAGTCTTGCCCTTCAGTTTATGTATCAAACTTCTATTCAGTACATAGTTGGAGGTGTTCACTGCCTCAGCCCAAAAGGATAGAGGAAGGTGAGCATCTGACAATAATGTAGTTGCAGATTCAATTAGGGTTCTATTTTTCCTTTCTACTACCCCCATTTTGTTGAGGAGTTCTAGGAGCTGAGAATGTATGTCTGATCCCTTCACTCTGATAGAAATCTTGCATAAGAAGAGAATCAAACTCTGTCCCATGATCACTTCTGATCAGGGCAATATGAGTATTGAACTCACTCTGTATACATTTGAGAAACTCTGTCAAACACTTAAAGTTATCAGACTTTTTCCTCAGAAAGAACACCCATGTGAATCTTGAGAAGTCATCTACAACCACTAAAGTGTAGGATTTCCCTCCTCGGCTTTGTACTGTAATGGGTCCAAAAAGATCCATGTGTAACAGATACAAAATCCTAGGTGAATCACTCTTGTTAAGTGACTTAAAACTTTTTTTAGTTTGCTTGTCTAATTGACAAGCCTTGCAAAGTCCTTCCTTCTTGTAGGGGCCAGAAGGTAGTCCTCTAACAAGGTTGTCCTTGGATAGCCTAGCAATGGTTCTAAGGTTAATGTGTCCTAGTCTCTTATGCCATAGTATATTAGGTCTGGATATGGAATTGAACAGGCAAATATCTACTTTAGATGAATGAAAGTCTACTAAGTAAATGTTACCTTTTCTGTTACCTATCAACACAGTTATGTTGTCTTCTGACTTGACCTTGCATATAGCTTTGTTGAAAGTCACTTGATATCCTTCATCACAAAGTTGACTGATACTTATCAAGTTGTGCTTGAGTCCTTCAACATAAGCTACTTTCTTGAAGATGACTGTTCTAATTTGGACTGCACCATATCCTTTTGTTGTTCCAAAGTTTGAATCACCAAAAATTACTTTGGGTCCAAGCTTGGCTTTAAAGGATGTGAAGTTATCCTTGTTCCCTGTCATGTGCTTTGAGCACCCACTATCCAGATACCATAGTTGGTTTGACGTTGGATAGGTCTTCACCTGTACATACAAGAATTTACATGTTTTTGACCCAGTTTACCTTGAGCCTAGGTTGATATCCTTAAAATTCAGAAATGAAAGACATCCCAGGTTGACTCTTATAACCTTCAGGATGGTATCTCCTACGAGGTACTATCCATTCAGTATAGGGGTTGAAACCTTGGGATGTACCTTTGAAAGATTGTTCAAAGTCCTGATCTCTGTTCGACGATCGTCGAGCTGAGGTCGACAATCTTGGGTCAGATCGTCGAGCTCTGTTCGAAGATCGACTTTCCTGGAGTTCAGAGTTCAGGTGTCGTCAAGCTGAGTTCGACGATTTTTTCTTGGATCATCGAGTGCCATTCGACAATCGTCGAGCTCTGTTCGACGCAATCTGTTGAACTATAACTTTCTTTGGCAAATCTGCATTCTTCCTAGCTACCTCTACAACTTCCTTCCCTTTATCAGAGATAAATTTGATTGGAGTTGTCAGAACTATAGGCTGGCTGGATGAAGCTCCCAAGCCCAGTGTACTATTAAGTCTAGAGTTCACTGTGCTTGTGATATCCATCAGTTTGATGCTTCTCCCATTAAGGGATTCTTCAAACTGCTTGGCCTTGGATAGTTCACTTTTCAGAGAAGCTATCTCCTCTCTATAGTATTCTAACTCTTCAGAGAGTTTGAGGTTCTCTAATTTTAAAGTGCTATACTCAGACAGTTTTTTCTGAGGGAAACAATTTCCTTCTCAGACTCTAATAGATCTAGGCATAGTACTTTAAACTCATGTTTAAAGTCCTCAGAACTGAAATCAAATGAATTGATTACCTGGTCTTCTTCTAGTTGAATTTCTGAATCTGACTCTGACTCTTCTGTTTCTTAATCTGTTTGAGAGGCATTGATAGCCATCATGCAAAATTCCTTTTCATCAGCATCATCCTCATCATAACTGGAGCTGGATGAAGCTTCAGAATCCTCTTACGTTTCACTCCATGTCTCAGCAACAAATCCCTTCCTTGTATGTTTGTTCTTGCTGGAGGAGGGTTAGTCTGAGCTGTTCTTCTTAAAGTCTTTCTCCTTTCTTCTTTCTCTTCTATCTTTCTTGTCCTTATTTTTGTTTTCTGGACAGTCAGGAACAATATGGCCTGGTTTCCTGCAACCAAAACATATAACTTCCTTGTTGTTATTTGATTTATCATACCTTGGCTTATCATGTCCCTTGTATGATCTCTTTCTGAAGTCTTTTCTGGCCATTTTGTAGAATCTTTTGGCCAATAAGCTGAGTAGCTCCTCAATGTCTGAGACCTTTTCTTCAGGCAGGTCCTCAACAGCTTTGAAGGCTATTATCTTCTCTTTCCTTGTGGCTGGTGAGGCAACCTTCTGTTCTTCTTCTCTATTTTTAATGAGCAGCTCATAAGATTTGAGCTTGCCTAGGAGAGCTTCAGTGGTAATCTCATTTAGACTTCTGGCATCTTTGATTGGCCAGATTCTTGAATCCCAAGTATTGGGGAAACACATTAGGATTTTGTCATTCAGCTCAGTCAATGAGATTTCTTTATCCAGAGTCTTTAACTCATTGACAATCAGACTTAATCTGTTGTACATGTCTACTACTGACTCAGCTTCTCCTTTCTTGAAGTTCTCATATTGGGATATGAGATGGGATCTTCTATCTTTTCTCTAATCAGTAGATCCTGAGACAATCTCAGAAAGTTTGTCCCAAATTCCTTTGGATGAGTTGTATTCAGCTACCTTCTGAAATATCTCATCAGACATTGTCTGAGCTAAGATATTCATGGCCTTGGCATCTGCAGTCTTCCACTTCTTTATTTTAGCATCTGTTCCTGAAGGAGGTGGAACAGTATTTGTACTTGAGCTTGCTGGTGGACTTGGGCACACTGTCAAAACAGAATTAAATATGTCTTCATCAATAGAATTCATATAAAGTCTAATCCTTGCTTTCCAAAGTGCAAACTTGGATAGATTGCACACTGGAGGCCTGGTGCTTGCATAATCTTTGTTCTGTTCCATGTCTTTATATAAAATTAAATATAATGAAAATAACCCTCTTAGAAGATTGATCTTATCAAGGATCTTTTGGTTCAGGTGTTAGCCTGTATGAATAACCAACCTCCCTCTAATACCAATTGAATGTGGAGGATAAGATCAGTCTGACTCTAGAGGGGGGAGGGTGAATAGAGTTTGTTAAAATAATTTTTTAAAATAAAACTTTGCAGAGGAAGAGTTAAGTTAATATAGTATGTGTATTGTGGTGCAGCAATAAAACAGAAGTAATAATAAAAAGAAAACAAAAGATCCACAACACACAGAAAAGAATACACACAAGCAACCAAACACAAGAAGCTATAGTGGTTCCCCAATCAACCTGGGTACATCCCCTCTTCTACCACCCTTGGTAGGAATCCACTCAGGATGAGTTGATCAGGTGTCCTGGCACCACTGAGCTTTTGATAAGGTGCTCAAAAACCAAATCTAGATTTTTTGATAAGGTGTCTTGCCACCCCTGAGTTTTGACTAGGCTCTCAGAACAAGATTCAGAACTTTTGAAGGGAGTTTTGATAACCCTTTTACAACAGGAAAAGAAAAAAGGAAGAGGTGAAGTTGTCTTCTCTATCTCAATCACTGAGAGAATACTTAGTGGATTGATTGTGTTGTCAAAGCTCCCCCTGAGATGTAGATGGTTCAGGAGTGAGAGCTTTGCTAGGGTGATAGGCCTTTAGAAGTTTCAGATCTCCAGCAGAAGATGATTTCAGTAGAGGCTGAAATATGAATTGTCTGGAGTCTTTGATGTTGAAGCTATGAACACTTTTCAGTATGCTAATTTTTAATCTAACTCTTCAGGATTGATCACTTGATTTTTCTCTGCGTTGATCTCACTATCTGTGTATGTCTGTATTCAGTGGTTGTATATATTCTTTCTCTTGATCTGCTGTTGTGTATATTATTCTCTGATGATCCTCTGTCAAAGATAGTCGTTAGCAGTCATAAATGTCTTCCATAAATATTTTGTCTTCTGGAGGGAAGTCCAATAAACATTCTCTGAGAAATCCCTTGAAACTTGCTCCAGAATAAATGAAATCGGCTAACAAATCTCCACAAATAAATGCTGAGAGAATTTGAAAAACATTCCAAAAGCTGACTGAATTTGAATCCTTAAAGTCGTCGATCTCTCAGAAAAATGTCGATCTGAGCTCTACGATCATTGAACTGATCTCAGAGATTGGATTGAACATCAGACAGAAAACATCGAATTGAGCTCTACGATCGTCGAACTGAGCTCAACGACCAGGAAACAAGCTGAAGGAAGATCGTTGATCTGAGCTCGAAGATCGTCGACCGGAGGTCGACGACTTAGCAGAGTTGAGCTCAGAGATCGTCGACCTAAGCTCGACGATAATTGTCTTTGTCTCAGCTCTAAGTCTTGATGCTTGAATTGTCCTGGGGGCAGCTTCAAACCTAAGTTCTAAGCCCTAGACTCATTCTAACTTGACCTTTTCAACTATACATCTAGGTCAAACTGATTTCCTAAAAACATAGTGATCTTTGCCCAAATTAGTAATAGGGTGTTCCAACAACTCACACAAACACTACATAAAAAAGATAAAATAAAGTTATCTAAAAATTAAAATAATTATATTTCTACTCCTAGAACTTTATGAAAATGGATAAAAAGAGAAAATAAAAGTTAAAGAAGGAAAAAGATTTTCAAATAAAAGCAAAACCAAAGTGTTTGCAAAATTAAAATAACGAATTTTTCATTCTTATAACTTTATAAAAGTGCATAAAAAGTGGAAATAAAAATTTACGGAACCAAAAGTTAAATAAGGAGTAAAACTAAGTTAGAGAAAAAATAAAAACACTTTTAAAACCCCTTTTATAAACCTATAAGAATGAATGCAAAGTTGTTTTAAAAGTAAATAAGCTAAAAAGGCTAAGTAAAATAAAGAGGAAAAACATAAATTTAGCAAATTATTCTCATACACACACACTCATATTAAAAAGAAAATCAAAAGACAAAAAGATCACTTAAGGAGGGGCACTCAGATGCATTCCAATACAATATAAGGAGAGAAAATCTACAAATTTTATTAAGATAAAAAGAAGTCACAAAGAAAGCTAAAACAAACACTAAAGAAAGGGGGGAGAAAATCTCCTTACATTACATGGAAAAATAAATAAGAAGCCCTACCCTAAGCAAAATGGTTTAAAAAAGGGAACATTTGATCTTATAGAGAAGATCTATTTATAAGAAAAAAATTACAGGAGGTGGCACTCTGGTGTGCAGAGGAAGCCAAAAAGCTGGTGGGCTGGCACGGATCTAGAAGCTTCTCGAAGTAGCAGGGCATGAGCTTTATCTGGTGAAGGCGTTGAGTGGTTGCATGAAGCGTCGAGTGTAGGGGCTTGGGAAATTCGTTGAGCGCAGGGACAATCGTCGAGCGCATTTCGGCGAATGTCTTCAAATCATTGAGCTGGCTATATTTTGTCGAGCGTTGAGTCTGGAAAAATTCGTCGAGCGCTGGTCTGGATTCGTCGAGCTCTGGTCGATGAATGGCGAATACAGGGATTGGTTGAGCTCTGGTCAATGAACGGAGAATGCAGGGATTCATCGAGCTATGGTCAACGAACGGCAAATGCAGGGATTCATCGATCTCTGGTCGACAAATGGCGAATGCATGGGAGATATTAATCGAGCGCTGATCTGCATGGAATTTGTCGAGCGCAAGATCAACGAATCGTCGAGCGCTAGAGCTGGGGAATCTCTTCGAGCGCTAATTGATAAATGTCGAGCGCTGCTCAACGAACGTCGAGCGTTGACGCTAGGGAATCTCGTCGAGCGTTGCTCGACAAACGTCGAGCGCTAACGCTGGCATTAGCTTTGTCGAGTGCTGCTCGACGAACGCGATCAATTCTGTGCAGGAAGCAGATTTTTGCTGTAATCAAAGTAACACGCCCCGATCACAGGCATGACATGAAGTATACGAGCGTGTACTTTGGTTTTTAGACAGTTTTCTGCAAAATATCAGAAAACAAAAAAACCTAAGTTAGAAGATGTATATACAAAAAATGAAAATATTTTAGTATAGAAAAATTACTAAAAATAACAAAAATAAACTAAAACTACATAGATAAACTACATAAAAATATGAATATTTACAACTTATCAACAAGATTGTAGAAAATCAGGCTAAGTATAAAAGCATTGAGTGAAGCTTATACACTCAACGCTCTAAACACTTTTAAGCAAAAAGGGTAAAAGAATATGGCTAAGGCAAAAAGCATTGAGTGATGCTTATACACTCAACTCTCTCAACGCTTTTAAGCCGAAAGGGCAGAAGAATATGCCTAAGGCATAAAGCGTTGAGTGAGGCACATACACTCAATGCTCTCAACAGAGCTGAAATATTTCTAAGTCAAAATTCATTGAGTATGGCCTATTCACTCAACGCCACTCAATGCCTAGCAGTGCTAAAGAAAATTCTAAGTCCAGAATCATTGAGTATTGCTTATCCACTTTTTATCGAGTTGAGCTCTGAGTTCATCGAACTGAGTTCAGAGTTCATCGAACTCATCTTTCACTTTTTCATCGAGCTGAGCTCTTGTTTCGTCGAACTGAGTTTTATGTTTGTCGAACTGAGGATTTATGGAATGATGCTTGATTTTGCTAAGTCCAGAATGATGCTAACATCATCAAAGTTAACAAGTCAACGAATTTCAGATTCATTATTTAAATGTTGCAAATCAACAATAACGTCACTATCAGTCTACAGTGAATCTCAATTTGATTAAGCTGAGGTTTTAACCGCCGTTAAAACTTGGACACGTATCAATCATCCCGCAAATCGAAGGGATTATAAATAGCAGCTGAGATCGAGACCAAATTATCTTTCTGATTAACATTAATTCATTCTGAAAATGAGAAGCGGGAGTTCGTCGTCTTCATCCGCCATTATAATAGATCCAAGAACTTCAAATTGATAAATCTAAAGGGTTTCTCAGTTTGCTGGTGCAATCAACATCTGCTACAGCAAGTATAGAGGATATCTCTGAGGAAGACGAATCAGTCTAGGCAAGCCCTAGCTGAAATTGCTTCACGATTCAATCTGAGCCAAATCTGAAGATCATTTTCTAAATCAAAGAAGAAGAAGATATCTATGCCAGATTCAGACTAGATAGAAGAATAAGGCAGAGGAATTGCAATCTATATGCTCGACTCCAGCCCAGCTCCTACTCTAGCTCTTCATCCCAGCACTACACATCTGTTGTATTTCTAGAATTATTGCATGGGCCACCCGTTTACTTATGTTATGAAATTGTTGTTTCCCGCTATGTCTATTGTTGTCTTTGATTCATTTGTGTGTGATGTTTGTAGTTTAAACAAACATCATCGTACTTCATTTAAGAATGTTTTGTTACCTAGTTCTACACCTTTTGCCATTATTAATACTGATATTTTGGGGTCCTACCCCATTCCAGTTTCTGGTTATGTGTAACTTGTTACTTTTAATGATTGTTTCTCTCGTACTACTTGGTTATATTTGATGTGATACAAAAGTGATGTTTTCTCTATTTTCTGGCGATTTCATAACATGATCTCCACTCAATTTCATATCAACATTAAAGTTCTCCGCAGTGATAATGGTCGAGAATACATTGATTCGCAGTTTGAGCGATATTTTGTTGATCATGGCATCCTCCACCAGACTACATGTGCTTATTCCCCAACACAAAATGGTGTTGCTGAGCGGAAAAATCGTCATCTCCTGGGAGTTGCTCGTTGCCTCTTGTCCACCATGCATCTCCCGAAATTCTATTGGGGTGATGCAGTTCTTACTGTGGCATATCTCATTAATCGTATGTCCACCCATGTTCTTGGGAATGCTACTCCTCTTGGCACTCTCCATGTTCCCCCTACTCAGCTTTTCTCTAAGGTGTTTGGATGTGTTTGTTGCATTCATATCCACCACCCTCGCCCTTACAAACTCGATCCTCGCGCACTCAAATGTGTCTTTATTGGCTACTCTTCTACGCATAAGGGGTACAAGTATTTTCAGCCACCTACAAAGAAAGTGTTTGTCACCATGGATGTCACGTTCTGTGAATCCGAGGCATACTTCGGATGACCCAGCCTCAGGTGAATCCTCTAATATTTCTGTTCCCTCTGTTCCTCTGCCCATACCTCCATCGTATCCCTCACTTCAAGGGGAGACTCCGCTAGTGGAAGTGAGTCCTCCTACTATGTCTCAACCTCTTCTCTCTACTGCTTCGAGCTTGCAGGTATATACTCGGCATACAAAGAGCACAAGCACACAAGATCAGACTATGCCACCAAAACCATCATTGGATCCTGACTCAGTGCATTTTGATCCACTGATTGCCCTTAGAAAAGGTACCCGCTCTTGTACTCGTCATCCTCTATCACATTATGTATTTTATGACTCTTTTTAATGCCTACAAGCCCTTTGTGTCCTCTCTTGTTTCTTTTTTCATACCTATATCATGGTCAATGGACTCTATGTGCTCGACTCCAGCCCAGCTCCTCCTCTAGCTCTTCATCCCGGCACTACCCATCTATTGTATTTCTAGAATTATTGCATGGGCCACCCGTCTACTTATGTTATGAAATTGTTGTTTCCCGTTATGTCTATTGTTGTCATTGATTCATTTGTGTGTGTTGTTTGTAGTTTAAACAAACATCATCATACTTTATTTAAGAATGTTATGTTACCTAGTTCTACACCTTTTGCCATTATTAATACTCGGTTAAAGAACTAACTCTACCCACTGACTTTGTCACACTTAGGGATCATCCTAGATCTCAAGTGGTTGGAGACATATTTACTGGTGTGCAAACAAGGCAACAATTAAATCAAGATCAGACGGATGCTTATTTCATTTCTCAGAATGAACCTCAATCCATCACAGATGCAAAACAAGATCCCCACTGGATCATTGTTATGCAAGAGGAACTCAATCAGTTTGAGAGATGTAGAGTTTGGGACTTAGTTCCGAGACCCAAAGACCATCCAAAATTTATAACCAAATGGGTCTTTAGGAACATGTTGGATGCTCAAGGAGTATTTGTAAGGAATAAAGTAAGATTGGTAGCTCAAGGATACTCACAGGAGGAAGGCATAGATTATGACCAGACTTTTGCCCCTATTGCAAGGTTAGAGGCTATTAGAATATTTCTTGCATATATAGCATTGAAGAAATTCACAGTATATCAGATGGATGTCAAGAGTGCTTTTCTAAATGGAGAACTCAAAGAGGAAGTTTATGTTGAACAACCTGTAGGTTTTATCTCTCCAACTCACTCTTCTTATATATTTAGACTTAACAAAGTTCTTTATGGTCTTAAACAAGCTCTAAGAGCTTGGTAAGAGACTCTTGATAGTTTCTTGTTAGAAAATAAGTTTATTAAAGGCTTAGTAGATAGGACATCATTTGTTGGACACCATAAATTTAAAATCTTGCTAGTTCAAATATATGTAGATGATATAATATTTGGTTCTACTGATTCCAAACATTGGAAAAGGTTTTCTGACCTGATGCATTCAAAGTTTAAAATGAGTAGCATGGGTGAACTATCCTACTTCCTTGGTCTTCAAGTGAAGCAATCCCCTGATGGTATTTTCATATCCTAATCTAAATATGCTAAGGAGCTTATTAAAATATTTGGGATGTCAGATGCCTCAGCTATGAAAACACTTATGCCCTCAAATGCTGTAGTTGATAATGATGAACATGGCAAGCCTATTGATATTAAAATATATAGAGCCATCATTAGGTCTCTATTATATTTAATAGCAAGTAGACCAGACATTATGTTTACTACCTGTATTTGTACTAAATTCCAAATAAATCCTAAAGAATCTCATCTAATTTTAGTAAAAAGAATTTTGAGATATATAAATGGTTGTCCCAATCTAGGACTTTGGTATCCTACAGAGTCAGAATTTGAATTATCTGGATTCTTAGATGCTTATTATGTTGGATGCAAAGTTGATAGAAAAAGCACATCAGGAACTTGTCAGTTTCTTGGTGATAGGCTTGTGTCATGGTTTTGCATGAAGAAAATATCTGTGTCTACTTCAACTGCAGAAATTGAATATATGGCAGCTGGTAGTTGTTGCTCATAGATTTTATGGATTCAAAATCAGCTTCTATATTATAGTTTCAACTTAAATAATTTAACTATATTTTGTGATAATACCAGTGCAATTTCTATTGCACAAAATCCAGTTATGCATATATAGTAGGACTAAGCATATAGAAATTAGACATAATTTCCTTAGAGATAATATAGAAAAAAATAAAATTAATCTTTTTTTCATTTCTACTGATTTATAAAGGGCCGACAATTTCACTAAACCCTTAGATGAAAAGAAACATTTTTTTCTTTTTAAATCAGTTAGGCATGTTTAATAAAGAATCATTACTTTTATTTTTGTCTGTGCTCGACAAATTGCCCACCTTTCATCGAACGGAGATCGATGAACTAAGAGCTATTCGGAAAATTTTCATCGAACGGAGATCGACGAACTT
The DNA here is from genome assembly GCA_039513925.1 of Platanthera zijinensis. NCBI lineage: Eukaryota > Viridiplantae > Streptophyta > Magnoliopsida > Asparagales > Orchidaceae > Platanthera > Platanthera zijinensis. Next base: position 87,049,605 of record CM077080.1, read on the forward strand.
TCTTTGAGAAACTTTTCGTTGAACGGAGATCGACGGATTGGTTTCAAGTATGTTTCGTCGAGCAGAGCTCAACAAAATATATTTCTTATGCATAACTTTCGCTGAATGGAGATCGACGAAACGCATTTCTTTTCAGGTTTTCTCGTCGAACAAGAGTTTGATGTTTTTTTTTTGCCGGACAGAGTTCGCATTTCAACTTATGTAAACCTATAACTAGATTTTCATCGAACTCTATCCCGCCCCTTTCAATTTCTCCTTGCACTTTATTGGAATCCTACTTGTGATTTGAGCTAGGTTCACTATTAGAATTGCTTAGAATGACCCAATATGTATAGTCTAGGGTCATAGGTTATTTCCAGGGTCTAGGTAAGCATCACTTACTTAGATTGTCAGTACCATCCTTCAGAAGACTTTAGAGACAGAATACTTCAAAGGAAAAGCAATTAAAAAGAATGCAGGAAAGTCGTTCGATGATAGCTGAACTCAGCTCGACGATCGGCGATCTCAGATCAACGAACTAAGAGTTCCTTCTCTGAGTTGAGCTCGATGAAATTCTAGCTGAGATCGACGAACTGTGATCTTATATTATAAGTTTAGCTCGGCAAATGACTATCTCAGTTCGACGAACATGGAGCTCAGATTGGCAAGTATATTCTCTGTTCGACGATCTTGGAGCTCAGTTTGACGAAAGAGAATGATTCAGCTCGATTAACTTGGAGCTCAGGTCGACGAAATCCTTGCTCAGTTCGACTAACTCATTCCAGGTTCTGTTCGACTAATATTCTCTGTAGTTTCTCAGTTCAACTATAGCATTTTGATTTCAAATTGAATTTTATTACGACAGTAATACTCTGATACTTAATGCTTAATATTCTCAAGAATTTAGTCGTTACCTAGCACATTAATTATGGATTTCACAGAGTTATTACTCTACGAAAATTACTGGGATAGTTAGGGAAATGCATTCAAGTCTAAATTAGGCATTACAACTCCCTGAAATTATGCAGAGGATTTCAAGGAAAGACTTTAAAAATTCAAAGGATTTTGAATCTGCAATCAATATATTAAGTAAATTTCAAAAGATTGCATGTAATAAGAAAATCAGTGATTTAGTAAATCATAATAGTGTACTGAAAAGTGAAGAACACAACACAGCTCTCATATACACAGAGTTCTTCTTCATCTGCTTCAGGCTTTCAAGAGAAAACAAATCAAAATTAGTCTAAAAGCTTGTTGAAGAGCAACATCATTTTGAAGGCCTATATCCTGAAGCAAAGCTTCCTCTCCTTATCAGATCCATACAACTCAAGGGGAGCTTTGACATCATCAACAAATCCACTAGTCTTCTTAGAGCCTTGAGATATAGAAGACAACATCTTTTTACATTTTCCTTTCACTATGTACAGGGTTTTAACTCCCTTCAAAAGTTAGACTTTTTGGTTCACAAGTCACCTGATCAAAAGACTTGGGATTGGTTTTTGGGCACCTGATCAAAAGCTCAAAGGGTTGTTAGATCTCCCTTAGAAAAATAGAACTTGTGGTGACAGGGAACTTGAGCAAAAACCTATGGTGGCAGGGAACCTGAGCAAAAACTTGTAGTGGATTCCTACCAGGGTGGTAGAAGAGTGGATGTACCCAGGTTTATTGGGAAACCACTATAAATTCCTTGTGTAGTCTGGTTGTGCCTTTACTTGTTTATTTTTTGTGTTGTGATATTTATCTTTATATATATATCACCTATTTTAATTCGCTATAAAAATAACTTAAAGTTTTTGAAATACTCAATTCACCCTCTAAAGTTAAGTTAGATCTATCCCTCACTTTCAATTGGTATCAGAGGGTTTTTCTTTGGTTTCACAGGCTGACACCAGAACCAAAAGATCTTTGATAGATCCTACTTACTCTAGTTTGTCTTCTATTTCATGGTACATAATAAGGAGTATTCAAGCACCAGACCTCTAGTGTGCAATCTTAATAAGTTTGCACTTTGGAAGGCATGGATTAGGCTTTACTTGAATTCCATTGATAAAGATATATATAATTCCATTTTGACAGGTCCCCCACTACCAGTGGCAACAACAACAAGCACAAATGAAGTTCAACCACCTAAGTGTACGGATGCTTAGAAGAAGGCCAAGATTGCTGATGCTAAAGCAATGAACATTTTGGCCCAAACTATGCCTGATGATATATTCTAGAAGGTTGCTGAATGTACGTCAGCAAAGGCCATTTGGGACTCCCTAAATGCTATGGTAGCAGGATCTACTAATGAAAGAAAAGATAGGAGATCACACTTGATCTCTAAGTATGAGAATTTCAAGAAGGAGAGTCAGAATCAGTTGCAGACATGTATAATATACTCAGTCTTATAATAAATAAGCTGAAAACTCTGGACAAGAACATCTCATTGATAGAGATAAATGACATGATCCTTATGTGCTTCCCTAGCATATGAGACTCTAAGATATGGCTAATCAAGGAAGACAGAAGCCTAAATGAAATCTCTACTGAAACTTTGTTGGGCAAGCTCAAGTCTTATGAGCAGCTCATCAAGACCAGAGAAGCCGAGCAAAGGACTTCATCATCAGGAAGGAAAGAGTAAAGTATTTCTTTTAAAGCAACAGAAGAAGCAGAAGACATTCCAAGCAATGAAGATCTATTGAGTCTCTTGGCTAAGAGATTCTACAAGATGTCTATAAAGGATTTTAGGAGAAGATCTTCATGAAAAGAAGATAAGCCAAGGTATGACAAGACTCCAACTAAAGAAATAGTTTGTTATTGATGCAGAAAACATGGACATATATTACCAGAGTGTCCAGAAACTTGGAAGAAAGACAAAAGAAAGGAGAAAGACTCCAAGAAACATTCTAGCAAGCCCTCCTCCAACAAATACAAAAAGAAGGAGATAGGATTTGTTTCCGAAACATGGAGTGAAACTGAGGATGAATCTTCATCCAACTCTTGTGAGGATAAAGAAGAGGCCAAGGGCAAAGAGGTCTGCTTGATGGCAATCTATACATCTTGCAGCAACTCTAAAGCTATTGATTCAGAAGCTGACAACTCAGAAGATATTCCTGTATCAAAAGAAGATCAGTTATTTTCTTCTTTTGATTTTACTTCAGATCAATTTAAAACTGAATTTAAATTTTTATGTAATGATTTAATTAAATCTGAGAAGTAAATAAAACTCCTCAGAGAAAAGATAATTGAATTTGATAACCTATTTTCTGAAAACATTAAACTCAAAGATGATCTAGATAATGCTTCAGAATAGATAATATCTTTGAAAACTAAAATATCTGTGGATAAGGAATTTGAAGAATACCTCTATGGGAGAAATATCAAATTGATGAACATCACAAGTACAGTCAATGGCAGGCTTAATGGCAAACTGGGCTTGGAGGCTTCATCTAGTTAGCCTCCTCTTTTACAGAAAAACATACTATATAGTCCTATTAAATTCATTTCTGAAAAAGGAAAAGAAAAAGTAAAAGACACTAATGAAGAAACAGAAGTTTTACATAAGACTAAACAAAAGAAAAAGAAATTTTTTAATAAAAATTATGTTCAACATATTTCATCGAACCAAGCTCGACGAAATGAATATGGTTCGTCGAACTCAGATCGACGAACTATGAACACAGATTTTTAGTATAATTATTCATCTATCTATGCTCGACGAACTCAATATAGTTCGTCGAACCGCGATCGATGAACGTGGGGCGCAGAGAATGAAAATTTTCATTCTGTGAACGGAGTTTGACGAACTCATCCCTATTCGTCGAACGCAGATCGATGAACTTATTACAATTCGTCGAACCCAATTTCTTATAACAGAAACTTTAATTCTTTTCAAAACTTTAATCAAAATTAAACTTTTATTAATCCTTTTACTCAGTTGATTATTCCTCCTAGGAGATATCATCCACTAGGTTATAAAGACCAACCTGAATTTTCTTATATTTCTAGTTATAAATTTGAAAGAAATCAAGGACCCAAGGTTATCTGTGTCAAGAACAACTAATCTTTTTTTCCTACAGGTGAAGAACTATCCTACCATAGAGGAATAATGTTATCTGGATAATTGTTGTTCAAAACACATGATAGGAAGTAAAGACAACCTAACTAATTTCAAAGCAAAGCTTGGACCAAAAGTGATATTTGGAGACTCCAACTGTGGACAGACAGAAGGATATGGAAATGTCAAAGTTCGAGTAGTTACCTTCAGGAAGGTAGCATATATAAGTGGTCTGAAGCATAACCTAATATCCATAAGCCAATTATGTGAAGAAGGTTATCAGGTATCATTCAATCAGTCTTCTAGTATTACTACTTCTAATAAAAACAAAACTGTTTTAACTGGAATTAGACAAGGAAACATATATATAGTTAATTTCAAATCTGCTAATTCAGAAATTTGTTTATTTAACCAAATCAGTAACACTAATGATTTATAGCATAAGAGACTAGCTCATCTAAACCTTATGAATATTGCTAAATTATCTAGGGGCAACCTTATTAGAGGACTGCCTTTTAGTTCTTACAAGAAGGAAGGACTCTACAGGGCTTGTCAATTAAGCAAGCAAACAAAAAAAGTTTCAAATCCATTAATAAAACTGATTCACCCGGGATTTTGTACTTGCTACATATGGACCTTTTTGGCCCTATAGTTGTACAAAGTTTGGGAGGAAAGTCATACAATCTAGTTATTGTTGATGACTTCTCTAGGTTCACTTGGGTGTTCTTTTTGAGAAACAAGTTAGATAACTTTAAAGTTCTTACAAATTTTCTTAGGAACATCAAGATTGAGTACTCTACTCATGTTGAATTGATCAGAAGTGATCCTGGCACCGAGTTTGAATCTCTTCTGATGAAAGAATTCTGTGAGAAGGAAGGTATCAGACACTGTTTTTCTTCTCCTAGAACTCCTCAACAAAATAGGGTAGCTGAAAGGAAAAATAGAACCCTTATTGAATCTGCTGGGACATTGCTTGCAGATGCTTATTTGCCCCAATCCTTTTGGGCATAGGCTGTAAGCACCGTAAATTATGTTCTTAACAGAAGTTTAATACATAAACTTAAGGGTAGGACTCCCTATAAATTACTCAAGGGGAAGCAAACTAAAGTAGATTATTTTAAAGTATTTGGCGGTAAGTTTTATATTCATAATAATAACAAGAAACACTTAAGAAAATTTGAAGCCAAAGCTGCAGAGGGAATTTTCCTTGGATATTCCCAAGTCAGCAAGGCTTATAGGGTATTTAACAAATCAACATTAAAAATGGAAGAATTTGTACATATATCTTTTGATGAAGCTAACATGTTTTATAAGGAGAAGGATTCTTCTACCAGAAACACTTTGTAGGTACCCTATCTGTGTGAGAAGTTGGATGATTTAAACCTTACCCAAGAGGTTACATTGCATCCTTCTCCACAGATTGATGAAGATAGTGAAGAAGAAATTGTTGAAGTAGTTGAATCCACATCATCAAATATAATTCCACAAGAGGAATTAATTGCACAAGCTGTTGATGAACCAACTCCAACCATTGATCTTGTCACACTTAGAGATCATCCCATATCTCAAATTATTGGAGATATATCAGCTGGTGTACAAAAAAGGCATCAACTCAACAAAGATCGGATGCATGATTGCTTCATTTCTCAAATTGAGCCTCAATCCATAAAAGATGCAGAGCAAGATCCCCACTGGATTATTGCAATACAAGAGGAACTCAATTAATTGGAGACATATCAGCTTGTTCCTAAAGACCCATTTAGTTCCAATGACTACCCAGTCATTTGAACTAAATGGGTCTTTAAGAACAAGCTGGATGCACACGGAGCAATTGTGAGAAACAAAGCTAGGCTGGTAGCCCAAGGTTACTCACAGGAAAAAGTCATTGATTATGATCAAACCTTTGCTCCTATTACAAGAATTGAAGCCATCAAAATTTTTCTTGCTTATGCTGCCTATCAAAATTTCAAAATCTATCAAATGGATGTCAAAAGTGCATTTCTAAATGTAGAACTAAAAGAGGAAGTATATGTTGAACAACCACCAGGTTTTATCTCTTCAACTCATCCCTCTTATGTTTTTAAGCTTCATAAAGCTCTCTATGGTCTAAAGCAAGCTCCAAGATCTTGGTATGAGACCTTAGCTAGCTTTCTTTTAGAGCATAAGCTCATTAGAGGCATTGTAGATAGGACTTTATTTATTAGACATCATAAGTCAAAAATTTTGCTAGTTCAAATATATGTAGATGATATAATATTTGTCTCTACTAATTCCAAACTTTGCAAAAGGTTTTCTGACCTGATGCATTCAAAGTTTGAAATGAGTAGCATGGGTGAACTATCTTACTTCATTGGTCTTCAAGTGAAGCAAACCCCTGATGGTATCTTTATATCCCAGTCTAAATATGCTAAGGAGCAACTTAAAAGATTTGGGATGTCAGATGCCTCAGCTGCAAAAACACATATGACCTCCAATGCTGTAGTTGATTCTGATGAACAGGGCAAGCCAGTTGATCAGAAAACATATAGGGCTATTGTTGGGTCCTTATTGTATCTTACAGCTAGTAGGCCGGACATTATGTTTGCTACTTGTATTTGTGCTAGATTTCAAGTCAACCCTAAAGAATCACACCTTATTTTACTAAAAAAGGATTTTAAGATATATAAAGGGTTGTCCTAATCTAGGACTCTGGTATCCAACTGAGTCAAGATTTGAATTATCTAGATTCTCAGATACTGACTTTGTTGGATGTAGAGTTGACAGGAAAAGAACATCAGGAACTTATCAGTTCCTTGGTGATAGGCTTGTGTCCTGGTTTTGCAAAAAGCAAACTTCTGTGTCCACATAAACTACTGAAGCTGAATACATTGCAGCTGGTAGTTGTTGCTCGTAGATTTTATGGATTCAAAATCTGCTCCTGGATTATGGTTTACATGATATCAAGTCTGCTTGCTGTAAGGTATAGTAGGGACCCAACAATGGCCCTATACCTGGTCTGATCAACTATTTTTCTAGATTCATCAGCATCTACAACAGCATTGGCAACCATGGGAGTTTTCATGGCAAATGCATCATTCATCCCAAACTTCTTAATAAGCTCTTTAGCATATTTAGACTGAGAGATGAAGATCCCTTCAGGGGTTTGTTTCATTTGGAGACCAAGGAAATATTATAACTCACCCATGCTACTCATCTAAAATCTTGAGTGCATTAAATAAGAAAATCTTTTGCACAGATTGGGATCAGTTGAACCAAAAATTATGTCATCCATATATATTTGTTCTAAGAGAATTTTATCATGATGCAACTTTGTAAAAAGGGTTCTATCTATCATGCCTCTTAAAAAACCATGCTCTAAAACAAAGCTGGCTAAGGTCTCATACCAAGCTCTTAGAGCTTCTTTAAACAATAGAGAGCCTTATGCAATTTAAAAACATAAGAGGGATGAGATGGAGAGATAAAACCTGGAGGTTGTTCAACATACACCTCTTCTTTGAGTTTTCCATTTAGGAATGCACTTTTCACATCCATCTGGTAGACTTTCAACTTTTTGAATGCTGCATAAGCTAAGAAAATCCTTATAGCTTCAAGTCTGGCAACCAGAGCAAAGGTTTGATCATAATCAATCCCTTCCTCTTTCCTGTATCCTTTAGTAACAAGCCTTGCCTTGTTCCTCACTATCACACCTTGGGCATCAAGTTTGTTTCTGAATACCCACTTAGTCCCAATTACTGGATAGCCCGTAGGCCTTGGAACAAAGTCCCAAACTTTACACCTCTAAAACTGGTTGAGTTCTTCTTGCATTGCAGTGATCCAATTTGGATCTTGCTCTGCATCAGATATGGATTGAGGCTCAATTTGAGAGAGAAAACAGGCAAGAATCACATCAGGGTTGAGTTGATGTCTTGTCTGCACTCCTACTGATATGTCTCCAATTACTTGAGATCTAGGGTGATCCCTAAGTGTGACAAGATCATTAGGTGGAGTTATTTAATTGACAGTTATTTAATTTAATTCCTCTTATGGAATTGTATCAACTATTGGAGGAATTTGAACTTCTTCCACTATCTCTTCTTCACTTTCAGCTTCTGATATAGCTTATGGAGAGGGATGTGATTCAACCCTTGAGGTAAGGTTTAGATCATCCAAGCTCTCACACAAATTTTGTACCTACAGATTATTATTTGTAAAGATGTCTCTCTCCTTGTAAAATATATTAGATTTATCAAATGTCACATGCATAGATTCCTCAATTTTTAATGTTGATTTATTAAACACCCTATATGCCTTGCTGACTTGGGAATATCCTAGAAAAATTCCCATTGCAGCCTTAGCTTCAAACTTTCTAGGATGTTTCTTGTCATTATTGTGAATATAGCATATATATCCAAATACTTTAAAATAAGTTATTATAGGTTTCTTCCCTTTGAGTAGTTCATAGGGAGTCTTAAGCTTTAGTTTATGTATTAGGCTTCTATTCAGGACATAATTTGTTGTGCTTACTGCCTCTGCCCAATAGAAAAGAGACATGTAAGTATCCACAAGCAATGTACCTGCAGCTTCAATGAGTGTCCTATTCTTCCTTTCAACTACCCCATTTTGTTGAGGATTCTTGGAGCTGAGAAACAATGTCTGCTACCTTCCTTCTCATAGAACTCTAGTATAAGAAGAGATTCAAAATCAGTGTCATGATCACTTCTGATCAATGCAACTTAAGTAGCGTACTCAATTTGTATGTTCTTGAGAAAATCTGTGAGAACCTTAAAAGTACCTGACTTAGTTCTCAAAAAGAAAACCCATTTGAATCTGGAGAAATCATCTACAATAACTAATGTATAAGACTTTCCTCCTAGACTTTGTACTGCAATATGGCCAAAAAGGTCCATATAGAGCAAGTACAAAATTCTAGGTGAATCACTCTTATTAATGGATTTGAAACTAGATTTTGTTTGCTTGCCTATTTGACAAGCCCTACAAAGGCCTTCCTTCTTGTAGGGACCAGAAGGTAAACCTCTAACAAGATTGTCTTTAGATAACCTAGCTATATTTTTATGGTTTACATATCCTAGTCTTTTGTGTCATAAGCTATTTTTAATGTTGAGAGAATTGAATAAGCAAATTTCAGATTTAGCTGATTCAAAATTTACTAAGTAAATGCTTCCTTGTCTAATTCCTGTTAAAATAGTTATGTTGTTTAAAGAAATAAGACATAAAGAGTTATTGAAGCTTACTTGATAACCTGTATCACATAGTTGGCTTTCTGATATCAAGTTATGCTTAAGACCATTTACATAAGTCACTTTCTTGAATTTGACAGTTCCACAGTTGAAATCTCCATAGCCTTCTATCAGTCCAAAGCCTGAGTCCCCAAAGATTACTTTAGGTCCAGTCTTGGCTTTATAGTTGATTAGGCATTTCTTGCAACCTGTCATATGTTTAGAGCAACCACTATCCAGGTACCACTTATTTTGAGAGACAGGGTTCTCTTCTACCTGCAAAGAGGATTAGCAATTTTTGACCCAGATTACCTTGGGTCCTTGTTGTTTAACATAACTGAAACTTGAAATAAATGAACATTCAGGTTGATCCTTAAAACCTAAAGGATGATACCTTCTAGGAGGTATGACCCACTGACTAAAGGGATTAAAGGATTTATCAGTTTTTAGGTTACTCTGGTTATGAACTGAGTTTGACAAATTTGAGTATGTCCGTCGACCTGAGCTCGCTGATCTGGGTTGAGTTCTTCGATCTCTGCTCTAAGAATGGAGGTATCCATTCTCAGAGCTCCAGAAACATTTATCTCTAGTCGATGAACCATACTGGTTTCGTCGATCCCAGTTCGAATAATAGTTTACATTATTATTTGCATTCAGGGTTTGCCATTCTGAGGTCGACGAACCATACCCATTTCGTCATTCTGAGTTCGACGAAATATGCTGAGCATAGTTATGTTGTTTATTTTTCTTTTTTTGATTGGTTTTCTTAAGTTCTAACTGTTTAAGAACTTCATTAACCTTCTCTACCAGTTTAGTATTTTTCTTACCATTTTCAGAGATGAAGTTAATAGGTTTTGATAATTGATTTTTCTTAATTAGGATTGGTTCACTAGATGAGGCTCTTAATCATAGTTTGTTATTGTTAGATCTTGTATTAAATGTGCTAGTTATATCTAACAGTTGTAAACTTTTACCATTCAAGAATTCTTCTAGTTCCTTAGCCTTACTTAATTCAGAATTTAGAAAAACTATTTGTTGATTGGCTAAGCTTAATTCTTTAGTTAACTTTTCATTTTCAGCAATGATTTTGTCTTGTTCTAAAAGTTTTTCCCTGAGAAGTTTTATTTCTTTCTCAGATCCTATTAGGTCTAAACACAAGAGTTTAAATTCAGATTGAAATTCTTTAGATTGAAAGTCATAGGAAGCAATTACCTGATCCTCTTCAGAGAGGAATTTTTCATCATCTGATTCTTCTGAATCTGATCTGCTACTTCCAGCATCTATTACCATAAGACAAATTTCCATTTCCTTCTTTTCTTCTACATCATCCTCACTGGAACTGGAGGAGGATGTTTCATCTTCAGTATCACTCCTGGTTTCAGCTATAAATCCCTTCTCCTTCTTTTGTACGTGATGGAGGAGGCCTTGCGTTGCTGATGTCTTCTTGAATCCTTTTCTTGCCTTCTGTCTTTCTTTTGGACTTCTGGGTATTCTGAGATGAAATGTCCAGGTTACCTGCACCCAAAACAAACAACCTCTTTAGAAGGGGTCTTATCATACCTGGGTTTATCTTCATTCCTTGAGGGCTTCCTCCTGAAGTCCTTCCTTGCCATTTTATAGAATCTCTTAGCAAAGAGACCCATAAGATCTTCATTGGCTGGCAAGCTGGGAGATTCTTCTACAGCTTTGAGAGCTAAGTTATGTTCCTTCCTGGTAGGTGTTTAAGCCTTTGGTTCAACTGCAGCTTCTCTTGACTTGATCAATTGCTCAGAGGATTTGAGCTTTCCAAGAAGAGATTCTGTTGAAATTTCAACCATGCTTCTGGCTTCTCTGATGAGATAGATTCTGGAGTCCCAAGTGCTAGGAAAGCACATAAGGATCTTGTCATTGACCTCAGTTAGAGTAATTTCCTTGTCCAATGTTCTGAGCTCACTGATGATGGAGCTCAGCCTATTGTACATTACTTCCACAGATTCTGCATCATCTTTCCTAAAATTCTCATATTGGGATATGAGGTTGGATCTTCTATCCTTCCTCTCATTAGCAGAGCCTGCTACCATTTGGTTGACGGAATCCCAAATGGCTTTGGCAGATGTACATTCAGTAACTTTCTGAAATATATCATCTGACATAGTTTGGGCCAGTATGTTCATAGCTCGGGCATCATCAATCTTTGCTTTCTTATGTACATCAGCTTGATCTGGAGGAGGCACTGCACTGAGATTTATTGGAGTTGAAATAGAGGGCACTGGAGCTGGTGGTCCTGTCAAGATGGAATTAAAGATGTCCTTATCAATAGAGTTCATATAAAGCTTAATTCTTGCCTTCTAGATCCCAAACTTTTGCAAGTTGTAGGCTAGAGGTCTGGTGCTGGCATAATCCTTGTTTTGTGCCATGATATCAGAAAATAAAATCTAATCAAAGAAACTAATAAGACTTATTTAGAGTTTATCCTGAGGATCTTGATTAATCCAGGTGTAAGCCTGTATGATGTGATAAACCTACCTATGATACCAATTGAAAATAAGGGTTAGATTTGATATACTCTAGAGGGGGGGTGAATAGAGTATGCGGGTATATTTTAAAAGTTTTCTCTGAACTATAAGGAGTACTTCTAAACTCAGGTACTGTATCACAGAGTAATAAATGAAAGCACGGGAAAAACTAAATAACACATCAATACCTAAATACCATAGCCACAGCAAGAACAAAAAGAAAAAGGGGCATCCATACGACACAAGAATTTATAGTGGTTCCCCAACCTGGGTACGTCCACTGTTCTACCACCCTGGTAGGAATCCACTCAGATTTTTGATCAGGTGCCTGACACCAATGAGTATTTGATCAGGTTCTCAAAAACCAACCAAAGTCTTTTAGAAGGAGACTTGCAACCAGAATAATTTTGAAGGGAATTAAAACCCTGTACAGAGGTGGGGAAGAGAGGTTGATGGAAGTCTTCTTTTCTCAAGTCAAAATGAGAAGACTATGTGGATTCTGTGGTGTTGTCAAAGCTCCCCCTGAAATCTTGAATGGTTCAGGAGTGGAAGCTTTGCTAAAGATGAGTAGGAATTTTACGATATGATCAACTCTCCAGAGATCCTTTGACTGATTTGAATATACTTGTCACTTGTGATCCCTGAAAACAAAGAAGGTGAATAATAAAGACTCTTGATTGTGATTGTTGTTTTTTCTTCTTCTTTTGAGAGCAGTTGATTTTCTGAGAACTGTATGCACTGCACTTCTTGTTGATCTCAAAGAGTTTCTGTATTCACTTGATTCTGGTAGAGAGATGATCAGATTGATAACTGCCTCAAGGTCGAATTCAAAATCCTACAATAAATGCTCAGCCGAAATCTGGGAAATGAAAACGGTAAGTATGCTGTCATATATTCTATTCTATGTCTGTCTCGAGATATAAGCAATTAATTCCATTGAGGATATTTGCAATCAATGCTGCCAGTAACGGCTCGATTCAATGGATATAAGTGCATTGATTATCCAGGGAATTAACGACCTATAATAGATATAAAATAAGGAGACAGAAAAGGAAAGAATAAATAACAATATGTCTTACAGTTTTCGTCGACCAAAGAACAGCTTTCGTCGACTTGTGATCAGCTAACAACTGCACTGCATAAACTGACGGATACTATGCTCTAAGTTTGTCTACCTGAGAATGTGAAATTAGTCGACCTTAAAACTTGGTCAAACTGACGTCGTTGAGATAATAGCACATCTGGTGTTGAGTCGTTTGAGAGTGTTAAGTCATTGATAGCGTTGAGAGCATTGAGTGATCTTTGGCGCTGAGTAAGCTTTTGCTTTGAGTGAACAATAGTGCTGAGAGATCTTTGGCGTTGAGAGTTGAAGAGTTAGTCGACCTGAAAATAGAGTTCGTCGAGCACAGCTTAGAGAATTTTATCTCTGAGTTAGTCGAGCTGAGCACGACTATCATCGATCGGAGATCAACGAACGTAGATCTCCTATTTCTAAAACATGAATTCTCTAAGTCTTGAGTATTTGGAAGTGTTGGAGGCTGTTCCATTGTACTGTTGACTCTAAGGACTTGACCTAGACTCTAGAAACACATAAAAATTGACCCTTCTATACAACATGGGTCACACCCTAAGAAGAGAACCTAGACCAAATCACTTAGGGGTTCCAACACTGACTTTGCTGGATGTAGAGTTGACAGGAAAAGCACATCAGGAACTTGTCAGTTCCTTGGTGATAGGCTTGTGTCCTGGTTTTGCAAAAAGTAAACTTCTATGTCTATATCAACTACTGAAGCTGAATACATTGCAGCTGGTAGTTGTTGCTCATAGATTTTATGGATTCAAAATCAGCTCCTGGATTATGGTTTCAACTTAAATAATTTAAATATCTTTTGTGATAATACCAGTGCAATTTATATTACACAAAATCCAGTGCATCATAGTAGGACCAAGCATATAGAAATTAGACATCATTTCATTAGAAATTGTGTGGACAAAAATAAAATTAATCTTGTCTGTATCTCTATTGATTTACAAAGAGCAGACATTTTCACCAAACCATTACATGAAAAGAAACATCTGTTCTTCCTAATTTAGCTAGGTATGATTCATTGAGAAGCCTTAATTTGTCTTTTGTCCGTGGTCGACGAATTGGTCACCTTTCATCGAACGGATATCGACGATCTGTGAACTCTTCTTGAGATTTTCGTCGAATGGAGGTCGACGAAATCTCTTTGTAAAACTTTTCATCAAACGTAGATTGACAAAATTTTTTCAGAAAATTTTTCTTCAAACGAAGAATGACGAATTATTTTCCCCCTCTTCAAACTTATGTCGATGATTTTTATTCTTTATGAGATTTTTCGTCGAACACAGTTCGAAGCTTTTCTTTTTTTTGGATTGAGTTCGCCGCTTTAACTTCTGAAAACTTATAATTAGGTTTTCCTCGAACTCCATCCCGCGCTTTCCAGTTCTTTTGCACTTGATCTCTTGTTTTTGTGGGCAATGGCGATTTTAGCGGTGACTCTTTCCGGAATGAAATTTGATGTCGGCTTCGACATTGATATTGATTCATTCAGCCATTCTGATCAAGTTTTCAAGAACATCTTAAAGTTGTTTGAGGCTCCACAGTTAAGAAAGTTCATGAATACAAGGATGAAGCTTCTTGTATCTAAAATAAAGGATTGGGTATTTACAATAACTCTTCCATATCAAACCACCATTACTAGATCGATTTCTGGACACCAGGTTTCTCTTACCCCTTTTTTTATTCCTGAAATTTTTGGTTTTATCCATGGGGAAGATGATATAGAGTTATCTAGATTTGAGTTTAATGAAATGCTAGATAGGTTGGGTCATTCAGAAGGAAACCCTAACCACCTTCTTAAGAAAAATCTTTCGATAGAATATAGATTTTTGGCAGATATTTTTGGAAAAGTGATGGTTGGCAAGCACTTTGCTCACGATCACATAACAAGACACCAATTTCATCTGATGTGTGCCTTGGTGAATCAGAAAAGGATTAATTGGGGAGAAATTCTGTTTAAATCAATTAAGAAAAAGATACATAAGAAAGATGTAGGTAATTGCAGGATTTTGGGCATATTCCTATAGGCTAAATGCCCAGATTTGTTTGTCTCCCAAACCATTTTCATTAATGCTTCTAAGAGGCTTACCTCTACCCTCTTTGGCAAAAGGGAGAGGGTTATCCCAAAGCCCTCCAGGGCCTCCTCTTTCAGGACAACTTCAGAGGACACAAGGGTTGTAACAGCCACCCTCCCAACCCCTGAAGAAGCTCCTGCTCCTCCTCCCTCTCCTTCTCATTTACCATCTCCTCCTATTCAACAACCATCCACTGTTCTTGCAAACACACCCTCTACTTCCATCCCTCCTGCCTCACCATCTCCTCCACACTCACCAATCCACATTTCTGAGGATACACCATCTCCACCTCCTCAATCACCTCTACCATCTCAACTTTTTGAGGTTATTCCCTCTACCTCCTTTCCTACTTTCAATCTTCTCTCTTCTCCATCTCCACCTCATTTATATCCTCAACATCAATTCCCTATCCCTCTTCCAACACCACCTCAATCTCCTATCCAGGAAGAGATCATCCCTCATATCACTCCCTCTACCTTCAATCCTCAGGATGTACCTCAGTCATTCTATATGTGTCAAAACTGTTCTACCTCAATTCCCTCCTCTTCCAATCCACCCTCTACATGTACTCAGTATCCACCTAAGTTTATGTATGTGGATTTCTCATCCATATCTTCTAATATTCTTGCTTTTATCACTCCCACCCTCAAGAAGTTGATAGAAGAAGTAATTGCTCCTCTTGTAGCTACCATTTCTGACCTATCTTCTAAACTAGCTTCCTTCTACACTGACCCTTCTTCTGGGGGCCTGGGTTCAGGTCTCTCTGAATCTAGGAAGGGGAGGATGTCCTATGAAGAAGCTCTAGCAGCAGCAATAACAACTCCAGTAACAGCAACAACTGTTGAAATTGTTGATTCAAAAATGTTTTTATTTGAAGAAGAGGCAGCAGCCCCAGAAATAATCATTGTTGGTGATGTCTTTATAAATCCCACAGTTGACTTATCTTCCTTATTATCTTCTTTTGAAGTTCAGTCCAGTTTTGATCCAATTTTTGATAATTATTCTAAAGCAATAATTTGCTATACTGGTCTAGTAGATTCTTAAGTTTTAGAAGAGATTAGAGCTAGTTTTTGTAATATTTCTTATAATATCTCTTCAATCTCTGAGACTATAACAGTTAAGAATATGATAACTATCATAGAGCTAGCCTGTTCCGTCCAAGTTATTCTTGAGCTGAATCCCCAATGCCCATTTTATATGATATTCTTTTTGAAGACATAGAACAAGATGTTAGTGTACAAATGCAAGCTGATACAGATTTTGTGCATACACAGCAAGAAGTACAAGTTCATGATAAGTCTGAGTTGATTAAGAAGATCGATGATCTATATGATCAACCAACTGAAGATGAATCTGATGATGATGATATTGATTCAGATGATTCAGAAGATGTTGGTTCAAAAAAAGGAAAAGCCAAGAAGAAGGCTCCAGTAAAAGTTATTGCTAAACCTTCATCAATTAATGACATTACTTATTACATTTTGCATGGAATTACGCTCACTCTAGATACTCCTTGCTGGATGAGGTTTTCTAAAAATGAACAAAAGAGAAGGAAGAAAATGAAGAGATACAATTCGACTCAAAGGTCTTGGAGAGGACCTCCTCCTCCTCCTCCTGCAGCAGGATTAGTAGGAAGAATTTCTCAGTCTCATAGGTCTACTTCTCATCATTCCAGAAACTCTCAAGGCAGCCAACAACAAAAGTCAAGTCAGAGCAGCTCTCAATAATAGCAGACTAGTCAAAGCAATCAACAATCAGGTCAAGAGCAAGAAAGGCCTCCTTCTCCAACCTATGATCCAGAATTGGCTCCTAACTTTAGAATGGCCAGGTTTAATGAGCTGATAGCTCTTTCATAGATAAGGAAAGCCAAGGAAGAAGGAAAAGACACTTCTCAATTTTCAACAATTTCTTCCTACAAGCAGAAAGAATTAGATAGGTATGAAAATAAAAATCTTTTTACTGTTTATACTTATATGAGTTTGCATCTAGAGGCAGTAGTGCCTAGAGCTGCATTAATGAAGATTCTTGGTGCTGGAGATATGAAAATGACTCAAAGAGAAGTAGAGGACCCCACAAGAATAATGGTTTACACAAAACCTGCTTCAGACCCTTCTTCAAATGCTCCAAAGAAAGATTTATAATTTTTTGCTTATGCATTTTGAACTTTATTATTCTTGTATATATATTCACAAGGCACAATTGTTTATATCTGCTGAAATTCTATAATTCTGTCAGATATTTTTCATGCTTTGTGATTTTTTTTATAGTGACCTAACCCAAATAGGGGGAGATTGTTGAAACCCTACTTGTGATTTAGGCTAAGTTCACTATTTGGATTTCTTAGAATGACCCAATATGTATAGTCTAGGGTCATAGGTTATTTCTAGGGTCAAGGTCAGCAGCACATACTTAGATTATAAGTACCCTCCTTCAGAAGACTTTAGAGATAGAAGACTTCAGAGGAAAATTAGTTAAAAAGAATACAGGAAAGTCGTTCGACGATAGCTGAACTCAGCTCGACGAACTCAGAGTTTCTTCTCTGAGTTGAGCTCGACGAAAGTCTAGCTTAGATCGACGAACTGTGATCTCATATCAGAAGTTCAGCTCGACGAAGTTCTATCTCACTTAGATGAACTTGGAGCTCAGATTGGCAAGAATATTCTCTGTTCGACAATCTTGGAGCTCAGCTCGACAAAAAGAATGATTCAGCTCAACGAACTTGGTGCTCAGGTCGACGAAATACTTGCTGAGTTTGGCTATCTCCTTCAAGGTTCTATTTGACTAATCTTCTCTGCAGTTTCTCAGTTCGCCTATAGTAGTTTGATTTCAAATTAAATTTTATTAAGACAGTAATACTCTTATAATTAATGCTCAATATTCTCAAGAATATAGCTGTTACTTGGCAGCATTAATTATGGATTTCACAGAGTTATTACTCTACCAAAATTATTGGGACAGTTAGGGAATTGCATTCAAGTCTAAATTAGCCTTTCCAACTCCCCAAAATTATGTAGAGGATTTCAAGGAAAGAATTTAAAAATTCAAAGGATTTTGAATCTGCAATTAATATATTACGTGATTTTCAGAAGATTGCATGTAACAAGAAAATAGTGAATTAGTAAATCAGAATAGTGTATTAAAAAGTGAAGAACACAACAAATCTCTCATTTACACAGAGTTCTTCTTCATCTACTTCAGGCATTCAAGAGACAACAAATCAAAATCAGTCTAAAAGCTTGCTGAATAGCAACATCATTTTGAAGGCCTACACACTGAAGCAAAGCTTCCACTCCTGATTAGATCCATACAACTCAGGGGGAGCTTTGACATTATCAATAAATCCACTAGTCTTCTCAAAGCCATGAGACAAAGAAGACAACATATGTTTACATTTTCCTTTCACTATGTACTGGGTTTAAACTCCCTTCAAAAGTTAGCCTTTTTGGTTCACAAGTCACCTGACAAAAGACTTGGGATTGGTTTTTGGGTACCTGATCAAAAGCTCAAAGGATTGTTAGATCTCTCTTAGAAAAATAGATCTTGTGGTGACAGGGCACCTGAGCAAAAACCTATGGTGGCAGGACACCTGAGTAAAAACCTGTAGTGGATTCTTACCAGGGTGGTAGAAGAATGGATGTACTCAGGTTTATTGGGGAACCACTATAAATTCCTTGTGTCATCTTGTTGTGCCTTTACTTGTTTATTTTCTGTGCTGTGATATTTCTCTTTATATATATATATCACCTATTTTAATTCGCTATAAAAATAACTTAAAGTTTTTATAATACTCTATTCAACCCCCCCCCCCTCTAGAGTTAAGTTAGATTTATCCCTGCCTTTCACACTTGATCTCTTCTATTTTTGCAGGAAATGGCGATTTCTCCAGCAACTCTTGTGGCGATGAAGTTTGATGCAGGCTTCGACATTGACATAGACTCATTTCAACTTTCTGATCAAATCTTCCAAGAAATTCTGAAACTATTCAAAGATCAAAATTTGAAGAAGTTTATGACAATAAGACTGAAACATCCAGTTACTGAAATTAAAGAGTGGGTATACACTGCAAAGTTTGCTGATCAGATAACAATCACTGGAAAAATATCTGGCAATGAGGTTTCTCTAACACCTGATAGTTTATCTGAAGTTTTTGGATTTATTAATGGTGAAGATGACTTGGAAATTTCTAGCACTGAGTTTACTGAAATGCTAGATAGAATGGGTCATAATAAAGGAAACCCTAGTTATCTTTTAAAGAAAAATCTCTCTATAGAATATAAATTTTTGGCTGATATTGTTGGAAAAATCATATTGGGCAAACACTCTTCCCATGAATATGTAACTAGGCACCAGTTCTTGGTGATGTGTTCCTTAGTTAATCAGAAACCTATGTTAATTAGAGCTTTATTTTGTTTGAATAAATTAAGAAGAAAATCAACAAGAAGGATGTTAGTTATGGAAGGGTTCTGTGCATCTTCCTTCAAGACAAGTTCCCTAAACTCCTGGTCTCCCAGACCATCCACATAAATGCATCCATTAGGCTGACATCTGCCTTTTTGGAAGATGGGAGATGGTCATCCCTTTGCCTTCCAGGGCTACTTCTTCCAGAATAGCTTCTGAAGGAACCAGGGCTACTCCAGCCACTCACCAAACCCCAGGAGAAGTTTCTGCTCCACCTCATTCTTCTCCTCCACCATCTCTCCACAGTTCTCCTAGGCAGTCATCACCTTCTCAACAATAAATTCTCACTGAAGATGCTCCTTCCACATCTTTCCACACTGTCTCCTCAATTCATCATTCTCCTCAGATCTACCACCTGTAATATCTGTAGATATTTCATCCACCTCATTTCTTATTGACTCACCTACTCATCAGTCACCCATATCTCCACCTCTCACTTATCCACCTCATTTCTCTCTATTACACTCATCTCCACCTCCTTAAACTCCTGCATCTCCATCTCATTCCCTCATACAGGAAATTATTCATGAATTCATCCCTGATGACATTCTTTCTGTCATCCCTCCAACATCCACACCTTCTATTCCTAAATCCTTTACCATCTGTCCAACCTGCTCCACGCCATCTTCTTCTACTGCTAATCCAACTTCCACATCTGCTAATCCTAATGATTATATGTATGTAGATTTTTCTTCTATCTCTGCCAACATTCTTGAATTCATCACTCCTACACTCAAAAAGCTAATAGCTGATGTTGTGGCTCCTCTTGTTGCTACCATAAATACTCTTTCTTCATAGCTTGCCTCCTCCTCTTTTGTCCCTTCTTCTAGGGGCCTAGATTCTGGTCTCCCTTGATCTAGATAGGGGGAGATGTCTAATGAAGAAGCTCCTAAATAAGCAGTCTAAGTTTCTGCAGCAGTAGTAGTAGTAGTTGTTGATAATGAAGATTCAGAAATGCTTGAAATTTCAGTTGCAGAAAATTTGATAGAAGTTCCAGCTCCAGAAATCATTCTTATTGGTGGTGTTTTCATTAATCCCATAGTTGATTTATTTTCTCTTTTATCAAATTTTGATACTCTGCACAGTAGTTATCCAGTTTATGAGAATGAGCTTGCTAAAGCTATAGTATGTTATACTACTACAGTAGATTTTTCAGTTTTAAAAGAGATTAGATCTAGTTTCAGTAATATTCTTACTTGTACCTCTTTAGTCTCTGAGAGTATAATAGTTGAGAATATAATAAATATCATAGAGCAAGGTTTTTCCCCTCCCACTTATGTGTTGGATGAAACTCCAATATCAAATATGGATGACATTAAGTTTGTTGATATGTCAGAAGATGATAATATGCAAACTCAAACTATTATAGAGACTATGAATGTACAGCCAGAAGTGCAAGTAAAGGATAATGTAGATTTAATTAAATAGTTAGATGATTTATATGATTATCCTGAGGAATAATTTGATGATGATGTTGAATCAGATGATTCAGAAGACTTTGGTTCAAAGAAAAGGAAAGCCAAGAAAAAGGCTCCTGTTAAGGTTGCTCCTCAACCTTCTTCAAAGGCTGATATTCCTTACTATATTCATCATAATATACCCCTGACTCCAAATCTACCCCACTGGATGAGGTATTTCAAAAATGAGCTAAAGTACAGGAAAAAGATGAAGAGATACAATTCTCCACCTCTGAAGAATTTGAAAGGACCTCCTCCTTCTCCTCTTGTAGTAGGAGTAGCAGGAAGTGTTTCTCAGTCTCACAGGTCTACCTCTCACTCTCATCATCATTCCAGACCATCTCAGAGCAGCAGCCAGCAACATTCAGGTCAAAGAAGACAACAACAACAACAAAGAAATAAAAGCAGCCAACAACAGACATCTCAAAGTAATCAACAAGATAAATCATGTCCAGAGAGGCCACCTTCACCAACTTATGATTCAGATTTGGATTTCAACTTCAGAATAGCAAGGTTTATTGAGCTTATTGCTCTATCCTAAATTAATAAAGTCAAAGCTGAAGGGAAGGACACTTCTCAATTTTCTACTATGTCATCCTACAGAAAGAAAGAGCTGGACAAGTATCAGGAAGCTGAATATCCTACTAGGAATTTAATCTTTACTAAACCCTCTTCATATTCTCCTTAAGATGCTTCTAAAAAGGATTCTTAGTTTTCTGCTTTTATTCTGAACTTTGTTGTTATTATTTTTGAACTCTCATAGCATTATATCATATATTTGCTGAAAATTTTAATTCTGCTAGATATATATATTTTTATGTTTTGTGTAAATAGTATCATCACCCAAATAGGGGGATATTGTTGGAACCCCAGTTTTGATTTGGGCTAGGATTACTATTAGGATGTTTAAATTGACCCAACATGTATAGTCTAGGGTCATAATTTTTTCTAGGGACATTTGCCTTAGAAGAATTCCAGAGTTCAGAAAATCAGTTCAACGAAAGTTGAGCGCAGTTCGACTAACGCCGAGCTCAGCTCGACGAACTCAGAGTTTTAACTCTAAGTTGAGCTCGATGAAAGCTGAGCTCCGGTCGATGAACTTGGACCTCAACTCTGAAACTCTGGTCGACGAAAGTCAAGCTAAGCTCGACGAACTCTGAGCTTAGGTTAACGAATATGAAGAATCAGTTCGAAAAACTCCAGGCTCAGGTTAACAAAATGTATGCTGAGTTCGACAATTTCTAAGTAGTATTTTAGATAGTTTTCTTTGCAGATGGCAGAACTCTTTTAGGCTTAATTTCAGGCTATTATATATTCTGAAGGCAGAATAAATTCAAAGGCTTAATTACAAACAGCCTTGACTCTGATATTTAATGCTAAATATTCTAACGAATAAAGCCGTTTAGAGGCAGCATTAAATGTGAATTTATCACAGAGTTTATTGCTAATTAATTCTCAAGGCAGTTATCTTGTCGGGAAATCTGCAGTCGTTTCAGGGTTAATGAATTCAAATATTTGAATTCTTCTCATAATGCAAAATACATGCTCAGAAGTTTTCTGCTTCAAACAGAGACAGTTATAGTTTTGAGATACATCTTGTTTTATAGAGAATAAGCTTTTGGCTTCAAGTTTTTTCCTTCAAGCAACATATCTTCAATCTGAGACAAAAAGTTCACATCTCTCAAAAACATTTATTGGAAGAAGAAGTTTTCAAAGAAGGCATATACCCTAAAGAAAGGACTCCCTCACCTGATCATAAACTCTATTAAAATCAGGGGGAGCTTTCTACTTCAACAATCCACTAGTCTTCTCAAAGATTATTGATAGAGAAGAACATCATCACCTTTTATTAAATCCATAAACTGTGTACAGGATTTATATCCCTTCAAAAGTTAGATCTTTGGTTCATATGTCACCTGATCAAAAGGCTTAGGTTTGGTTTTTGGGCACCTGATCAAAAGCTCAAAGGGTTGCTAGATCTCCCTTAGAAAAATTGATCTTGTGGTGACAGGGCATTTGGGCAAAAACCTGTGGTGGCAGGGCACCTGATCAAAACCCTGTAGTGGATTCCTACCAGGGTGGTAGAAGAGTGGATGTACCCAGATTTATTGGGGAACCAATATAATCCTTGTGTCGTCTGTGCTGATTGCTTTCTTTGTTTGTGTGTTGTGATCTTCTTTATATACATATATATGTCACTATCTTTTAATCCGGCATAAAAACAAGTTAAAAAATTTTAATACTCTATTCACCCCCCCCCCTCTAGAGTAAAAATAAAATCTATTACTCACTTTCAACTACTCATTTATAATTGCTAGTATAATGATATAATCATTGTTAAATGTTTACTCATGATACATTAGTTCCACTGTCATCTGCTCTTTTGATTCTGCCTTTGTTGTCCTCCACTTTCGGCCTCCCACACGGTGCCTAAGAGTCACGGGGGCGAGGCGAGGAAAAAATTGCTTAGTCTTTATGACAAACGGTCGGTTGTGACCGTATCATTTTAGGAGCTCAAGGAAATGGAGCACCAGCACGGCCAGCAGGACGGGGTGGTAGGACTTGTGGAGCAGATACCGCATACTACTACTACAGTTCAGTGTCAGGTGATGATAGATGTTGTAGTTCAGCTTTCGCTTAGAGTTTTGTGAGAGTGGGATTTATTCATTTTTGGCATGTACCGGGCATAAACCCTTTACTCTCTTTTGTACTCATTGTTGGACTGTGATTTCATTATATATATATATGATGATGATCTGTGATGGTAGACTAATTACATTACTATGGATTTGTTTCGTTTTTCACTTTGGCCTACATGTTAAAATGATCGTACCAGTGCGTTTTTCAGCTCTTATCGTCTTGTCAGGATGATGAGTCTTGTGAGGTTCGCTACTCACTTAATCAGGTCGGGTCTTTATCGACAAAGAATGAGGACGACTTCCGCACCACCTCACATCACGACAGTACCTATCATTCCAGAAGCTGACATGAGACATGTGAGGGATTTTATTATTATATTTATAATTTGATGGAAAGGCTTTAGCTCGTATCTCTTTACCCGTATCTTAGATGAGCTCACTAGATATATCCAACATGCAATACCTTGGCGTTATTGTTTGCGGATGATATCGTTTTAGTTTTGGTCTATGAGATGCGCAAGGGTGTAAACGTAAAACTTGAATCTTGGCATGACACTTGAGAAGAGAAAAATTTTAGGTAGAGCACGGCAAAGATGGAGTATATGAACCTTAAATTTACCATTGCAAGAAGGAGAGATGACTTTGTTATTAAGTTGGGTGATCAAGATATTTCCCGTAGTGAGCGTTTTTAATATCCTGGATCAATATTTCAAAAAGATGAAGGTATTGATAAAGATGTGACACATAAAATCCAAGCAGGTTGGTTGAATGGTGAGGCACGTTAGGAATCTTATGTGATTGAAAAGTACCATTAAAACATAAAGGGAATGTTTTACCGTACTGCAATTAGAACAGCGATGCTCTATGGTTCTGAGTGTTGGACAGTGAATTGTGTATATGAGCAAAAAATGAGAGTTGCGGAGATGAGAATGCTTAGGTAGATGTGTATACACACAAGATTGGATAAAATTAGGAATGAATTCATAAGGGATAAGACGGGAGTAGCACCAATTGTAGAGAAGATTCGAGAAGCTCGACTTAGATGGTTTGGACAAGTACAAAGGCGATCATTAGAGGCACTTGTTAGGCGCTGTTAGAGTCTATTCACTAGCTAGGCATGTTAATCGATGGAGGCGTAGACCAATAAAGACATGGAATGAAACTATAAGGAAAGAATGATGGATGTACTTGGGCATTAATGAGATTATGACTAAAGATATGGCACAATGGCAACAAAGGATCCATATAGCCGACCCCACTATAATGGGATAAAGGCTTGAGTGTTGTTGTACTGTTGATGGACATAATTATATTTGTGTTTCATTGCCCTTCTTCCCGCACTTTTGCCCTGACTAGTATATGTGATTTATGTTGTGCTATTTTATGCTAGTACTTCTAGTTGTCTTTGCCTCTGTTAATGTATACTGTGAAATGACAACAATTTTTGCAGGGGTGACAAATGGAAAATATGTTGTCACGGCGGTACGCTTGTTTTGTAAATATAACATGTGCGTTGAAAAGTAATGCAAAAGATTTGTATAAAGGCAGAAAGAAAATTATTTTAATTTAAAAGTAATAAAATGATATTTCAGTGTTATAAGCGCGTAATGTACGCGGTACGCTTGTTCGCATCTCAGCAGAGGGAGGTAGTGCTCAGTGAATAATGAATATACCTCCATGACAGAAAGAAGATGGAATGTAAAGTGACAATGATGGAGAGAGGGAGAGAGGGAATTTAGTGACAAGTTACATGCCATAATTGATGGCATCGCACTAAGAATAAGAAAGGCAAAGCGAATAGGTGGCCATGATCAGCAGTAGTTTCAACGTTCCACTTCTCAGATATAGAATATAGTGCAGCCTTTTAGGCTTTGTTTGGGAGGACTTATTTTCACCGGTCAAGCGGTCATGATCGCATGAATCGGGACTTAAATAAGACCTGATTCATGTGATCATGACCGCTTGACCAGTGAAAATAAGTCCCCCCAAACGGAGCTTTAAAATCCTCTTCCTTTCTTCAAAGCGCCCTCCGTCTCTTCTATAGTTCTCTCTCAACATGAATTTAATTAGAAAATAACTTTATACGGCATCGCATAGTAAATTAGTAATAAATATAATACATATATTACTATCATAATTGCACAGATGCCTTGAATCAAAAAAATTCTAATACACGTGCTCTGCATTAATTTATAGTTATTTTATATTTAAATTTACATGTTGGGAGATGGGGTGAATATTAGGTTCATTATGAGCAATCCCTCGCACTCAAAAATTCTACATTTGGCATTTATTTAATTTTAATGTCAACGGAATTTAAAATTATTATATTATGTAACAATAAATTAATATTTCAGAAAGCATGTATGATAGCTGAGTGGTTCAATTCGAAAGGCAAAAGTTTTGTTTTTTTAAAGAGGGAGTGACTTCAAATTCAGATTTGGACTCTCCATTCAAATTCAAATTCAAATTTCTATGAACAAGACTTTTCTTCAAAGTAATTTAAGGGTGTAGAGTTTTTTGATTTAAAAAATATAAAAGTTTGAGAATTAGTGAACTCGTTAAATCATCTCCGGAGATATCCGGAGTGCGAAATGGATCTCATCCATTTCATGAGAAATGGAGAGGATCCTCATCTTTCAAATCTTACCTTGACATTTTCTTAATATCTCTGTTGCAGGTCGCCAGATTTTTGCCCGGTCTGGAGAAACCAGACTGCCTTAACTCGGAATCGCACTGGGCGCGCAAACAATCAAGGTAAACCGCAGCAAATGACAAGAGTCGTTTTTGATGTGGAAAACCCGGAAATGGTGAAAAACCACGGGGCTGCAGCTGTACAGAGTCAAAATCCACAAGCTTCTAGGAGTTTTACAAATTTTGATTTGATCTCAGAGGGCGACAAGCCGCTACTTCGTTACAGGTGCAGAGTACAGAAAATGAGGAAAGAAAGCCCTTTTTCCCACTGAAAGAGAGAATTGCGCAGGAGGTGAAAAGCCGGACTGGTTTCCGCAGACATAGTGGAAGGCCGTTCCTATTACAGCGCCGTCCAGCCTAATGCCAAAAGCTTTGGTTCGACCAACGAATGGTGCAAAAGAGCTATCGAAGACTCTCTCCTCTACTGAATTGAAGGCTATAAGTCTACTGACTAATACCAGTGGTTAACCAACGATGAGCTAAAACAGGCAAAAGGGGAGTAGGTTTCTGAGTTCAAGGTCTTCTGAGGTTGAACCAGTAGGACAAAGAGAATAAGACTATGGTAGGCAAAAATTCCAGCATAGAGTACAGTAAGAAGAAGTTGAGATTCTACGATTAGCAAAGCAAGGACGACTCTAATCTAATCTAAAATAGGCATACCATGC
Organism: Platanthera zijinensis; assembly: GCA_039513925.1. Classification (NCBI taxonomy): domain Eukaryota; kingdom Viridiplantae; phylum Streptophyta; class Magnoliopsida; order Asparagales; family Orchidaceae; genus Platanthera; species Platanthera zijinensis. The sequence continues at coordinate 87,076,406 of CM077080.1, forward strand.
TTCGGTTAAAGACACAGGTCTTATCTTATATATAAAGAGATCTTCTTCTATGATACCACCCCTACCTCCCTAAAAGGCAAATCTTCCGCATCATAAGTCTAGAAGAAATTCATCTAGAAAGAAGAACTCATCTACTATTACTATAGTACGATATTCTTTGTCAAGCAGCTTAGTCCTTGGAGCGTCGATGGAAGCGCTCCAGCCTTGAAATGTCGTTGAACTTGTGGAACCTTTGTGGTAGCGTTCCGACTGGGAATTCTCTAAGTCAACGTAGATGTTGGAGGGAGCACGCTCGTTGAAGTGTAGCTTGATGGGAGCACGCTCGCGGAGGCAATTGACGTGACTTGGAGCTTCTTAAAACCTTAGCGCAAAGAGAGAAGTGGAGAATCAGCCTAAGTCCACGATCTCGCCGAAAAACCTCAGAGCTCTCTCTTGCCTCTAGAGTTGTTTGTCTTCAAATGAAGGTTTGGAGGCCTATTTATAGTTTTCTGGAGGGTAATGGTGGTAATTGTGTCGGGGGGTGGTTTGTGCTCTCGAATGGTGTCACTCAGTTTTGATCACCTGGATAACAAATTTTTGTGAAATGATGGGAGTGCCTCCCGGGAGGTTCGGGTGGCCCGGGTAAGGTGGTCGGAGGCAGCGACCTCCGGAGGCAGCTTCTTCCGGAGGCAGCCTGCGACAAAGGAGGCGTGCGTTCGGGGGGCGAGCGCGGGGCAGGCCGCACGCGGCCACGTGGGCTGGGGTCGCACGGGGGCGCGGCTCTAGGGCCGTGCAGGCTGGCCCCACGTGGCCATGTAGGCTGGCCATGCGCGGGAGGCCCTCACGCAGGCTGCGCGGGGCGCGGCTGCACGTGTCTGCGAACAGGCCGGGTCCGCATGCGCGACTCTGTCGTGCGTGTGCGCGGGTTCGTCTTCCTCTTTGGGGGCTTCCGGGATTGGTGGCTTTTGTGCGCATAATCGATGTGGTCGGGCTCACATGTACTCTGTCTGAGTCTTGTCATTTTGACATAGAAATTTCACGGGGACCCCATCAAATGCCCCCAATGTTTTGGTAGTCATGACCCACGAAGCGTTGAGCGCAAAAAGTTTTTTCTTCTCCCAGTGCGCTCAAATTATCTAAGCAGTTTCTTGCCATACTTTGCGAGTTATCAGCCAAAGATTGATGTTTATTCGCTGCCTGTTTTGAGACAGGAAAATTTTGCATGAAACATCTTACAAATTTGGTGGTCTTCCATTATATGTCCTCCTCTAATGCTTATAAATTAGAGAGGGTCATTATGTTCTTTCCTCACGCTGTTGTAGGGATTTTGGAGTTTGCAGAGCTTTCTGCGGTCATCATGTCTCCATCGAAGAAGGTTAGTTTTTTTCTTGACACGGGAGTGAGGAGCGAAGCGAGCAGAAAGGGAATCGACAGTAGTTTCGCACAGAAGGGCGTCTGTGTGGAGGTAACGGAAGAGGAGAAGAGCGTGGATGTGGTGGACACGGTGTCACACGGAGGGGGATGCATTCGTGTGAGGTTGGTTGCGCACGGAGCTGCCCGTGCGCTTTGTCGGGCGCGTGCGCGGGGCGGCCCGTGCATGAGCATGCGCATGGGGGCTAGCTATGCACATTCGTGTGGCCGGGGTTGGCCACTTGCGCGTGTGCAACCATAGCTGGTTGGCGCGTGTGTGTACGGTCGTGGCTGGCAGCATGCGCGAATGGATGGGCCATTCCGCGGGCTTGCTTGCCAGCGGGCGTGCGCAGGTCTGCCAGCGCACTTGCACGCGTGCGTGCGAGTTTGCTCATGTTCTTACTTGGGTCCTCTTTCGTGGTCGCGGCGCTCTCCACACGTGCGGATCTTCTTTCATTGGCTTGCTTTGGTGCTGATGCCTGTTTCTTTAGTAGGTGTCGAAAGATGGTGTCCCGCGTCGATCGATGCATCTTCTGTCAACCTTGACCTCTGCCCGCATTGGTAATTGGAGGAAGCGCTTTTGGATTTTAGAGGACATCAAGATTGTGATTCCTTATCCATCTTAGTGCGTTCAGGGCCTTTCTGCGGGAAAATTTGTGATTACAGAGGGGTGCTTAAAGGTGGGTTTTGGTATCCCTCCAACGGAGGAGGCAATCAATGTGCTTCGGTTCTCCGACATTCCGATGACGCAGTTTTCTCTGGTTTGGCTGTTTTGCTTCTTTCGAGAGCACAACTCCCGGATGTCGGTTCGTCTCTTCCGCGAGTAGTGTGAGGTCTACTTTGACTCGAGCGATCGAGTTGATGTTTGGAGCAATAAGAGGTGGTTGTCGTTTGATGACAAGACCAACTATCACCATGGCGGTACGTTGTATGTGTTTGTCAAAAACCCGTGGGAGCTACCCGAGACTTGGCGGTATCCTCCCGACCGATGTCACCGTCTTACTGGGAAGTAGTATAACTTTACTCTATTACTGGGCTTTGAGGATCCGCGTGAGCTGGGGGCTGTTCTTTATAAGATTATCACATTTCGTTATCGACAAGTAGCTAGTTCTTGCATGCCTTATGATAGATGTGGAGTGGAGCTTGGCCGTGTCGTTGGGGCGGGGGAAGAAAAAGAGGAAACTAGATTTCTCCCAGCCGTTGGGAGAAAGCGGGACACCCTCAGCTGCCCCCAAGGTTGTTATAGATCTTGTCGATGATTTCCCCGAGGACAAGGCTCATTATCCTCCCCCTATGGGGACTGAGGATCTCGCAGAGCATCCTGTGAGTGAGCTGAATCCCAAAGTAATTCCTGAGCAGCTGCTGGTGACATGGAATGGAAAGGAGCGAGAGTGCTCCGCTTGCCGAGCGCTTCTCTGGAATGTACATTTATTGCCCCCAGTATTTTTCTTTCCATGAAGGATGACTTTCTTTCCAAGTGGACGAGATTGACTACATTTGAGGATTTATTGGCAGAGGCCCAAAAAATGAAGAAGGACGTCGTTTCTTAACTTGTTGTGCAGAGTCTCAAGTGTACTCTTCCCAGTCTGAGGTGGAGGATCTTTGGGCCAAACTGAGTTGATGTTGATTCTGAGATCGAGGCTCTTCGCAAGACTAGTTTCTATCGAGGCAACTTTTACAGAGGAGATCCGTTGTACCGATGTAACACCTCCATCTATCACATAGAATATAACAAAAGGTAAGCCTGGGGCCCCATGCCATATTCCATGGATAGTCAGCGGAGTTACTCATTGAGACCATTTCATTCACCCATCATAACTTAGAGTGCATTATAGCAGAAGTAGTTAATAGTTGTAGAACCCAATAGTCAGGAATGTCCACTACAAAACATAGGTGAAAGTGAGGGTAAGATCTACCTTTACTCTAGAGGGGGGGGTGAATAGAGTATATTAAAATAATTTTCCAATTTAAAAATTATTTATAGCGGAAGTGTATTGTGCTTGCAAAGAATGAAAACAAAACAAAGCAAGAAGTAAAAACACAGCACACAACAAATAAAACACAGCAACCAGAAGACACAAGGATCTATAGTGGTTCCCCAATCAACCTGGGTACATCCACTCTTCTACCACCCTAGGTAGGAATCCACTGCAGGAATAGTTGATCAGGTGTCTTGGGCACCAATGAGCTTTTGATAAGGTGCTCAAAAACCAAACAAAATTTTTGATCAGGTGTCCTGCCACCACTGAGTTTTGACAAGGTCTCAGAAACCAACCACAATACTTTTGAAGGGAGTTTTGAGTAATCCTTTTACAGCAGGAAAATAAAAGAGATGAAGTTGTTCTTCTCTGTTCAACAGTCTTAGAGAAGACTAGTGGATTGTTGTTGTCAAAACTCCCCCTGAGATCTGCAATTGTTCAGGAAGAAGAGCTTTGCATAGGGTGATAGGTCTTCAGTCTGTTTGAGATCTCCAGCAAAGAATGATTTCAACAAAAGCTGAAATGTGATGTTTCTTGAGTCCTTGATTGATTGAAGCCTTTGAACACTTGAATCAGAAGAGATCTTGAAAGAATAAAGGAATTCTTTTCTATGTAGTGATCTCCTTCACTATTGTATTTATTGTGTTTTGTATGAATTCTAACTTGTAATCCTGTAGACTTATGTCTGAAAATTCTTGATTGATATCTCATCTATTTTTTTCAAATGATTCTGAAGAGATATATTAAAAAACAGCCTTCTGGATAGCCGATAATCAGTCATAAATGACTTCCTTAAATGATATTTGTCTCTGGAGGAAAGTCCTAAGAGACATTCCTTTTTGTCTTCCTTGAAACTTGCTCCAGAATAGTTGAAACGACTACAAAATCTTTTTAAATAAATGTTGGATATGAATTAGATTGAATTCCATAACTGACTGAATTTGAAATCCTGAAATCGTCGATCTCTTCAGAGAAGTCGTCGATCTGAGCTCGACTATCGTCGACCTGAGCTCAGAGACTGGAGCTAGACTGAAACAGAAATCGTCGATCTGAGCTCAACAATCGTCGACTTGAGCTCATAGACTAGGATTATAGCTAGAGACAGAAATGTCAATCTGAGCTCTAAGATCATCGAACCGAGTTCGACGACTCGTTGAACTGAGCTCAGAGAAAGTCGAACTGCGTTCGACGCCTCGTCGATCTGAGCTCGACGAAAATTGCCTTTGTCTTTCTGCTCTTGTATTTTGAACTAGAAGGTCTTGGGGGCAGCTTCCAAACCAAAGTTCTAACCCTTAGACTCATTCTAATTTACCTTTAAGACTATACAATAAGGTCAAAACAATTTCCTAAGAACATAGTGATCCTTGCCCAAATTAGTAATAGGGTATTCCAATAATCTCCCCCTATTTGGGTTAGGATTTCTATTTACATGACAAATAGGAAATAACAAGCATACAGGAAGAATTAAAAAGCAGAAACAACAAGCAGAAGAATGAATTGCAGCATTGCAGAAGCACATATAGTATCACAGCAGATAGTCAGAATAAATATATACTGTCAGCTTACACAGTTACTCATTTTCATTGCTCTTTTTGAATAAGATTTCTCTATTAGGATTGAGAGCTTCCTTCTTGGATCTCCTGTCATCATCAGCACCTAAGGAGGTTTGAGATTTGGGCCTAGGAACAACAGCCTCTGGGTGCAGCTTCATATAGCTCACTGGATCAAAGAATTTCCTTGAGGAGTATCTTTCTAGTTCCTTCTTTCTTTGCTCAGATAAAGTGGTGATATTTGATGTATCTGTTCCCTATTCCCTTGCCTTCTTTATTTGATCCAAAGCAGCCAACTCTTTTATCCTTGCAGTCCAAGAAAGGAGATTGTTCTATGGATCCTAAAAAGGAACTGGAGGTTCATATCTGTTCATTGAATCTGTAGGAGGAGCTCTTGAAGCAACAATTTCTTTCAGCTTGTAGGGGAAAAGACCTGAAGTTGAGTCAATGGGTCCTTGTCCTTCCCTTTGATATGGATGTTTTCTAGATTGATCTCTAGAGTATACTTTAGAATCTCTTTGGCTGCCTCTGTACTGACCTCTCCTTGAATGATAACCTTTATGTTGATATACTCTTGATTGAGATCTGTCTTGAGATTGAGAGAAGCTTTGATTTGCAGCAGATGAGATCTGAGAAGCAAAACCTCCACCAGTTCCCGTATCTGGAGGAGGAGGAGGACTAAAATAAGAAGATCCTTTATCATACTTATCATACTTCCTCTTTTTCTTCATGGCCTTAAGCTGGTTCTTTGAATATTACATCCAGGGTTCAGAGATGGGGCAATCATGCAGAATATAATATGGAATATCATTGTCATCTTTCACTTTCTCTGGAGGTACCCTCTTCAATGCTTTGCTTCTAGCTTTCCTCTTCCTTCCAATGGTTGCAGAGGAGTCATCAGAATTAGTTTTGAATTTGTGACTGTCTGAACTCTGAGGATTGTCATACATTTCATCAATCCTTTTAATGTATACTTTTTGTTGTTTTGATTGATCAGTAGAAATAACAGTAGCAGCAGTAGTAGTTACAGAAGCAGTACTAATAGATACAACAACAACAGCAGGCTCAACAACAGCAGAAACAATTGGGGCAACAGGAGCAACAAAATAGAAACTTCAACAGCAGATTCTAGAACAACATCATCAGTATCCACAACATCAACAGAATGAATACTTTCCACATCCTTGAATGACTTGATATATGAAGAAATCAGGCTGGGCTCACAGCTGGCAATAGGCACAATGGCCATAGTGAGATCTTCAACTTCCTGAGCTGGAAGACAGCTGAAGTGAAGTGTATCAAAAACTGATAACAGTGACCTAAGGTCAACTGTTAGAACTGGAACTGGATCTTTAACTGGAATCTCTGACAGGAAATCTTCTAAGGCAGGCACCATCTCTTCTTCATGAGGCATCTCCCCCTGCCTAGATTCAGTATACACTAGATCAAGGCACCCCACAGAAGGGATTGCCTTAGGAGGAGAAAGAGAAGAGAGCCTGGAAGATAACTCCTGGATGGATTTCAGGAGTGGAGCCATGGAGGTCTCCAGCAGGAGTGCTAGCCTTGGAGCCAACATCCCATACAACCTATCTGCTAGGGCAGGAAGGTCTACTTTCTTAAGTGAAACTTGAGAAGTGGTAGAGGAGAGAGTGACAGAGATTGGTGTAGAAGGGGTTGCAGATATGGGAAGAGAAGTTGTGCATGGTAGGATGGATGGTTGAGAGATGGGAATGGTGGAGATGGAAGTTAGTGGAGTGGAAATGGATGGGGTGAAGGATGGTTGTGCAAGAATGTCTTGGAGTAATTGTTGGTAGGAGGTAGAGGATGATGGGGGCTCAAGAGGTGAGGAATGGGAATCATCCATGTAGGAGTCATCCATAAGACTGAAAGATGGAATGGATGAGTCAATATCAAGGTGAGGAAAATAGTGTAGAGGATGGAGATGATCTTCTATTGTTGCTGGTGGTGGTGAAGGAGTTGAGAGTGGAGATGAGATGGTGATGGGGGAGGAGATTGAGGTAGTGATGGTGGATGTAGGGATGATAGAAGAAACAATTGGTGGAGATGGTGGAGATGAGGAGGAGGCAGGCAATTCTTCCAATGGGGTAGTTGCCTGTGGGGAAGTGACCTGAGCAGTCCTGGTGCCTGAAGTTGAGATAGATGCAAAAGCTCTGCTTGGTTTGACAATCTGCCTGTCCCATTTACCAAATAGGGCACAAGACAGCCTCTTGGTGGCATTGATATGCATCCCACTGGACACAAGCAATTGAGGGCATCTGTTATGAAAGAACAGCCCTAGTATCCTCCCAAAATTAATGAAATTCTTATTCACCTTTTTCTTGATTAAATCAAAGAAAATCTCCCCCCCCCCCCAATTGAGATGCTTCTTATCCACTAAAGCAGCCATCAAACAAAATTGATACCTTGAAATGGTATCATGAGCAGAATGCTTGGCTAACAGCACTTTTCCCACAACATCAGCTAAAAATCTATATTCAACTGACAGATTCTTTTTAAGCAGTTTATTAGGGTTTGCTGCAGAGTGACCCATTCTATCAAGCATACTTGCAAACTCTTGTCCAGATAACTCAACTGAATCATGCCCAGTGCTCAATTGAAAAACTTCTGTAAGGAGGGAAGGAGTTAGGGATACCTGAGTACCGACTATTGTACCAACCACTGTATTTTGATCCAGGTTATGAGCCGTATACTCCTTGATTTCATTGGCAGCAAGTTTCATCCTTGTGGACATGATATACACCAATTGCTGTTCCTTGAATAATTCTAGAATGTCTTTGAATATTTGGTCACTGCCTTCAAAGGAATCCATATCGATGTTGAATCCAGTGTCAAATTTCATCGCGGCTAGAACTGCAATAGAAACGGCCATTATATACCTGCAAAAACGAACAAACGAGACCAAGTGCAGAGATGTTTGGAGGGAAAGAAAAGTTCTGCAGAGAGTATGAATGCGCAAAAGGAGAACGACGACCGAAAAAATGAGTTTTATATTTGGGTTCGACGACGAAAAGGAAAGATCGTTGAACTCCGTTCAACGATCTAGGCTTCTAAAGGAATCTAAAGAATCTTCAACATCGTCGATCTCCGTTCGACGATATTGGAGTGCGTTGAGCTCCGCTCGACGATCTCTGACCAGAAGAAGATAGCCTAGCGCTATCTGAAAGAGCTGAACTTCGGTCGACGATTTCGAAAAACGTCGATCTCCGTTCGATGATCTTTGGGAAAAATGTCGAGCGCAGTTCAGAGATCAGAAATAACCTATTGATACTAGAAAAATCAAGTTTTTAACCTAGTCTTAGTCAATTTTAGAGTTTTAAAATCTTGGATCTTAATTTAGGCTTCCTCCATCTAACATACCTAACTGATTCAGGAAGAAGGTGTGTTTCTTTTCATCCAATGGTTTGGGGAAAATATCTCCCCTTTGCAAATCAGTTTGGATATATTGAAGTTCAATTTTATTCTTCTCAACATTATCCCTTAAAAAGTGATGCCTAATTTCTATATGTTTTGTCCTACTATGGAGGACTGGATTTTGTGCTATAGAAATAGCACTGGTGTTATCACAAAATATTTTTAACTTTTCTAAGTTGTAACCATAGTCTAGGAGCTGATTTTGAATCCACAAAATCTGTGAGAACCAACTACCAGCTGCCATGTATTCAGCTTCAGCAGTTGATGTGGACGCAAATGTTTGTTTCTTACAAAACCAGGAGACAAGTCTGTCACCAAGAAACTGGCAAGTTCCACTGGTGCTTTTCATTTCTACTATACATCCAGCATAATCAGCATCTGAAAATCCAGTTAATTCAAATCCTGAGTCTTTTGGATACCAGAGACATAGATTTGGACAACTTTTCACATACCTAAGAATCCTTTTTACTAATGTTTGGTGTGACTCTCTAGGGCTTACTTGGAATCTAGCACATATGCATGTAGAAAACATTATGTCAGGTCTACTAGCTGTAAGGTACAATAAAGAGCCAATCATTGCTCTATATGTTGTCTGATCAACAGGCTTCCCATGTTCATCAACATCTAATACAGCATTAGTAGGCATAGGTGTTTTCATGCAGGATGCTTCAGACATACCAAATTTCTTAACCAACTCTTTTGCATACTTGGTTTGAGAAATGAATATGCCATCAGCATACTGTTTGACTTGCAATCCTAGAAAGAAGGAAAGCTCACCCATTCTACTCATTTCAAATTTGGAATACATTATATTAGAGAACCTTTTGCACAAATTTGAATCAGTAGATCCAAAGATAATATCATCTACATAAATTTGCACTAGTAGGATATTGGACTTATGGGTTCTAATAAAAAAAGTTTTGTCTACTCTACCCCTTATAAAATCATTTTTCAAAAGAAAGCATGCTAAGGTCTCATACCATGCTCTGGGAGCTTGCTTGAGACCATATAATGCTTTATGCAATTTAAAAACATGATCAGGATGAGTTGGAGAGATAAAACCTGGGGGTTGTCTAACATAGACTTCTTCCTTGATGTTTCCATTGAGAAATGCACTCTTTACATCCATTTGATAGACCTTGAATCCTTTGTGTGCTGCATAAGTTAGAAATATTCTTATGGCCTCCAACCTTGCAAATGGTGCAAAGGTCTGGTAATAATCTATTCCTTCTTCTTGTGAGTATCCTTGTGTAACTAGTCTTGCCTTATTCCTTACAATGATTCCTTGATCATCCAGCTTATTTCTGAACACCCATTTTGTTCCAACAATGGAATGATCCTTTGGTCTTGGCACTAGTTCCCAAACTTTGTTCCTTTCAAATTGATGTAATTCCTCTTGCATTGCAATGATCCGGTGTGGATCTTATTCTGCATCTTGTATGGATTGAGGCTCAATTTGAGATAAAAAGCAAGTGTGCATCAGGTTTTGGTTGACCTGATTTCTGGTTTGCACACCAATTGAGATGTATCCAATCACTTGGGAGATTGGATGATCTCTTGATGTTACTAAATCAACAGGGGGTGTTGATGGTTCACCAACCTATGTTATTGTTTCCTCTGGTGGAACAACAACTTGCTCTTCAAAGTTGTTCTCACCAAGATGTTGAGAACCAAGATGTTTAGTATCCTCTTCATCTTCACTATTTTCACCTCTTTGTTGGATAGGTGATTGTGTTGTATGCTTTTCTATAATGTGTAATCTGTTCAAATTTTCTGAAAGAGAATGTACCAGCAAAGGTTCTATGGTAGAAGTATTCTTCTCCTTATAAGACATGTTAGTTTCATTAAAAGATACATATACAGATTCTTCAATTTTAAGAGAAGTTTTGTTATACACCCTATAAGCTTTACTGATCATGGAGTATCCCAGAAACACTCCTTCATCAGCTTTGGCTTGAAATTTTGCTATGTACTTATTGTCATTATTGTGTATGTAACAAATACAACCAAAAATCTTGAAATAATCTACTTTAGGTTTCTTCCCTTTGAGTAATTCATAGGGAGTCTTGCCCTTCAGCTTATGTATCAAACTTATATTCAACACATAGTTTGAGGTATTCACTTCCTCTGCCCAAAAGGATAGAGGAAGGTGAGCATCTGTCAACAATGAGTAGCAGATTCAATAAGGGTTCTATTTTTCCTTTCAGCTACCCCATTTTGTTGAGGAGTTCTAGGAGCTGAGAAAGTGTGTCTGATCCCTTCACTCTGACAGAACTCTTGCATAAGAAGAGAATAAAACTCTGTCCCATAATCACTTCTGATCAGGGCAATGTGAGTATTGAACTCAATCTATATGCATTTGAGAAACTCTGTCAAACACTTAAAGTTATGATACTTCTTCCTCATAAAGAACACCCATGTGAATCTAGAGAAGTCATCTACAACCACTAAAATGTAAGATTTCCCTCTTAGGCTTTGTACTATAATGGGTCCAAAAAGACCCATGTGTAACAGATACAAGATCCTAGGTGAATCACTCTTATTAAGTGACTTAAAACTATTTTTAGTTTGCTTGCCTAATTGACAAGCCCTGCAAAGTCCTTCCTTCTTGTAGGGGCCAGAAGGTAGTCCTCTAACAAGGTTGTCCTTGGATAGACTAGCAATGGTTCTAAGGTTTAAATGTCCTAATCTCTTATGCCAAAGTTCATTTGGTTTACTAACAGAGTTGAACAAGCAAATATCTACCTTAGTTGAATGAAAATCTACAAGATAAATGTTACCTTTCCTTTTACCTGTCAACACAGTTGTGTTGTCCTTTGATTTGATTTTACATGAGGATTTGTTGAATGTCACTTGGTAGCCTTCATCACACAGTTGACTGATGCTGATTAAATTGTGCTTCAGTCCTTCCACATAGGCCACCTTCTTGAATGTGACTGACCCTATTTAGACTGCACCATATCCCTTTGTCTGTCCAAAGTTTGAATCCCCAAATATGACTTTGGGTCCAAGCTTGGATTTGAAGGATGTTAAATTATCCTTGCTTCCAGTCATGTGCTTTGAGCACCCACTATCCAGATACCATTGCTGGTTTATTGTTGGATAGGTCTTAACATGCACATAAAAAAATTTATTTGTTTTTGACCCAGTTTACCTTGGTCCTAGGTTGATAACCTTTAAATTCTGAAATAAAAGACATCCATGGCTAACTCTTATAACCTTCAGGATGATATCTCCTAGGAGGTATTATCCATTCAGTATAAGGGTTAAAGTTTTGGGATGTAGGACCACTAGGATTGAATTTTGATTTACCTTTAAAAATTTGTTCAAGACTCTAATCTCTGTTCGACGATCTCCGAGCTGAGTTTGACGATCTTGGGTCAGATCGTCGAGCTCCATTCGAAGATCGATTTTTCCAGAGTTAAGAGTTCGGTGATCGTCGACCTGAGTTCGACGATTTAGCTTGAGATCATCGAGCTCCATTCGACGATCGTCGAGCTCTGTTCGACGTTTTCAGTTGAACTTTGTTTTTCTTAGGTAAATCAGGATTCTTCCTGGCTACCTCTACAACTCCCTTTCCTTTATCTGAGATAAACTTAATTGGGGTTGTTAACACTATAGGTTGGTTGGCTGAAGCACCCAAACCCAGTGTACTGTTAAGTCTTGAATTCACTATGCTTGTGATGTCCATCAGTCTGATGCTTCTCCCATTAAGGGATTCTTCAAACTTCTTGCCTGAGATAGTTCACTTTTCAGTGAGGCTATCTCCTCCCTACAACATTCCAACTCCTCAGAGAGTTTGAGGTTGTCTGAATTTAAGATGCTATGTTCAGACAATTGATTTCTGAGAGAGATAATCTCTTTCTCAGACTTTAGCAGGTCAAAACAAAGTGCCTTAAATTCAGATCTAAAGTCCTCTGAATTGAAATCAAAAGAATCTATTACCTGATCTTCCTCATTTTCATGTTAAGATTCAGATTCTGACTCTTGTTCTTCATCAGAATTATGTTGAGAGGCATTGATAGCCATCATGCAGAACTCCTTCTCTTGAGCATCATCTTCATCATCACTTGAGCTTGATGATGCCTCTGATTCTTCTTCAGTTTCACTCCAGGTTTCAGCTACAAATCCCTTCCTGGTGTGTTTGTTCTTACTGGAGTAGAATTTGTCACTGTTGTTTATCCTGGAGTCTTTGTCTCTTCTCCTATCTTTCTTATCTTTCTTGTCCTTATTTTGATTCTCTGGACAGTCAGGCACAATGTGGCCTGGTTTCCTGCATCCAAAAAAAAAAATTCTTTATTATAGGATTTGGCATACCTTGGCTTTTCATGGCCTCTGGATGACCTTTTCCTGAAGTCTTTTCTAGCCATCTTATAAAATCTTTTGGCTAGTAGACTCATTAATTCTTCATTGCCTGTTACCTTATATTCAGGCTGATCTTCTATAGCTTTGAATACTATTGTCTTCTCCTTCCTGATTGCTGGAGAAGCAACCTTTTGTTCTTCCTCTATATTCTTGATGAGCAGCTCATAAGACTTGAGCTTGCCCAGCAAAGCTTCAGTAGTGATCTCATTTAGGCTTCTAGCATCCTTGATTGGCCAGATTCTTGAATCCCAAGTGCTGGGGAAGCATATTAGGATCTTTTCATTGAGTTCGGTCAATGAGATCTCCTTGTCCAAGGTCTTCAGTTCACTGACAATTAGACTGAGTCTGTTGTACATGTCAGCAACTGGCTCAGTTTCTGCCTTCTTGAAATTCTCATATGTGGTTATGAGATGGGATCTTCTACCCTTTCTTTCATCAGCTGATCCTGACACAAGCTCAGATAGCTTGTCCCAAATTTCTTTTGCTGAGTTGCATTCAGCCACTTTTTGAAATATGTCTTTAGACATAGTCTGAGCCAATATGTTCATTGCCTTGGAATCAGCAACTTTCCACTTTTTTATTTCTGCATCTGTTCTTGAGTGCGGTGGAACAACACTTGTACTTGTAGTTGCTGGAGGTCTTGGAAACACTGTCAAAACAGAATTAAAAATGTCCTCATCAATAGAATTCATGTATAATTTAATCTTTGTCTTCCAAAGTGCAAACTTAAAAAGATTGCACACTGGAGGTCTGGTGCTAGCATAATCTTTGTTCTGTGATATGGTTTTGTATGAAGGTAAATATAATGGAAATAAAAACCCTCTATTAAAGATTGATCTTATCAGAGATCTTTTGGTTCAGGTGTTTGCCTGTAGGAACAACCAATCTGATGAAGATTCAGTTGTTGAGTAACCAACCTCCCTCTGATACCAATTGAAAGTGAGGGTAAGATCTACCTTTACTCTAGAGGGGGGGTGAATAGAGTATATTAAAATAATTTTCCAATTTAAAAATTATTTAGCAGTGGAAGACTTGATTTATATATAAGTGTATTGTGCTTGCAAAGAATGAAAACAAAACAAAGCAAGAAGTAAAAACACAGCACACAATTAATAAAACACAGCAACCAGAAGACACAAGGATCTATAGTGGTTCCCCAATCAACATGGGTACATCAACTTTTCTACCACCCTAGGTAGGAATCCACTGCAAGAATAGTTGATCAGGTGTCCTGGGCACCAAACAGCTTTTTATAAGGTGCTCAAAAACTAAACTAAGCTTTTGATCAGGTGTCTTACCACCACTGAGTTTTGACAAGGTCTCAGAAACCAACCACAAAACTTTTGAAGGGAGTTTTGAGTAACCCTTTTACTGCAGGAAAATAAAAGAGATGAAGTTGTTCTTCTCTGTTCAACAGTCTAAGAAAAGACTAGTGGATTGTTGTTGTCAAAGCTCACCCTGAGATCTGCAATTGTTCAAGAAGAAGAGCTTTGCATAGGGTGATAGGTCTTCAGTCTATTTGAGATCTCCAGCAAAGAATGATTTTAACAAAAGCTTAAATGTGATGTGTCTGGAGTCCTTGATTGATTGAATCATTTGAACACTTGAATCAGAAGAGATCTTGAAAGAAAAGAGGAATTCCTTTTTGTGTAGTGATCTCCTTCACTATTGTTTTCCTTGTGTTCTGTATGAATTCTAACTTGTAATCCTGTAGACTTATGTCTGAAAATTCTTGATTGATATCTCATCTATTTTTTTCAAATGATTCTGAAGATATATATTGAAAAACAACCTTCTGGATAGCCGTTAATCAGTCATAAATGACTTCCTTAAATGATATCTGTCTCTGGAGGAAAGTCCTAAGAGACATTCCTTTTTGTCTTCCTTGAAACTTGCTCCAGAATAGCTGAAACGGCTACAAAATCCTTTGAAATAAATGTTGGATATGAATAAGATTGAATTCCATAACTGACTGAATTTGAAATCCTGAAATTGTCGATCTCTTTAGAGAAGTCGTCGATCTGAGCTCGACTATCGTCGACCTGAGCTCAGAGACTGGGCTAGACTGAAACAGAAATCGTCGATCTGAGCTCAACTATCGTCGACCTGAGCTCAGAGACTAGGATTATAGCTAGAGACAGAAACGTCGATCTGAGGTCGAAGATCGTTGAACCGAGTTCGACAACTCGTTGAACTGAGCTCAGAGAAAGTCGAACTGCGTTCGACGCCTCGTCGATCTGAGCTTGATGAAAACAGCCTTAGTCTTTCTGCACTTGTATTTTGAACTAGAAGGTCTTGGGGGCAGCTTCCAAACCTAAGTTCTAACCCTTAGACTCATTCTAATTGACCTTTAAGACTATACAATAAGGTCAAAACAATTTCCTAAGAACATAGTAATCCTTGACCAAATTAGTAATAGGGTGTTCCAATAATAGGAATGATATTTAATACACAAATTTGTTTTGTCCATGAGGCCTTATAACTGTTTTTGTTACAAAATGTATCTTCCATACATCAACACATAGACTGACCATACATTAAAATAGTAAACATTCACCTTTGGTCCTTCGAGGGCCTGCCAATCGCAGCATAAGGGACTTCAGCACACTACTTTTCATTTGGCTCTTCAGCACATGCATAACACGACCTACAAAAATGTGGCAAAACAAAGCAACGGTCAGCATTAGTTGACCAAATTATAACGACCTCACCCCTTACATGGGGCGACGGTTCTCCTTCCCTTCAAGCAGAAACATAAATATCTTTTGGCAACATTAATGTGTATTTAAGCACCATTCACCACAGATGTAGGCTCAATCGGCCGCACGCCCCGTGCACTCAGGTCACATTATCAGTGTACCAAGCTTCACCGGGTCCCACCACCATCCACCGTGTAATGCCCCAAAAATCCTGAAAAAGGAAGGATTGGAAGTTAACCCGCGACGCTAGTGTTAACGCCGACATTAGCCCTTGAATTAAATCGAATTTCATCTCGGGTATCTACCGCATGGCGATAGAAAGGTATCGCGTGGCGATACAAATGAACATATTCAACAAATCGTCTAGAATCCTACCGCGTAGCGACAGTGACTATTGTGTGGAAATACCACTCGACGCATTCAACGCTTATGACGAGTCATTGAGAGACTACTACTGGGCGGTTGTGATCTAACGTGCGGCGATAGATGATTTAAATGAATTACATCACGGGAAGGTAGCGCTCGGCGGTAGTGAGTTAACACTTGCGGTAGCTTGCAACGTGCCAGTAAGGTGGAGGCTATTTTGGGCGACAGTGCGATGTAAATTGGCCCAAGCGGCGACAACCTTTGATTCCGCGCGACGGTAGAAGATACCGGGTGGTGGTAGCTCGCTGTTAAGTGTTGGACATGAGATAAAATTCTTATTTTTCTCTCTCTCTCACACACACACTCTCTCTCTCTCTTGGTTCTTGATGTTCTTGAGGGAAGAGGAGGAAGAAAGTCCAGCTGGACAAGAGGAAAAGTGATCTAAGGTGTGCTTGTGATCGGAATTGTGAGTCGACACTAGATCTACGAAGAGGAAGCTATCACGATTAGTTCCATCCGGATCAAAGAACAAGGGCATGGCTCCTAAGAAATCGATATGGGTAATGACTTTCTCCTTTGATCAGTGAATTCCTCAATTTGTATACGTGCATGGAACCCATCACCAAAGGGTGAAGAAAAGGGTGGTTTCCAGCGGGTAGATCGTTGTGAACCCCGATAAAACTTGCATTTAGAATCTGGAATTGAAGTACGAAATAAGCATGCTGTGTGAAGCCCATTTGGACAGGTTGGTCTGCGAAAGTCTTTAATTTCAAGGATAGCAAAATCACTTAGAGGGTGGGGTGAATAGTTTATTGGTCTCTTTATTAATTCTTTTCTTTTCTTTTAGTTTGCTGCTTGAGTGGTTGATTAATTTCTGCTTTCAAGATGATTTACCATGCACAAAGAAAACAACAAAGCAAAGCACACAGATATTTATAGTGGTTCCCCAACTAGGTACATCCACTTTCCCTCCCACCTATCCAACTATTTTATTAGACTAGACACTTCTCCAAAATTCTCCAAGGAGCTTACACCTCAGGCCCTCAACCTTATACACAGATTCTTCACAGAATCCAAGCTCAGAACCACAAGGGTTCCTACCTCAGAGCACTACAGAGCTCCTACAGCTCAGTGATCCACTGATCACCTACCTCAGCCTTATTTCTAAGGCCTACAACTCAGGCTCTACAACCCTATAGCTTCAGGCACACAACCCTACTCTCAGAGTCTGCAACACTCCTACAACTCAGTACCCTTTCAAGTACCTACAGATCAGATCTTGGTAAACTGAATCCTACAAGATGAAAGTGGGTTGATGGATATTCGTGCAATAAGAGATATTTCTCTGTGTTAAGCTTCTTGACTGAGATAGACTCAGCCCAACAATGACTATAGGAGATTATTTCCTGAGTCTACCTTTACTGAACTAAGATATACTTAGTCCTAACTACTTTCACAGCAACAAGCAATTACTTGTGCTGGAAGTTACTTATAGAGCAATGTTCTGCCTCTCCCTGAACTGAGAAAAAAAGCTCAGCCCTCTTTTCTTCATAATAATAATGATCCTTATGCTAGAAGTAACTTGCAGAACCCTATTTTTTTCTTCTCGCTTTCCTGGGCTGAGGTGATTCATCCCTAACTTTGACTCCTGAGGAATAGTCCCCTGAGCCTTCTTTCAGATCTCTGCTTCTTCAAGCTTTCTTCTCTTCACAGCTTCCAGACAAAGATCTTCAGGTTCTTGAGTTGCTGGAACTGTAAAGAACCTGCAGCAAGGGTCGGCCCTTGACTGTTACCTTATGCTCAGAGAAGATACTCTAATATAGCTTGCTGGTGCAGGTGAGAATGGCACCAGCTATTTTGCTGTTGAAGATGTTGATTCCAACATCTGACTTACTCTTTTTCTTTCTCAGCTTGAGCTTCCTATTCTATAGCTCCACAATAATGGCAGAGAAGAAGAACAACTGTTACTTCTTTTATTTGTTGAGACCCAACGACTCTTTTAGCAATGGTTCCCACACTTTTAATGTTGGCTACAAATTTGCTTTAACGCATACTATTATACAGTAGGTCCGCGACAACCTTTGTCGCGTAATGTAGTCATCCCGCCACTTATTTGAAATATGTTGACTTGCTGACATCACAAGTTGTGGACTTAGCCAAAAATCAAGCAACATTAGCATATGCGTTGAGTGAGTAAGCTTCACTCAACGCCAAAACACTTAGGCAGATTTACTGTCTCTTGGCGTTGAGTGAGTAACCTTCACTCAACTCAAAACTACTTAGAATATCAATCTACTTCTAGGCATTGAGTGATTCAGTTTCACTCAATGCCAAACTAGCTTTATCAGCTTTCTGCTGCTTGGCGTTAAGTGAGTAAGAATCACTCAATGCCAAACCCCTTAGACAAAATTTTGTCTTCACTAGGCGTTGACAACGTTGAGTCAATAACCTCCACTCAACTCTTTTTTCCTTAACCAAATTTCTGCTCCTTCAGAAAATTAAGCATTGAGTGATTACGCCTCACTCAACGCTTTCTTTCTTGGCCAATTTTTTGTTTAGTAGCATGACATTGAGTGAGTTGACTTCACTCAACGCATATGAACTTGGCCACATTTCAGCTGTAAGACCCCCCCTTTTTTTCTTTTACACCACCAGGGTCTTAGGCCTAGAACCGCCGCTTTGCGGTGACACCTTCACACCCGGGAAGGTCGTCACTACAAAATGTCAATCATGCCGGCCAAATTGATCACAGAACAGTAGAAAAATAATAGAGTGTGAAATAGAAGAACTCTACACATGTCCACAAAGTCATAAATATAGTAAGTAATCTCCACGAAGGGAGAGTCCACAGAAATAATAAAGGTACAAAAAATAGGGCTCATGCCCGGTACATCAATATCCTCACTACATATCACTCAACGCGAAAGCAAAACTAAACATCTACTAACGATCAGGACTCACAGTCCAAGGTATCTGAACAACTGTGCTAGACTGTCTCATCTCCAAGCGTGTTGGCCTCCGAGGCTGCTCCTCCATGCTGGGCTCCATGGTCCCCTAAAATGATGTGGTTCGAAAACCGTTAGTCTAAAAGACTAAGTCCTATCATACCCTACCCCTTCCCCCATGGCTCCTAGGCACCAAGCCGGGAGGAGGAAAGGAGAGGTAATGAGGGTGGAGAATAACAAAGTAACAGGTGACAGCGGAACTAATCTAGCAGTTCTAAGAGTATATGTGGCAGTAAAGAAGGTATGAAAGACTGAATATATAATAAGTAACCTTAACTTATATGAAAACACTCAA
This sequence comes from Platanthera zijinensis, assembly GCA_039513925.1. NCBI lineage: Eukaryota > Viridiplantae > Streptophyta > Magnoliopsida > Asparagales > Orchidaceae > Platanthera > Platanthera zijinensis. The sequence continues at coordinate 87,095,486 of CM077080.1, forward strand.
GATAAGAGATCTTCTGCAAGGCTCCTATCGTATAAAAAGTCTCATACAGATTTATACGATAGGGTGTCGGTTTTCTAGAGCCAAGTATATATCTACAGAGTAAAAAACCTTAACTTATAAGCACACTCATGCGAACTTATAAACTAAGGGGTCGTTTTACAGGGCATATTGTATAAAGCGTCCCATACCACTCTATACAATTTGTGTCAGGGGTTATATGAAATGATGATGCTATGACATGAAAATATGTTATGATGTGATCATGAAAGTGACAACTCACCCACTCGACTCTGTGTACACGGACCATTAGTTCCCCCTTTTTGGAGCCTAACCTCCAAGGATACCTCCGTAGTGGCAAACGGAAGCGTTGGGTTGGGCCTCGCCCACCTATAAACTGGTAATTGCACTACCAGTCAGACCTATCGTACGCCTCGATGCTGGTGCACTAAATGGAGCTCCTGCGTACTCTTTCCGGCTGGCGCACCAGACTTAATTTGGCGAAGTGCATAACCACACTTACCGAATCAACGTATTGGCATCGGTGCATCGACCCTCCAATACCGAAGACCCACCACCTTATACTTAATGCACATGCAACCTTATGTATCATCTACCGAGGCTAAGCTCCCCGGACTATCCCGTCCGTCACAAACAACAACCGAGGCAAGCTTGCCAGGCCAACCTGCCCATCACTAAAACCACCGAGCCAACAGACCGAGTGACCCAACCTACATCCCAAGACATCGAGGTGAGTGAAAGTGAACCCCTAATTATGCTAGTCACTCTTGCAGTTTATTTTGCCTACGGTTCGGGTTAGCCTAGGACTGCCCCTGGCATACCCCGTGAAGGGCTCTCAAAGGGCACTAGGAACTACGATGGGCTGAAGCCCAAAGCTCCCTTTCGCAAGGCACTTATTATTGGTTAATAACCGATTCCCGATCCCTTTAGTACTACACTGGTTCTAACCCTAATGTGTTTTGACCCTGTCTCCCCCTTCACAGGATAGACGATCTTTCGTCGATCTCGACTACCACCTAAAGTTAGACAACTCTTCAACCTATTCTTCCAAACATACAATGGTATACTCCAATCCACTTACCAAAATCAGTAAACTCAATCCCATCTCCCTATGACCATTCTCCATGTTAACACGATTTTTGCAATTTTACTAAACGCAGACCATCCTAAGTTATATGATGTATACAATTGGAGGTACTCCAAATTATCATCCAAAATCCCTATAATAATTATTGGGGGTCTATCATGACATGTTTAGCCTAAATCCAGAATTTCATAATTTTCCTAATTTACTTGATAATTTATTTAATTTTCTAAGAAATCCAAATACCTTAGTTTGAACATGAAGTACCTTTTTCAGGCATGCAAAATGCTCCACAAAATTTATTATAAATACAAGATGAATATTTAATAGTAAATTTAAGTCTCCCAATTATTTAGCAAGGTTTGTACCTCTAAACATAATTTTGAACATAACCTACATTAATCATTTTAAAGAGACAAGTACTGCTAAAATACTTCCAAAAATTCTGAGAAAATCCAAACATGTATATAATGACCTATAAACACTCTAGGTCAAGTTTCATAATTTTTCAGTGATTAGTGAACTCTAAACTTAATTTGCACAATAATCAAAATTGATTAATTAATGAACTAAATATAGAAATTGTTTATCTAAAAAAGTGCAATAAAATTCCAACATGAGCACATTGTCCTAGGAACACTACTGATCAAGTTCCACATTTTTTTCAATGAGTGTGGGGCTCTGAATCTATTTTTAATCATATTCCAAAATTTATATACATGTCAAATAAGTACTGGTAATTTACATCTAAAACATACAAAAGAAATTCATGTATGAGCATAATGATCTAAAACTCCCTCTGCCCCAATTTCATAACCATCCAATGAACATATAGGTCATAAAAAACAAATAGTTAATAAGGGCCAACACATGGATTATAAAGGAGGTACTAAAATTATTGTTTCAAAATTTCCAATAAAATTAGCAAAAACTCATACTAACCATATGACTACACTACCCAAGTTTTACAACTTTTCACAGAGCTCTAATTACCTATCTTTAAATTTTAGGGATTGTGACCTAAACAAGGGTTATGGTTTTGAGGGGTTTATCCATCTCCAAATTATCTAAGATTTTTACCAAAGGACCTTAGCTACCCTAGTGTCCTCTCTACCAAATTTCAAATCCATACAAGGATATTCAACTCCATGCCCTTCACTAATCCCCAAAGACCAACCTTAGGGTTTGGTCTTGGGTTCTAGGGCAAATCTACCCCAACCCACCCCAAATTCCATGTGGGGGTGTTTAGCATCATATCAAACCAGTGGCCCAAGTTTCAGCCTCTATTGAGGTGATTTGACCACTCAAACCCACAAAGAACACTTTGACCTAAATACCCCCCCCCCTTAGGCCAAGGCTAGGGTTTACAAAATTCCAACCAAATAATCTCCAAATGAGGTAAAATTTTATACAGAAACCTATACTAACCCCAAGAACATCTCACCAAAATTTGGGAGAATTTAGGGGTCTTTAAGCCCTCTAATTAAATTATACAAAGTTTATTAAATAATTACAAAAACTATAGGAAACCAATATCCAAAAATTCTCATTTTCAGATATTGTGTTCGTATAGGTGAGAGTCACCCCTATTCCAAATTTCAGATCATTTGTATGACTGGATTGGTGGGAGCACTCAAACCAAGCTCTGATCAAGCCTATGTATAGACCTCACCAAAATTAGTGTTTTGGTCAAACCACGTACCCAAATGGCTTCAAACAAATTTTAAATTAAACTACACTTCAAGGGCTACAATTTTTATGTTGGTGACTTTTTCTGTAAATGGGCCTAGTTTATTTTAATATTTAATTTAAGACCGCATAGTAAACAGGACAGAAAATTCAGAAATCAAAACTAAATAAAAGAAAAGATCTAGCACGGATCTTAAAGCAAATCCAACGAATCCTGGTCATCTTCTTCCTCCAGCCAAGGGCTGTGATCAGCCCGACCTGGAGCTTCTTTCAAGCCATTTTCCCGGCCACCCGGCCACCTCCCTGGCCGGCCACCACCGGCCACCACCGCCACCACCTTCGTTGATGTGGGGGCTATCGCCGGGAGGCGGCACGGCCGCTAGAGGGGTAGTTTCCGGCAAACCCGACCACTCTATTTTTTCTGAAAAACCATGGAAAAATCATCACCCGATCTGGCTCATTTGAGCCCGATTCTCATCCTAAAAGATTCCTAAGATCTATCCATAGAAGGAGGACCTTCAACTGTGCTTGCCAACGGGTTTGGTGGTGGTGCGCCATGGCCGAATTTTGGAGCTTCGTGTATGTTACAACCGTGCAGTGGGAGGGCTCAATTTCTTCAGCAAAAAGGTGGAAAATTCTGCTCTTTGCCTAGGGAAGCTTTTAAGGTCATCAAATGGAGGAGGGGAAGGGCTTAGGCTTCAAAGCCATTTATGGCCATGAAAGCGAATTTCGGCCATGGAGAAAATCCCTTGAAATTCACCTCTCCTTGGTCCCATTTCATTTGGAAACTCGTCAAAACTGATAGGGGAGATGAATACTAATTAATTGCTGAAGAATAAAGGGGTGATTCACCTTCCCCACCATGAATGGCGTTCTCTTTCTCACTTTCTCTCTCCTCCATTAAAGGGCTAATGGAGTTTTCTCTCTCCTAGTCATCATGAACGAATTTTCTCATCTCCCTAGCCTATTGGCATCCCATCTAACCCACATGAATAATAAAAATGAGGTTAGCCCAAGTGGGTTTGGGTTTGAGCTTGAGTTAGCCTATTTGAACCAACTTGACCTAACACTTGGGTAAAGTTAACCTAGGTCAATTTGACCTTTTGGGTTGACCCAAATGGGTCCTTGGTGACCCATTGGCCTCCCCTAAGGTCTAGGTAGGGTTGGGTAGGGTTTACTTGGCACCTTAGAGGTCACTTAACCCTTAGTAAGGGCACTTTGACAACTTTGGGGCTAGAGTTGACTTGGGTCAACTTAGCCTCTTGGGTTGTCCCTAATGGGTCGTTGGTGACCCATTGACCTCACTCTAGGTATTGGAGGGCATGGGTGGGGTCCACATGGCAAAGGGAAGGTCAATTGACCCTATGTGGGTTAGTTTGACCAATTTAGGGTTAGGGTTGACTTAGGTCAACTTAACCACTTTTACTGTCCACAATGGGTCCTTAGTGACCCTATGGACTACCCAAGGTGTTAGGGGTGTTATTGTAGGGTCATGTGGTCAAGTTGAATCCCTAAAGTAAGACCTTAGGTATGATGTTGAGGATGTGCTATAGGCAGACCAAGGTTATTTTCACCTTGGGCCTTTCCCACTTGATCTAGAGCTTTCTGATGGTTTTTTCATGACCTAGTCATGACAAAACAAATACCTAGGGGTCTAGTTGTTTGAGGGATGTTACAAATCCCAATATATAAAAATAAAAATTTCGTCCCCGAAATTAAGTTTAGCTTACGAGGATCTCTACTGAAAACAAAAGCTTGTAACATCCCTAAGAGTTGGAGGTATACCTGACTCGAAGAGCTCCGGGTACTTTTGCTGCATCAAGTCCTATGGCTTCCATGTATTCTCCTTCTGCCCATGGTTTCTCCACAGAACCTTGACTAGCGGAACCTTCTTGCGTCGCAAGACCCGCACTGCCATGTCATCGATGCTTATCGGCTCCATACTGACTGATCAATCCGATGCTACCAGCCCATCTGGGGCCATAATATACTACTCCGGGCATAGTAGATCCCTCCTAAGAGAGGATACGTGGAACACGTCGTGTAGACCCGCCAGCTACGGTGGCAGCTCCAGCCTGTATGCTAAGAGACCGATCCGCTCCAGGATCCTGTAAGGCCCCATATATCTTGGGCTGAGCTTCTTCATCCGACCACGCACCCGTGAAACCCCATATATCATTCGGATCTTCAAGAATACTCGGTCCCCTACCTAAAACTCCTCTTGATGATGCCGAGCGTCGTAATACTTAGCATGTCTGCTCTGTGCCACTAACATCCTGTCCCGTATCAGCCTCACCTGAGCCTCGGTGTCCTCAACAAACTCCGAGCCCAAAACGTCCGGATCCTCGTCCTGTATCCATGACAGCGGAGTCCTATACCTTCGTTCATATAGGGCCTCATAAGGAGTCATCCCTATGCTGGACTAGTAGTTGTTATTATATGAGAACTCGATCAGTGGAAACATCTTCTCCCAAGGCTCTCCGCAATCCATAATGCATAGTCACAGTAGATCCTCCAAGGTCCGATTGGTGCGTTGCGTATGCCCGTCATTCTAGGGATGAAAAGTTGTAATGAATGTCAGCTGAGTGCCCAAGTAAGTCTGTACTGATCTCCACTCCCTGGACGTAAACCGTCCTTCTCGATCTGATGCGATCGTCCAGGGTACGCCATAATAACGGACAAACTGCTCCACAAATTTCTGAACCAGCACACCAACTGAGTCATCTTTCCTGATCGGGATAAATCTGGCTACCTTCGTCAGCCGGTCGACGATTACCTAGATCAAATCGTTTCCCATCCGCGATCGAGGAAGCCCATGTATGAAGTCCATAGCGATATCCTTGAACTTCCACTCCAGCACTGGGAGTGGTTTCAATAATCCTGCGGGGTTTCTGCACTCCGCCTTCACCAGCTGGCATGTCTCACAGTGGGTCACGAAGTAGGTGATATCCTTCTTCATGCCTGGCCAATACATGGTCTTCTTCAGATCTGCAGTCATCTTCGTAACTCCCGAGTGTACCGAATACCGGCTGCAGTGGGCCTCCATCATGATATCCTCCCGGACCTGGCCTCCCTCTGGTATATAAACCCATTCTATGAAACACACTAGGCCATCCCTTAGTGTGTAATCTCCCGCAGTACCTGCCTCCAAGGCCCAGAATATCGTATCCAACTTGGCGTCCTGCCTCTGCCCTTCTATGACTCAGTCTCGAATGTCATCTGTGGCGCTCATCGCGGCTAAATACTCCTCATAAAGCTAGGGGTCATCAGACGACACCAGTGTGATGTGCATATCCTCTAACCTCTACACCATCTCCATGGACATAATCTGGGGCTCTGCTCTAGAGGTGGCAGCTCTCCGACTCAGCGCATCGGCTACCACATTCTCCTTCCCTGAGTGGTAATGCATCTCGTACTGGTAATCTACTAGAAATTACACCCATCGCCTCTGCCTGATGTTCAGCTCTTTCTACGTGTCCACATACTTCAATTTTTTGTGATCAGAGTATATGTCGCAGTGGACGCCGTATAGGTAATGTCTCCAGACCTTCAAAGAAAATTTGACCGCTCCATCTCTAAGTCATTAACAGGGTAGTTCTGCTCATGCTTCTTTAGCTGGCGGGAAGAATAAGCAATCACGTGGCCTTTCTACATCAACACTGTACCCATGACCTGGTAGGAAGCGTCGGTGTAGACCTGGAATCCTTCTCTCCTCAAAGGAAGGGCAAGAATAGGAGCCGAGGTAAGTCGATCCTTCATCTCCCGGAAAGCCATCTCGCACTGCGGTGTCCAAACGAAGGGCACATCCTTCCTCGTCAGAGATGTGAGTGGGAGGGCAATTCGAGAGAATACCTCCACGAACTTTCGGTAATAACCGACAAGTCCCAGAAAACTACGTACATATGTGGCCACCTTCAGCTGCGGACAATCCCGACTGCTTGAATCTTGGTCGAGTCCACTGCTAACCCGACTCCACTGAACATGTGGCCTAGGAAGGCAACCTCCTTCAACATGAACTGGCATTTGCTGAAATTCACATAAAGGTGGTGCTCCCGCAGTCTCTCTAGAGTCAGTGTCAGATGTCGTGTGTGATCCTCCTCTGTTCTCGAGTAGATGAGGATGTCGTCAATAAACACGATGACGAAAACATCTAGATAAGCCTCGAACACCCGATTCATGAGGCTCATGAATGCTGACGGTGCATTCGTGAGCCCGAAGGGCATCACGGTAAACTCGAATAACCCATATCTCCTACTGAAAGCATTCTTCGAAATGTCCTCCTCCCGAATCCGCAGCTGGTAGTAGCCCGACCTCAAATCCAGTTTCGAGAAGAAATGCGCCCCCTCCAGCTAGTCAAACAACTCATCTATCTTTGGCAGTGGATAGGCATTCTGGACTGTCAGTCTGTTTAGTGCTCGGTAGTCGATGCATAATCTGAGTGTCCCGTCCTTTTTCTTGACGAATAGCACCGGGGATCCCCATGGTGAAGAGCTCGGTCGGACATATCCAGCTTCCACTAGCTCCTGCAGCTTGCTTCAAAACTCCGTCAACTCCTTCGAGGCCATCCGGTAAGGGGCTCTAGATGCCGGCTTAGCCCCCGGCACCAGCTGTATCTTGAAATCCTGCTCCCGGTGCGAGGGTAGCCCTAACAGCTTCTCTAGGAAGACGTCAACAAAATCCCGCACCACCGGGATACCAAAGATGGAATCCTTGGCCTCGGCCATTTCAAACAACACTTCATAGACTTACTCTCCCTGCAAGTGGGCCTTGACGGTCTGTACGGATGATAACAAGAGAGGGGGAATATGTCTAATACCTTCGATGACGATGTGGGAATCCCCATGACTTACGGTGAACCTCTTCGATAGGCAGTTGATTTGGGCATGGTTCCAATGCAACCATGTCATGCTAAAGATCAGATCATAGGATGGCATCCTTAGGATCGTTATTGTTGCTTCGAATGCCTTTCCGGCAATCTCCGCCTCCATGTTCTAGTGGGCATAGGTGAATAGCTCCGATCCGTCGGGTAGTCATATCCTCATCATTAAGCCTGTGAATCGCTCCATGCCTTCCAACCCTTCCACGAAGGCCTCCGGCACGAACGAGTGCAAAGCACCTGTATCGAACAATGTATAAGCGGGCTTGCCGCTGATGAATACTATGTCTGGGGTAGTTAAATATCTTAGAAATCTAGTTATGGTTTTCTTTCCTAGTCTGTCAATTTTATATCCATGAGTCTAATTATTTAGGAAAGAAAGAAATTAAAATTTACTAGCGTACCTGTGATCACTTACTCTGGGTTCCGTGGTTGAGCCAGATCTAGTGCATACAATTACTCCCTCTCCTGCCTGCATTCTCTGCCCTGGTATCCACATCCTCGGCCACGTCCTCGGCCTCAAAAATACTGAGCAAGCGGGGAAACATGTGGTGCTGGTAGGGGTGCCCCCTCATGGGGCAGTTTCTCCAGATATGCCCTACCTGATGACAGTTGAAGCACTCTGGCGGGGGATATGCCATACCCCTGGGTCTCTTCATCTCCCGCATCTAGAGACGTTGATGAGCCATTACCACCGGCTCCCTCGGCTCCTATCTCACCTCCTGACGAGGCTGGTCCTCTACCCTTCTCCCATCTCTCCCAACAGCAAAGCAGCCCCGTCGCTGATCATTTCTGTCTCCCCGTCCCTGATCCTTAGATGGCCGCTTTCGGCCTCGAGTAGTGTGCCAATCTATCTCAATCATCTTCGCCATCTACAATATCCGAGGAATAGGCCCGTCGGATACGAATAGCAGAGCCTCTCTCAGATCCTCTTGTTGGCCCTTATAGAACCTCTTGGTGTATCCTGCCTCATCCAACTGATAAGAATCCGCAAACCGGGCTAGATGATTGAACTCCCGGTGGTACTCCACCACTATCTTGTTGCCTTGCCTCAACTGTAGAAATCCTTCTTCCAGCTCATCTCTGGACGACTGCGGAACTGATGTAGGGAGCGTTCGGAATCGGAGATCTCCACGAAGCTAACGCTCTATCTACGTACTACACATCGTAGATCTATCGCACCTACACAACACCTATCACCCACAATCGTTTCTCGTCACAAGAACGCAACACAAATAACTAAGGAGGAATGGTCGACTCGAAAACAACGATCGGAAATTTGAGTCGGAATATTCCCCAAGAAAACACAAAGGTTGCCACTCCTTTTGAGAGCAAGACAAAGGCTATAGGCCAAGATCTGTTCAAGCAAATAGGATCTACCCGATCCGGAATTAAAAAGCCTAGCAACGGCGATTTCAATCCAAAATTGGCAGCGATTAAATTAAATTTTCGGAGAAAACAAGTGCGGAACCACCACAACTAAAGAAGAGAATCACACTAGGGAGAGGGAAGAGATTACCCAATCGGAAAGCTTTTCACACAAGATAACTGTGGGAGAATCACTCTCTCCACGGATCGACCGACGTCACACTGAAGGGTTTCCAATCTTCTTCCAAGGAGTCGCACCGAAGGAAGCCGCGTCGGAGTCACACCGAACGGATGGAGGGAGCAGGGGGGCGGCTTCACACCACAAGCAAGGGGGGGGGGCAGCTTGGAGAGATCTCCTCTTGGCCAAAATTTCTCAAGGGGAGATTTAGGTTTAACTCTTTGTCTAATTATCTCATAAGGAAGCCTCCTTATATAGGAGTTACAAACAAGCCTTAACCATTCATGATGGAGATGTAATCTCATCCATCCGAATGGTTAAATGCACACCAACATTAAAATTGTTCAAAATTAAAAATAACAAAACATGCAATGAATATAAAATTATCACTTAAACATAGGATAATTTTATATTCCAAATATAAAATAGAGTTCAAGAAAATAAAATAAATAAGGCTAATTTTTTACAGTGGATGTAGCACGCCGCGGGCGGAAGTTGTAGCGTAGCCTTTCGTTAGCGTCATCGTGCCGCCTCACATCCTTGAGTTGTATTGCCTTATCAACCGGATCATCATCAGCATCGTCAGCATCATCTTCAAATGGTGGAGGATGGGGCACGCCATCAATCCTCCCCCGCTCAAATGCATGCATCTCTGTTGCATGGTCCAAGCGATAGCGGCGAAGGAGAGCGGCATCCAAACTTTGCAGCTCCATCTCGAGTACCCAAGAGTCATCCGAAGGGGGCCGATCTCGCCAACGGATGAAAAAGCGGTGGGTGTCACCATCAGCAGTGGTAACAGGCTCAGCATCAAGTATCATCTCTTGAGTGGAAAACATCCGTGGAAACTTGGGGAACATATTAGCAGTAGGAAGGAAAGAAGGCAACTTACCATCCGATGATATACCTGTGGGGACCGAAAGAGAGAGATCATCCGTACTACCACTCCCCAACCCATGAGAATTTTGAGTGGGAGAAGAAGACGACAAATAAATCAACTCTTGTGGTGGTGACACAAACATCGTTAAATCCGAAACGTTAAAAATGGGGGAGATACCCCAATCAGCAGGCAAGTCCAAAACGAAAGCGTTGTCACCTAACTTCTTAACAATCTGAAAAGGGCCGGCGTGCTTTGGTGCTAACTTTTTAACGGTGCCAGTTGGCAAGCGTTCGGGAACCAAACAGACTAAAACTAGATCGCTAATTTTGAAGTTTGATACTCTCCTATATAAATTAGCGTGCGCTTGATAAGAGTCGTATTGTGTAGTCAAGGTGGCCCGTATACATGCGTGTAAATCATGGATGTGCTGGGCGAAGGATTGTGCAAACTGACTTGCCTTGTATGTTGGGGGCAACGACACCAAGTCAAGCGGCACAGGAGCCTTATACCCGTGGACAATCTCATTTGACGACAGACCCGTAGACCTATTCTTGGAATTATTGTAGGCTAAATGGGCATGGGGAATGAGAAGATCCCAAGTGCTCTTGTGATCACTCACAAGGCATCATAACAGATTTCCTAAGCTTCGATTAACCACTTCCGTCTGCCCATCAGTTTGGTGATGATAGGCGGAAGAAAACAATAATTTTGTTCCCATTAATATCCAAAGAGTTTTCCAAAAATAACTAGTGAATTTTACGTCCCTATCCGATACTATGGTCTTTGGCACTCCACGGTGACTAACGAATTTTTTAAAATATAGTTTAGCGACGTGAGACACATCGTTTGTCCTACTGCACGAGATAAAATAAGCCATCTTTGAAAACCTATCCACAACAATAAAAACTGAGTCGTGACGGCGTAGGGTAATGGGGAGGCCTAATACAAAATCCATACTAACGTCTACCCAAGGCATCGAGGGAATAGGCAAGGGTGTATATAATCCTACGTTGGTTTTATTACCCTTAGACACTTGCCACGTGCGGCAGCTACTCACTACCTGTCCCACCATAACCTTAAGTTTTGGCCAATAAAATTTTCCTCGACTAACGTAATGGTCTTATCTCTACCAAAGTGGCCACTCAACCCTCCGCTATGCAACTCCCATATGATATGTAGTCATAACGATGACTATAGAATACATAGCTTCCCGTTCCTAAATAGGTAACCGTCCTTGATGACGTATGCAGATATCGTCATGGGGGGAGCTATCCTGGGCAGATAAATAGAAGTCCTGGAATTCAGGACACGTGGCGTACTCATCCTTAACCCTCTCAAATCCTACGACATGTACTTCCATAGAGGTGAGTAAAATAGTAAGACGACTAAGGGCGTCCGTGACTCGGTTATCAGCTCCCTTAAGGTGCTTGAGATTAAACGTGTAACCTTGTAAGAAAGCTACCCACTTAGCGTGTCATGGGCTGATCTTATGCTAGCCGTTGATGAAACGTAAAGCCTCATGATCGGAGAGGATCACAAACTCCTTGGAGAGGAGATAGTGCCTCCAATGGTGTAGACATCGGACTACAACATAAAATTCCCTATCGTAATTTGAATAGTTCAGCTTAGGGCCGGACAACTTCTCGCTAAAATAACTAATGGGGTGGCCCTCCTTGCTAAAGAAACCTCCAATCCCTACCGTAGACGCATCACATGTGAGCTCAAAGACTTTAGCAAAGTCAGGTAGACGTAAGACAGGTGCCTAAGTCATAAGCTCCTTTATTCGTTCAAAAGCATAGGTGGCGGACTTCGTCCACGTAAACTCTCCCTTCTTCATACAGTCTGTGATAAGCGCCATAATACTACTGAAGTCTCGTATGAAATTACGATAAAACGTGGCTAACCCATGTGATAGTTTAACTTTCAAGGCAGCCTAAACACCTAGAGGGGGGGGGTGAATAGGTCCTGCTTCTTTTTCTAAAACTTCTAGACAGAATTCAATTTATTAACTAATACAAAAACACAGCAATCACAGAAAACAACACATCACAGATTGCACTATGTTTTATAGTGGTTCCCCAAGGTCTGGGTACATCCACTTTCCCCCTTCACCTATCTAGCTGTATGCTAGATTCGGCCAAACTTCCACTTATCTCAGATCAATAGATCTTACAACTCAGAACCCAACTGGTTCCTACAACTCAGGCACAACTGCCCTACCTCAGCCTTGCCCCAAGGCCTACAACTCAGAGAATATCCTTCTCCTACACTCAGGCAATCAGCCCTACCACTCAGAGTTCAACACTCCTACACTCAGCCTTTATAACATAGGCTTACAACTCAGATCTGTATAAACAGATCCTACAGAAATATAGAAAAGATTGTTTTAAATTGTCTTGCCAAGTTGAGAGAGAAGAGACAATGACAATTCTTAATCAGCTGATGCAATCAACTGTTTCTTAGCCTTCTTCAAAGCTTCTTGAAAATGTACTTAGCTGAGTTGATTCCAAACAGCTTCTTGAGAATCCACTGATGGATTCTTTCTTCTTCTTCAAATTCTGACTTGATCTCTCTCTGTCCAGAACTTTGAATGATTCTTCTGAATTCTGATTAGAACTCTTCTTAGATCTATCCTTAGATAGTCTTCTTAGATCTCCCGGAGAAGATCTTCTTAAGTGCCTAGCACTTTCTTGAAATGAGTAGAATATAACCCTTCTCCAATGTATTTCAAAGGATCAGTTCTATATCTTCTTAATTGTGTGTGTTCTTCTTTTTTTTTTCTCCTTCTGAATCTGTCTATTTATAGACATTCTTCATGGTAACCGGCTGATCCAGTTTCTAACCGTTTTCTGACAAGTCTGACAACTTCAGTTAACTGGTGATAACCCACAGCTGTCAAGTCTTCAAACAAGTCCTGTGCCTTAGTGTTGAAACAGTCTGTCAGAAAGTGTCGAGATCATCTGTCTATTTGTGTCGACACAATTAACTTTGGTGTCGACACTGCCTTCAGTGATGTCGACAAAATTGCCTTTGTGTCGACACAACTTCTTCTGAAAATAACTTGGTCTTTGACTCTGCAGTGTGTCGACACAAGTCCTGTGTGTCGACACAGTTGTTGTAGAATCATAACTTTAGTAAGTGTTGACTGGGCCTTCAGGTGTCGACTATTTTCTTCTGTGTCGACATATTCAGATGATGTCGACAAACTGGAGATCGACTATACTCTTCAGTGTCGACACATTCTCCCAATGTTGAGGTCGACGTTTTTCTTCTGTGTCGACACAATTTCCCAGTGTTGTGTCGACTTACTTCTTCTGAGTCGACACAATTTCCCAGTGTTGTGTCGACTGACTTCTTCTGTGTCGACACTTTTTCCCAGTGTTGTTGTAGACTATGTTATGTGTCGACACTTTTTCCCAGAGTAGTGTCGACTTACACCTTCTGTGTCGACACACTTTCCCAGTGTTGTGTCGACAACTTTCTTCTATGTGACGACACATGTTCCTTTGTGTCGACACTTGGACTTAGAATTTTTTCTGTAAACTTTAACAATTCTTTACCTGCACATGTCAACTCAAAACAACATCAAATACAACATGATGTATATCATTGAGCTAGGTTGGGCTTCTTCAAATCAGGTACACATTTTCCAATGTACCCAACAATCTCCCCCTATTTGGAGAAGTCATAACCCTTATAGCCAATGATATACACCATTTAGAAATAGTATAAAATGATGATAAATGACAATACACAGGGATACTTAATTATAAACAAAATAATAAGAACATCATGGATAAAACAATCTATCACAGATTTAACAATATTTTGTTTATTAATGGGTAATGTTTGATTACATGGTTTTTCTTTGACAGATCACATTACATCATTACAAAACATTATGAAAGAACTAAACATTATCAGGATTGATTAGGCTCTCTAATAACAATCCCTTGGCCAGATTTAATTTTAGCTGTCACAGGAGCTTCTGATTCTTCAGCCATCTTTTTTCCTTTAAGATCAGCTTTCTTCTTAGCTTCTTCCTTGAGCCTTTGCCTTTCAAAATAGTGAAAAGGCTTTGGGAAGTATTTGCTTGGCTCCATAGCATCAGGTGGAAGTCTTCCCAGCTTAGCTTTCCTTCTGAATTGTACAATGGCTTCTTGTCTTGTCTCATACTTCTGCCATTCCTGCTCATTGTACCACTTGCCCCTTTCATGAACTTGATCTTTGACAGCTTTCCATGCAGTGAGTATTATATTTCTGGAAGTAGGACTCCACTGCTCAAAATCTGGCTTCAGCTCAGCCTGCTCTCTAAATCTTTTCTTTGACAGTAGAGCATCTTGCTGTTCTTGCAAATTTACCTCAGGCTTATCAACCTTTCCAAAGATAACATTTACAACTTCCTTTGAAGGACTATACATATATTGCACTTGCTGATCCAATATATCAAAATCTGGAGGGGGGTATATGACTTGGGCAACCTCAGGTTGGTCACCTTCAAGTAGTCCTGTTTGTAGACCAGACTCAGCCACCATGTTATCATCACACAATGGTGGATATCCCAATGTGGCTCTTATACTATTGGTCACCCATTTGGCATGCTCAGAGCCTGCATGAATCAGCATCCTCTCCCCCTTTATGGCTTCTCTTGATACATGATCTCTAAGATCTTCTTTCTGGAATCGAATTTGGCCATCCAAATAATTCACTCCCTCTTTGAAAAATGGTCTTAACTTTTGAAGCTTTTCTGATATTTCCTGTTGAGAGGTTGTGATGGCAGTCTTAACAGATGCAATAGCAGCCTGAAAATTCTTATCAAATTCTTCCATTTCTTTGGCTCTATTTGCAGGCATCCCTGGAACAATCTTCTTCACCTCTTGAATGATCTCATTATGAGATTCAGTTAAATTGTCATTCATTCTTATTTGATTTTCCAGGACATAACCTTGCTTCAAAGCAATATCATCCACC
Source organism: Platanthera zijinensis (assembly GCA_039513925.1). Classification (NCBI taxonomy): domain Eukaryota; kingdom Viridiplantae; phylum Streptophyta; class Magnoliopsida; order Asparagales; family Orchidaceae; genus Platanthera; species Platanthera zijinensis. Next base: position 87,110,547 of record CM077080.1, read on the forward strand.
TTTGTAGAGATAGCCTGCTGTTGTTTAGCCAGATAAACTACAGCATTGCCACCCTTGTGGAAGCAATCTGTCATTTCAGTTTTATTCAAGTTGACTTGAAATTGGATAGATTTGATATCTTGGGCTAAGTCAAACTGCAGAGTTTTGTTTCTTTCATCAACATATTTCTCAATGGCCACCCTGTGGTCATCCAATTTCACCTGTAAATCCACCAAGAACTTGTTATAATCAACTTCAGGAGGTGGAGGTGGAGGTGTTGTCTGTAAAGCTTGCTTATAAGTTTTGCTTCTTCTTTTAAATACAACCAGTTTTCTTTTCTTAGCCAACCTGGCTTCTTCAGTTTCAGATTCAGAAGTACTCTCAATGTGAACTCTATCTGCTTCAGTGCCATGTTGCTCAGTTTCAACATGTACTGGCTCCCCCTCAATTCTTTGCTCCTCCTCTATTTCTTTAACTTTTTCATTCTCTTGAACTTTCTCCACTTCTTGTTCTAGCTCTATGTCAAGAGGCTGCTCAACATCTTGGTCCTCTTCTATTCTATCAGTAGCTATGTCATCATTAGGAAATAACTCATCCAGAGTATATTCTTTTTGAACTGGAGCATTTGAAGATAAGTCATTAGGTGCATCCTTGTGCACATTCTCAGGCAGCTGCATATCTGGAGTAGGAGAAGACACATGCTCCCCCTGAACCTGTGCAGACAAAAAAAAAACTTTTAGAAAGTCTTTTATAGTAAAATACATTTGCTCCCCATACACCTGTACCACTTGTACCTGAGCAGGGGTAGATTCATTTTGAGCAGGAGATTGAACTGGCTCCCCCTGCATCTGTGCAGATGTATCTACTTGATGAACTATAGTGGAGGCAGGTTGTTCTTCACTCTGTATCCTAAGTGGGTCCTCTTGTTGTTGCTCAGTCTCGTGAGCTGGAGAAGGGGATCTTACAGGGGTGTCTGGCCTGCTCTCTTCAGGCACATCCTTAGACAGCACCCTTTCCCACCTGGAGAATAGTCTCATGTCCATCCTTCTCATATGATTGATTTTAGATCCTGGCAGTTGCTGCATCACTTCAGGAATTGCTCCATTGAGATAAAGACTTATGATCCTAGCCATGTTAGGCTTCTTGATCCCTTCTTTAATCTTGTCAAATAGGATTACTGACCAATCAGTAGGAATTGTAAAGGCAATCCTGGTCATCAGGTTGAACATATAGGCAGAAATCCTATCATGTCCACCTGTCTTGCAGAGAATTACTTTCCCAACTATTTCAGACAAGAACTTTCCTTGCTGATTCATACCTTTCCTATTGAATGCAGCTCCAATCTTCATGTTTGAATCCAAACCACACCATAGAAGGGCTTCCCTTGTCTTAGAACTAGGAACCTCTTCTTCATTTTCAACCACATGTAATTGCAAAAACTTTCTCAAACCTCTTTGAGTAATCTTAATCTTAGTCCCGTGAACAATGGACTTGATCTTGAGTTCAGTAGAATGGACTGATGCTGAGATAAAGAACTCATGCACCTCCTTTTTCCAGATCTTGGATGGTTCTGAGACAAGAAATTCTAACCCTGATGCAGAGAGAAGGGTGATAACTCCTTGAACATCAGGCGGCGCCTCTGCAAACGCCTGGCGCACCAACTCATACCCTTCATTAACATTGTCTTCAATCCTTGGCGCCATCGTTGTGTCGAGAAAGCTTGAGAGAAGAGAGAAAGAAAGACTGTCGACACAGGGTTTGAGTTTCGAAAACCTTGAAAGCGTGTCGACACAAAGAGCTTTTTGACCTATTTATAGCTTCTGTTGAAAGAAGTTCAAAAGGCGCCAAAGACAGTCTAAATGTGTCGACACAGACGGAATGTGTCGACACAAGCTTCTATTAACTCGACATTTCTTCAGTCTACTATGTGTCGACACCAATTTGTGGTTATGTCGACACCTTGGATATATAGTAGAAAGACAGAAATTCTGTGTCGACACTAAGACAAGTGTCGACACATATTTTGTAAGTGTCGACACCATAATTCTGGTTGAGTCGACATTACATTCCTGGTTAAGTCGACAATAAAACTCTTAAGTGTCGACACATATTCTCTGTGTCGACACAATATTTCTGACTTGTCGACATAATTTCTCTGAGTCGACACATTATTACTGAATGTGTCGACACATTCTTACTTAGCCAATTTCTGTAACTTCAATGTGTCCTTTTTAACACTTGATTATTGTTGTTACTACTTTTACTTACTTATTAACCATTTCAATAGCATTGTTAATGATTTTGTTTAATACATTAATCAATGGTTAACATACCTAATTCAATTTTGAATTTATTGAATTTGGTTTCATCTAAAGGCTTAGTAAATACATCTGCTATTTGATAATCTGTTTTTACAAATTCCAATGAGATGTCACCTTTTTCTACATGTTCTCTAAGAAAATGATATTTGATTTCTATATGCTTAGTTCTACTATGAGAAACTGGATTATTAGCAATAGAAATAGCACTCTTAGAATCACATAAAAGGGGTGTTCTACTTACCTGAATACCATAATCTTTAAGATGATGCTGCATCCATAATAGCTGTACACAGCAGCTTCCTGCAGCAATATACTCTGACTCAGCTGTGGAAATTGCCACACTAGTCTGTTTTTTACTACTCCAAGATATTAGTCTTCCTCCCAGGAATTGACAAGTACCTGTAGTACTCTTTCTATCCTCTCTACATCCTGCAAAATCTGCATCTGAATAGCCTGTTAGTTGAAAATCTCTATTCCTAGGGTACCAAAGACCTAGAGTAGGAGTGCCCTTTAGATATCTCAGAATCCTTTTTACTGCAGTATAATGAGATTCTTTAGGGCAGGCTTGGTACCTAGCACAGACACATGTTGCATACATAATGTCAGGTCTACTAGCAGTGAGATATAGTAGTGACCCAACTATTCCTCTATACAATGATTCATCAACAGGTTTACCTGCCTCATCTTTGCATATTGGCATACTTGTGCCCATAGGAGTTCTCATGGAGGAGGATGACTCCATACCATATTTTTTAATTAATTCCTTGGTGAACTTAGACTGGGATATGGACAATCCATCATCAGTCTGTCTTACTTGGAGTCCCAAGAAGAACTTAAGTTCTCCCATACTGCTCATCTCAAACTTCCCTTGCATAAGTTTGGCAAACTTTTTACAAAGGTTGTTTTCAGTAGATCCAAAGATTATGTCATCAACATAGATCTGGACTAAGATGATCTTTCCTTTGGATTCCCTAAGGAATAGAGTTTTGTCTATCTTTCCTCTTGAGAATTTATTCTCAATGAGGAAGGTAGACAGGGTTTCATACCAAGCCCTTGGAGCTTGTTTTAACCCATACAAAGCTTTCCTAAGCTTGTACACAGAATCAGGTTTAAGAGGATCTACAAAACCTGATGGCTGCTCTACATACACTTCTTCTTTAAGATCACCATTCAGAAATGCTGACTTTACATCCATCTGGTATACTTTGAAGTCTTGGTAGGCTGCATAGGCAAGGAACATTCTGATTGCCTCCAGCCTTGCTACTGGAGCAAAGGTTTGATCAAAGTCAATCCCTTCTTCCTGCCTGTATCCTTTTGCAACCAATCTTGCTTTATTCTTTATTATTATTCCACTTTCATCTAGCTTGTTCCTATAGATCCACTTAGTCCCAATTATGTTGTGGCCTCTTGGTTTAGGAACAAGCTCCCAGACCTTGCACCTTCTGAACTGATTCAGCTCCTCTTGCATAGCATCAATCCAGTACTGGTCTTGGATAGCTTCTTCAAACTTCTTAGGTTCCATTTGAGACAAGAAACTAGAATGCAAAACTGTGCTTTGATTTCTGCTTCTAGTTTGCACTCCTTGTCTTGGATCACCAATGATCTGATCAGTAGGATGATCTCTTAGATATCTTATAGCTGGAGGTAGATTCCCTTCAGGTTGAGCATCTCCAGCTTCTTCATTCTGCTGCTCCTCTTGGTTTTCATCAGCTTCCATTATCTCTTGTACTCCCCCTGGACAGCAGCCTTCATTTTCCAATGCTCCCTCTTCCTTTGAAGCTTCAGCAATGGAGAGCTTGTCCATCTTCTTGCTTATACCTGTTGAGTCATTTGATCTACAAGACAATTCACAATTGATTAATCTTGTTTCATCAAATACAATATGCACAGATTCTTCAACAACTTGAGTAGTTAAGTTGAAGACTCTATAGGCCTTACTATTTGTGCTGTACCCAACAAATATCCCATCCTGGGATTTGGCAGCAAACTTAGTCAAATAAGACTTACCATTGTTAAGTATATAGCACTTGCAGCCAAAGATCCTAAAATAGGATAGATTTGGTTTTCTGCCTTTCACAATCTCATAGGGAGTCTTTCTGTGGCTTTTGGTGATAGAAGCCCTATTGATGACATGACAAGCAGTGTTAACTGCCTCAGCCCAAAAATATTCTGGGAGAGAGGTGTCACTCAATAGAGTTCTACCAGCTTCAATTAATGATCTATTCTTTCTTTCAGCAATTCCATTTTGCTGAGGTGTTCTAGGTGAGGAGAACTCTTGGAAAATCCCAAAGTCTATACACAAGTTTGTCATGCTTTCAGATTGAAACTCAGTACCATGGTCACTTCTGATTTTGACCACTGTACTGTTCAGTTCATTCTGAATTTGCTTTACAAACTTAAATAATACACTTGGGGTTTCAGATTTTTGTCTCAGAAAGAACACCCATGTAAATCTAGAATAGTCATCTACAACCACTAGTGTGTAGACCTTCCTTCCTAGACTGTGAACTGGCATAGGACCAAAAAGATCCATATGCAAGAGGTATAAGCACCTCACAGAATCCTTGTTTTCAAGGCTTTGAAATGAGGTTTTTGTCTGCTTGCCCTTTTGACAAGCTGAGCATACCCCTTCCTTTATACACTTAACTTGAGGCCCATTCCTCACTAGTTCTTTACTAAAGAGTTGGCCAATTGTCTTGTAGTTTAGATGAGCCAATCTCTTGTGCCACTTAACACAATGAGAAGCATTGTCATCAGCTACAAGACAAATGGGGGATGCCTTATTCTCACATTCAAAATTAAGGCAATACACATTTCTCTTCCTATACCCAGTCAATATGATCTCTTGATCACTTGACCTTTTGATATGACATCCATCCTTACCAAATGAAATGTCATATCCTAGATCACTCAGCTGGCTTATGCTTATTAGATTATGTTTCAAACCTTTTACATAGGCCACTTGGGTGATAGTAATTAGGTTTGAAGAGATGTTACCAAATCCTTTGATGACTCCTTTTTCAGATCCACCAAAGATCACTTTATGTCCATCTTTGACAGATGAATACTCCTTCAGCAGCCCCTTTGTTCCAGTCATGTGCCTGGAACAACCACTATCCAAGTACCATATAGGGGCATGGTAACTTGGATTCACCTGCAATACAGAATTACTTACCCTTAGAACCCAAGTAAGTCTTGGGTCCTTGGTTCAGGTTAGCCTTAATAAAGTTATCATAACCTCTTCTAACAGGTAGACTCTTATTCTTTATAACACTTGTGTTATACCAGCAGTCCAATGCAAAATGACCCCTCTTGCCACAGCACCAACATTCAAACTTATTGTATCTAGATCTAGATACATCCTTGTCAGAAGCATTTCTGTTCATTGCTGGTGCTGTTGCAACTTCTCCTGCTGGTTTCTTAAAACCATAGGGCTTATGACCATAGGTAGGCCTGCTTGCCTTAACACCCTTGTTCTTCAGAACATTTGTCTTGATATGATCCTGAATGTCTTCATGATCATATATGTTAGAAGGCACTTTCTTCTTACCAAACCTTATGGGGACTGAGAGGTTTAGTGGCTGAATAGGGGCTTTGCCTTTCTTCTTGAATCTGCTAGCCCTGGAATTACCCTTAAATCCTAATCCAGCCTTACCCTTCTGAGTGACAAATTCATCTATCAAGGGTAAGACAGATTTTGGCTTAGAGTAACTAGCCACTAAATCCCTTTCAATTCTAAGTCTGTCCTCCAGACTCTTTACTTGATCATTAGTATAATTAATTGTGCCCATCTGAATAATAGTTATATTTTTCAGCTTGGCAATTTCAGCTAACTTTTGATCAAGGACTTTTTCTAACTCAGCTGTTGTAACCCTTAGATCAGCAATTTCCTGAGCCTGTGATTTAACCAGGTTCTTGCTTTTCTTAAGGGCCTGCAACAAGTCCCCATACTTGTCTATTAATTGATAGACATCTCCTTCAGATCCAGATGCATCTTCATCACTTGATGCAGATGTAGCTGATTCTTCACTTGTACTACAAAAAAATGTACTGGAAGGACTGTTTACCTCATTAGGACCAGACTGATTTTGGCATAGGTCCTCTTCTGATCTAGTCATCAAACCCATGCATTGATGTTCATTGATGGAGTCTAGCAACTGCATAAACTCCTCTTCCTCAGATGCAGCATATAATCCAATATATGCTTCAGCTTCAGATCCTGATTCTGAAGTTGACTGGTCTGACAGACTTTTATCTTTCTTTGCTACAAAGGATTTCTCCTTCTTGCCTTTCTGATAAGTCTTCTTCTTTTCTGAAGATTCCTTCCTTTTGTCAGGACACTCAGCCACTACATGTCCAGGCCTATTGCAACAATAGCAGACAATCTTTGAAGTAGTGGCTTTGCTGGGCTTTGACCTGCTTTTCTCTTTCCTAGATGACCTTCTTTTCTGATAATAGTCATCTACTTGCTGTGATGATGAAGGCCTAGACTTCCATTGCTTCTTTTTCAAGAACCTTTGAAATTGCCTAGTGAATGCAGCAAAGTCTGCATCTGAATCACTGCTGACTGAACCCCTATCTGAATTTTCAGAACTACCTTCTTCAACTTCCTTAGGAGGAGATGGTGATTTCCTCCTATTCTTTCTGGTGGCTTCAGCATTAAATGCCACAGTCTTTTCTCTATGCTCTCCTCTTGAGTTTCTTTCCTCCTCCTTCCTTACCATAAGTTGCATTTCATAGGATAGCAACTTTCCAAACAGAGTTGGAGGAGATATCTCTGCCAATTTTGCCACTTCTCTTATGGCACAGATCTTTGTATCCCAATCCTTTGATAAGGATCTTAAGAATTTGTCATTCAGTTCATAGGTACTGAAGACTCTTCCATAGGAAATTAACTCATTCACAATTCTATAGAATTTCTTATAGCACTCAGTTATGCTATCAGATTTTCCTTGTCTAAAACTTTCATACTCCTGATTTAGCATAGATTTTCTGTCCAGCCTTACTTCTTCTGATCCCTCCATGTAGACAATCAATGTGTCCCACATCTCCTTGGAGGTCTTGCAGTGAATCAGATTCTGAAATGTTGAATCATCTATGGCACTGACAATTATGTTCTGTGCCCTTTTGTCCATGGTAGCCAAGATGATTTCATCCTTGGTCATTTCAGAATAAGTCTTTGGTGTTTGGATATTTGCATCAAGAACAGATATCTTCATTGGTATGAAGGGGCCTTCCTGTACTGTGATGTAAATCCTTGGGTCAGATGCTTCCATAAACAATCTGACTCTTTCTTTCCAGATCCCAAAGATTTCCTTCTTGCATATGGGTAATTTCATTGACCCTAGCTCCTTATGATTCTCTCCAGAACCCATCTTCTTGATTCTTGATTCTGCCTATCAGATCTACCTCAGACTGTTAAGTCCTTTTTGAGGAACCTCCCTCTGATACCACTTGATAGTTTAACTTTCAAGGCAGCCTAAACACCTAGAGGGGGGGGTGAATAGGTCCTGCTTCTTTTTCTAAAACTTCTAGACAGAATTCAATTTATTAACTAATACAAAAACACAGCAATCACAGAAAACAACACATCACAGATTGCACTATGTTTTATAGTGGTTCCCCAAGGTCTGGGTACATCCACTTTCCCCCTTCACCTATCTAGCTGTATGCTAGATTCGGCCAAACTTCCACTTATCTCAGATCAATAGATCTTACAACTCAGAACCCAACTGGTTCCTACAACTCAGGCACAACTGCCCTACCTCAGCCTTGCCCCAAGGCCTACAACTCAGAGAATATCCTTCTCCTACACTCAGGCAATCAGCCCTACCACTCAGAGTTCAACACTCCTACACTCAGCCTTTATAACATAGGCTTACAACTCAGATCTGTATAAACAGATCCTACAGAAATATAGAAAAGATTGTTTTAAATTGTCTTGCCAAGTTGAGAGAGAAGAGACAATGACAATTCTTAATCAGCTGATGCAATCAACTGTTTCTTAGCCTTCTTCAAAGCTTCTTGAAAATGTACTTAGCTGAGTTGATTCCAAACAGCTTCTTGAGAATCCACTGATGGATTCTTTCTTCTTCTTCAAATTCTGACTTGATCTCTCTCTGTCCAGAACTTTGAATGATTCTTCTGAATTCTGATTAGAACTCTTCTTAGATCTATCCTTAGATAGTCTTCTTAGATCTCCCGGAGAAGATCTTCTTAAGTGCCTAGCACTTTCTTGAAATGAGTAGAATATAACCCTTCTCCAATGTATTTCAAAGGATCAGTTCTATATCTTCTTAATTGTGTGTGTTCTTCTTTTTTTTTCTCCTTCTGAATCTGTCTATTTATAGACATTCTTCATGGTAACCGGCTGATCCGGTTTCTAACCGTTTTCTGACAAGTCTGACAACTTCAGTTAACTGGTGATAACCCACAGCTGTCAAGTCTTCAAACAAGTCCTGTGCCTTAGTGTTGAAACAGTCTGTCAGAAAGTGTCGAGATCATCTGTCTATTTGTGTCGACACAATTAACTTTGGTGTCGACACTGCCTTCAGTGATGTCGACAAAATTGCCTTTGTGTCGACACAACTTCTTCTGAAAATAACTTGGTCTTTGACTCTGCAGTGTGTCGACACAAGTCCTGTGTGTCGACACAGTTGTTGTAGAATCATAACTTTAGTAAGTGTTGACTGGGCCTTCAGGTGTCGACTATTTTCTTCTGTGTCGACATATTCAGATGATGTCGACAAACTGGAGATCGACTATACTCTTCAGTGTCGACACATTCTCCCAATGTTGAGGTCGACGTTTTTCTTCTGTGTCGACACAATTTCCCAGTGTTGTGTCGACTTACTTCTTCTGAGTCGACACAATTTCCCAGTGTTGTGTCGACTGACTTCTTCTGTGTCGACACTTTTTCCCAGTGTTGTTGTAGACTATGTTATGTGTCGACACTTTTTCCCAGAGTAGTGTCGACTTACACCTTCTGTGTCGACACACTTTCCCAGTGTTGTGTCGACAACTTTCTTCTATGTGACGACACATGTTCCTTTGTGTCGACACTTGGACTTAGAATTTTTTCTGTAAACTTTAACAATTCTTTACCTGCACATGTCAACTCAAAACAACATCAAATACAACATGATGTATATCATTGAGCTAGGTTGGGCTTCTTCAAATCAGGTACACATTTTCCAATGTACCCAACACCATGGAAACTACACACCTCATGTAGGGTGGTTGGCACGGGCCAGTCCTTAATGACCTGAACCTTTCCCGGATCAACTCGAATACCCTTAGAGCCGACTATATAGCCTAAGAACTCTACCTCCGAGGCGTAGAAAGTGCATTTCTTAAGATTGAGAAATAAAGTCTCCTTCCGCAGGGTGGAAAGGATCACTCTCATGTGGGAAATGTGCTCGGTAGTAGAGGTGTTATAGATCAGAATATCGTCAAAGTAGACGACAACGAACTTCCCCATTAATGGCTGAAAGACATGTGTCATCATCCGAGAGAAGGTACTAGGGGCATTGGATAACCCAAAGGGCATCACAAGCCATTCGTACAGACCATCCTTCGACTTAAACGCTGTCTTCCACTCATCGCCCTCTCGTATCCTAATCTGGTGATAGCCACTCCCAAGATCTAATTTCGAGAATACGGTGGCTCCAGACAAGATATCCAACAAAATATCTAGGCGGGGAATGGGTAACCTATACTTGATGGTGATTTTGTTGATAGACCGGCTATCAACGCACATCCTCCATGTACCATCCTTCTTGGGGGCAAGTAGGGTTGGTACAGCACATGGGCTCATACTAGTCCTAATAAAACCATTCTCTAGCAAACCCTCCATCTAGGACTGCAACTCCAGGTGAGCTGTGGGGTGGAGTCGATAATGGGGCTGATTTGGCAAGGAAGACCTCGGGACGAGATCTATTGCATGCTGGATATTCCTAAGCGGGGGTAACATGGGTGGCAACTCATCCAGGTACACGTCCCTATACTCCTCCAACAGTACCCGTAACTCACTAGGTAACTCATCCAAAATGCTAGAATCGGGCTTCGCACTTAGGAGGACTAGAACATACATAATTCCATCAAAGAACAGATCTCTCTCAAACTCTTTCCTACCAACTAGATTCAACGTTTTCCGTTCCACCGGAATAGTGGTGTCCTTAGCCAAGACTACGGGCTCCTTTGGGATGGTCGGCCTCAAAGTGATGGTTTTGCCATTGAATTTAAATTCATAAGTGTTGGCTCTACCAAAATGTGTAACATCACGGTCGTATAGCCAAGGGCGGCCTAACAACACATGATAAGCGTCCATCAGAAGGACATCACACCACACCTCATCAATGTAGGATTTGAATGGGAGTGGGACCAGGCATCGCTTGGTAATGGGTATGAAGATCTTGTTGATCCAAGCGACCTGATATGGGGTCGGGTGTGGTTCCGTGGTCAAGGACATATGTGCAACGGTGTTCTCAAATACGACATTCACACAGCTACCACTATCAACAATCAGCTTGCAAAGCTTCTCGCCACTCTTAAAAATCAGAGAAAATATGCTCGTCCTCTTCCAATCATCTAATGGACGAGGAGTGGTCAAGATACAACGCATCACCATGAGGGGGTGATCGTCCTCTAAGTCACTTGGGACCCCTTCTAGGTCGCTCTCCTCAGCAGCCTCATAAACGTAATCCGCAAGATTGGTCGTCGACTCTAACAAGGCTATGGATTTAGTTTTCATTGGGCATTCGAAGGCGTAGTGACCTTGAATGCCGCAAGAGTAACATGTGGCATTAGTCTTGCTAACCTTTCCGATGGGAATACGTTCGCTCGCAGGGTTCTTAGTATTCTTAGCAGTGATCACGACAAACTTTGACTCGACGGACCGGAACTTCCCTTTGTCCTGATATGTGGAGGAAGATGCTCCGGTAGTGGATTTTCCCTTTGTATGGGAATAACGGGAGCGAGCCTTAGATGCTAAGTGTTTCTCAATGTCGAGGGCGGCATTAAAGGTCGTGTTTAGATCTGTGTGGCCATATCGTAAGAGCTTCCGCTGAATATCGGGTTGAAGCCCCTTATGGAATCTCGAAAGGGGTGACCTCGGGGATTTCCCTCAGATCACAACGTACCATTCGGTCCTTCAGTTCTCCCAAATACTCCGCTACTGAACTTGAACCCTGCCACAGGGTGGAAAGCTCGTTAAACATCTGTGTCCGATGGTACGCGGGGACGTACTGATCGGTCAACAGATTCTTCATTACGGTCCAGCCAATAATTGGGTCTCCGTCCCCAACTCCTAGCCTACGCTCTTCATTCAACCAATATGTTTTGGCATGGCCTGTCAGCTTCATCCTGGCAACTTGGACCTTTTGGGGGTCCGTGAGATGGTGCCAGTCATAGTAACATTCCATGTCTACTATCCAAGTAAGGAAGTTCTGTGGATCTCCCATGCCGTCGAAAGTGGGGGCATCAATCATGATGGCCCTCGTAATATCGAACTCTCGCTCGTGGCGATGGCCTCGAGGGGGCACTCGTGGGGAGTCCCTATCAGAGTTTGAATCGGAGATGTGTTGGCGCCGGCGGGGAACCTCAACATTAGCGGGTGGTGGGGGTGGCCTATCTTGATTTTGTAAAATCTGTGCTAATGTATCCCAAAGCTCCGTCATATCATTACGTAGACCCGCTATCGCTTCAGCATTATGAAGCTCATGCCTGTTCTCAGCCATCCTAGATGTAGACGGCACCGTATACTCCGTGCCTAGCCTAGTGTGCATGCGAGACCTAGAAAATTATGAAAGACGATTTTCCCTAGGGCTGTAGCTAGACAGAAAATAAATTTTTTTTATAAAATCTTGATGTGAGTAACACGCAGATCGTTGAAATTTTTTTTCGAAATTTCGCTGAAAAATAAGGATTTCAGCCCGCTATGGGCAGACCACAAATTTTTTTTTTTGATTTTCTAGAGATCCGACTACCAAAAAAGAATGCAGAGAGGATGTTTGCAACGTGTAAGTTGAAACGACCGCCTCTGATACCAAATTGATGTAGGGGGCGTCCGGAATCGGAGATCTCCACGAAGCTAACGCTTTATCTACGCACTATACGTCGTAGATCTACCGCACCTACACAGCACCTATCTTCCACAATAGTTTCTCATCGCAAGAACGCAGAATAAATAACAAAGGAGGAATGGTCGACTCAAAAACAACGATCGAAAATTTGAGTCGGAATATTCCCCAAGAAAACACAAAGGTTGCCACTCCTTTTGAGAGCAAGACCAAGGCTATAGGCCAAGATCCACTCAGGCAAATAGGATCCACCCGATCCAGAATTAAAAAGCCTAGCAACGGCGATTTCGATCCAAAACTTGTAGCGATTAAATTAAATTTCTGGAGAAAACGAGTGTGAAACCACCACAACTAAAGAAGAGAATCACACTAGGGAGAGGGAAGAGATTACCCAACCGAAAAGCTTTTCACACAAGATAACTGTGGGAGAATCACTCTCTCCATGGATCCACCGGCGTCACACTGAATGGTTTGCAACCTTCTTCCAAGGAGTCGCACCGAACGGATGGATGGAGCAAGGGGGGGTGGCGGCTTGGAGAGATCTCCTCTTGGCCAAAATTTCTCAAGGGGAGATTTAGGTTTAACTCTTTGTCTAATTATCTCATAAGGAAGCCTCCTTATATAGGAGTTACAAACAAGCCTTAACCATTCATGATTGAGATGTAATCTCATCCATCCGAATGGCTAAATGCACACCGACATTAAAATTATTCAAAATTAAAAATAACAAAACATGCAATGAATATAAAATTATCACTTTAACATAGGATAATTTTATGTTCCAAATATAAAATAGAGTTCAAGAAAATGAAATAAATAAGGCTAATTCGTTGCAGTGGATGTAGCATGCCGCGGGCGGAAGTTGTAGCGTAGCCTTTTGTTAGCGTCATCGTGCCGCCTCATGTCCTTGAGTTGTATTGCCTTATCAACCGGATCATCATCAGCATCGTCAGCATTATCTTCAAAAGGGGGAGGAGGGGGCATGCCATCAGGAACAAAATGCTCAGACAGTGTGGCCCTTAACTCCTCCCAAGAAATCTCTACAACCTCTCTATCAGTAAACATCGTGTCCAGCAGCGTCTTCCACCATCTCTTGGCATGGGTCTCCAAGAAAGAGACCACCAAAGATACCCTCTCCTCCCATAGGCACCATATCCCAGTTAGCATCTCATACATGATTTCCAGCCACTCCTCCGTCTGAACTGCCGAATCTAACCCTAAGTAAGACAGGGGAGAAAGTCCTCGGAAAATACTCAACCAATTGGCCCCCGGGGTTGGCTGTGGAGCCAGAACCTGCTGGGCCCTGAAAGCCTCCAGAATAGCTATCAGGGTCTGCCCCATCTCCGAATGTAGAAACAGAGTGGGAGCTGGGGTAGGTGGTGCACCATTCGGAGCTTGTTAGACTCTGCCCTATGGTGTGGGATGTGCTAGAGGCTGCACAACAAGGACCATTGTAAGTAAATGACCCAAACCTAATTAAAAAGTGGACAATTTACATGTGATCCCCCATATGGGCACACCACTACTTCCGCTGCTTAATTAGTTTGTCCCCAAATTAAACTCGTGCGGCGGTGACCCAGGGATTGTGGACTGCAACTTTTTTGATCGAGGTTTCCTCTGATACCACTTGTAAGACTCCTTTTTTTCTTTTACACAACTTGGGTCTTAGGCCCAGAACCGCCGCTTTGCAGTGACACCTTCACACCCGGGAAGGTCGTCTCTACAAAACACCGATCCTGCCAGCCAAATCGATCACAGAACAGTAGCAAAATATTAGAGTATGAAATAGAAGAATTCTACACATGTCAACAAAGTCACAAATATAGTAAATAATCTCCACGAAGGGAGAGTACACAAGAATAATAAAGGTACATAAAATAGGGCTCATGCCCGGTACATCAATATCCTCACTACATATCACTCAGTTTGGAAACAAAACTAAACATCTACTAACGATCGGGACTCATATTCCCAACTATCTGAACTCCGGTGCTAGACTGTCCCATCTCCAAGCGTGCTGGCCTCCGGGCTGCTCCTCTATGCTGGGCTCCACGACCCCCTAAAATGATGTGGTTCGAAAACCATTAGTCTAAAAGACTAAGTCCTATTATCCCCCACCCCTTCCCCCATGGCTCCTAGGCACCGAGCAGGGAGGAGGAAAGGAGAGGTAATTAAGGTGGAGAATAACAAAGCAACAGGTGACGGCGGAACTAATCTAGAGGTTCTAAGAGTATATGTGGCAGTAAAAAAGGTATAAAAGGCTGAATATATAATAAGTAACCTTAACTTATATGAAAACACTTAAGCTAAGGGATATTCTGCAAGGCTCCTATCGTATAAAAAGTCTTATACCAATTTATACGATAGGGTGTTGATTTTCTAGCAGCATGTATAAATCTATAGAGTAAAAAGCTTAACTTATAAGCACGCTCACGCGAACTTATAAACTAAGGGTTCGTTTTGTAGGGTCTATTGTATAGAGCGTCCTATACCACTCTATACAATAGGTGTCAGGGGTTATATGCAATGATGATACCATGACATGCAAATATGCTATGATGTGATCATGCAAGTGGAACTCACCCACTCGACTCTGTTTACACAGACCTTTAGTTCTCCCTTTTTGGAGCATAACCTCCCAAAATACCTCCATAGTGACAAACGGAAGCGGTGGGTTGGGCTTTGCCTACCTCTAAACCGGTAATTGCACTACCAGTCAGACCTATCGTACACCTCAATGCTGGTGCACTAAGAGGAGCTCCTGCATACTCTTGTCGGCTGGCGTACCGGACTTAATTTGGCGAAGTGCAAAACCACACTTTCCGAGTCAACGTATTCGCGTCGGTGTATCGACCCTCCAATACCGAAGACCCACCACCTTATATTTAATGCACATGCAACCTTATGTATTATCTACTGAGCCAAAGCTCCTCGGACTATCCCATCTGTCACAAACAACAACCGAGCAAAGCTCGCCGGGCCAACCTACCCATCACCAAAACCACCGAGCCTACAGCCCGAGTTACCCAACCTATATCTTGAGACATCAAGGTGAGTGAAAGAAAATCCCTAGTTATGCTAGTTACTCTTGCAGTTTATTTCGCCTCAAGTTTAGGTTAGCCCAGGACTGCCCCCGACATACCCCGTGAAAGACTCTCAAAGGGCACTAGGAACTACGATGGGCTGAAGCCCAAAGCTCCCTTTCACATAACACTTATTATTATTGGTTAATACACGATTCCAGATCCCTTTAGTATTACACTAGTTCTAACCCTAATGTGTTTTGACCCTGTCTCCCCCTTCATAGGATAGACGATCTTTCGTCGATCCCGAGTACCACCTAAACTTAGACAACTCTACAAACTACTCTTCCCAACTTCCAATGGTATACTCCAATCCACTTACCAAAATCAGTAAACACAATCCCATCTTGCTACGACCATTCCCCATGTTAACACGATTTCTGCAATTTTACTAAACGCAGACCATCCTATGCTATATGATGTATACAATGGGAGGTAATGCAAATTATCATCCAAAATCTCTATAATAATTATTGGGGTTCTATCATGACATTTTTAGCCTAAATACAGAATTTCATAATTTTCCTAATTTAGATGATAATTTATTTAATTTTCTAAGGAATCCAAATACCTTAGTTTGAACAAGAAGTACCTTTTTCAGGCATGCAAAATGCTCCACAAAATTAATGATAAATACAAGATGACTACTTAATTGTAAATTCAAGTCTCCCAATTTTTCAGTAAGGTTTAGACCTCTAAACATAATTTTGAACATAACCTACATTAATCATTTTAAAGAGACAAGTACTACTACAATACTTCCGAAAATTCTGAGAAAATCAAAGCATGTATAAAATGACCTAAAAACACTCTAGGTCAAGTTCCATAATTTTTTAGTGAGTAGTGAACTCTAAATTTAATTTTGCACAATAATAAAAAATGATAAATTAATGAACTAAATATAGAAATTGTTTATCAAAAAATTGCAATAAAATACCCACATGAGCATATTGTCCTAGAAACACTACTGATCAAGTTTTACATTTTTTTCAATGAGTGTGGGGCTCTGAATCTATTATTGATCATATTCCCATATTTATAAACTTGTGAAGTAAGTAAGGGTAATTTACATCTAAAAATTACAACAGAATTCATGTATGAGAATAATGGTCTAAAACTCCCCCAGTCCCAATTTCATGACCATCCAATGAACAGAGAGGTCATAATAAACAAATAATTAATAAGGGCTAACACATGGATTGTAAAGGAGGTACAAAAATTATTGTTCCAAAATTTCCAAAAAAATTAGCAAAGACTCATACTAACCCTATGACTATACTACCCAAGTTTTACAACTTTTCACAGAGCTCTAATTACCTATCATTCAATTTTAAGGATTGTGACCTAAACTAGGGTTAGGGTTTTGAGGGGTTTATCCATCTCCAAATCCTCTAATATTTTTACCAGAGGACCTTAGCTACCCTACTGTCCTATCTACCAAATTTCAAATCCATACAAGGGCATTCAAATCCATGCCCTTCACAAAACCCCAAAGACCAATCTTAGGGTTTGGTCTTGGGTCCTTGGGATAATCTACCCCAACCCACCCCAAATTCCATGTGGGAGTGTTTAGAATCATATCAAACCCGTGGCCCAAGTTTTAGCTTCTATTGAGGTGATTTGACCACTCAAACCCACAAAGAACACTTTGACCAAAATACCCCCCTTTAGGCCAAGGCAAGGGTTTACAAAATTCCAACCAAATCATCTCTAAATGAGGTTAAATTTTATACAGAGACCTATACTGACCCCAAAACCCATTCATCAAAATTTGGGAGAATTTAGAGGTCTTTAGGCCCTCTAATTAAATTATACAAGGTTTATTATATAATTATAAAAACTATAGGAAAACAATATCCAAAAATTCTCATTTTTGGATATAGTGTTGGTATAGATGATAGTGACTCCCAGTCAAAATTGCTAATCATTTGGATAGCTGGATTGGTGGGAGCACTCAAACCAAGCTCTGATCAAGACTATGTATAGACCTCACCAAACTGGGTGTTGTGGTCAAACAACTTACCCAAATGGGTTCAAACAAATTTTAAATTAAATCTCACTTCAAGGGCTACAATTTTTATGTTGGTGACTTTTTATGTAGATAGGCCTAGTTAATTTTAAAATTTAATTTAAGACAGCCTAGTAAATAGGACAAAAAATTCAGAAATCAAAACTAAATAAAAGAAATGATCCAGCACGGATCTTAAAACAAATCCAACGCATCGTGGTCATCTTCTTCCTCCAGCTAACAGCTATGATCAGCCCGACGTGGAGCTTCTTCCAAGCCATTTTCCCGGCCACCCGACCACCTCCCTAGCCGGCCACCACCGCCACCACCTTCGTTGAGGTGGGGGCTATCGCCGGGCGGCGGCACGACCGCTGTAGGGGGGGGGGGGGGTGGTTTCCAGCGAACCCGACCAGTCCATTTTTTTGGAAAAACCATGGAAATATCATCACCCGATATGGCTCATTTGAGCCCGATTCTCATCCTAAAAGATTCCTAAGATCTATCCATAGAAGAAAGAGTAAAGGAGGACCTTCAACCGTGCTTGCCGACAGGTTTGGTGGTGGTGCGTCATGGCCGGATTTTAGAGCTTCGCGTATGTTACAACCGTTCAGTGTGAGGGATTGATTTCTTCAGCAAAAAGGTGGAAACTTCTGCTCTTTTCCTAGGAAAGATTTTAAGGTCATCAAATGGGGGAGGGGAAGGGCCTCGGCTTCAAAGCCATTTATGTCCATGAAAGGGAATTTCGGCCATGGAGAAAATCCCTTGAAATTCACCTCCCCTTGGTCCCAATTCGTTTGGAAACTCCTCAATACTGACAGGGGAGATGAATACTAATTAATTGGTGAAGAATGGAGGGGTGATTCACCTTCCCCACCATGAATTGCCTTCTCTTTC
This sequence comes from Platanthera zijinensis, assembly GCA_039513925.1. Lineage (NCBI taxonomy): Eukaryota > Viridiplantae > Streptophyta > Magnoliopsida > Asparagales > Orchidaceae > Platanthera > Platanthera zijinensis. The sequence goes on from CM077080.1 coordinate 87,128,911, forward strand.
TCACTTTCTCTCTCCTCCATTAAAGGGCAAATGGAGCTTTCTCTCTCCTAGTCATCATGAACAAATTTTCTCATCTCCCTAGCCTATTGGTAGCCCATCTAACCCACATGAACAATAAAAATGAGGTTAGCCCAAATGAGTTTGGGTTTGAGCTTGAGTTAGCCCATTTGAACCAACTTACCTAACACTTGGGTAAAGTTAACCTAGGTCAATTTGACCTTTTGGGTTGACCCCAATGGTTCCTTGGTGACCCATTGGCCTCCCCAAAGGTCTAGGTAGGGTTGGGTAGGGTTGACTTGGCACCTTGGAGGTCACTTGACCCTTAGTAAGGGCACTTTGACCACTTTGGGGCTAGAGTTGACTTGGGTCAACTAAGCCTCTTGGGTTGTCCCCAATGGGTCCTTGGTGACCCATTGACCTCACTCTAGGGTTAGGAGGGCATGGGTGTGGTCCAATTGGCTAAGGGAAGGTCAATTGACCCTATGTAGTTCATTTTGACCCATTTAGGGTTATGGTTGACTTAGGTAAACTTAACCACTTTAACTGCCCACAATGGGTCCTTAGTGACCCTATGGACTACCCAAGGTGTTAGGGGTGTTAGGGGTGTTGTGGTAGGGTCATGGGGTCAAGTTGAAGCCCTAATGTAAGACCTTAGGTCTTATGTTGAGGATATTCTATAGGTAGACCAAGATGATTTTCACCTTGGGCCTTGCCCACTTGATCTAGAGCTTTCTGATGGTTTTGTCATGACCTAGTCATGACAAAACAAATACCTAGGGGTCTAGTTGTTTGAGGAATGTTACATCAGCTCATTCCAACTTCAGGATTTTACTACATTAGCCTATCTCACAGCCTTTTATTGTATGCCGTTGAGTGAGTTGATTTCACTCAACGCCTGTAGACTTGGCCATTTTATTAGCTTGCCTCTGCCTTGGCTTTGACTGTATAGACTTCACTAAGCACTATAAGCCATCTGGCATTGAGTGACTGATCTTCACTCAACAACTGTGGACATAGACAGTTATCTGTCTTTCCACCACTTAGGTAAGAACTTACCTAGCCACTTAGGCTACTTGTCCCATCATATCTTATCAGGACAAACTGCAATTATTCACTTTAAACACAAGTTAGATCACAATATGTGTATACATTATTTTGCTAGACCTTGTTCAAATTCAGGACATTGGGATCAATAGACCCAACAATCTCCCCCTATTTGAAGAAGTCAAAACGTAAGCCAATTTAAACACTAAACATACCTATGTTATAAATATTTAAAACATGTCATCACAATATAATTCAGATAAATCATAGACATAATCATCACAGCATAATTCAGATAAATCATAGACATATCAAATGATGTAGCAAATAAGTCAAAGACATAGCAAATGATGAGTTATACAGATCATAATTATAACAAAAGGTTGTTCTATCTAATCATATAGGGAATAAATGTTTGAGATATATAAACACAGTGTTTCATCCCTAGCCCTGAAAGTAGAACCATAAATATTTTAAGTTTCAGGTTCCCTTATCATAATTCCACTACCTCTGGATTTCTTTGTCGGCTTGTCTTTATCTCCAACTATCTTCTTTCCTTTCTTATCAGCTCCATCAGCAGCCTTAGCCTTAGTAGCTCTAGCTTTAACTTTATCCTTTTGTCTCTCAAAATAGCTGAAAGGCTTGGGAAAGTATTTGGATGGTTCAACAACATCAGGAGTGAGAAGATTTGCCATTTTGTTTCCAAAAAGTCCTTCTTTCTGTGTCTCTCTTTTCCATCCTATCCCATTCAGTCTTGATGTACCATTTACCTCTGTCTGATCTTTTATTCTTGACCTGGTCCTAAGAAAGCAGAATAATAGACATGGATACTGGGCTCCACTGCTCGGAATCAGGTCCTTGTTCCATTTCTTCTCTATATCTCTTTTTACTTATCTTGGCCTCCTCTTCAACATCATTAGTGATTCTTTCTTTGACCTATAGTGACCGGTATACTGTGGGGCTGAAGTAAGGATTCTGAGCACCAGTAGTCTTCTCACTCCAGTGAGCATTAGCACTATCACCTTCTTCAATGTATTGAACATATTCTTGATTGTCTTGAACTTGGGCTTCACTATTATACATCTTTTTTAAAGCATCTTGTACATGGTCAGGAATCATTATGATGTTATTATATTGCAGTGGTTCCATTCCCAATGAGCCTCTCACAGTATTTGTGGCTCAGACCATATTCTCAGTATTTGTTCTGATGATATTTCTCTCCCCCTTTTTTACTTCTTCAATTACTTGAGTAGTTTGGGAGGTGCTAGCTTTGTTTATTTCCCCTTTCAGGTAGTTAACTCCAGCAGTTACTTGATTTTTAACTTCTAACATGTGGTCATAGAGCATCTTGGTGCAGACATCTATCTTAGTGAAGATTTCAGTGTTTTGTTCTTTTCTCAGAACTTTATCATTCTCATGAATGGCCATAGAGTTCTTAGCCTGCATATTTTGATTTTCAACGATAATAGCAATATTCTGATTTGACACATCATGTTTCTCCATGGTGTAATCTACAGCAGGAGCATCTCTTGTAAAGAATTTTACTATTTCTTCTTTCAGCAGATTCAGTTCAAACCTTATAGATTTGATCTCAGTTGCAAAATCATTTCCAACATCTTTGAGGGCTTCATCTATATAGTTTTCTAATGCCCTTCTTTGCTCATTTAGCAAACCTTTTACCTGGCCCATGAAGGTAGATGATAGCTAATCAAATCTGGCAGATGTGCTCTCATCTAGGGCTTCGGTTTCTCCATGTACAGGCTTGCTCCCTCTTCCTTGAGTTGTGCCACTCTTGTGTTGTTCTATTTCTGGATGTGGTGAGGAGTGTGCTTTCTCATCACTGTCTTGCTCTTCCTCAGATTTTGATGACACTAAATTATGTACCCCATGATCAGGGAGATCAGAAGGTTTCTCCACCTTAACCACTGCCAAGCTTTTGTTTGCATACAGGTTAGCAGCATCGACATCCTTTATTGGAGGAACCTCCAGTTTCTCCCCTGCAAATAATGCATCATCAATTATTTCTTGCATCAGTTGCTCCCCCTCAATTTGAGCAATACTTCCCATAGCACAAGGAGTTTCCAAGACTTTATCCTGTAGTTTCTCATCTTCAGACATAGGTATATGCATATCTTTATCTTCCAATCTAGAGGTATCATCTTCCATTTCTGCAGATATTTTGTTAACAATTTCCTCCGCTATTTGGCCAGCATCCTTAGATGGAGACAAATCATCTCCTTCCTCTTGCCCAGATCCAGCTAACCCGACAACAATCTCATCCATTTCAGGAACTGAATCTGACTCTAGTCTTCTCACACGACTAAGAGGGGTAAGCTCAGACGAGGCAGATACCTAGATATTCATTTCCCTCCTAGACACTCTAGCAGATGAAGATAGATCCGGATCATGAGTCTCTTCATCCTCAGATGAACAGCTAGAGGAGCTGGGCTCAATAGCAGCAATTCTCTTTCCTTTTCTCTCCACAGCTTCTAGACAACGGGGTTGAAGGATCTTGTCCCATCTCTCAAGCATCCTGATGTCCACTCTTCTCATATGGTGTATTCTTGCACCAAGTTTCAGATTCAGAATTTTTGGAGCAGTTTCTCGCAAAAATAATGAAAGGATTCTCGCCAAATTGGGTTCATCCATGCAGTCCACTACTCTTTCAAACACCACTCTTCCCCAATCAGTTCTCTTGGTCAGTATGACTCTGGCCATTAGTTCAAACATCCATTTGAGATTTTGTCATGGGAGCCTATTTTGCATATCAGAGCTTTCCTAATGACATCGGCTAGAAACTTACCTCTCAGGTTAAGTTTTTTTTTTTGAATTGATCCGGCTGTGTGCTTGGAAATTCCACACCATTTCATTATCGATTTTGCATTGTCTAGTAATAGCTCTTCTTCGTTCTCAATTACAGAGAGCTTGGGCAGTTGTAGAGCCTTGCCTAGTCTTCTGGGAGTTATCTTGATCTTCTTTCCGTTTACTATGTTCTTAATTTTACCAACCAAAGCATCTGCTTTGGCGTTTTCAAACAACTCCAGTACTTACCTCTTCTGTAGAAGATAGGGTTCCATCAGGTTAGATTTCTGTAGAAGATTAATCACCTGCTGAACTTCTTCCGGAGCATCAACGAATCCATTTCGTACCAATTTTGCTCCTTCGAAGAGGAAATCTAGTCCCTTGGGCACCATCTCTCTGGAGAATTTGAGAATGCTAGCGAAAGCGGCTTCCCGTCGATTTAGCGAATGCGAACGGGAGAGGGTAAGGAATAGTGACTTGGCGTATTGCACAAGTCCTTTTACTTATAGGTATTACTGAAAGGAAGGCGGAAATCCACTAATCCATCTTTGTTGTTTAATCTTGATCAATGACCAGGATTGAATCCCGACACATATCCTCAGTCTGTCTTTTCTCCAGTATTTGTTTAGTGAGCTTAAATAGCTTAACATCAGTTTTCTTTAGTAATTAAATTTTTGATTAGCCCCTAACTGTGTTTTCCTAACTTGCAGGGTAATATAAACCTACAGTACACATTCTAAATCATGTTCTATTGGGGTGCAATTAGACAAAATTTTAATAACCTTATATTTATTTCAACTGACAGAGTATTAGCCCCCAACCTTGATTGACTCAACCAAATTTTGATACTAAAGTAGCTTAGTACTCTATATGCAATATGTCTTTGGGTATGTTGAGACAAGTTACATTTTGTGGCATGGTGAACATGTAAGTCACTAATGCATTGATGGTTATAGCTCGCGGCGCCCGGTGGATTGATTTTTTGGTTTTATAAAAGCTGCCGTGTTTATTTATTTAGGAAGGACGGGGCGAGCGTATTTATTATCAATAAAAATCGAAACCGAGTTTTTACGAAAGGAGGCAAGTGCATATATCACGTGTAGTACAGGATATTCCGGTGGGGAATATCGGGGTCATATTGTTCTCGTGGTTGGTTTGACTATTTCTACTCTTTCCTTGAAGGGACTATTATTTTACCGATAATATTTTGCCATGTGATTTAATTAATGGCAGATATATATATAAAAATACAGAAAATGAAAGCAGAAAATAAAGGAAGCCGATAAAGAAATAATGCGACGATATCAAATTGAATTCGAACTAAAATAAACTTTTAATAAATAGAGATCCTAAATTTCAAATTAATTAAGGCAGAGACTTGGCCGTGGAGGCTCCAAAAGAATGAGCACACCTATCTCTAGGTAATATCGCTCACCTGAACATTAAGACTATTCCACTGAACGTTAGTACGACGAAGAATTCCTCTTAATGCCCACATTACACTAAGAACCCTTTTATTGGGTAGGGAACCAAATCTGGTAGAGTTACACGCCTCCTCTCTCGAGGGTAAGTACGGAAGTCCCTTTACCCAAGGGTGATCGGTCCATTCGCACGGCCTCTCAGCTAGCTAGCGTATGGGCAATGGAAATAGAGCCCACACATCGATATGTGGTCCTACGTGTCGTATACTCGGGGCAAACCTTATGTAATTTTAATTAACAAGAAAAAGAGGACCTTTAATTATTTAAAGAGATTTTTTTGTCCCAATGCTCTTCGATATTGAGGGCTAAGAGCGGTTAGCCACTCATCGGAATGGGGACAGCTTAAGAAAAGAAAGCGATAAAATGAAAGCAGAAAATGAAAGCAGTAAATGAAAGCGGTAAAAAAATCAGTAAATGTGCGAGTCCTACTCAAACGAGTAGGCGGGAAATGAAAGCAGTAAAGGCTATCTCATACACGCACGCACTCTACTTGAAATAATACACACACACACACTCTACATAAAATAAATATACACTCACACACTCTATAGAAAATAAAACGAACACACACAAATTGAGTTCTACTCAAACGAGTAGGAAAAAATAAATACTCACACACACGCACCCTATAGAAATTAAAGAAAATGAGAAAATCTAACTCATACACTCACCCACACAAATGAAAAGAAGAAAAATAAAGTGACTGAAAAATTAAAACAACTACATTTCTAACGCTAGAACGTGGTAAAACTGCATTAAAAGAGAAAATAATAATTAAAGGAGCAAAAATTTTTTAAAATTAAAATGAAAAGCTAAGTTGGCGAAAAATTAAAACGACCATTAATTCATTCTTATAGTTTTATAAAAGCTCATAAAAAGTGAAAATAAAATAAAAAGAACGAAAATAGTTTTACAAACCTAAAAATTCTAAGTTAAAGAAAATAAAAACAACACTTTTTAAAATGCTTTTATATAACTATAAGAATGAACACAAGCCTAAAAAGAGAAAACTAAACGTAACAAAGTACGATGTACGAAAATAAAATGTGCAGCATAACGGCTAGTAAATTGATAAATTCCTAAGTTAAACTAGTAACCAAAGCAAAATAAAAACATAAAAGCATAAAAAAGAAGAAGAAAACACCGATAAAAATAACTTTCGAGTAGGGCGCTTGGTAGATTTCCAAACAACACAAGAGAGAAAAAACATTTTATTAAATAAAAAAGGGAGATTACAAGAAAGAAAAAACAAACACAAAGGGGGGGGGGGGGTATTTCCCTTACATTGCATGAGAAAAGCATCCAAGCAGCACCCACACTAAGCAAAGTGGCCCAAAAAGTGGAATAAGAGTTCATACAAAAAATCTGTATTTATAGACAAAATTTCGGGTGTGATACGGGCGTATAGGGAGATGTGACACGGGCGTGTCATGGCTGGTGTGCTGAAGAAGGTGAAAATTTCATTGACTGGCCGATTTCTTGAAGCTTCGAGACGGGACACGGGTCGGACACGGGCGTGTCGGGAGGCGTGACACGGGCGTGTCGGGACACCTTGCAACTTGATGTCGGTAGTTAATGAGCTTGGACTTATGACACGGGCGTGTCGGCTTTTGGGATATGGGCGTGTCCTATTCAGGTTGATGAAGGATGAACGTCGAGCTAGGATCGACGACAGTTGAACGTCGAGGGCGTGACACGGGCGTGTCGGGTCATGGGACACGGGCGTGTTAGGTGATTTTTGATTTTTTTTTCTGAAAAATTTCAGAAAACAAAATTAACTTAAGTAGGGATAATATTTACAAAAAGAAGCAATTTATTGAACAAAAATAACTAAAAATGAAAAAAATAAACTAAAATGACTTAATAAAAATACTATAAAATTGGTATATTTATTGCTTATCAAATACCCCCATACTTAAGCTTTTACTATTCTAGAGCAAAATTTGGAGATATACTTAAAGGAATTGAAATTTTTTCTAAATTTAGCTACCGCTTGAATTAATTAAAAGAAAGATCAAAATAAACATCTGGGGTACTAGAGTTAAATCTTAAATTAAGAAAATGTTATAAATAGAGGAAGAGTTTCAAAAAGACTTCTAGATGAAATAAATAGAAAGCAAAAATAATTTTTGTTAGTTTAACCAAGATAGATTGAAATTATATAAAAAAACTTTAGATTAAAAGAAGTTAAAGGAAATAATGCAATTTAAAAATTATGCTCTCAAAAAATTTTAAATTAATTCTAGAATTATTGAAATAGGCTAAGTGGTTTGGTGATTTATGAAGAGGGCTATGATTTAGAGGCGAGGTAATTTTTTCTTTAACCTCAAATGTTTTTTTTAATGTTAAGGAAAATGAAATCTTATTTTCCTAACATATAATTTTTTTTCTTCTTTCTTCATAAATAATAAAAAAACTCAATGTATATGTAAAGGAGTAATGAATTATATCGTTTTACTCCTTAACATATAATCTTTTTTTTAATATTGGGTGTCTATGTTTACGGAAAAAAATCTTATTCCAATTGACATAGGACTTTTTAAGGGATAAAATAGGGGTAATCATGTCAAGTAAGACATGGAAAAAATTGAGATGGGTTTATATTTTTTCAAAAATAAAATTAGATTTTAATAAAAAAAAGTTTTGAGAGCAACCTTTTTAAAATGAACGTTCCTATGTTTCTAAAAGCATGAAGTAGAAACAATTGAAATCAATAATTGTTATTTTTTAACATAGACACGAGCTTCTATTTATAAAAATTAGAAGTGGATGTGAAAAACAGGTTCTCTATTATAAGGAAAATACATTAAAAATTCTTTAAAGCTTAACCCCAAACACTTAAATCTATCAAACTTTATATAAATGAATAGTAAACAAAGAATAAGTAAAATTCACTTATAAATAAACTCGCAACAAAATATTTGGAGAGCGAAAATGGGTTAAGAATGAGATATTCGATTTACTTGTTTCATAATAAACAAAATTTTTGGGATTTATATCTTTTGATTATTATCTTTTATTTTTATTTTTATAGTTATTCACTTTTTTGGATTTTTAGATTTTCAATTTTTTTTGATTTTTTAAGTTATTTACAAGAAATGAGAGAGAAAGAGGTGTTATTTGCAAAGAAAAGAGGGAAAAAAGAGGAAAGAGAATATTTACAAAAAATATTTGCAAAGTAAAATTTTATTGGGAATTTTGTTTTATAATTTTTTTTTAGTTTTTCATTATAAAAACATGAAAATTTTTTGAAGTTTATAATTTTTTTTGAATTTTTTTACGTGTTTTATTAGTGTAGAATATAAAAGGGCAATATAAGAAAACACCACATACTTAAATCCAACATTATCCCCAATGTTGCAATGTAAGTATGCGGAACGATAAAAAATAAAATGCAGGTATGTACAGAAATAAAGACAGGAGGGAGGAAACTTCCATGAAATGCATTAGGGGAGGCCCGTTAAGAAAATCCTGCAAAAGTTAAAGTAAAAGCAAAAAGATAAGCGTGAGATGCCTCCCAGGAGCGCTTTGGTTATAGTCGTGTAGCTTGACTATTTAGGTGGGGGTTATAATTATAGGCGTGATGTTATTTAGGAAGTGAGAAAATTATTTTAAGGATGGCTATATAATTTAATTTTTTTGTTTTTGAGAATAATAAATTTTTTATATATATATTTTTTATTTTTATATTTTCTAAAATAAAAGAGGAAAGAAAAGGAAAAAAAAAAGAGGCGGCCGGTTGTCTTTTATTTCTATATATATATATATATATGTACTTATATAAAAAAATTTTGATTTTTGAAATAAAAAATAAAAAGATAAAATAAAATAAGATAAAGGGGGGGGGGGAGGAAATTCTATTTTTGTTTTTGGATTTTTTTTAAAAGTTTCTAAGTTTTTAGTTTTTTAAGTTTTTAAGTTTTTTTTTTGTTTTTTAAGTTTTTTTGTTTTTTAAGTTTTTATGTTTTTAAGTTTTTTAAGTTTTTTAGTTTTTAAATTTTTTTAGTTTTTTAGATTTTTAGTTTTTAAGTTTTTAAGTTTTTTAGTTTTTTTAGTTTTTTAGTTTTTTAGTTTTTCAAGTTTTTAAGTTTTTTAGTTTTTAAGTTGTTATTATTATTATTATCTTTATATATTTATTATTATTATAAATATATTTTTTGTTGGCCTTTTTTTTAAAAAATAAAATAAAAGATAAAAGTAATAGTTTTCAGGAATTGAAAATAGCAACTCAAAACTCTCCCCGACAACGGTGCCAAAAACTTGATGGTTATAGCTCGCGGCGCCCCGCGGGTTGATTTTTTGGTTTTATAAAAGTGGTCGTGTTTATTTATTTAGGAAGGACGAGGCACGTGGATTTATTATCTATAAAAGTCAAAACTGAGTTTTAATGAAAGGAGGCAAGTGCACCTATTGCGTATAGTACAGGATATTTCGATGGGGGAATATCGGAGTCGTATTGTTCTCAGGGTCGGTTTGACAATTTCTACTCTTTCCTTGAAGGGAATATTATTTTATCGATAATATTTTGTCGTGTGATTTAATTAATGGCGGATATATATATATATAAAAATAACGAAAATGAAAGCAAAAAACCAAGAGAGCCGATGAAGAAATAGCGCGATGATATCAAATTGAATTCGAACTAAAATAAACTTTAATAAATAGAGATCCTAAATTTCAAATTAATTAAGGAGGAGACTTGGTCGTGGAGGCTCCAAAAGAATGAGCACACCTATCTCTAGGTAATATCGCTCACCTTAACATTAAGACTATTCGACTGAACGTTAGTCCGATGAAGGATTTCTCTTAATGCCCGCATTACGCTAAGAACCCCGCTATTGGGTGGGGAACCCAATCCGGTAGAGTTACGCGCCTCCTCCCTTGAGGGTAAGTGCGGAACTCCCTTTACCCAAGGGTGGTCAGTCCATACGCACGGCCTCTTGGCTAGCTAGCGTATGGACAACAGAAATAGAGCCCACACATCGATATGTGGTCATACGTACGCGTCGTATACCCGGGGCAAACCTTAAGTAATTTTAATTAACAAGAAAAAGAGAACCTTTAATTATTTAAAGCAATTTTTTCTGTCCTAATACTCTTCAATACTGAGGGCTAAGAGCGGTTAGCCACTCATCGGAATGGGGATGACTTAAGAAAAGAAAGCGATAAAATGAAAGCAGTTAATAAAGTAGTAAATGAAAGCGGTAAATAAAGCAGAAAATGTGCGAGTCCTACTCAAACAAGTAGGCGGGAAATGAAAGCAGTAAAGGCTATCTCATACACGCACGCACTCTACTTGAAATAAAACACACACACACACACACACACACTCTACATGAAATAAAAACACACTCACACACTCTACATGAAATAAAAACACACTCACACACTCTACAGAAAATAAAATGCATACACACAAAGTGAGTTCTATTCAAACGAGTAGGAGAAAATAAATGATCACACACACGCACTCTTTAGAAATTAAAGAAAATAAGAAAATTTAACTCATACACTCACCCACACAAATGAAAATAAGAAAAACAAAGTGACTGAAAAATTAAAATAACTACATTTCTACCGCTAGAACGTGATAGAAATGCATAAAAAGAGAAAATAAAAATTAAAGGAGCAAAAGTTTTGAAAATTAAAATGAAATGCTAAGTTGGCAGAAAATTGAAACGACCACTAATTCATTCTTATAGTTTTATAAAAGCTCATAAAAAGTGAAAATAAACTAAAAATAACGAAAAAAGTTTTACAAACCTAAAAATTCTAAGTTAAAGAAAATAAAAACAACACTTTTTAAAACGCTTTTATATAACTATAAGAATGAATACAAGTCTAAAAAGAGAAAACTAAATGTAACAAAGTACGATGTACGAAAATAAAATGCGCAGTATAACGACTAGTAAATTGATAAATTCCTAAGTTAAACTAGCTACCAAAGCTAAAGAAAAACATAAAAGCATAAAAAAAGAAGAAGAAAACAATGATAAAAATCACTTTCTAGTAGGGCGCTTGGCGGATTTCCATACAACACAAGAGAGAAAAAACATTTTATTAAATAAAATAGTGAGATTACATGAATGCAAAAACAAACACTAAGGGGGGGGATTCACTTTCATTGTATGAGAAAAGCATCCAAGCAGCACCTTCACTAAGCAAAGTGGCCCAAAAAGTGGAACAAGAGTTCATACAAAAAATCTGTATTTATAAGCAAAATTTCGGGTGTGATACGGGCGTGTCAGGAGATTTGATACGAGCGTGCCATTGATGGTGTGCTAAAGAAGGTGAAAATTTCGTTGACTGGCCAATTTCTGGAATCTTCGAGATGGGACACGTGTCGGACACGGGCGTGTTGCGAGGCGTGACACGGGCGTGTCAGGACATCTTGTAACTTGATGTCGGCAGTTGCTGAGCTTGAACTAGTGACACGGGCATGTCGCCTTTTGGGACACGGGCGTGTCCTGTTCAGGTTGACGAAGGCCGAACGTCGAGCTGGGATCGACGACAGTTGAACGTCGAGTGCGTGACATGGGCATGTCGGGTCATGGGATACAGACGTGTCAGGTGATTTTTTGACTTTTTTCTGAAAAATTTCAGAAAACAAAATAAACTTAAGTTAGGATAATATTTAAAAAATGAAGCAATTTTTTGAACAAAAATAACTAAAAATGATAAAAATAAACTAAAATGACTTAATAAAATACTATAAAATAGGTATATTTCAGCTTATCACACAAGTATTTAGAAGAGTTGTTGTTTTTACATCGTCTTAGTCATTTGTTTCAATTACCCTTCTCAAGCATGAGTAATCAATTTTGAAATTAAGTGGCAGAAGAAAAGAAAGGTGAATTCTACTTATCTCTGCTCTGTAAACTTGAAGTCCATGCTAGATTCAAAGTTTCTTATCATACCAGCAACCTTGATTCTTAGCTTTAGAATTTGATGTTCATCTGACTTTCCTTTGTAAAACTCCCCCTCAATAATTGCACTTGTCATTGAGATTTAGTGCATTTTGATAAGGTTAATCATTTCTTATATCCAGACTTGGGTCTGGTACAACATTGTCCAAGGACCATAAATGGTTATGGCCACTTGGACTATCCTGCAAGACAGAATTACCTTCCCTTAGGAACCCAAGCTGACTTGGGTCCTAGGTTCTTGTTAGCTTGAAAAAGCAAATGTCTACCTACAGAAGCCCTGTTAGGAAGACTTTCTCTTGCCCTTGGCACACTAGTGTTGTGCCAACAATCTATGGAAAAGTGGCCCACTTTGCTATATCACCAGCACTCATGAATATTGTATTTTCTTTTCTAAGTAGGTCTGACAGTATGGTCAACAGTAGACTGAACAGAAGAAGAAGCAGCTTCCTTGTTCCAAATTCTCTTAGCCACAGTCTGACTGAGAGTAGGTCTGAGATGATAATAGCTTGGATTTTCATAAGGTCTACTAGCAGCAGTTCTCCTTACAAAGGACATGCTGTTGGTGTCCTGGGAAGATTCCAAGTCTTACATCCTGGCAGATTTACCCTTGGTCAGAGTGTGAGCAGGGAGATTTTGAGAAACGTCCACTGCCTTGCTAAAGAGAGATGGAGCTGGTGATTTAAATACAAATGGTCCAGGATGGGCCTTTTGCACTTCTTCATGGGGAGCCTTCTGAGAACTAAGACCCATGTCCTTTCTTCTTCCATTGTAAGAGACATTCGTAGTCTTACAAGGAAGATTCCCATTCCTCCAATGACCATCCCTAGGGTCTTGGTCATACCTATTGGAAGGGAGAATTACCTTGTGAAAGGTATGTTGAGGCCTGACAGGAACTTGGCCTTTTTTCTGAGATTGGATTACTTTAGAAATCCACTCAGATTCAGATTTTCTCTTGATAGAATCTAACTTAGAGAAGTTAGCCACAATTCTCCTCTCCCTATCAAGTTTCTCCTTAAGATTATTGATAATAGAGTCCTTGTATTTTAAGGACTCAACATGGATATCTACCATGATTTTCAGATGAGCTGCTTCCCTCTCTATTACACATAGGAAGGATGAAGCTTCATCCAGCTGGGAAGCTGTCTTCTGTAGGGAGGCTATTTCCTCTGCTTTTTTCTTAACAAGCAGCTTGCTTTCCTTGAAAGCTTTCAGAAGGGCAGTATATTATCAATCAATTGATTGATATCATCATTTGTCAGAGGACCCTCATCATCTCTAGATAAGGAGATATCAGAGTCTGTACAAGATTCATATCCAGACTCTGAGGATTAGCTAGATAGGGAATGTAACTTATTTTGACCAGGCTGATCTAGACAAGATTCTACTTCTGGGGTAAATATTTGTCCATGGCATCTGCATTCCCCTTCTTCAGCTTCATCCACCTCTGTGTCACTCTCTAAATGTGATAGAGGGGCCCTGAATCTTGCTCTTGCATCTGGAAGGAGTTTGACATCACCAAGAGCAGCCAATAGCCTAATGCTGGTCTTGTCCTCTCTGAAGATTTGCTGCTCCATATAGTTCCTCATCTTATGGTTCATCCTTGAACACATAAGTTTAAACTTTTAGCTATCCTTGGAGGTCAACTCAGACTATTAGGTCCTTTTTGAGTAATCTCCCTCTGATACCACTTGAAAGTCTTTAATTTTATGGATAGCTAAATAACCTAGAAGGGGGGTGGGGGGTGAATAGGTTATTCGTCTCTTTATTAATTCTTTTCTTTTCTTTTAGTTTACTGCTTGTGTGGTTGATTAATTTCTGCTTTCAAGATGATTTACCCTGCACAAAGAAAACAACATAGCAAGGCACACAAATATTTATTGTGGTTCCCCAACTGGGTACATCCACTTTCGCTGCCACCTATCCATCTGTCTTGTTAGACTAGGCACTTCTCCATAATGCTCCAAGGAGCTTACACCTCAGGCCCTCAGCATTACACAGAGATTCTTCACAGAATACAAGCTCAGAACCACAAGGGTTCCTACCTCAGAGCCCTGCAGAGCTCTTACAGCTCAGTGATCCACTGATTACCTACCTCAGCCTTATTTCTAAGTCCTACAACTCAGGCTCTACAACCCTACAGCTTCAGGCACATAGCCCAACTCTCAGAGTGCTGTAGCACTCTTATAACTCATTACCCTTTTAGGTACCTACATCTCAGATCCAGGTAAACTTAATCCTACAAGATGAAAGTGGGTTGATGGATATTATTAACACAAGAGATATTTCTCTGTGTCAAGCTTCTTGACTGAGATAGATTCAGCCCAACAATGACTGCAAGAGATTATTTCCTGAGTCTACCTTTACAAAACTAAGATATAATTAGTCTTAACTACTTTCATAGCAACAAGTAATTACTTGTGCTGGAAGTTACTTGCAGAGCAATGTTCTGCCTCTCTCTGAACTGAGACAGAAGCTCAGCCCTCTCGTCTTCACAACAATAATGATCCTTGTGCTGGAAATAACTTGCAGAACCATGTTCTTCCCTTCTCTCTTTCCTGGGCTGAGGTGATTAAGCCCTAACATTGACTCCTGAGGAATAGTCCCCTGAGCCTTCTTTCAGATCTCTGCTTCTTTAAGCTTTCTTCTCTTCACAGCTTCCAAACAAAGATCTTCAGGTGCTTGAGTTGTTGGAACTGTGAAGAACCTGCAGCAAGGGTCGGCCCTTGGCTGCTACCTTATGATCAGAGAAGATACTCTAAACTAGCTTGCTGGTGTAGGTGAGAATTACACCATCTATCTTGCTGTTGAAGATGTTGATTCCAACAGCTGACTTGCTCTTTTTCTTTCTCAGCTTGAGCTTCCTGTTATGTAGCTCCACAATAATGGCAGATAATAAGAACAAATGTTACTTCTTTTATTTATTGAGACCCAACGGCTCTTTTAGAAATGGGTCCCACACTTTTAATGCTGGCTGCAAATTTTCTTTAATGCCAACTGTCGTACAGTTGGTCTGCGGTAACCTTTATCGCGTACTAAAGTCATCCCGCCATATATTTGAAATATGTTGACTTGTTGACATGCTGACGTCACCAGCTGTGGAATTAGCCAAAAATCAAGCAACATTAGCATAGGCGTTGAGTAAGTAAGCTTCACTCAACGCCAAAACACCTAGGCAGATTTACTGTCTCTTGGCGTTGAGTGAGTAACCTTCACTCAACACCAAACTACTTAGAATATCAATCTGTTACTAGGCGTTGAGTGATTCAGCCTCACTCAACACCAAACTAGCTTTATCAGCTTTTTGTTGCTTGGCGTTGAGTGAGTAAGCATCACTCAACGGCAAACCCCGTAGATAAAATTCTGTCTTCACTAGGCGTTGACAGCGTTGAGTAAGTAACCTCCACTCAATGCTTTTTGCCTTAACCAAATATCTGCTCCTTCAACAAATTAAGCATTGAAAACATTGAGTGAATATGCCTCACTCAACGCTTTCTGCCTTGGCCAATTTTATATTTAGTAGCATGGCATTGATTGAGTTGACTTCACTCAACGCCTATTGACTTGGCCACATTTCATCTCATTCCAACTTCAGGCTTTTACTGCTTTAGCCTATCTTAAGCCTTTTACTATATGGCATTGAGTGAGTAGAATTCACTCAACGCCTATGGACTTGGCCATTTTGTCATCTTGTCACTGCCTTGGCTTTGACTGTATAGGCTTCACTCAGTGCTATAAGCCATCTGGCGTTGAGTGACTGATCTTTACTCAAGGCCTGTGGACATAGAAAGTTATCTGTCTTTCCACCACTTCGGTAAGAACTTACCTAACTTAGCTACTTAGGCTACCTGTACCATCATAGCTTATTAGGACAAACAATAATCATTCACCTTAAACATAAGTTAGATCACAATATGTGTATACATTATTTTGCTAGTCCTTCTTCAAATTCAGGACATTGGGATCAATGGACCCAACAGTCTGGATTGGTGATGAATTTATTTGCGTGTCAGAGAAGACTCCGTGGATAAAACGTGTGGATAAACGTTCATAATCTTAGATCTGGGGGTGTGCAGGATGCTGTAATGATAGTACTAAAGATGATCTCCAGGAAAATACCCAAAAACAGGGAAGAAGCGACCTCTATCCCTACCACATGGCAATAGTACTACCACCGGCGATAGCTTCTAGTGAGTTATAAGGCCTATCTCTAGGAGACCTGGGGCCATTATTTTAAGTTGAGAGCCTTGTCAGCCCAACTATTGGTAATGAGAGCCATGTTGATCGTTGCAGGCTCAGGTCTTAGGGACATTGTGAGCGGCAATTGATGCTGAGAGCCTGGAGTGCCCATGAAAAAGGCTCGAGAGCCGAATGGGCAAGGGGATGTTAACCCGCATCTTGTCGTTCGCTATGATGTCTGTGACCGTCGGCATTTGGCATGACAATTTGAGCAACGGGCTGTGGCTGAACTGTACCCGCATTATGTTGTTCGGACTAGATCGCCTAAAGTAACTGGCTTTCATCATTGGTATAATGAGAGTATTAGGCCTCGAGCCAGAAAGAGTAGAATGCTCAAGTATATCATCAAGTCTGGGACTGTGGATGGTGGTGGGACTCGGGAAATCCGGTACACCAAGAATGTGCCATGAGTGCACAGAGCGTGTCGTTGATCGAGCCTATGTTTGTGGCAAATGGTGCTTAAGTGCATGTTACTATTGCCAAAAGTTATATATGTTGCTACTTGCAGGGAAGGAGAACCTCTGCCCCGAGTGAGGGGTCGGGTCGTTATAAATTGGTCAGCTAATGCTGACAATTGCTTTGTTTGCCATATTTTTGTGGGTGGAGCTATGCAGGTGCTGGAGATCCAAGTGGAAAGTAGCGGGCTGAAGTCCCATATGCTGCAATTGGTTGGCCCTTGAAGGCCCAAGGCGAACGTTTACTATTATTCATGTGTGGCCGACCTCCGTGCCGATGTATGAAAATACTTTCTGTAAAGGCAACAGTTATAAGACCTTAAGGCCAAGACATTTGGTGTATTTGGTTATATCGTTCTTATATGTGTAGTGGACATTCCTTGTATATGGGTTCTACAAATTAAACTACTTCTGTTAGAATGCACCCTGAGTTAGGATCCGTATACGATAATATGGTTTCAATAAGTAACTTCGCCGACTTTCTGTGGAATATAGCGTGGGGCCCTGACCGGACCCTCAGTTATATTTTATGTGATGGATGGAGGTATTACAATTTGGAATCAGCTTCTGGTGTTAGTTTTTCTTATTCGAATTCGTGGTCAAATTCTTTTAAGTAGTTGTGACCACTTGTATGTGTGTTACTATTATAACATGAATGAATCCATGAATGTCCACTTAGGATTGAAAATACACATGTTGAAGGAACTTGCGTGTTCCTATAATTGCTTTTGGCAATATTGTGTGTTGATTAATTGTATGTTTCACGATTATAGGCAAAGAGAAGTTGTGTGGGGAAGCAAGAACCCCAGCACTCGGCAGAGAGTAATGCACGAACTGAGATGCCAATACCTCCTCCTTCTATGGAAACTATACGGTTGGTTGCTGAAGCCGTGTTTGCATTAATCAATGTGCAACGAGGAGAGCGAGTACAACCTCCTACCCCTACTGCGGTCCAGGAACCGGTTGGCGTAGTTGAACATGTGGCGGTATGACAAGTGGCCATTGAGCCAGTGACCACAAGTCAAGCGACAAAAAAGCAATTGAAACATGCAATGAGTTTCAATCCTCCTGTGTTTTTGGGTACTGAAACCCCTACACAAGCCAAAGATTGGCTCTCAAGAATAAAGAGAAACCTGATGGCAACTGAAACAGAGGAGTGGAAGAAAGTCACTGTAGCATTCTTCTTGTTAGATGGTGAGGCGAGGCTATGGTGGGATAAGATAGAGCTGCACCAGTTTGTTGGTAGCCTGTTGATTCAGATCTCGATGGAGGAATTCTCGAGGTATTTTCTGCCAAGATATATTCCATCTACACAGCAGATTGTGATGGAAAATCAATTTTAGAAGCTAACTTGCGAGGTCTAAGTTGTTAGCCTAAATCACCTAGTGGGGGGGTGAATAGGTGAAATGCGTGTCAAAAGCGGAATTAAAATTTAACGCAGCGCACATCAAGCAATCACAGAAGACAAGAGATTTATAGTGGTTCCCCAACCTTGGGTACGTCCACTTTCCTCACCGATCTAGCAAATCACTAGACTCGGCTACTCCACTATCTCGGATTGAAAACAATCCTACACCTCGGAACCACGTTCCTACAAATCTCGATCCAACTGGATCTACAAAACTCGGAAGAAAGATCTTCCTACAAATCTCGGAGAAAAACTCCTACAATGAAATTTAGGTTTGAGAATAAAAATCAACACAACAAATTTCAGATCTGGATCTTTGATAGTCTTCTTCTTTAGGAGCTTTGACTTGATCAGAAAAGGTTGAAGATGACTTGAGAGAAAGATCCACAAATCTGAAAACTAGAACCACCTCGATCGAGAAGATAGATCTGAAATCCTTGAGGCTCGGCGAGATCGAGTGATTCACTCTTGTCTGGATCGCTGGAGAA
Source organism: Platanthera zijinensis (assembly GCA_039513925.1). Lineage (NCBI taxonomy): Eukaryota > Viridiplantae > Streptophyta > Magnoliopsida > Asparagales > Orchidaceae > Platanthera > Platanthera zijinensis. The sequence continues at coordinate 87,147,751 of CM077080.1, forward strand.
ATAGTCCTTGAAGACGGAGATCGACGATCTAGAATTTCTTCCGTGAACAACGATGGCGGCGGCGGCGTGAGAATTAGGGTTCACGGAATTTCCTTTTTCTTCAAAAGAATATCTCTGTAATCTTGTTGATTAGTCAATTCTGAAATGACCTATTTATAGGTGGACTCCAACGGTCATAATCTTAATTAAGGATGACACGTGGACCAATCAGAAATGACGGATTCAAAATACTTAGCGAATTCGAACTTAGAAGAATTCTGGAATAGGGAACAGCTATACTCGAGTAAGAGAAGATATACTCGAGTATGGGAATTTAGATACTCGAGTGACAAAGAGACATATACTCGAGTATGAGAATAGAAATTTACTTGATAGAGAAATGAACTACTCGAGTATTAGAAGAGATATACTCGAGTATCAGAAAAGATATACTCGAGTATCAGCAAAGATATACTCGAGTATCAGCATATGAATCCAGGAAACATTCACCTACTCGAGTATTAAAATCAACTACTCGAGTATAGAATAATTTACTCGAGTATCAAAATCAATTACTCGAGTATCAACTGCTTACTCGAGTATTAAAACCAACTACTCGAGTATCGAATAATTTACTCGAGTATCAAAATCAATTACTCGAGTATCAATACTTGAACTTGCAGAAAAGAGAAGAAAAGGATCTACTCGAGTATGATACATGATTTATTCGAGTGATTAAGTTACTTACTCGAGTATGAAAACACCTTACCCGAGTGACTGACAAACTACTCGAGTATAGAAGTATATACACGAGTATTCAGAGCCTACTCGAGTAAGTCTAACTGATTACTCGAGTAAGTCTAATTAACTACTCGAGTATGGAAATATATACACGAGTATTAAGTCTGATACTCGAGTATAACAAAGGGGTTACTCGAGTATTTTGGACTTAGAAATTTTTCTGAGGAAATTAGTTCCAATGCTTCTGTCCATCAATCCAAGTGCATATATGAAGTGTATCCCAATTGAGAGGCTATACATGGGCCAACACTTTGGATCACACAATGAGGGATTACATTGTATGGTCCTGTGTTTGGTGACCCATTATAGACTGACATTGGTCTACACTTTGCAATTAGAACCTGCACACATACAACCTAAACACAGCATCAAATACACCTTAATTCATCTTAGTTCAAGGTCTGACCTCCTACAAATCTGAGGTATTGTGGAGACAAATCCCAACAATCTCCCCCTATTTGTAGATGTCAGCATCCTCTATACTAAGGTGAATTATACAGAGTAAAAAGAACAATGCACATATACTTGAAAAACAAAACATAAGTTAAAACAGGTTAGTTAATGAAATAGCCATAACCAGAATTAAATATATATATATAGAAATGTTTTAAGCACAGAAACAAAAGTCCAATTCCACATTCTTAGTTCAACTCAAGATGGGGCATCCTTGTGCATCCTTTCTCTTTTCAAGTCTTGCCTTTCTAGGTAGTTGAAAGGTTTTGGAAAGTAAGTCCTGGGCCTAGGAGGAGCAGCTGGGTTGTTATGCCCCCAATTTCTGTCATGCAGCCTGATCTTTATCTGAGATGCTTCGTAGGCTTTCCACTCTGAATAACTGTAGTAATTATCTCTGTTCTCCCCAAGATCAGTCACTAACCTCAGAGTATCAAGAATTAGGGACTTAGAGGTAGGACTCCACACTTCAGCATGAACAACAGGTGGTCTACCTTCAGAAGCTGGCTCTTTCCTTGGTGCAGAACGGCTGGCAGAAGCGCCGTCACCATATTTTCTTTTCTTCTTGGAAGGGCCTTGAGAACTAGAAGGGAAATCATCTTGCCATGCTTCAGTATAGGATAGGGGAGGCTCAGTCACATCACCCTCAGCTCTAGGTGAGAAAACTGGCACACCTCCTTGAAGGGTTGCTTGAGCTGAGACATCTGCTGGAGGCTGTTCTGCAAGAGGATTTAGATGCTGAGGTATAATGGTAGGGTCCAGTTGAAACTCAGGAAAGTTTTGATTATGCAGCCAGACAGCAGTGTCATAGGTATAGAATTTGACTGACTGGAGCTGGGAAAGAATGGATTCTTTCAATCCTTTTACTAGATCACTTATAGCCTCTTGAGATTGGGTAGACTGTTGTTTGACCTGGGCTTCAGCTTGTTCAGAAAGTTTTTCAACTCGTTCTTTTACAATCTTCTCCCCCTTGCTGATATCTATGGATAGCTTGGCAATAGCTTCATCCCTGAAAGTGCTCACTTCATCACATACTTTCACAACATTGGTTTCAGCTCTCTCATCTAGCTTGAGCTGATTGTGAGCTACTGTCTCTGCTTGGTTTCTTAGCTCACCTATGCTCGTGATGGTGTGATCTATGGCCTTGCCACCTAGCTAGAACAATCTTTTCAGTTCATCAATATTTGCCTGGATTTCAGCAAAGCCTCTGCTCATCTCCTTTTCAAGAGCAGAGACCTTGGAGTTGACTGACTGCAGAGAGGCATCAAAGTAATCTCTCTGTTCTTTGAGCATGAGCTCAATCTTGCTGACTAGATCTGAAGAGGAGGAGGAAGAGGGAGCTGAGGTTAATCCAGGGACTAGTAGAGCAGTAGCAGTCCAAGGGGCGATCTCTTCCACAACCACTGAGCTTACAGCTCTCTTGGTTTGGACTAACTCAATGGAGTCATAGGGATCAGTGAAGGAGGGGAGAGAGAAATCAAGTGTCTTCAGAGGAGGGTCAACAGGGTCTGGGGAATCCTCCTCGTCATCGGACAGAATGATATCATCATGAAGATCTGTGGCACCCAAAGGGGAGAGAGCTGGAGACTGAGCATGAGACTTGGCAGCAGAATCATTTTGAAAAGAAGGAGCATCTGAGCTTAGCTCATCAATGAATCTGTCTATATCTTCAGCTGTAGACAGTAGGTGAGCTGTATCTGGAATCTCAGATTTAGGAATTGCTGATTGAAGATGAGCTGGAGTAGGAGAAACTGGAGGAGTAGCAACTCTGACTTCTTCTTGTGCTGGAATTACTGATTCAGAAGTAACTTGAAGCTGAGAAAGAGAAGAGGCAGGCTCCCCCTCAACTAAAGCACCAGAGGTAGCAATAGTTTGATGTAGAGGAGGAGATGGGATCCTGACTTCAGGTAAACTGCTGTCTTGGTGTTGTGCTGAGATGGCATCAGCCTTGGAGGCTTGGGCAGGGTTCATGATCTTGAGGTCATACCTCTGAATGGAAGATATTGAAACTTTCTTCATGTGGTGAAGAGGGGTCCCTTTAGAGAAGTCAAACACTGTAGGATTGATCTCATGGAGGAGGAGGGAGATAATCCTGGCAAAACTGGGATGTTTGACGCTTTCTCTGATCTTATCCAGTATCATCATTCCAAACTGGAACTTCTTCCTGCAGACAATAGCTTGCATAACGTCAAATAGATTTTGGGATACATCTCTAATGGAGTAAGTCTTGCACCAGAGGATTTTGGCAATGATGTCAACGAGAAACTTTCCTTCTGAATTGAACAAAGAACGATTCAGGGTTTCACCTCCACCTTCTGGATCTCGACCACAGAATAAGGAGGTGCGGTCGGCATCTGCCTTGTCTAAGTCATCTTCTTCGTCGACCACTGGCATCCGAAGCAGAGTGGCGACAGAGGTTTTATCTAACCGAATTTCAACTCCCCTTACCTTTGATTTCAGAACTGTACCATTGTGTCTAACCTTCAAATTTTTGTAGAACTCTTCAACATCAGGAAGCAAGAGGCGGCAGGGTTCTTGAAGAACGAAGGTCAATCCGGCCGTGTCCAGGAGAATCAGTAGGTTCTTGAAATCATCCGAGATATCTTCAATGCCATCTGTCACTAATTCAGAGCCGATTCCAAACTTGGAGGAGGGAGGAGCCATCAGCGATTCGGAAATCTTACGGTGAAGGAAGACGAAGAACAGTAGTCGGGAATACGAGAAGTCGGCGGCTACTCGAGTGAATGAGAAGTGGAAAGGACTTTTTCGTTTTGAATATATATATAAATAATCCTAATTAGGTTTAAAGAGAATTAAGTATAATGGCATACCTGAACAAGGCGGCAATTTGCTGGGTGCGAGTAGAGATTTTGAAAATCCAAAATACTTCCGAATACTCGAGTAGTAGATGACAGCATACACGTGTATTAGGTTTAGTATACTCGAGTAGGCACAGCATACACGAGTGATCAATCATACATACTCGAGTATGTAATCAGCATACACGAGTATTAAGTTCTTAACGAATTTTCATACTCGAGTATGAGAAGTTCATACACGAGTATCTTTTGGATTACTCGAGTATATGAACCTTTTTACTCGAGTATTAGCCGTTCACTCGTGTAAGTGTAGCGATGCTCGAGTCTCTAATACTTGAAGGAGTTGCCCTGGTAGATGTCTATTTCCACTGAGAAACTATACCTCTGAGCAGCCAACATTACTGATATCTTCTTAATTTGAGAGTCCATCACTTGTCTTCTTTGTTGAGCAGTCCAAGCTCAGTTTTGAAGAACGAGAACTTGGACTCGTCCAGCGGCTTTGTAAAAATATCTGCAACTTGCCTGTCTGTGGAGACATACTGTAGATCTATATCTCCATTTTCCACATGCTCCCGGATGAAATGATAGCGAAGCTCTATATGCTTGGTCCGGCTGTGGGAGACTGGATTGTTGGCTATTGCTATAGCGCTGGAAGAGTCACAGAACAGGGGAATGTTCTGGAACTGTATGTTGTAGTCTTCAAACTGATTCTTGATCCATAAGAGCTGTGCACAACAGCTGCCTGCAGAGATGTACTCTGATTCAGCCGTTGAGATGGCTACACAGTTTTGTTTCTTACTGCTCCAGGAAATGAGTCTCCTTCCGAGAAATTGGCAAGTCCCGGAGGTACTTTTCCTGTCATCTTTGCTACCTGCAAAATCTGCATCTGAAAATCCAATTAGTTCACTATCATTACTTCTTGGGTACCATAAGCCAAGATTTGGTGTACCTTTGAGGTATCTCAAGATTCGCTTTGCAGCGATGTAGTGAGATTCCTTAGAGTTCACCTGAAATCTAGCACATACACATGTTGAGAACATTATATCTGGTCTACTTGCAGTGAGATAGAGCAAGGACCCAATTATGCTTCTGTACTTGGTTTCATCAAAAGGTTTCCCTTTCTCATCCTTGTCCAGAGACATAGCTGAGGCCATTGGAGTCCTCATAGAGGTTGCATTCTCCATTCCGAATTTCTTAAGTAGCTCTTTGGTGAACTTGGTCTGTGAGATGAAAATCCCATCTTCAGATTGTTTCACCTGAAGCCCTAAGAAATACTTTAGCTCTCTCATACTACTCATTTCAAACTTCCCTTGCATAAGTTTAGAAAACTTCTTGCAGAGGTTGTTATCCGTAGAGCCGAAAATAATATCGTCGACATAGATCTGTACTAGCAAAATCTTGCCTTTTATTTCCCTAAGAAATAATGTTTTGTCTATCTTTCCTCTTGTGAACTTGTTCTCAAGAAGGAAGCTAGACAGAGTCTCATACCAAGCTCGAGGAGCTTGTTTAAGACCATATAGTGCTTTTTGTAATAAATATACATAATTAGGATAGGTTGAATCAATAAAACCTGGCGGTTGCTCTACGTACACTTCTTCCTTTATGTCACCATTCAGGAAGGCGGACTTTACGTCCATCTGATAGACGGTAAAGCCCTTAAGTGCAGCGTAGGCAAGAAATAACCTGATCGCTTCCAGTCTCGCTACTGGAGCATAAGTCTGGTCGAAGTCGATTCCTTCTTCTTGACGATATCCCTTGGCGACAAGTCTGGCTTTATTCTTTACGATTATCCCGTCTTCATCCATCTTGTTCCGGTAGACCCATTTAGTCCCAATGACATTCTTACCTTTGGGTCTAGGAACAAGTGTCCAAACCTTGCATCGTTTGAACTGATTCAATTCTTCTTCCATGGCTAGAATCCAGGATGCGTCGGAGTTGGCTTCCTCAAATTTCTTTGGTTCAACCTGTGAGAGAAAGCTTAAGTGTAAATTCTCGTTAGTTGTACCTCGACGAGTTCTGACGCCATCCCGAGGATCTCCTATTATTTGGTCAACAGGATGATCCTGCAAGTATCTGAACTCTAGAGTCCTTGCATCTGGGATCTCTTCCGCCACTAGAGTTGCATCTTCAGCTGGGATGTCTTCTTCATCTTGATCATCCACCTCTCCAATGGTGGTTAGAGAGGGGACCTTGATGAATGTCTCATTTTTATCTTCACTAGGTTCATCCAAGCTAAGTTCTTTCAACTTTGTACCTGCATCTACAATAGGCACACTAGACGAGTTGCTTTGCAATAGACTCGTCTCATCAAATACAAGATGTATCGACTCTTCCACCACCAGAGTTTTTCTATTGAATACTCTATAAGCCTTACTATGGCTACTATATCCTACGAAAATACCTTCAAAGCTTTTCTCGCTAAACTTGGTAGAGTGATACTTGCCATTGTTAAGTACGAAGCACTTACAGCCAAAGATTCTAACGTATGAAATGGTTGGTTGCCTGCCTTTTAGAAGTTCGTAAGGAGTCTTATCATGGTTCTTGTTGATGAGTGCTCGATTTTGCACGTGACAAGCGGTGTTGACTGCTTCAGCCCAGAAATACTCCGGAAGTGAGGCATCACTCAACATAGTCCGACAAGCCTCTATGAGTGTTCTGTTCCTTCTCTCAGCTACTCCATTTTGCTGTGGAGTGCGAGGAGAGGAAAACTCATGAAAGATACCTTGACTTTCACAAAATTCTATCATGGCTCCAGACTTGAATTCCGTTCCATTGTCACTTCTGATTTTGACTACGGAACAGTTGTATTCATTCTGGATCTGCCTCACAAAATTAGTGAAAATACCGAAGGTATCTGACTTGTGTTTCAGAAAGAACACCCACGCAAAGCGCGAGTAATCATCCACAATAACCAACGTATATTCCTTACCTCCCAAACTTCTAACCTGCAGTGGACCAAACAAGTCCATATGGAGAAGCTGCAAACTTCTATTGGAGTCCTTGCCTATTATGCTTTTAAACGAACTTCTTGTTTGCTTGCCTTTGATACAAGCGTGACAAGGGCTGTCCGTAACGCACTTGACATTAGGTGCATCACGCACTAAGTTTTGAGAGAATAATTTATTAATAGTTTTGAAATTAATATGTGCTAGTCTCTTGTGCCATTGGTCAGCAAGAGATGCACTACTTTTTGCCAAAAGACACACTGGTGTCGAAGAGTCTATACAAATAAAATTCAGAAAGAAAATATTTCTGCTTTGAGTGCCTGATAAAATAGTTTCCATATTGTTAACCGATTTTATCAAACACTTGTCAGCATGAAATTCAACTACGTATCCTTTGTCGCATAGTTGGCTTATGCTAATGAGATTGTGTTCCAATCCTTCAACATAGGCTACATCCGAAAGGGATACACTACCGTTAGAGATCATACCATAGCCTTTAGTTATTCCTCGATCTGAACCTCCAAAGATGACCTTTGGTCCGTTGCAGACTGAGGTGTAATTCTGTAGTAGGCTCTTGTCCCGGTCATATGCCGAGAACATCCACTGTCCAAGTACCAGATTGGCATTTTGGTGGCCTTTGGACATACCTGCAATTACAGTCATTTAGCCTTAGGAACCCAAACAAGTTTGGGTCCTTGGTCTCGAGTTAGAATACTCCCCCTACGAGTATTAGCCTCATGAGTGGTCACTCTCACGTTGCTAACCTTAGGGGTTGCAGCATTTTCAGGATTGAACCAACAATCACTGGCAAAATGACCAATTCTGCCACAGCACCAACAGTTGAACCTGTTGTATCTTTGCCTTGTGTAGTCCTGCTTGACTTTCTGGAATGAAGGTCTGGCAGGAGCTTTACTCTTGGAGGAGGAGGCTTCATGATGATGGCAGTTACATGAGGTCTTCTCCTTCATAGGCTTTTCTACAATGGGTTTTACTTTTGGTGTCTTTTTGAAATTATGACCATGAGCATAAGGTCCATAGCTTTGAATCTGAATCTCCTCATAAGGTGCCTTGAAGACACTCTCGCCAAAGTTACGGGGACGAGTCCAACCTTGGTATCTTGACTTAGGCTTCTCAGGGATCGGCCTAGAAAAGTGTCCGTAGGTGGACTCATAATCGAGTTCGTTCGTGGGAAAGATGACTTTCTTGAACACAACAGGTTCCAAGGGAGCTTTCCCTTTTTCTTCAGCTAGAGCCTTCCGGGCAGCCTTATTCTTTCTCTTGGCCTTGTTTCTCCTAGAGGATTTACTAGAAGAGACAATGTGGCCTAAACCAGCACCCTTGGCCTTAGCAGAGAATTCAGCAACGATTGGAAGAACTGTCTTAGGCTTAGAAAAACTCTCAACAAGCTTCTTTTCAGCCTCGAGTTGTCGTTCCAATTCTTTGATGATTTCCTCTTTAAGGTCAATGTGCTTGAGAGCTTTATTGTATCCCTCCATAGCTGCATTGAGGTTCTCTTGAAGAGAGTTAAGCTTATCGACTTCTTCTCTCAAGCTGCTCTCAGTAGCTCGTAGAGAATTTATCTCTTTGGCTTGAGTTTTCATTAATCTACGACATTTTTCGTAAGCGGTGAGTAACTCCTTATACTGACCCATGAGCTCAGATTCATCTTCAGAGGAATATCCCTCTTGCTCATTGTCATCATCAGAATCAGAGAGAGGAGTGTGAGATTTTACCTCCCCAGTAAACTGGGGGACTTGTTCATCATCCGAATGAGCCATGAGCCCAAAGTAAGCTTCCTCTTCTTCACTCGACTCAGATGAGTCAGAGTCGCTGAGAGTTTTGCTCTTCTTGGCTACTAAGCTTTTCTCTGTCCTCTTCTTGTGGTGTGAGGATTTCTTTTCCTCTCTTCTTCCACCCTCTTTCTTTTTGTGAGGGCAATCGGCGATGACGTGACCTGGCTTATTGCAACAATAACAAATGATGTCAGTAGAAATCTGTTTGTTCGGTTTAGAATTATACCTATCATGGCTACTTGAGCCTTTCTTCCGATGATCACTGTCATGTCGTGATCTTCTATATGAGGCATCCTTGCCTCTCCATTGCTTCTTCTTGTTCAAAAATTTCTTGAACTGCCTTGAGAGTAGGGAGAACTCTCCATCAGATAGTTCTGAGCCAGATGAGCTGGGCTCAGATGATTCTTCTTCATCAGCCTCAGGAACTGGGGCAGGAGAGCTAGCCTTTATCTTCCTTGAGCTATCTGCCTTTAGAGCGACAGATTTCTCCTTGGATGCAGACCTGCTTGTCTCTTCTTCAGCTTTTCTTGAGTTGATTTGTAGCTCGTAAGACATAAGCTTTCCGAACAGATTTTGCGGGTCCGTCTCAGCTAACCTTCCAAACTCCCGAATGGCACATACCTTATTGTCCCATTCCTTGGTTAGGGATCTTAAGAATTTGTCATTGAGTTCCCCGTTGGTGAAGACTCGGCCATAAACTCTTAGGCCGTTCACTATCTTGAAAAAGTTCTCGAATGTGTCAGCTATGGCTTCCTTGTGACCTTGCCGGAAGGCTTCATACTTTTGATTCAGAAGGGATCTCCGATCATCCCTCACTTCTTCAGTGCCTTCCATCAGAGTCACCAGGGATTGCCACATCTCCTTGGCAGACTGGTAATGAATTAGATTCTGCAGCATTGAGTCATCGACTGCACTTGCTATAATGTTTTTAGCCTTCTTGTCCAGAGAGACAAGTACAATCTCATCCTTGTCTAGATCCATCAACTTCTTGGGAACTTGCTTGTTAGGGTCTATGGTGGAAGTAGTCATAGGAATATGGGGACCTTCTTCAACAATCATGAAGATCCGGGGATCTACTGCTTCCATGAAGAACTTTACTCTTTCCTTCCACATAGGAAAGTTGTTCTTGGTGCAGATAGGGAGTTTAGCAAAATCCTTGGTCTTACTCATGCTTGATACTTTTCAGGAAACAACTTAGAAGGATAAGATCAAGGTGTTAACCTTTTAACGATCAACCTGCCTCTGATACCAATTGCGAGGTCTAAGTTGTTAGCCTAAATCACCTAGAGGGGGGTGAATAGGTGAAATGCGTGTCAAAAGCGGAATTAAAATTTAACGCAGCGCACATCAAGCAATCACAGAAGACAAGAGATTTATAGTGGTTCCCTAACCTTGGGTACGTCCACTTTCCTCACCGATCTAGCAAATCACTAGACTCGGCTACTCCACTATCTCGGATTGAAAACAATCCTACACCTCGGAACCACGTTCCTACAAATCTCGATCCAACTGGATCTACAAAACTCGGAAGAAAGATCTTCCTACAAATCTCGGAGAAAAACTCCTACAATGAAATTTAGGTTTGAGAATAAAAATCAACACAACAAATTTCAGATCTGGATCTTTGACAGTCTTCTTCTTTAGGAGCTTTGACTTGATCAGAAAAGGTTGAAGATGACTTGAGAGAAAGATCCACAAATCTGAAAACTAGAACCACCTCGATCGAGAAGATAGATCTGAAATCCTTGAGGCTCGGCGAGATCGAGTGATTCACTCTTGTCTGGATCGCTGGAGAAATAGTCCTTGAAGACGGAGATCGACGATCCAGAATTTCTTCCGTGAACAACGTTGGCGGCGGCGGCGTGAGAATTAGGGTTCACGGAATTTCCTTTTTCTTCAAAAGAATATCTCTGTAATCTTGTTGATTAGTCAATTCTGAAATGACCTATTTATAGGTGGACTCCAACGGTCATAATCTTAATTAAGGATGACACGTGGACCAATCAGAAATGACGGATTCAAAATACTTAGCGAATTCGAACTTAGAAGAATTCTGGAATAGGGAACAGCTATACTCGAGTAAGAGAAGATATACTCGAGTATGGGAATTTAGATACTCGAGTGACAAAGAGACATATACTCGAGTATGAGAATAGAAATTTACTTGATAGAGAAATGAACTACTCGAGTATTAGAAGAGATATACTCGAGTATCAGAAAAGATATACTCGAGTATCAGCAAAGATATACTCGAGTATCAGCATATGAATCCAGGAAACATTCACCTACTCGAGTATTAAAATCAACTACTCGAGTATAGAATAATTTACTCGAGTATCAAAATCAATTACTCGAGTATCAACTGCTTACTCGAGTATTAAAACCAACTACTCGAGTATCGAATAATTTACTCGAGTATCAAAATCATTACTCGAGTATCAATACTTGAACTTGCAGAAAAGAGAAGAAAAGGATCTACTCGAGTATGATACATGATTTATTCGAGTGATTAAGTTACTTACTCGAGTATGAAAACACCTTACCCGAGTGACTGACTAACTACTCGAGTATAGAAGTATATACACGAGTATTCAGAGCCTACTCGAGTAAGTCTAACTGATTACTCGAGTAAGTCTAATTAACTACTCGAGTATGGAAATATATACACGAGTATTAAGTCTGATACTCGAGTATAACAAAGGGGTTACTCGAGTATTTTGGACTTAGAAATTTTTCTGAGGAAATTAGTTCCAATGCTTCTGTCCATCAATCCAAGTGCATATAGGAAGTGTATCCCAATTGAGAGGCTATACATGGGCCAACACTTTGGATCACACAATGAGGGATTACATTGTATGGTCCTGTGTTTGGTGACCCATTATAGACTGACATTGGTCTACACTTTGCAATTAGAACCTGCACACATACAACCTAAACACAGCATCAAATACACCTTAATTCATCTTAGTTCAAGGTCTGACCTCCTACAAATCTGAGGTATTGTGGAGACAAATCCCAACATAACTCAAGGTGAGAGTTCTGTGGATGACTACTTACACGAGTTTATGAGATTGATAAGGTATGCAGGCTTTACATTTGCAGAAGAGGAAAGGAAAATAAATCAGTTCTATAATGGGCTGAGAGATTACTTGTGATTGCTTCTCTCGGGACTGATGATGCAAGGTTTTCTTATCTTGGTCAATACAGCCCGTTACCTCAAGCATTATATGAAACGTGTGCAAAAAAAGAACGACTTGGAAGTGGAGAAGCCAGAGTTCAAAATACCTAACTCGGAAAAGTTTGGGTATAAAAAGTGGAAGAAGATGGCTCAGTCTTCGGGACTAGCTTCTTCTAATAAACCTAAAGTGATGACAGGGCGATGTCCGCTCACTTGTGATACGTGTGGCAAGGTGGGACACATGGACCGAGAATGTCAGAGTGTCCCTCCAAAGATTGAGAAAAAGACGGGTGTGACCTATGCTGAAAAGGGAAAAGCAGTGGTGGAGTCAACTACATCTCAAGCGTAACCCCGAGTCTATAATCTTGGTCAGCAGGAGGCCATAAAACAAAGTGACATCATAATAGGTATGAGTTAAGATACTGTTTGTACTGCTTTCCATACTTAGTACCTTGTGCATTGCTCGTGTATGATTTGTTTGAATTAGGGTTTGTCCTGATATCGGAATGTACGATGAGAGAACTATTCGATATAGGAGCTTCACATTCCTTTCTGTTTGAGGACTTTGTGGTGCATATCGGAGTACCTTCGTTTATACCAACAGATCGAGTGAATGTGTTGCTGCCTAACGGGTGCTTGATGTGCATGGATCGAGCCTGCTGTGTTGAGGTGCGGATAGGAAGTCATGACTCTGGTTTGGAAGCATCTATGCTGCCGATATCGTAGTTTGATTTAATTTTTGGTATAGACTGGCTCTCGGAGCAGCATGCCTATATAGATTGCAACTCTAAGGAAGTCATACTATGGCTAAACACCGAACATGAGACTAAGTTCGCGGGTATGCGAGGATCGAGCAAGATATTGATGTCTGCTCTCCTGATATTGATGTCTGCTCTCCTGGTAGTCAAGGCGGATCGAGCAAGATATTGATGTCTGCTCTCCTGGTAGAATTGTTGTTCATGTTATTGGAGGTTGTAGAGCCGAAGCCCAGTTTGATTAAAGTTCCTGTTGTATGAGATTTTGCAGATTTTTTTCCTAAGGATCTCCCTGGGCTTCCATCCTAGTGAGAGATTGACTTTGCTATTAAGCTGGTGCTAGGTACAAAACCTGTTATACGCTCACCGTACCAAGTGGCGCCAAAGTAAATCGCAAAACTGAAAGTTCAGTTGCAAGAATTGCTAGAGAAAGGATATATATGTCTGATTATGTCACTGTGGAGTGCACTGGTGCTCTTTGTGATGAAGAAGGACAGTGGCTTGCATCTATGCATTGATTATTGTGAACTAAACAAGCTGACAGAAAAGAAAAGTATTTGATTCCTCTAATGGATGATCTCTTTGATCAGCTGGTTGGATTGACTATCTACTCGAAGTTGGACTTGAAGTCCGACTACTGGCATTTGAGAATTCAAGAAAGTTATATTCCCAAGACAGTGTTTGGTACACGCTATAGGCATTATGAGTTTAATGTGAATCTGTTTGGACTCACTAATGCTCCATCAGTATTCATGGATCTGATGCATAGGACTTTTCGAGAGTATTTGGACCTGTTTGTGATGGTCTTTATCGATGAAATACTGGTATACTCTCAGTCTGAAGAGGAACATGAGAAACATTTGAGGTTGGTTTTGCATACCCTGAGAAGGAATAAAATCTTTGCCATGTTCTCAAAGGGTGAGCTTTGGCTATCGGCGGTGGCTTTTCTTGGCCATGTGGTTAGTGGAGAGGGTATTGCTGTGGATCCGACAAAGATCGTTGCTATACGAGAGTGGCTTGTATTGCCTACTATAACAGAAGTAAGGAGATTCCTTGTACTTGCTGGCTACTACAGGCAATTTACGGAGAACTTTTCGCAGATAGCCTTACCTCTCACCACACTGACGAGGAAAGATCAGAAATTCATTTGGACGCCTGAGTGCGCACATGCTTTTGAGGAGTTAAAGAGTCTCTTGACCACAATGCCTATCTTGAGTTCGTCATATGGTATGCAAAGCTATGAGATATGCAGTGATGCTTTATGAAGTGGCTTAGGCTGCGTTCTTCTGCAATTCGAAAAGGTTATAGCTTATGACTCACGCCAATTGAATGTGCATGACTGAAATTATCCAGTTCACGACATGGAGTTGGCGGCTCTGATTTTTGAACTTAAGCTGTGACGTCACTACTTATATGGCGTGAAAGTTGATATTTTTCACGAACCATAATAGGCTTAAGTACTTAATAAATCAGAAGGAGCTGAATATGCGATAATGGAGGTGGATAGAGTTCATCAGGTCTACATTTTTGAGATACATTACACTCCCGGGAGTGGAAATGTGAACGTAGAAGCCTTTAGTTGTAGGAATCCAGTACGGGTAGGTTGGCTACAGGTGTATGATGAGCATCTGATCCATGAGTTGGAGGCTTTAGATATTTCTTGTGTTGACGAGAATTACATTGCAAATGCGTGCTTGAACTAGAAGGAGGTGCAATATGACCTCACAGATAGGATTTGACAAACAATGGAACTCGATGAGAGTATGAAATGCTATGCAGCGGATGGGTCAGATTCCTAGTTCTTATTGGATGACGGTCTTTTGATAAAAGACAGTCGTTCGTGCGTCCCAAATATGGTTAAACTACGGGAGGAGTTTATGTATGAGGCACACTTTATTAAATACTCAATCCACCCAGGGGGCACAAAAATGTATAAGGACATGAAAAAGATGTTTTGTTGGCCGGGTTTAAAGAAGGACATAGCTCTTTACGTCGCGAAGTGTCATACTTGCGCCTTGGTAAAAGCGGAATATCAGAAACCTGGAGGTTTTCTGAAGTCGTTGCTGTACAACCCCGTATTTGCAGAGTAGGGTCCCTTCGGCAGGCGCATGACCAGTTTTGAGTTTTTAAGCTTTTGAGATATTTTGCACTCTTGGTGGCCAATTTTGGCTTGGCCTTGGAAATATACTAGTAGGGGGAGGAAATATTTGTCTCTCCCCCCGGCCCCTTGGAGGGGTCGTCCCGCCGCTTCTCGCCTAAGACTCCGCCCTCGCAGGCCGCCGCTCTCGCAGACCACCGCCCTCGCAGGTCGCTCAGCCTCGCTGCTGCCAGCTCGCCTCGCAGGCCGCCGCATCTCACAGGCCGCCGCTCTCGCAGGCCTCCACTCTCGCAGGTCGCTCAGCCTCGCTACTGCCAGCTCGCCTCGCAAGACGCCGATCCTTGTAAGCCGCTGCTTCTCGCAGGATGCCGCTCTTGCAGGCCGCCACTCTCGCAGGTCGCTCAGCCTTGCTGCTGCCAGCTCACCTCGCAGGCCGCCACTTCTCACAGGCCGCCGCTCTCGCAAGTTGTCGCTTTTCGCAGGCCGCCGCTTCTCGCAGGCGGCCTCTCTAGCAGGCCGGCGCTCTCGCAGGTCGCTCAGCCTCACTGCTGCTAGCTCGCCTCGTAGGCCGCCGCTTCTCTCAGTCCGCCGCTCTCGCAGGCCGCCGCTTCTCGCAGGCCACCGCTCTCGTAGGTCACCGCTCTCGTGTATCACCTCTCTCGCAGGCCGCCTCTCTCGCAGGCTGCCGCTCTCGCAGGTCGCTTAGCCTTGTTGCTGCCAGCTCGCCTCGCAAGCCGCCCAGCTCGCAGGCCGCCCAGCTCGCAGGCTGCCGGTCTCGCCCAGCCAGTTCGCCCGGCCTGCTTTTACCATTTTCCCCCGGGGTATTTTACCTCTTTACCCCCCCCCCCCGCCCCCCGATGTAGAGGTTTTCTAATGAGTCGAGGCCTTTTTACTTTAGGGGTATTTTGGACATTTTAGTCCCCAGGCTTGGAAAAACTATAAATAGACCCCCTTGGGTACCTTTGGAGAGGAGCTATTGGCTTCCTCCTCCCTTGGTTTCTTCTTCATGGTAGAGTTTGAGAGCTCTCCAAGGTACCCAGCTCAGCCATTGGTGAGGGAGGGGAAGTGATCTTGTGACCTTCCGGGTATGTGGTGGGACTTCCACGCTAGAGCCGAGGGTCTGTTCCTAGTTTCCCAAGTCTTTGGTCCGTGACTTTCCCCCGAGTGTAGTAGGTGTGAGGTCACCCCTCTTTTGGGACCCCGAACTCCACAGACACCAAGTTTTTGGTTTCAACATTTTGGTGCGATGAGCGTGGAGAGTGACCAGCACAAAAGATCTCGGGAGACTATCATGGCTGGAGATAAGGGAGGTAGTGATGATCTCGGCAAACTCCCCACCCCCGAAACCTTCGTAAGAAGGGAGGAGTTCATGGAGTCCATCCATGGCCTCATGGAGATGCAACGAAGTATTGCTCCTCAAGGTGGTAGCTCAACTCGCCCCTTGCCGCAGCCTTTGCCAGGTCGCCGAGCTCGCAAGACGCCGCTCTCTCCAAGCCACCATGCTCGCATGCCTGCGTCTCGCCGGGCCGCCGCTCTCGCCAAGCCGCCGAGCTCGCACGCCTTCGTCTCGCCAAGCTGCCTTCTCGCGCACCTTGGTCTCGCCTAGCCATTGATCTCGCCAAGCTGCCTGCTCGCGCGCCTTGGTCTCGCTCAGCCGTCGATCTCATGGAGGGCTTGAGCAGGAGGGAAGCGTCCGAGGGGAAGGCTGACGGCCATCATGCCCAGACCGCCTGAAGAAGCCTCGCCCCGGTGGAGTCCTATATTTTTCTTATGTTTTGTAGTAAGTCCAGCCCCCGACCAGCCGAGTCGGGGGGGGGGGGGGTCATGTAACCAACATTTTTTCCCCCATTTTAGGATGTTGGAATTAACAAAGCTTAGGTGACATGCCCAATCCCACCCCCCGAGAGGAATTCCTCATGCCATGCTCTCACTAGCTGGATGGGTTGAGGGTACCTCGGGGAGGCCAAGTTGCTTTGCTCCGATGACGGTCCCGCTGTCAGGCTCTCACTAGCTGGCAGGGCAAGCGTACCTCTCGTGGAAGCCCATGTTCCTTTGCTCCGATTACGGTCCCGCTATCAGGGTCTCACTAGCTGTCAGGGCAGGCGTACCTCTCGTGGAAGCCCAAGTTCCTTTGCACCGATGACGTTCCGGCTGTCAGGCTCTCACAAGCTGGCAGGGAAGGCGTACCCTTCGTGGAAGCCCAAGTTTCTTTGCTTCGATGACAGTCCCGCTATCAGGCTCTCACTAGCTGGCAGGGCAGGCGTACCTCTCGTGGAAGCCCAAGTTCCTTTTATCTGATGATGGTCCCGTTGTCAGGCTCTCACTAGCTGGCAGGGATGGCGTACCTCTCGTGGAAGCCTAAGTTCCATTGCTCTGATGACGGTCCCGCTGTCAGGATCTCACTAGCTGACAGAGCAGGCGTACCTCTCGTTGAATCCCAAGTTCCTTGGCTCCGGTGACGGTCCCACTATCAGGCTCTCACTAGATGGTAGGGAAGGCGTACCTCTCATGGAAGCCCAAGTTCCTTTACTTCGATGACGGTCCCGTTGTCAAGATCTAACTAGATGGAAGGGCAGGCGTACCTCTCGTGGAAGCCCAAGTTCCTTTTCTCCGATGACGGTCCCGCTGTCAGGCTCTCACTAGATGGCATGGCAGGCGTACCTCTCGTGGAAGCCCAAGTTCCTTTGCTCCAATGATGGTCCCAATATAAGGCTCTCACTAGCTGGAAGGGCAGGCGTACCTCTCGTGGAAGCCCAAGTTCCTTTGCTCCGATGACGGTCCTGCTATCAGACTCTCATTAGCTGGCAGGGCAGGCGTACCTCTTGTGGAAGACCAAGTTTCTTTGCTCCGATGATGGTCCCACTGTCAGGCTCTCACTAGCTAGCAGGGAAGGCGTACCTCTCGTGGAAGACCAAGTTCCTTTGCTCCGATGATGGTCCCGCTATCAGGCTCTCACTAGCTGGCAAGGAAGGTGTACCTCTCGTGGAAGCCCAAGTTACTTTGCTCCGATGACGGTCCCGCTATCAAGCTCTCACTAGCTGGCAGGGCAGGCATACCTCTCGTAGAAGCCCATGTTCCTTTGCTCCGATGACGGTCCCGTTATCAGGCTCTCACTTGCTGGCAGGGCAGGCATACCTCTCCTGGAAGCCAAAGTTCCCTTGCTCCGATTACGGTCCCACTGTCAGGATCTCACAAGCTGGCAGGGCTGCCGTACCTCTCGTGGAAGCCTAAGTTCCTTTGCTCCGATGACGGTCCCGCTGTCAGACTCTCACTATCTAGCAGGGTAGACGTACCTATCATGGAAGCCCAAGTTCCTTTGCTCCAATAATGTCAGGCTCTCACTAGATGGCAGGGCAGGCATACCTCTCAGGGACGACCAAGTTCCTTTGCTCCGATGAAGGTCCCTCTATCAGGCTCTCACTAGTTGGTAGGGCAGGTGTACCTCTCGTGGAAGCCCAAGTTTCTTTGCTCTGATGATGGTCCTGCTGTCAGGCTTTCACTAGCTGGTAGGGCAGGCGTAGCTCTCGTGGAAGCCCGAGTTCCTTTGCTCCGATGATGGTCCCGCTGTCAGGCTCTCACTAGCTGGCAGGGCATGCGTACCTCTCGTGGAAGCCCAAGTTCCTTTGCTCCGATGATGGTCCCGCTGTCAGGCTCTCACTAGCTGACAGGGCAAGCGTACCTCTCCTGGAAGCCCAAGTTCCTTTGCTCTGATGACGGTCCCGCTGTCAGGCTTTCACTAGCTTGTAGGACAGGCATACCTCTCATGGAAGCCCAAGTTCCTTTGCTCCGATTATGGTCCCGCTATCTGTCTCTCATTAGTTGGTAGGGCAGGCGTACCTCTCGTGGATGCCCAAGTTCCTTTGCTCCGATGATGGTCCCGCTGTCAGGCTCTCACTAGCTGGCAGGGCAGGTGTACCTCTCATGGAAGCCCAAGTTCCTTTGCTCCGATGATGGTCCCAATGTCAGGCTCTCTCTAGCTGGCAGGGCAGGCGTACCTCTCGTGGAAGCCCAAGTTCCTTTGCTCCGATGACAGTCCCGCTGTCAGGCTCTCACTAGCTAGCAGGGCAGGCGTACCGCTCGTGGAAGCCCAAGTTCCTTTGCTCCGATTATGGTCCCGCTGTCATGCTCTCACTAGCTGGCAAGGCTGACGTACTTCTCGTGCAATCCCAAGTTCCTTTGCTCCGATGATTGTCTCGCTGTCAGGCTCTCACTAGCTGGCAGGGCAGGCCTGCCTCTCGTGGAAGCCCAAGTTCCTCTGCTCCGATGATGGTCCTGCTGTCAGGCTCTCTCTTGTTTGAAGGGCAGGCGTACCTCTCGTGGAAGCCCAAGTTCTTATGCTTCGATGATGGTCCTACTTTCAGGCTCTAACTAGCTGGTAGGGCAGGCGTACCTCTCATGGAAGCCCAAGTTCTTTTGCTCCGATGGCGATCCCGCTGTCAGGCTCTCACTAGCTGGCAGGGCAAGCGTACCTCTCATGGATGCCCAAGTATTTTTACCCCGAGGCTGTCTCGTCACCCAGGCTCCCATTAGCTGGTATGATAGGTTGACCCCTCGGGAGGCTAAGTATTTTCATCTCGACGTGGTTTCGTCACCCAGGCTCCCATTAGCTGGCATGACAGGTTGACCCCTTGGAGAGACCAAGTATTTTCACCCCGAGGTTGTCTAGTAACCCCGGATCCCATTAGCTGGCATGACAGGTTGACCCATCTGGGAGGCCAAGTGTTTTTCACCCAGAGGAGGTCTCTTCACCCAGGCTCCAATTAGCTGGCATGACAGGTTGACCCCTCGGGGAGGCCGAGTATTTTCACCCCGAGGTGGTCTAGTCACCCAGGCTCCCATTAGATGGCTTGACAGGTTGACCCCTCGGGGAGGCCAAGTAATTTCACCCCGAGGTGGTCTAGTCACCCCGACTCCCATTAGCTAGCATGACAGGTTGACCCCTCCGGGATGCTAAGTGTTTTTCACCCCGAGGAGGTCTCGTTACTCAGGCTCCCATTAGCTGGCATGATAGGTTGACCCCTCGGGGAGGCTATGTATTTTCACCCCGAGACGGTCTAGTCACCCCGACTCCCATTAGCTGGCATGACAGGTTGACCCCTCCGGGAGGCCAAGTGTTTTTCACCCCGAGGAGGTCTCGTCACCCAGGCTCCCATTAGCTGGAATAACAGGTTGACCCCTCGGGGAGGCCAAGTATTTTCACCCCGAGGTGGTCTAGTCCCCAAGGCTCCCATTTGCTGGCATGACAGGTTGACCCCTCGGGGAGGCGAAGTGTTTTTCACACCAAGGTGGTCTCTTCACTCAGGCTACTATTAGCTAGCATGACAGGTTGACCCCCGGGGGAGGCCAATTGTTTTTCACCCCGAGGTGGCCTTGTCACCCAGGCTCCCATCAGCTGGCATGACAAGTTGACCCCTTTGGGAGGCCAAGTGTTTTTCACCCTGAGGTTGTCTCGTTACCCAGGCTCCCATTAGCTGGCATGACATGTTGGCCCCTCAGGGAGGGGGCCAAGTATGTTCGGCCCCGAGAAGGCCACTCAGCGAATACGTTGGGTTGGATGTTTCTTTCCGAGCTTGTGCCAACCTTCAAAAGTGCGGGGATTGTGTAAAACCTCGTATTCACAGAGTAGGGTCCCTTCGGCAAGCGCAAGACCAGTTTTTAGTTTTTAAGCTTTTGAGAAATTTTGCACTTTTTGTGGCCAATTTTGGCTTGGCCTTAGAAATATATTAGTAGGGGGAGGGAATATTTGTCTCTCCCATTGGCCCCTTAGAGGGGTCGTCCCGCCGCCCTCGCAGGCCGCCGCTCTCGCAGGCTGCCGCTCTCATAGGTTGCTCAGCCTCGCTGTTGCCAGCTCGCCTCGCAGGCCGTCGCTTCTCGCAGGCCGCCGCTCTCGCAGGCCGCCTCTCTTGCAGTTCGCTCAGCCTCGCTACTACTAGCTCGCCTCGCAGGCCACCGATCTTCCAGGCCGCCGCTTCTCTTAGGCCGCCGCTCTCGCAAGTCGCCGCTCTCGCAGGTCGCTCAGCCTCATTACTGCCAGCTCGAATCGCAGGCCGCCGCTTCTCGCAGGCCGCCACTCTCGCAGCCCGCCGCTTCTCGCAGGCTGCCGCTTCTCGCAAGCCGCCGCTCTCGTAGGCCGCCGCTCTCGTAGGTCGCTCAGCCTCACTGCTGCAAGCTCGCCTCGCAGGCCGCCGCTTCTCGCAGGTCGCCTCTCTCGCAGGCCGCCGCTTCTCATTGGCCGCCGCTCTTGCATCCCGCCGCTCTCGCAGGCCGCCTCTCTCGCAGGTCGCTCTGCCTCGCTGCTGCCAGCTCGCCTCATAGGTCGCCGCTCTTGCAAGCCACCCAGCTCGCAGGCCGCCTAGCTCGCAGGCCGCCGGTCTCGCCCAGCTAGTTTGCCCGGCCTGCTTTTACCATTTTTCCCCCGGGGTGTTTTTACCTCTTTACCCCATGGTGTGGAGGTTTTCTATTTGCTCAAGGCATTTTTACCTTATGGGTTTTTTTGACATTTTAGTCCCCAGGCTTGTAAAAACTATAAATAGACCCCTTGGGTACCTTTGGAGAGGAGGAGTTTTTTGCTTCTCCTCCCTTGGTTTTTTCTTGGTAGAGTTTGAGAGCTCTCCAAGGTACCCTGCTCAGCCATTGGTGAGGGAGGGGAAGTGCTCTTGTGACCTTTCCGGTGTGTGGTGGGACCTCCACGCTAGAGCCGAGGGTCTGTTCCTATTTTCCCATGTCTTTGGTCCATGACGTTCCCCCGAGTGTAGTAGGGGTGAAGTCACCCTTATTTTGGGACCCCGAACTCCACAGAGACCATGTTTTTGGTTTCAACAGTTACCAATTCCGGTGTGGAAGTTCGATGACATCTCTATAGACTTCGTACATTGGTTGTCAATATCACACAGAGAGAACGACGCCGTGTGGGTGATCGTTGACCAGTTGACAAAGTTATCGCACATCATACTGAATAAGAGGGACTATTCAGTTGAAAAATTGGCTAAATTGTAAGTTGTTAACATAGTAAGGTTGCGCGGTGTGCCCCATAGCATCGTCAGTGACAGAGATGGGTTCTTTACTTCTAATGATTGGAGACTAATCCTCTAGTTTTTGGGTACTAAATTGAAGTTCAGTACGACTTTTCATCCGCAAACGGATGGTCAGACCGAGAGGACTAACAAGACAATGGAGGATATGTCGCGTATGTGCGCCTTGGATTTTGAGAAAAAGTGGGAGGACCATCACTATATGATCGAGTTTGCCTATAATAATAGCTATCAAGCTAGCATTCAGATGGCGTGCTTCAGAGCTTTATATGGTGGGAAGTGCCAAACTCCTTTAGCTTGGGCGAAAACAGGCGAATCGAAGCTGTATAAGTGTAATGAGGTCGAAGATTCCAATTTAACTATACACACTATTCAAGAGCAGTTATCGATGTCACATGATAGACAAGAAAAGTACTACAACGCTAAACACTGAAATGTGAAGTTTGCACCTGATTGGGTATATCGAAAGATAAAGCCATTTAAAGGTGTGTCCATGATTAGATGCTTGAAAAAGCTGAGTCCAAGGTTCCTTGGTCAATTTGAAGTGATTGAACGAGTTGGTGAAGCTGCTTATCGACTAGCTCTTTTGACGGAGCTAAGTGGTTTGCATGATGTGTTTCACATCTCGGTGTTGCGGAAGGCTTGGCAAGCACCTATGCATGTGATTGCGGATGGTCAGGTACCAGTCAATAGTGGGCTAATGACGAAGATTAGACCCATTCATATTAAAGATATCGAGATCAGACAACTACATAAGAAAGCAATCGGGGTGGTCAAAGTACGTTGGGACAATTGTGGTCGTGAAGAACTGATATAGGAGCGTGAGCAAACCATGTGAGATTAATTTTCCGAGTTGTTTTTGTAAAGTAATGTTGTAAGCTTATGTACTGATTTCCTTTCAATGAATAAAATTTCGGGATGAAATTTCTTAAAGGAGGGGAGAATTGTAATGCCCCAAAATTCCTGAAAAAGGAAGGATTGGAAGTTAACACGCGACAGTAGTGTTAACGCCGATGTTAGCCCTTGAATTAAATCGACTGTCGTCATGGGGTTCTACCACGTGGCGGTAGAAAGGTATCGCATTGCGATACAAATGAACATATTCAACGAATCATCGAGAAGCCTACAACATGGCGGTAGTGGGCAATCGCGTGGCGATACCACTCGATGCATTCAACGCTTACAACGAGTCGTTGATAGACTACTGCGGAGCGGTAGTGATCTAACGCGCGGCGATATCTGATTAAAATGACTTATGTCTCAGGAAGGTACCACTCGACGGAAGTGAGTTAACATCGGCAGTAGCTTGCCACGTGGTAGTAAGGTGGAGGCTATTTAGGGCGATAGAGCGACGTCAAGTGGCCCAAGCGGAGATCGCCTTTGATATTGTGTGGCGGTACCAGATATCGCGCGGCGGTAGCTCACTATTAAGGGCTGGACATGAGATGAAATTCTAATTTTTCTCTCTCACAGTCTCTCTCTTGGTTCTTGAGGTTCTTGAGGGAAGAGGAGGAAGAAAGTCCAGGAGGCCAAGAGGAGAAGCGATCCAAGGTGTGCTTGTGATCGGAATTGTGAGTCGACACTAGATCTGCGGAGATGAAGCTGTGATGATCAGTTCCATACGGATCAAAGAACAAGGGCATGGCTCCATAGCGATCGATAAGGGTAACAAATTTCTCCTTGGACAAGTGAAGTCCTCAATTTGCATACGTCCATGGAACCCCTCGCGAAAGAGTGAAGAAAAGGGTGGTTTCTAGTGGGTAGATCGTTGTGATCCCTGATAAAACTTGCATTTAGAATCTGAAATCGAGGTAAAAAATAGGCATATGATATGTCACAACCCGCATTTTCCCCGAATTAAATAATTATCAAAGTACGAGAAAACACGCATCATGATGCCACGTCAAGCAAGGGATAATTGCTGACGCTCAGGCAAAACCAACTGCTACTCTTTATGAAAGAAAATCATGAGCTTAATGATTAGAAAATCAGTTATATTTTAGAGGTCGTATCCCTCGGCTCGGTGGATCACCTAGTCCACAGTTAAAAACTATACTTATGCGCTGCGGAAAAATACTTTATTCAGGTTTAGCATCCTAAAGGGGTGTATAAGAGTTCCGAGAGAACCACTCATACAATGCAAGACTCTACATTTAATTGATAATTGATATTATATATAGGAAAATGATCTTTATACGCTGCTTGGAAAATAATGATTTACTTTTATAAAACATGCTGATCATGCGATGTACTTATAAGAATAATTATGGTTTAAAAGTAACTAGCAACCTAGCATAAATCCCTCTCAGAGCAAGTAGACTATCTCCAAAAAATGGTAGCAGCTTAAGTAATATATCCAGTATAAAGGTAAAAAAAACTACCAGTGGGCGCCAACAACCTGACACGAACCCACTGGCACATATGTTTGTCTGTAAGAAAGTACTGAAAACTACCTCACCAACAAGGCAAACGGATCTCCAAAGTCCAAGAGACCACCAACACCACCACTGCAAACTAGCCACCCAACTGGCTACAGCTCAGAACCCGAGGCATTCCAAAAGAAAACAGAATACCTCAGCAAGCAAAACAAGGTAAAATCTGCATGAAGGAGTCAACCAAAGGGGAAAAAGTAACTGAAAAACATGCCGTAGAAAGAGTCACAACTGTCCAAAATAGGACGACAAGAAATGCACTACGTGCGAGGAAACAGCATCAACCCAGCTCAGGAACAACATCCTGCAGGGCCTACTAGGCTACCAAGAGCCCAAAGTGCTGCAATCTACCAAGGAAGAAACTTCTAACACCCTAAGTTGTGGGAGATGGTAGTAGCAGAACAACAGCATAGATCCGGGTTGGAGGCAAACTCAGTCCCCCAACCACCAACTTCCATGCCAACAGGCTCAGGGGTCTACATGATAAAGCACAAGGGACCTTCCACCCCCTTGCCCAGCCCGTACCTGGAGCAAGATAGAAGAATAAGGGTGGCCTTGGCTAGATTACACAACACCTCCCCCATGAAGAGCTTCAAACCACCACTACTATCCACATCCCACAATTCGGCCTTTAGGAAAGAAAACATGGCCGACAAGGAAACTACAAATATAATCAAGGAAACTCACTCGGGAACATAAATCGAGGAAAGAGAAACAGTGTTGAAGTTACTCAACACGGCTCGGCGTTGGGTGGAATCCACTCAGTGCCTAACCAGACCTTGGCGTTGAGTGAGTTAGCCTCAATCAGCGCCAGAACAGCCATGGCGTTGAGTGAGGTCCACTCCCTCAACGCCTTTCGCAAAACCACAAAACCTAACAGCGGCGTTGAGTGAGTCTACCTCCCTCAACGCCAAAACAGCTTTGGCGTTGAGTGAGGTCAACTCACTCTACACCAAAGTTCACTTCCGCAGGGGAACCCTAAGCCAACGCCAACAAGAGAAGGTCGGCGGGAATGCCGACTGATTCTCGCCGAATCGGCGGGAATGCAGGACGATTCTCGCCGAGTCGGCGAGAATGCAGGACGATTCTCGACGACCGGCGGGAATCCAGAATGATTCTCGCCGAATCGGCGGGAATCAAGGATGATTCTCGCCGATCGATGGGAATCACTAACGATACACGTCGAAATCGGCGGGAATCACTTGGTGATTCCCGTCGATTTTGACTTAGACGAAAATTTTCACTCAATCACCCCACCACTCAGCCGCAAAGAACAAACCAAACTATGTCTTTGAGTGTGTCCACCACACTCAACGCCAAGTCTGGGCGGCTTTTGGCTTTGAGTGTGTGCACCACACTCAACACTAAAACTCGAGAGTCTACCAAGACTAGTTCTAACCAGAGCCCTACCACAACAACCTCCCTCACTCTCTCTCTCTCGGCTACACCCGCAAAAGCACCCAACTAGAACTACAAATCTGGAGTCTAAATGCTGAACACAACTAGCATGAGGAGCAAACAGCCCAAGGAGGGGGCTCATAGGAGAATCTAAGCCCTAAAACTTAGCAAGATAATAAGAGAATAAGCATGGTTTCTACCATAGGGCTAACCGGGAAACATTCCAATATTCAAAAGAACAACAATGGCAAGGGCAAGAATACCACTTGCCTCGATTTCCGGCGAAGCTTGGTCGGCTTTCCCTCCTCTTCGTTCTGCACTAGAAGGAGAAGCACCTAACAAGCAAACCGTACATTAATGGCGGAAAACCACAAGAACCAGAAATCCAAGTCTCCTAAAACTCCACGAAAATCAAATATCTTACTGTCGAAATGAAGATCTGAGCGAGAGCAAGACAACGCCGCTTTCGGAATCGAAATCCGTCCACGAACAAGCCCGGAATCACCGTCCAAAGGGGAAGCAGGCCGGCGGTTTCCCTCCGTTTTCCGCGAACAGGAGGGGCGACGTTTCGGTCTGGACTTCGGGAAGGAGGAAGGAGAAGTGGATCCGCCACTTCTTAACAAGGCTTTTATAATAAAAGGACACGCCTATTCGGCCCTAACCGCTGCCTAAACTGCCGGTTCACTTAATTTCAAAGGGTTTCTAATTTGTTTTTACTAATAACACACCCAAAACGACTCGAAAACCGAACCACCTCGGAATTCGACGAAACTCGCACCGTAGCTAAATACCCACGCTACGAACACAACGGCGAAGTCGAAATTAACTTTCGACGAACAGAACTCGAGTTATACCCAAATAAAGCCAAACACAAACATTCCCCCGAGAGGCCACACCGGGTCACCCAAAACTACTCGGCTTGCTAGGGAGATATTGCCAACAGGCTACAGAATAGGGCACTCAGTTCTAAGGAGTTAAACCACACTCCACAAATGGCACAAGCCACGGAAACGCGTTATCATAACGCCAAACGAGAATTAAATAATCGCATAAAAAATCGGGGGCGTTACAGTCACTTCTCCTAAAAGAAAGTTTCGTCCCGAAACATTATGCACAACACTTCTACTAAAGAAGGAAAGTAATAATCCAAACATTACAAGAAGAAAAACAAACCAAACTAATCAGGGAAACAGTGAGGATAAGCCTCCCTCATAGCCGACTCTAACTCCCATGTTGCGCTCTCCAAATCCTGATTCCTCCAAAGAACTTTCACCATCGGAATAGACTTATTTCGTAGCACCCGTTCCTCAGTATCCAAAATACGGACCGACACTTCAACAAAAGAGAGGTTGGGCTCTAACTGGGGCACAACGTCCAAGACTTGCCCACTGCTGCGCATGCACTTTCGCAATTGGCTAACATGGAAAACATTATGAACACTTGGGAAGTTTGCTGGCAAATCCAACCTGTAAGCTTACACGCCAATTCGTTCCAAAATCTTAAACGGGCCCACATACCTCGGGTCCAATTTCCGATTCTTACCAAACCTCTTTACACCCACCATCGGGGAAACCTTAAGAAATACAAGGTCCCCCACAGAAAACTCCAAGGCAGACCTATGTCGATTGGCGTTCTTCTCGTACCTCTCCTGAGCTATACGAAGCTTTTCCCGAACAAGCTTCACTACGACTTTCATTTCTTCGAGCGCATCAGGACCTAACAATGGCCTCTCACCAGCCTCAGCCCAAAACAACGGAGTTCTGCATCGCCTCCCATACAAGGCTTCGAACGGAGCCACCTGCAAGCTCTCCGGATAACTATTGTTGTAAGCAAATTCCATAAGTCGCAATTGCTCATCCCATGCTCCACCATGGTCTAAAATGTAGCATCAGATCATATCCTCAACTATCTGATTCACCCGCTCCATCTGCCCATTAGTCTGTGGGTGGTACGCAGTAGAATACCTCAGATCCGTACCCAAACCCTCCTGCAGACTCTGCCAAAAACGAGAAGTAAACCGGGAGTCTCGATCAGAAATGATGCTAACCGGCACACCGTGGAGTCGGATGACTTCGTTCAAGTACAACTCTGCTATCTTCTTCATAGTGTAATCAATCTTATATGGCACGAAGTGAGCACACTTCGTCAACCTATCCACTATAACCCAAACAGAATCAAATCCCCTCGGGGATCGCGGTAAACTTGTGATGAAATCCATAGATATACTTTCCCACTTCCAAGTCGGGATCTCTAGCGGAGTCAACTTACCACCAGGCCTTCCATGATCGACCTTCATCCGCTTGCAAGTATGGCACTCCGCAATAAATCAGGCTATATCTCCCTTCATGCCATACCACCAGGCAATTTGCTTTAAGTCACGATACATCTTCGTAGATCCTGGATGATAGGCAACGCTGGATCCATGAGCCTCTCTACAAACCATACCCCGAATGTCCCCAATTGCGGGGATGCAAAATCTGCCACGGTACTTCAAAGTTCCCGCATCATCGATGGAATAATCCGGCAACTCTCCTCTCTCAGTCCTGGAGTACAAGTGAAGAAGATCCGGGTCGTCCTTTTGGTGAAGTCTGGTCAAAGAAATCCAAGACGGCTCTGCCACTGACAAACTACTCTGCAGGCGCATTCCACTGATATATCCATAAGGAGGAACTCTTCCACTAAACGGTCGGCGGAGTGATTAAAGATTTTACCCGTCCTCCGACTCAGGGCGTCGGCCACCACATTGGCCTTGCCTGGGTGATACTGGATCTCTACATCATAATCGGCCACATACTTTAGCCACCGACGCTGGCACAGATTTAACTCCTTCTGCGTGAACACGTACTTCAGGCTCTTATGGTCGGTGAAGATCTTTCACTGAGCCCTATAAAGTAGGTGTCTCCACAGCTTCAACGCATAAATAACTGCTGCGAACTCGAGGTCATGCGTATGATAATTCTTCTTATGAGTCTTCAGTTGCCTTGACCCATTGGCAATCACCTTACCCACCTGCATTAATACGCATCCCAGACCCACATGCGAAGCATCCACGTACACATCATACTCCATGCCCTCGGTAGGCAGGATCAGGACAAGAGCAGTGCACAATCTCCTCTTTAACTCCAGGAAGGCTTCTTCGCACTTCTCGCTCCAATCAAAAGCCACGTTCTTCTGAGTCAGCTTAGTCAGAGGTGCAGCTAGGGTAGAGAAACCCTCCACAAACCTCCTGTAGTAGCCGGCTAACCCTAGGAAGCTCCTGATCTCTTTGGGCGTGCCCGGACTACTCCAATCCATCACTGCTACGATCTTTTCCGGGTCAACCGAGATCCCATCCTCATTCACCACGTGGCCCAGAAATGAGACCTGAGGCAACCAAAATTCGCACTTGCTTAACTTGGCGAATAACTTATGGTTCCTTAACTCCGATAGAACCAAGCACTGATGCTGCTCATGCTCCTTAGCACTGCAAGAGTAAACCAACACATCATCGATGAAGACCACCACGAACTTATCTAGGAAATCCTTGAACACCCGGTTCATCATATCCATGAACGATGATGGAGCGTTGGTCAATCCAAATGACATCACTAAGAACTCAAAATGTCTGTGCCTTGATCTAAACGCAGTCCGTGGAATATCTGCATCACGGATCCTAAGCTGATGATAGCTTGAACGAAGGTCAATCTTGGAGAAGACCGTGCTGCCGCGCAACTGGTCAAATAAGTCATCAATCCTCAGCAGAGGGTACCTGTTCTTGATTGTGACCTTGTTTAGCTCCCTATAGTCGATGCAAAGCCGCATTGACCCATCTTTCTTCTTCACAAATAGAACAGGAGCACCCCAAGGCGACGAACTCTGCCTGATAAACCCTTTCGCCAACAACTCATCTAACTGAACTCGCAACTCCTCTAGCTCTCGAGGGGCAATCTGGTACGGTGCCTTAGCAATAGGGCGCGTACCCGGCTCCAAATCGATCACAAACTCAACATCCCGCTCGGGAGGAAGACCAGGAAGGTCATCAGGAAAAACATCGGTGAAATCTCGCACAACTGGAATCTCCTCTAAGCGTGGTACACTAACAGCGGTCCCAACCACCGAGACCAAACAAGCAAAACAGTCTGAAAGAAAAAACTTCTGAGCACATACCGCAGAGATGACAGGAGAATCCTGGCTCAGATCCGCATACACGCTTCCTGGCTGACCGTCGTCCCTGATGAAGTACAAGCGCTTCCCTTTGCACTGAATGACTGCATCATACCTGGACAGCCAGTCCATGCCCAAAATAACATCGAAGTCCTCCAGATCAATCATCTTCAGGTCTGCCTTCGCAAGGAAGTCCCCCAACAAAATAGGGCAATCCAATATGCCCACATCTGACAACACAGATTCACCAGAGGGGAACTTAACACGAAAGGTATCCCGAACTCGATCTAAAGTCAATCGATGTCGCTCTATGAAGGCTCTAGCCACGAATGAGTGGGTAGCGCCGGAGTCAAATAGAATACGCGCCCAGCGGTTCTTCACCTTAAACTTCCCTATAGGAATATATATAACTAAGGAACTACCACAACAATACTACATTTTAGCAAGACAAGAACAAAACAGCTAACCTGAGATGACCAAAGTCGAAGCTTCAGCCTCCTCGGAAGAGATCACGTTCAGCTTTCCCTTTCCCTTGTCCACACGCTGAGGTGGAGGTAATGCCTGAAGAGGCACTGCTTGCAGGGCAGGCTGGACCTGAGGACACCTAGACTTGATGTGTCCCTTCTGCCCACACTAGAAACAGACCCTATCCTGGGACCAGCACTGGGCAGCATCATGCCCGGGTCGCTTGCAAACAGAACAGGAGACATCTCTCCTCGGAGTACCCTGAATCGCATGAACCTGCTCCTTCCTCTGAGCTGCTGCTCTCTTGAAACATCTCTCGACCGGGTGGCCTGACCGGCCACAGAAACTGCACACCACTTTGCTCTTCTTCCCAGGAACCGCATCCGGCACCCGGGGTTTCTTTTCCTCCACAGACTTCCTCTTATCCTTCCTACTTTGCGGTCCTCTGCTCTTCGCGGTCTCAATAGCCTCCACCTTCAGAGCAGCCTCCACTACTCCTGCGTAAGTTTCTGACCCATAAGCACTAGTCAACAGCTGCACCTCACTCCTCAAACCACCGAGAAATCGCTTAACTCGATCAGCCTCAACGCTGACCAATCCAGGGGCAAAACGGCTCAACTTGCTGAATTCTATCTCATACTCACCCACCGTGAGCTGTCTTTGCTTCAGATGGAGGAAGTCGTTCATAAGGCGGTCACGCTCGACCGAGGGCAAGAACTTCCTCAATAGCATCTCCTTGAACACTTCCCAAGAGCATCCGTAACCAAGCACTCCTTCTCTCTCAGCCACCAACTCTTAGCCAAACCTTTAAGCTGATAGGCGGCTATCATCACCCTCTAATCGTCTGCAATCCCTGAATACGAGAACATCTCCTCCATGGAGATCAGCCAGTTATCTATCACCATGAAGTCTGCCTTCCCATCATAAGGGGAGGGCTCAGCCTCTGAAACTGCGAGATGAAGTCCATCTCTGCTGGCACCACCACTAGAGGTCTTAAGGGTGCAGGAGGGGGAGAAACAGCAATCCCCCCTACAGGGACTTGCACTCCCTGAGTCTGACCCGCCACAACCGCTACAAAAGACTAGATCTGGGCTCGTACCTCCACCAACTGCCTGCTAAAGGAATCGCTACTCTGCCGCAAGCTTTCAATTACCACATCATTTTGAGCTCCAGAAGACTCACCCTCAGACAGGGGAGTTGATCTAGTCGAAGGATGTCTCGCCATCCTTAAGTCATAGCAACACTAGATAGATCCTAGTACAACGGCTAGACTCAACTACTAGTACAGACCATACATATATAGATATGAACTTAAAGCTGCTAAACTTGCTCTGGGAGTTTACCTTTTACAAAACTTTATGTTATGCCCAAACCTAGGATGGTTAACCACCACCATACTAATTCTTGTGCCTAGATCAGGAATGCATGACTTTATATTATTTTTGACTCGAAAACTTATGTGTGTACATATGTCATCCTGCTAGTCTTTAGCTTGGCACGTTGTGCTTATGCCATGTTATGCTATGCATGATTGTGCTATGCATTCTAAAAAAGGTCTTAGTGCAGGTTATGAGCGGCGTACACATGAAAATGTTATGCATCCCATACTACATAACATTCGCATGCAACGAACAAGAAAATGTGCTAGTCGCAGCCATGTGGTGAGGTTATGCATCCCATACTACATAACCCTCACATGTTGCCCCTATGGTGGATCCATATACGAACACATATTATGCATCCCATACTACATAATATGCCCCGTATACTTCATGTTATGCTATGAGTGTAGTGTTCGTGCTTTTGCCAAGACGTGCTGATGACATATCGGTGTGTGAATGACATGATGCTGAACTACTAAAAGTAAACAAAGGAAGGTTGCCCGACTAACTTCTCAAGCAACCTCCCTCTGATACCAACTGTCACAACCCGCATTTTCCCCGAATTAAATAATTATCAGAGTATGAGAAAACACGCGTCATGACACCACGTCAAGCAGGGGATAACTGCTGACGCTCAGGCAAAACCAACTGCTACTCTTTATGAAAGAAAATCATGAGCTTAATGATTAGAAAATCAGTTATATTTTAGAGGCTGTATCCCTCGGCTCGGTGGATCACCTAGTCCACAGTTAAAAACTATACTTATGCGCTGCAGAAAAATACTTTATTCAGGTTTAGCATCCTAAAGGGGTGTATAAGAGTTCCGAGAGAACCACTCATACAATGCAAGACTCTACATTTAATTGATATTATATATAGGAAAACGATCTTTATACGCTGCTTGGAAAATAGTGATTTACTTTTATAAAACATGCTGATCAAGCGATGTACTTATAAGAATAATTATGGTTTAAAAGTAACTAGCAACCTAGCATAAATCCCTCTCAGAGCAAGTAGACTATCTCCAGAAAACGGTAGCAGCTTAAGTAATATATCCAGTATAAAGGTAAAAAAACTACCAGTGGGTGCCAACAACCTGACATGAACCCACTGGCACATATGTATGTCTGTAAGAAAGTACTGAAAACTACCTCACCAACAAGGCAAATGGATCTCCAAAGTCCAAGAGACCACCAACACCACCATTGCAAACTAGCCACCCAACTGGCTACAGCTCAGAACCTGAGGCATTCCAAAAGAAAACAGAATACCTCAGCAAGCAAAACAAGGTAAAATCTGCATGAAGGAGTCAACCAAAGGGGAAAAAGTAACTGAAAAACATGCCGTAGAAAGAGTCACAACTGTCCAAAATAGGACGATAAGAAATGCACTACGTGCGAGGAAACAACATCAACCCAGCTCAGGAACAACATCCTGCAGGGCCTACTAGGCTACCAAGAGCCCAAAGTGCTGCAATCTACCAAGGAAGAAACTTCTAACACCTTAAGCTGCGGGAGATGGTAGTAGCAAAACAACAGCATAGATCCGGGTTGGAGGCAAACTCAGTCCCCCAACCACCAACTTCCATGCAGGCTCAGGGGTCTACATGATAAAGCACAAGGGACCTTCCACCCCCTTGCCCAGCCCGTACCTAGAGCAAGATAGAAGAATAAGGGTGGCCTTGTCTAGATTACACAACACCTCCCCCATGAAGAGCTTCAAACCACCACTACTATCCACATCCCACGATTCGGCCTTTAGAAAAGAAAACATGGCCGACAAGGAAACTACAAATATAATCAAGGAAACTCACTCGGGAACATAAATCGAGGAAAGAGAAACAGTGTTGAAGTTACTCAACACGGCTCGGCGTTGGGTGGAATCCACTCAGTGCCTAACCAGTCCTTGGCGTTGAGTGAGTTAGCCTCAATCAGCGCCAGAACAGCCATGGCGTTGAGTGAGGTCCACTCCCTCAACGCCTTTAGCAAAACCACAAAACCTAACAGCGGCGTTGAGTGAGTCTACCTCCCTCAACGCCAAAACAGCTTTGGCGTTGAGTGAGGTCAACTCACTCTACACCAAAGTTCACTTCCGCAGGGGAACCCTAAGCCAACGCCAACAAGAGATGGTCGGCGGGAATGCCGACTGATTCTCGCCGAATCGGCGGGAATGCAGGACGATTCTCGCCGAATCGGCGAGAATGCAGGACGATTCTCGACGACCTACGGGAATCCAGAATGATTCTCGCCGAATCGGCGGGAATCAAGGATGATTCTCGCCGATCGGTGGGAATCACTAACGATACACGTCGAAATCGGCGGGAATCACTTGGTGATTCCCGTCGATTTTGACTTAGACGAAAATTTTCACTCAATCACCCCACCACTCAGCCGCAAAGAACAAACCAAACTATGGCTTTGAGTGTGTCCACCACACTCAACGCCAAGTCCGGGAGGCTTTTGGCTTTGAGTGTGTGCACCACACTCAACACTAAAACTCGAGAGTCTACCAAGACTAGTTCTAACCAGAGCCCTACCACAACAACCTCCTTCACTCTCTCTCTCTCGGCTCCACCCGCAAAAGCACCCAACTAGAACTACAAATCTGGAGTCTAAATGGTGAACACAACTAGTATGAGGAGCAAACAGCCCAAGGAGGGGGCTCATAGGAGAATCTAAGCCCTAAAACTTAGCAAGATAATAAGAGAATAAGCATGGTTTCTACCCTAGGGCTAACCGGGAAACATTCCAAAATTCAAAAGAACAACAATGGCAAGGGCAAGAATACCACTTGCCTCGATTTCCGGCGAAGCTTGGTCGGCTTTACCTCCTCTTCGTTCTGCACTAGAAGGAGAAGCACCTAACAAGCAAACCGTACATTAATTGCGGAAAACCACAAGAACCAGAAATCCAAGTCTCCTAAAACTCCACGAAAATCAAATATCTTACCGTCGAAATGAAGATCTGAGCGAGAGCAAGACAACGCCGCTTTCGGAATCGAAATCCGTCCACGAACACGCCCGGAATCACCGTCCAAAGGGGAAGCAGGCCGGCGATTTCCCTCCGTTTTCCGCGAACAGGAGGGGCGACGGTTCGGTCTGGACTTCGGGAAGGAGGAAGGAGAAGTGGGCCCGCCACTTCTTAACAAGGCTTTTATAATAAAATGACACGCCTATTCGGCCCTAACCGCTGCCTAAACTGTCGGTTCACTTAATTTAAAAGGGTTTCTAATTTGTTTTTACTAATAACACACCCAAAACGACTCGAAAACCGAACCACCTCGGAATTCGACGAAACTCGCACCGTAGCTAAATACCCACGCTACGAACACAACGGCGAAGTTGAAATTAACTTTCGACAAACAGAACTCGAGTTATACCCAAATAAACCCAAACACAAACATTCCCCCGAGAGGCCACACCGGGTCACCCAAAACGACTCAGCTTGCTAGGGAGATATTGCCAACAGGCTACAGAATAGGGCACTCAGTTCTAAGGAGTTAAACCACACTCCACAAATGGCACAAGCCACAGAAACGCGTCATCATAACGCCAAATGAGAATTAAATAATCGCAGAAAAAATCGGGGGCGTTACATGATATGAAGCCAAACTGGACAGGTTGGTCTGGATTGGTGATGAATTGATTTACGTGTCGGAGAAGTCTCCGTGGAAAAAATGTGTAAATTAACGTATAGAATCCGAGGTTTGGGGGTGTGCACGATGCTACAGTGATAGTACTGGAGATGATCTCTTGGAAAATACCCAAAAATGGGGAAGAAATGACTTATGTCCCTACTGCATGGCGATAATACTATCACCGACGATAGCTTCCAGAGAGCTATAAGGCCTGTCTCTATGAGTCCTGGGGCCATTGTTTGAAGTTGAGATCCTTGTGCGCCTAGCTATTGGCCATGAGAGACACGTTGATCATTGCAGGCTCAGGTTTTGGGGACATTGTAAGCGAAAATTTATGTTGAGAGCCTTGAGTGCCCGACAAAAAGGCCAGAGAGCCGAACGGGCAAGGGGAGGCTGACCCGCATCTTGTCATTCGCCATGATGGCTGTGATCGTAGGCATTGGCATGACGATTTGAGCAATAGACTGTGACTGAACTGTACCCGCATTATGTCATTCGGACTAGATCTCCTAAAGTAACTAACTTTCATCGTTTGCATA
Organism: Platanthera zijinensis; assembly: GCA_039513925.1. Taxonomy (NCBI): domain Eukaryota; kingdom Viridiplantae; phylum Streptophyta; class Magnoliopsida; order Asparagales; family Orchidaceae; genus Platanthera; species Platanthera zijinensis. Next base: position 87,183,595 of record CM077080.1, read on the forward strand.
ATAAGAGTCTTAGGCCCCGAGCCAAAAAGACTAGAATGCTCAAGTATACCATAAAGTCTGGGAGTGTGGATGGTGGTGGGACCGGAGAAGTATGGTACACCGAGAATGTGCCCTGAGTCGACGGGGCATGTGGCGAATGGTGCTTAAGTGCATATTACTATTGCCAAAATATATATATGTTGTTGCTTGCAGGGAAGAGAACCGCTGCCCCGAATGAGGGGTGGGGTCGTTATAAATTTGTCAGCTAATGCTAACTGTTGCTTTGTTTGCCATATTTTGTTTGGTGGTGTTATGCAGGTGATAGAGAGCCAAGTGGAAAGTAGCGGGCTGAAGTCCCTATGCTGTAATTGGATGGCCCTTGAAGGCCTAAAGATAAATGTTTATTGTTTTTCATGTGTGGCCGGCCTGCGTGCCATTATATGAAAACACTTTTTGTAAAGGCAATAGTTGTATGGCCTTAAGGCCAGAACATTTGGTGCATTTGGTTATATCATTCCTATATGTGTAGTGGACATTCCTGGTATATGGGTTCTACAAATTAAACTGCTTCCGTTAGAATGCGCTCTAAGTTAGGATGTGTATACGATAATATGGTTTCAATGAGTAACTCCGCGATTGTTTGTGGAATATGGCGTGGGTCCCCAGCAAGACCCTTAGTTATATTTTATGTGACGGATAGAGGTGTTACACACCGTACCAGATTTAATTGTTCATACTTTAGCATTTCTAGTCTTTCCGGCCCGTAGCCTAAGACTCTCATTATGCCAATGGCAAAAGCCAGTCACATTAGGCAATTTAGTCTGAACGACATAACACGGGTACGGTTCAGCTATAGCTCGTTGCTCAAATCGACATGCCAACACCGACGGTCATAGCCATCATGGAGAACGACAAGATGCGGTTTAGCCTCCCCTTGCCTGTTCCGCTCTCTGGCCTTTTCGGCTGGGCATTTCAGGATCTCGGATTTAATTACCGCTCATATTGTCCCCAAGACTTGAGCTTGCAATGGTCACATCAATTGCTCTCATGGCAATAATAGCTGGGCTTTTAAGGCTTAATAACTTCTCATACTACTCTCCTTGTCTCGCGGACATAGCCATTGCCCCCACAATTAGGCTGGCTCTCATGGCCACCTTTGCTAGGATCTTAAGCCTTTTGGCTTTAAATAAGTAAACTACCCTAGGTCTGCTAAGAGGACTGATCAGCACATCCCTTGCCTATAATCCAGCTCATTGGCTTCACACAGCATGCCTATTCCTATCTCTACCAGGGCAGATTTAGAAACACTACCCTTTTCCACAGAGAGGCTCATGGTGCTCATGTGCTCGCCGCCGAATATTGACGGTCGTTGCCGCAACCGTCGTCGCCTCCATCACATGGACCCCTCATTTGGATCGCCGCCGCTTCATGTTCGTTGATTTTGATGAGCAAGCTTGAAGGTTTACAATACTATCACTGATTTCATGCATCCATTTTAATTCAGCATTTAACACTTAATTTCAGCATTTTATTTGTTCAATATGGCCTATGTTTAGCCCATTAGTGGCTAGGATTTATTTGCTTAGGATGAAGGGTGATGATGGAGTGAGGTGTAGTATTTATATATATGTATGTTGAGGGAGAAAAGATAAAGAAGAAAAAAATAACCCTAACCTATCGGTTTGGCTGTATATCGGCCTGGCCGAGTCCACCAGCATAGGTCCCGATTGGCTGTGCCCCCTCTGGTCCTGCTCCTTGCTACTCCGGCGACCTCCTATGACTCCGAAGAAAACTCCGGTGACCCAAGTGCGACTCTTCCACCATTATCTTGCTCCTCCTCACCTCCTCTCTAAGTAACGATGTTTTATCCCTAAACTTGTGTGATTCACATTTCATGAGTTAGTGGAGACTTGATTTCATGTTTTATCCTAATTATTGATTCACATTTGCAAGATTTTCTGAAATTGTTATCGCTTTACTCCGATTTTCGCGAAGATTTTTCAGGTCCCCTTGGACGTTTCGTATTCTGATGGTTCTGATAGCTTGGACTATTTCCGAATGCTTTAGTCCGGAGCGCCCTCGTTGTGGATGGAAATGATGTGTTGCGATGTTAGAGTTAGGATATGCTATTAGTGGATGTGTATGTTCATGCATGGAAATTTCCAATTTGTGAGATCGCGCACCGAAATGCTGCCGAAATTTCCAACTTTACACGCGCACCACGTGTTCGTTGAAATGCTCGTTTGGTTTCGCTCAAATTCCCCCTTTCTAGCTTCGCGTAGGGGTAGCCTGCATCAGGTACCATGCACGCATGCAAATTAAGGACATCACTTGTCCAAGGAGAAAGATCATTACCCTTGTTGATTGCGTAGTAGCCATGCTCTTGCTCTTGATCCGGATGGAACTGATCACCACAACTTTCTCTCTACAGATCTAGTTTTGACTCGCAAATCCTATTACAAGAATACCTTGGATCACCTTTTCCCTTTGCCTACTGACTTCCTCCTTCTCTTTCCTCAAGAACCAAGAGAGAGAGAGAGAGAGTGAATGAGAGAAAAATGAGAAATAATCTTATTTCAAGCCTTTATAAGGAAGTTACATCTGTGTGGTATCTTGCTACCTCCGCGCGGTATTGTAGGAGATGGCCACTTGGCCCAGCCGGCGCCACTCTACCGCTTAAGACCGCCTTAACCTCATCTGATACGTGGCAAGCTACCACCGGCGTTACTGACTACCATCATGTGGTACCGTCTAAAGACAAATGTTGATTTAATTTGACTATCGTCGCATGATTTCTCACTACTGCCACGCTGTAGGCTCTTAACAATTCATCGAGTGGTCGAGTGGTATCGCCGTGCGTTAACTTTCTACTACTGCGCGATACCTTCCTGAAATTGCAGTTGATTTAATTTAGCTAGATAGCGATGGCTTTAACGCTACTGCCTGGCAGTAAATCATAGCAATCAACTCCTAGTTATTTTTTGGAACTTTGGGGCATTACAATTTTCCCCTCATTTAATAGATTTCGTCCCAAAATCTATATTTAGCCAAAAAGAACACATACGTACAAATCATATTACATGTACCTCAACGGAACAGCTCAGGGAGCTCTTCCCGCATGGTCTGATCGCGCTCCCATGACAACTCCACATGGCTATAGATTTCCTAATGAACTTTGACCATTTTAATTTCTTTGTAATGTAGTAACTTCACTTACACATACTCGATACAAATGGGTTTGCCTCTCGCCGTCAACCCACTATCCATTTGCTCTACAACAACCACTTGCGTAGGCTCTTGCATAGCCTTCCACATCACCAATATATAAAACACATCATGCAAACTACTGAGTTCAGCTGAAAGCTTCAGCTGATAGGCAGTATCTCCAATTCGCTCAACGACTTCAAACGGTCCCAGGTATCTCAGACTCAGCTTTTTCATGCGTCGGATCCTTGATACTCCCTTAACTAGTTTAATCTTGAGATAAACCAAATCGCGACCGCAAACTCCATGTTTCGATGCTTGGACATTGTAGTATTTTGCTTGCCTATCTTGCACAATCAACAATCGTTCTCGAATTAAACGTATCGTTGAAGTCACATCTTTAACGTCCTCACGCTTATACAACTTTGATTCACCTGTTTCTACACAATCCAACAGAGTACGGCACTGCGTACCATATAAGACCACAAAAGGTGTCATTTGTATACTTGTTTGGTAGCTATTATTATAGGTGAACTCGATCATAATGAGATAATCTTACCACCTCTTCCCAAAATACAGGGCGCATATGCGAAGCATATCTTCCATCATCCCATTTACCCTTTTGGTCTAACCATCCGTTTGGGGATGAAAGGCCATGCTAAATTTCAGCTTGGTACCCAACAGCTGATGAATAAGCTTCCAATCATTCAATGTGAAACACCCATCACGATCACTAACAATGCTATGGGGCACACTGTGCAATTATACGATCTTCTCAATATAAAGTTTATCTAACTTTTAAACTGAATCATCCCATCGATTCAGAAGGAAGTGTGCTACTTTTATCAACCGGTCCAAGTTAACCAAAGTGGAATCATTCTCGCGTTGTGATCTTGGTAAACCGTGCATGAAATCCATCGATATATCATCAAATATCCATTATGGAATTAGCAATAACTTCAAGAAAACGCCTGGCTTTTTGACACTCATCCTTCACAAGGGCGGAAGTCTGGCAATTCGTCACATAAAGTGCGATGACTTTCTTCAACCATGTCCACCAAAATAATTTCTTCATGTCCTTTAACATTTTTGTGCTCCCTGGGTGGATTTAGTACTTCGTGAAATGATCCTCGTACATCAACTCCGCCCGTAACTTGACAGCATTTGGGATGCACAACTGACCGTCCTTCCATAAAAGACCCTCGTTCATCGAGAATTTGGAATTTGAACCATCCACTATCTCCGCCATATAACACTTCATTCTCTTGTCAAGCTCAAATGCCTGTCGAATTCTGTCTACGAGGTCATATTGCACCTCTGTCTAGTTTAAGCATGCATTCGCGCCAATTCTCCTATGAACACAAGAGATATCTAGAGCCTCCAACTCACGAATCAGATGCTCTTCATGCATCTGTAACCAATTTGCTCGTGTTGGTGCCTTGTAACTCGTGCATCTGGGACTATATTTCCCTTCCCGGGAGTGTAATGAATCTCAAAGGTGTAGTCCCCAAGGAACTCCATCCACCTTGGCTGTCTCATGTTCAGATACTTCTGATACAATAAGTATTTCGGGCTCCTATGGTTCGTAAAGATATAAATCTTCACACCAATACAAATAATGTCACAATAACTTAAAAGTGAATATCACGACCCCAATTCCAAGTCGTGAACTAGATAATTCCTCTCATGTTCTTTTATTTGGCGAGAGCCATAATTAATTACACGCCTGCATTGCAAAAGAATGCAGCCTAAGCCGCTCCCTAATGCATCTGTATAGATTTCAAAGCCTTCAATTTCGCATGGCGAACAAAAAATTGGCGCCGTGGTCAGATGACTCTTCAACTCCTCAAAAGCTCGCACGCACTCTAGCGTTCAGATGAACTTTTGATTCTTTCTTGTCAATGTCATGAGAGCTAAAGTAAAACTTGAAAATCTCTCTACGAAGTGCCTATAATAGCTAGTAAGTCCTAGGAAACTCCTGAATTCCGCTACTGAAGTAAGTACAAGCCATTCTCGTATCATAACTATCTTTTTCGGATCCACATCAATACCCTCTCCACTAACAATATGATAAAGAAATGCCACTGAAGATAGCCAAAACTCACACTTAGAGAACTTGGCATAAAGGTGATTCCTACTCAAGGTATGCAGAACCAACTTCAAATTATTTGCATGATCTTCTTCTGAGTGAGAGTATACCATTATGTCATCAATAAAAACAATCACAAACAGGTCCAAATACTCTCGAAAGATCATGTGCATCAAATCCATATATACTGAGGGCGCATTAGTGAGACCAAAAGGCATCACAGTAAATTCATAATGCCCATATCGTATACCAAATGCTATCTTGGGAATATCCATTTCCTGAATCCTCAACTGCCAGTAGCAGTATAACACCCCAATTTTTTCAGAGCTTGAGCATCAGGAAGCATCACGCAGCGATCGGTAGCTATCGCTAGACGATAGCCTTGTTTCGTCGAAACCAAGCATTAAGTACTAGCGTACGACGTTAGTTAGCTACCGCTCGGCGGTAGCCTGGCATTGAGAGCTTTGAGTAGCGGTGCATTGAGTGGAGGCATTGAGTGGTAGGCATTGAGTGAGCTACCGTGCAATTTTATTCTTATTCCCGGAGATTGTGCGACATTATTTTCTGGCCGAGCGCTCAGGAAGCTACCGCAGCAAGGTAGGTAGTTACCGTCTGGCGATAGCGCACTATAGCAGTTCCGTCATTTGGCTTTTTAGCCGTCCAATTTCTCTTCGGATTTGTTCCTATAGCCCAAGATTCTCCATCCAAAGAGCATAAATAGGGTTGAAACATTCTAAACCCTCATTTTCATCTCATTTTAGAAAGAGTTAGGGTTTTGGGAAGAGAGATTTGGGAGGAGGAAGAAGGCCTTTCTTCGCCATTAACGAAGCTTTGGGGCTCCGATTATCGATCTGAGGCCAGATTCATGGAGAGGAATTGAAGGCGCACACTTTCATCCGTGCAAATCGAGTTTTCCATGGCAAGGAAGAGGAGTCGAAAGGTAACGATACTTCCCCTCTCGATCTTTAGGATGCGTGCATGGCATCCATGTTGTTCTTTCTTTCTTTCAAGCTTTTAGGCACCAGATCTCTCAAATGAGAAGGGTTCGGGTTGCCATGGTTCAAGAGGAACCACCAGGTCGATTGTGTTTGTCCCTAGCATGAAGTTGCATTAGAAATCCTCTTCGTTAGTGGATTAGGCATTATGGGTGAAGCCGTAGTCGCAACAATTAGTCTGAATTGGTGATGTTGCATAACGTGTAAGACCATCTTTTTCCTTTTAAACCACTGGGGTCTTATGCCCAGAATCGCCGCTTTGTGGTGATACCAACACACCCGGGAAGGTCGTCACTACAAAATTCCAATCCTACCGGTCATACCGATCGCAGAAGAGATGAGTAAGTATAAAGAGTAAAGTAAAACTCAAATACTGGTTCACCAGAAATCACATGAATATAAAATAAATCTCCACGAAGGGAGAGTCCACAGTAATGATAAATAAAAGTACTAATAAGAGGGCTCCTGCCCGATACATCACGATCCTCACTACAAGTCACTCATTGTGAAAGCAAATCTATAGTAACTACTAATGATCGGGACTCACTGTCCCTGTTGCCTGAACTCCCGTGCTTGACTGTCTCATCTCCAAGCGCACCAACCTCTGGGGCTGCATTTCCTGGTTTGTCTCAATGATCCCCTAAAATGATTTGATCAATGACCATTAGTCTAAAAGACTAAGTCTTATCATCCCCCACCCCTCCCTCAATGGCTCCTAGGCACCGAGCGGGGAGGAGGAAAGGGAAGGTATGTAAGGTGGAGAGTAATAAAAGTAAGCAGGTGACGACAGAACTAGTCTATCATGAGTATAAAACCACAACAAGTGTTGGTAAGAAGATAATAAGTAGGCAATATAAGTATACACATGAATAAGGTTAGCAAGTAAAAGTATAAGAAGATAAACTAAGTAACCATGACATATAGGAACGCCCATAAAAACCTATAGATCAAGGGGTCTTTTTGTAAAGCATATTGTATAAAGTGTCCCATACCAATTTATACAATAGGTGTCAAGGGTTATATGCAATGATTATGCTATGTCATGCAGGTATGCTATGATGTGAACATGCAAGTGCAACACACACACCCGACTCTGTGCACACAAACCTTTACTTCCCTCTTTGTGGAGCCTAACCTCCCAGGATACCTCCATAGTGGTAGACAGAAGCGGTGGGTTGGGCCTCGCCCACCTCTAAATTGGTATCAACACTACCAATCAGACCAATCGTACGCCCTAACACTGGTACACAAACTGTAGCTCCTAAATACTCTTGTCGGCTGGCACACTGGACTTTATTTAGCGAAGTGCTAAACAACACTTTCCGAGTCAATGTATTGGTGTCGGTGCGATGACTCTCCTATACCAAAGACCCACTGTCGAAGTATGAGACCGGGCGGTCTGGCGGTTTGAGCATGGCGGGTTGTTGACCGGGCGGTCTGGCGGATTGAGGTTGGCGGGTTGATTTCCAGACTGTTGCTGTGTGGTATCCGGCGGTCTGACGGCTTATCTCCGGTGGCTTGGAAACCGGCCGGTCTAGCGGTCTCCTACCGCATCTCTCTCTTGGTTCTGGTATTGCCGAGCGGTTAGAACATTGTCTAACTGCGCGGCCTGTTCCGATCTCTTATTCTAGCTGCCCAGATCTGTTGTATAGCTTTAGTCCCACATTGTTAGTTTGTATTCTACTCTCTCTCCTCCATTCTATAAAAGGGAGGCCATACCTTTGTAAATGATATCTTTTTGGATAATAAAATTTCAATTATTCAAATTTCCGACTTGGTTTCTAATCGTTTATTCTCTACTCTAGTCGTTTGTTCGCTACTTTTAACATGGTATCAGGGGACTCGATCTTCTCCTCCTGATTCTGTGCGCCCTGTCCGCGCGGCTTGCCTATTCTTCTCGCGACTTGTTCTCGCTGTTTGCGCCCTGTCCGCGCGTCCTCTTTGTCCTGCCTTTCAGTCGCAGCGACCTATCTCCTGTTCGTCGCGACCTGCTGCTTTATTCGCCTTGTTCGTTCCTCCCTTCTGTTCGCGCGGTCTATCTTCTAGCCGTTCGACCTCTTCCCCGTCTTGGACCTGCGGCTTGGTCGTGGCTTCTCTGGCCGCTGGTGTCTAACATCGTGACCGCCGCAGCTCTTCTTCTTTCTATCCGCACGGCTTATATTCTAACCGTGCGGCTTCTCGTAGTTTTCTCCTATGGCCCTTTCTGAAACCTCCACCACCACCACTCCTATCGCCACTCCGGCGCCGCTTCCTACTCCCTCTGGCAACCTTGGCACGGTTTCTAAACTTGTTGGCTCCAACTATCCGGATTGGAGCGTCTCTTTCACATTTCTTCTTCGCTCTCAGCGCAAACATCATCACCTCACTGATGACACTCCTCCCTCAGACTCTGCTGAATTTGATGACTGGGATGCCAGTGATGCGCTTGTCCGCACGTGGTTGGCTAACATCCTCTCCGATGAATGTCTTCCTGTCATATGCCATGATGAGACGGTCAAGACCGCGTGGCTTCACCTTGCTGCTCTCTACTCAAAGGGGGCCCAGACATCCCGCATTTATACTCTCTACGCGGATCTCTTCACTCGCCCTTCCATGTCTCCTGCTGCGGCTTATCAGCAAGTTCAGGCTCTTGGAGCCGAAATCCTCCAGAATCGCCCCTTCTCCGCGGACTTGGCCGAGCAGCACAAACACTTCCAGGAACTCCTGGTTGTTTGTTATCTTCTATGGCTTCCTGAGTCTTTTGATATGATCCGCCAGCAGATCTTGGGCGAAGCCGAGTCTCCCACCTTGGATGCCACCGTGGCTCGCATCGCCGCTGTTACTTCACTGCTCCAACGTCCTCTATTGTCCTCCCCTCCTCCACCGGACTCCTATGCTCACCAAGTCCAGCGGGGTGGCAATAGTGGTCGCAGCCAATCTGGCACGCGCGGTCCATCAAGGTTCCTCTGCTCTCACTGTGGTCGTACCGGCCACTCTGTTGACCGCTGCTGGCAGAAACATCCTCATCTTCGTCCCTCCGGTGATACTTCTTCCTCAACCTCCGCATCCTCTCGGCCATCTGCTTCTGTGGCCACCACCTCAGGTAGTGCATACGTCATTACCCAAGGTAAATGGCTGATTGACTCTGGTGCTACAAATCACATGACCGGAAACCCTCACAGCTTCTCTCTCCTAGAGACGCATGATCGGTTACCCCCGGTTCTCGTTGCGGATGGTTCGCCTTCCTCGGTTCATGGAACGGGCATGGTTCAAGTCACTCCCTCGCTTCGCTTAGCGGACACTCTCTATGTCCCGAAGTTCCCTTGCAATTTACTCTCAGTTACTACTTTATGCAAGCAACTTCAGTGCTCTGTATTATTTACTCCTACTTCTTGTTGTTTTCAGGACCCGAGGACCCAACGGACGATTGCTACTGGGACTGAGAGCGGCGGCCTCTACTTCCTCGACAATGTTTCGGCTCTGTCCGCCTTCTCTTCCTCGTCTACTGATCTGCTTCAATGGCATCTTCGCCTTGGACATCCTCCTCCTCGGATTCTTCGTCAGCTTCTTCCCCACTTACCTCAAACCAGTCCTCCGCTCAACTGTGATGCGTGTCAGCTTGGCAAGCATCACCGCTCCTCCTTGGCAGAAGCAAGGCCGTGGTTCCTCCTGCCCTTTTGATCTCATTCATTCTGATATCTAGGGTCCTGCTCCTACTCCCACCGTTGGTCGGGGTATTTTTTACTTTGTAACTTTTATTGATGATTTCTCCAGATGTACCTGGGTGTATCTATTAAAAGATCGCTCTGAACTCTTATCTGTATGGCAATCTTTTTATAATATGATTAAAACTCAGTTTGCTATTTCTATTAAAGTATTGCGCTCTGATAATGCTAAAGAATATCTCAGTCATGAGTTTTCATCTTTTTGTATGCAACATGGTCTTATTCATCAGACCAGCTGTGTTTACACCTCCCAACAAAATGGGGTGGCGGAACGTTAAAAATAGCCATCTCCTCGATATCGCTCGCACTCTGATGACACAGATGCAGGTGCCTCGCTCCTACTGGGGCTATGCTGTTCTTCTTGCCTGCTATCTCATCAATCACATTCCCTCTTCTGTTCTTCACGGCAAGACCCCCTTCTCCATTCTCTACCGAGCAAGGAACCCTTTCCTCTTCCTCTCCGTATCTTTGGGTGTACGGCCTTTGTGCATGCTCCGTCTGCTACCCGCGATGAGCTTTCCCCCCGCTCCACCAAATGTGTCTTTTTGGGTTACTCGACAACTCAAAAAGGCTACTGTTACTTTGATCCCGTTCTGCGCAAACAGTTTGTTTCCGCAGACGTCACCTTCTTTGAAAATGCATCCTACTTTTCTTTCCCATCTTGACCTCCTCCTGCTGTCTCTGACTCTCCACCATCTCTCTTTGAGCCTTCCACACATGTCGACGTCTCCCCTCCTATGTCGTCTCCTCCTCCGTCTCCTCCTCTCCCTATTATCTCCCCTCCTTCTTCTCCGCAGCCGTCTCTCTCTAGTCCCGGGCCAGCTTTCTCTGCCATGGATGCTTCGGTCCCTGAGGCACAAGACGACCTGGATATTCCCATTGCCCTTCACAAAGGGGTGCGGGCGTGTACCCAACACCTGCTTGCGGCTGTTGTTTCCTATGATCGGCTTACTCCCTCTCGCAGGTGCTTTGCTTTGGCCATCTCGGCTACTACCACTTCCCGCACTTACCAGGAGGCTCTTGTTATTCCTCATTGGAAATCTGCCATGGATGAGGAAATTGCCACTCTTACTGAAAGAGGTACCTGGACCCTTGTTCCTCCACTGATAGGTACTGATGTGGTTGGCTGCCGCTGGGTGTTCGTTGTGAAGTTTTGCCCAGACGGCACTGTGGATCGTTACAAGGCCCGACTGGTGGCCAAAGGCTTTACTCAGACTTATGGAGTTGACTATTTTGATACATTCTCTCCGGTTGCTCGCCTCAGCACCATCCGGGTTCTTCTTTCTGTGGCCGTCAACAGGGAGTGGGAAATTTCTCCACTTGATGTCAAGAATGCTTTTCTGTATGGGGATCTTCAGGAGGACGTATATATGGAGCAACCTCCAGGGTATGTTGCTCAGGGGGAGACACGAGTATGCCAGTTGAAGAAGGCCATCTACGGCCTAAAGCAGAGCCCTCGGGCGTGGTTTGACAAGTTTAGTGGCATTGTGGCTGCAATTGGCTTTACAAGAAGTTCCGCCGATCACTCATTGTTTATTCGCAAAACCGCATCAGGCCTTGTGGTTTTGGCAGTGTATGTGGATATATCCTTCTTACCGGCGATGACCAGGCTGGGGTGGACTTGACAAAGAAAACACTCCGTCAACACCTTGTCACGAAGGATATGGGCTCCCCGAAATATTTTTTGGGGATCGAAATCTCTCGGAAGCCCGACTCGTTGGTTCTCTCCCAACGGAAGTATGCGCTTGATCTTCTACAAGAGGCAGGATTGACCGGGGCCAAACCGGCCCGGTATCCCATGGCCACTAGAGAAGACAAAACATGGACAGATGACTCACCTCTTATATCCGATGCCACAAGGTATAGACGTCTAGTGGGCAAACTCATTTATCTCACAGTGACCAGACCCGACATCGCCTATGCTGTAGGCAAGGTCAGTCAGTTCATGCAAGCTCCCAGGGAATGTCATCTTCAGTCTGCCTTGAAGATACTAGAGAATGTCAAAGCAGCACCAGGGAAAGGGCTACTCTTTCAGAAGCATGGTCATCTGAGAGTTGAAGCCTACTCAGACTCAAGCTATGCGGATGATAAAGGTGACCGTAAATCTACATCGGGTTTTTGCACATTTGTTGGAGGTATTCTTGTGAGCTTAAAGAGCAAGAAGCAGTCTGTTGTCTCAAGGTCCAGTGCAGAAGCCGAATACCGGAGTATGGCGTCAACCACGTGTGAGTTAAAATGGTTGCGGGCTCTTATGCTTGACCTAGGAGAGGTCTACAACTATCCTCTGCCTATGTTCTGTGACAAAAAAGCTGCTATATACATATCCAAAAATCCGGTCTTCCATGAGAGAACGAAACATATAGAGGTCGACTGCCATTTCATCCGAGAAGAGGTCTTGAAGAAACAGATTTGCACTCCGTTCGTCACCTCCGACAAAGAGTTGGCTGATATCTTCACCAAGCCGGTTTCTACTTCCTTCTTCCACATTTGTGACTACTTGGGAATGATTGATATATATTCTCCAGCTTGAGGGGGAGTGTCGAAGTATGAGACCGGGCGGTCTGGCGATTTGAGCATGGCGGGTTGTTGACCGGGCGGTCTGGCGGATTGAGGTTGGCGGGTTGATTTCCAGACTGTTGCTGTGTGGTATCCGGCGGTCTGACGGCTTATCTCCGGCGGCTTGGAAACCGGCCGGTCTAGCGGTCTCCTACCGCATCTCTCTCTTGGTTCTGGTATTGCCGAGCGGTTAAAACATTGTCTAACCGCGCGGCCTGTTCCGGTCTCTTATTCTAGCCGTCCAGATCTATTGTATAGCTTTAGTCCCACATTGTTAGTTTGTATTCTACTCTCTCTCCTCCATTCTATAAAAGGGAGGCCATACCTTTGTAAATGATATCTTTTTGGATAATAAAATTTCAATTATTCAAAGTTCCGGCTTGGTTTCTAGTCGTTTATTCTCTGCTCTAGTCGTTTGTTCGCTACTTTTAACACCCACCAACTTATATTTATGCACATGAAACATTAATGTATTTCCCACCGAGCCAAAGCTTCCCGAACTATCCCGTCCATCACAAATATCTATCGAGCCATCGGCTCGCCGGGCTAACCTGCCCATCACCAAGCCACCGAGCCTACTGCTCGTGAGATCCAACCTAACTCCCACAACACCGGGGAGTGTGAGTGTAAGTGTAATCCTAGAGTATTTCTAATTACTCTTGTATTCCATTAGACTTATGGCTTACGTTAACCTTGGACTTCCCAAGGCATTCCCGGTGAAGGGATATCACAGGGCACTAGGAAGTATGATGGTAGCTAAAGCCCATCGTTCCCTTTCGCAAGTCACTTACTATTATTGGTTATTACCCAATTCTCGATCCCTTTTTATATTACACTGGATCTAACCCTAGTGTATTTCTACTCTCTCTCTCCATAGGAAAGACGATCTTTCGTCGATCCCAAACACCTCTTAACACTAGTCTACCCAACACTCTCCTCATCATGACTCCTAATGAATCTCTCTTTTTCACCTTACCAAATCAGTAAACTATTAACCACATCTCCCTATGTCCATTCCAGATGTTATCACAGTTTCTGCAGTTTTACTAAATGAAGACAAACCTAAGCATATGATGAGCATGAGGGGTGACCCATTCAAATATTCTTTCAAATGCCCTAGAATTATTACTGGGGTCTATCATGACATATGTAGAAAAAAATCCAGAAACTTGTAATTTTCCTAATTAATTTAGCATATATTAAATTTTCCCAAAAGTTAGGCCATGGGTAATTTTGATCATTAAGTACTAGATTTCCTTAAGTGATGGCCACCCAAAACTTTTGATCATTATATGATGCCCAAATAATAGAGGATACCAAGTTTCACAAAGTTTCTTAAAGTATTAGCCCCTAAATAATTAATTCAAGATAAATACAATAAATAGAATTAAAGAGAGAAGTACCTCAAAATATTATCTAAAAATTACACAAAAATTACCAGGGCTTCAATATGATCATAAATCACCACTGACTTAGCTTCATAACATTCTAAGTTAGTTTAAACATGATTTTATCAAAATCTTCAATAGGGGTAACATAAAGGTTATAACTACAATGATGAGCTAATGTCTTCTAAACATCCTATAATAAATTCCAGAGACTCATATTGTTATAAAAACTCTTCTACCAAGATTTCATAAGGATCCAAGGTCATATGACCCTTCAATATTTCCATAAAAGGTATATGCCCAAACAATCCCTAATTAATTTAAGTTGTGTGCCTAAGTCTAAATGTCACCAAATTCCTTCCCTGGTTATTTACCATCCTAGGGTTACATGGACTAAACCCCAAGTCCATACATGGACATATCACACCATGTCCTTCACCAACCCCCAAAGTTAACCCTTAGGGTTTGAACTAGGGTCCTAGGGCAAATCAACCATATCCACCCCAAACTAGAAATCTACCTTTTGTTAATCGAGAATAATTAGAAGTCATATTTTTAAACTAGGGTCCTAGGGCAAATCAACCATATCCCTAAAATAAAAAGAACTACCTGAACATCTCAAGTATGACTTCCTAGAAAAAAATTTCCAAACTACCAATGATAGTTTTGGCCTACTTATCTGAAGTACAAAAATGTAAACTCCTTCTAGTGTTACGTAAACATCGCCGAGCTATTGCCTGGAAGATATCTGATACCAAGGGCATAAGCCCATCTTTCTGCACCCAAAAAATCTTAATGGAAGATAATTCGCGTAATTCAATCCAACCTCAGGGCCGTATAAATCAAATTGAAAGAAGTCATAAAAGGCGAGGTTATGAAAGTCTTAGACGCAGGAATTATCTATCCTATTTCAGATAGTAAGTGGGTTAGTCCTGTTAAGGTTGTGGCGAAAAAGGGACGGATAATCGTAGTTGTGAATGAAAATAATGATTTAATCCCGACACGGACGGTGATGGGGTGGCGAATGTGTATTGACTATCATAAGTTAAACGACGCCACCCGCAAGGACCACTTTCCCTTGCCATTCATCGATCAAATTTTAGAGCGATTATCCGGCCATAGCTTTTACTGTTTTCTCAATGGTCTCTTGGGGTATTTTCAAATCCCCATCTCTCCCGAGGACCAGGAGAAAACAACGTTTACTTGTCCCTTCGACACATTCGCTTACCGAAGAATGCCGTTTGGATTATGCAATGCACCAGCTACATTCCAACGATGTATGCTCGCTATCTTTGACAAGTATGTAAAAAGCATAATGGAGGTATTTATGGATGATTTCTCCGTGTTCGGTGATGCCTTTAATAGTTGTTTAGAAAACCTCGAAAAAGTCTTAGAAATATGCGAAGAAACTAACCTTGCCCTAAATTGGGAAAAATGCCATTTTATGGTGAGGGAAGGGTTAGTTTTGGGTCATAAGATTTCTGTGAGAGGAATTTAAGTAGATATAGCTAAGATAGAAGTTATCGAGAAGCTGCCGCTGCCTATGAACATCAAAGCTATAAGAAGTTTCTTAGGACACGCTGGTTTCTACCGCCGCTTCATAAAAGACTTCTCCAAAATTACCAAACCCCTTACTCAACTCTTAGAAAAAGACGCCCCATTCATATTTGATGAACCTTGCCTATCTGCCTTTGAAACTATAAAAGAAAAGTTAATTAATGGCCAATATTATGATAGCTCTGGTGTTGGAACTTCCCTTTGAAATTATGTGCGATGCGAGTAGTTTCGCGGTGAGAGCCGTATTAGGACAACGAATATCTAAAAACTTCCACCCCATCTATTATGCAAGTAAAACACTTACATCGACACAAGAGAATTATACCACTACCGAGAAGGAGCTCCTAGCTGTTGTTTTTTGCTTTTGATAAATTCTGTCCTTATATTACACTTTCAAAAATTATAGTTTTTACGGACCACTCGGCCCTCAAGTATCTTCGTGCTAAGACGGATGCCAAGCCGCGCTTGATTCGCTGGGTCTTACTCCTCCAGGAGTTTGACTTAAAAATTTGTGATAAGAGAGGAGCCGAGAATTTGGCCGCCGACCATCTCTCACGATTAGATAATCCGTATATAGAAAATTTAGATGAAAAATCTTGTAATGATTAATTTCCTGATGAGAAGCTTCTTTCAATTAACACTTGTCCTTCTCCTTGGTTTAAACATATAGCTAACTATTTAGTGGCTCGTGTGCTCCCAAAAGTGTTTTCATCTCAACAAAAGAAGAAATTCTTTTCTGAGTTGAAGAACAATTTTTGGGAGGACTCGAATCTTTTTCGAGTTTGTGTGGACCAGGTGATAAGGAGATGTTCTTATTTTGAAGAAGGATTAGATATTTTAAAACATTTGCATGAAGGACCGACTGGAGGTCACTATCAAGCTGCTCACATTGCTCACAAGGTGCTTTGCGGGGGTTTTTACTGGCCTAGCCTATTTATAGATGTGCAAGCCTTTGTGAGTAGGTGTGATAGTTGCCAACGGTCGGGAAATATTTCCAATAAAAATGAAATGCCGCAAAATTATTTCCTCGAGTGCGAAGTTTTCTACCTCTGGGGAATTGATTTTGTTGGACCTCATCCTTCTAGCTTCGGAAGCAAATACATCTTAGTTGCCGTCGATTATGTTTCACGTTGGGCTGAGGCCCAAGCTCTTCCTACTAACGACTCCCGAGTCGTAATTACTTTCCAAAAAAAATTATTTTCTCGATTTGGTACGCTGCGAGCCATCGTTAGAGATAGGGGTTCACACTTTTGTAACATGCAGTTTCAAAATTCTTATTAAATACGGCGTTACACATAAGATTTCAACTGCCCTCCACCCCTAACTAACGGACAAGTCAAAGTAGTGAACAGAGAGATAAAAAATATTAGAAAAGACTATTTCAACTTCTAGAAAAGACTTGTCAACCAAATTAGACGATGCTCTATGGGCCTACCGAACAGCGTACAAAACCGCCATCGGATGTATGCTGTATCAGTTAGTTTATGGAAAATCGTGTCATTTACCAGTAGAATTAGAACACCGTTCTTTTTGGGCCTTGAAATTTTTAAATTTTGACCCCCACTCTATCGACGACCTTAGAAAATTTCAACTTAACGAGCTCGACGAGTGGAGCTCTTACGCATACGAGAATAACAAATTTTATAAAGAGCGGACGAAACGTTTTCACGACAAACACTTAAGGCACCCAAAAACCTTCAAGCCGGGCGACAAATTTCTTCTTTATAATTCTCATTTACGTTTATTTCCTGGAAAGTTAAAGTCTCGTTGGTCTGGGCCGTTTTCTGTTAAACAAGTTTTTCTGTACGTCACTGTTTTAATTTCACACCCTGATAAGGGCGATTTCAAAGTAAATGGGCAGCGTCTTAAACTCTATTTTTCTGGTGATGATGTTGTTAGTCCGAACAATGTTCAGTTTCTTCTACATGAACTTTAAACTAACTTGAGACTATTTATTTTTGTTAAAAACTTTAATTATTATTTTGGACAATAATCTATTTTGTTGCATCGAGCTCAAATGACGTTTTAAAGAAAGGGCGATCTTGGAAGGCAACCCAAGTTATCTTTTCTATTTTCTTTATTTTACACTTTTTTTATGTTCTGGACGACTCCGACAAGCTGAAGCTTCTGTGATCGCTTGCTCCAATGCTGCTGAATCCATCACGAAGTCTAATGAAGACATTTCAAGAAGTTCCAAAGCACAAGCATGTGGGAGCGGCATCAATCAACATTCGCGGCGCATAAATCCGGGGAAGTACTTGTTTTCAATTTTGTACATTTAATTCTGTTTTAATTTTACTCTCTACTTCCCCTCTTTTCTCCATTGAGGACAATGTCCATTTTAAACTTGGGGGAGGATTTCCTCTTTCTCTTTTCTTTATTTTCATTTCCCTATAAAAAGCAATCAAAAAATAAAAAAAATCTTGTGCTTTCTCCTTTTTCTTCTTAAAACAAATCTCAAAAAAAGATAATATCTTTAAAAAAAAGAGAAGAGAATACTTCAAAATCAAAAAAATTTCAATAGTACCCATTGTTTTTGTTTTGTTTTTCTCAAAATTCTTTATAACGATTTAGCTAACTATATTTTTTCTAATCATTCTTTTTAATTATATTTCACAAATAAAATGTTGGTCATGTTGTGTTTCTAATTCACGGTAGCATGTTAACGTGAAACATTTTTCTAAAACTCGCATTTTTATTATGGTATTCGTTCTTTATTTTTTTACTTTCTTGAAAATCTTTCATCCACTATTTTCCTTCTCGTTTTTTGATAATTTTTGTAATGTCAACTTTTGATTAGCGTAGTAGATGTGAATGATCCATGTCACCTATTATTTCTATTTTCAAGATAATTTCATTAGTCTTCTTTTATTATCTAGAATTTTCTTTTTGAAATTTCTCAAAGTTTATGCTTTAGATAAATTTAAAAACATGAAAATGATTTAGGAAATTTTTATTTTCATTTGAGCCTTCTTGCCAACCTAAGATTTTTTATCCCAAGTTTGCCGCTTTTGAGCCTTTTTTCGATTTCAATTGATAGCTCCACTTATCATTTCATGTTCACCAAAGCTAAAATTTTCCAACCTATCTAATCAAACTAACATTTTGAGTTTCATAAATTTTTTTTTTATTATTATGATAGGGTTATTTTGTGATATTTTTGGAGACTTTTTTGAAAAAGTATGCTCAAAAACAGTGTTTACTTTTGTTTGGCCAATTTCAAAATGTAAGGAAAATTTTTTTTTGGCCTTTGTTTAAAAGAAAAAAAAGAAAGAAAAGAAAATTGAAAAGAAAATGGAAAAGAAAAATATTTTATTTTTGAAACACTTAATTTTGGTTTAGTGTGATTTTTAAGCCTCCTTGTTTATCTTTGAATTCCACTCATAATCATAATCCTAAACCAAACGTTTCGGCCCTAATAAGCCCTTTTGATTCATGTTTTTGAATTTTATTTATTAGCTAAGTAAAGAAGAAAAGTAAAAATAGTAAAGTTTTGGATTTAAATTTAGATTTTTGTTATTTGATTGATATAGTTATAATGTGTCTCTTGGAACTAGTAACAACTTAATGCATTTTATCATTTCGTTGCCTTGCTTAAATTTATTTAAAGAATTTTGTTAAAATTTTGGATGATTATTTTCGTTACTAAAGTTTATAATTGTGTAAATCATGTTAAGTAATTGTTTTAGATTTACGTTTCACCTTCTCCCTACTTAGAATTTCGCATAGTACTTATGTAATCATAGTTAGAACTTTTTGATTAGTCAGTTTTTTATGTTAGCAAGTTTTTATATCTTTGCTTGGGGACAAGCAAAGCTTAAGTTTGGGGAATTTGATAATACGTTTTGTAGTGTAAACTATTAGAGTATTTTAGGGTTTTAATACACAAATCTGTCTTAAGCTTTATATTGACCTCATTGTACATATTATTGACACT
The DNA here is from genome assembly GCA_039513925.1 of Platanthera zijinensis. Lineage (NCBI taxonomy): Eukaryota > Viridiplantae > Streptophyta > Magnoliopsida > Asparagales > Orchidaceae > Platanthera > Platanthera zijinensis. Next base: position 87,203,004 of record CM077080.1, read on the forward strand.
AATGTTTTCTCTTCTTTTTGCAGATTTTCTTATTTTCGACCAAAATGACCTGACACGCCCCCTGACACGCCCTCCCTAGGCGTGTCACCGGGCTTGTAACCTGATCCCGTGGAAGAATGCTATCAGAGACCAAATCCCGAGAAAAACACCTGACACAGCCCCCTTATACGCCCTCCCTGGGCGTGACTCTGAGCGTATCACTGTCATCCCGAAGCCTGCTGTCACATTTAAAGTTTTCCGTTGCTGCATGTCAATAGTAACGACACACCCCTCTACACGGGCGTTGCCCTGGGGCGTGTTCCACCATTTTTGACGACTGACGGATTTCCAACCAATGATTGAGACTTAACGTGCCTTACACGCCCCTCCTACACGGGCGTGGCCAAAGGCGTGTCCACCATTGTACAAAAGCAATCATCATTCCCGCAAGAATCCATGACCCGAGGTCAACTTCGTACGTGACACGCCCCCCTGACACGCCCTCCCTGTGCATGACAGGGGGCGTGACCAACTCGTGATAATTTCTATAAATTCTGGCCTCCCCCTTGTGTCCTAAAAGTTGTTTTAGGTTGAGAGGGAGGTGCTGCCCTTTTATTTCTTGGAGTTTCCATGCTCTCTCCTCTGGCCTTTTCTCATTTTAATCTTTTTTAATTCTAGTTTGTGTACTCCTTTTGTTATAGTTTTTGTAACTTCTTTAGTATCTTAGTGTTGATGCTTGCTTAGGTTTAAATTTTCATTGCACTTGTAATCTTTTGTTTTAAGTTGTAGCTCTTTTTATCATTAATATAAAGTCCCTTTTTTTGCTTTGTTCTCATATGTTCTTCTACCCATCTCTCTTCCTCCACTTCTCCATGATTAACTAATCCTCCTTATACTCAATCTTAATGATCTGAGGTTCGAGTTGATTAAGTTTACTATTTTTTCTTTAAGGGTTTAGGCGCGATTTACTCTGAAAAATCATGTTGGAGTTATATCATTGTATTATAATTTCATATTTGTTTTCACTCTTAGCTAGCCGAGAGGCTCGTAGTTGAAGTGAACCCAATGAGTAAGAGAGTTGCACGCACCCCGCGAAGAGGCAGACGTTAAATTCTCTCCGGATTGAAGTGAAATCCAATAGTGTGGTTCACCGCGTAAAGCGAGCTTTAGGTCTCCCAATTTGGACGAGAGTTTGGTCGGACCTTCCTAAACTCAGTTGGGCCCGACTTCGAGAGAAGCGTGTTCAAGCTTTAGGAACCTCCATGGTAAAAGTCCTTTACCCTATTAAGTTAGGGTTTATTATCGCATTTTTAATCAACTTTTGCCGAGGTGATTCTCGATCGAGTACTTTACTTTTCAACATACGTTCCAACCCCTGTTTGTAATCATTTTTAGTAGTTCTATTTAGCTGCAAGTAGTTCTCTTTTAGCGCAAATATTTTTCCTTTCTTAATCGCAATTAGTTTTCTTTTAACAAACCCTAAAACAATCCTTCGATAAGATAATAGTTTTCGTGTGAGTAAGATTACTCAACGGTTCCCAGATTTTAATACGACACTTGTGTCCCCTAGCTACTGTTTGATAGGTATACTTGCCTAGTTTTATTAATAGTTCGTTTTTATTCTCTTCACGATTAGCTAACATCAAGCCTTCAGTGAGCAGTGCTATTGCTCGAGGTCCGATGGGCATAGGTGTAACCCCGGCCGATATCTGTCACATGCTTGCAGAAGCAATGGTAGCGGCCCAAGCTGTAGCGACAACAAAATTTGTGACCCCTGTTGCACAGGTAGTGGCTCATGTTACCCCGGATGCGGCACAAGTCATACCGGGTGGAGGAGCCAAGCCAACAGATTCGTTTGTTGAGAGAGTGTTCGTCGGGCAAGGAGATCGACAGATGAAGTATTTTCTAAATTTCCATCCTCCAATATTCAAGTGAGTCGGCACGCTGACCGATGCAAAGTACTGGTGGGCAAGGATTCAAGTACTGCTGAGGGCGGAAGAGACGCCATAGGAGAATAAGACTGATTTTGCGACCTTCATGTTAGAAGGTGATGCTAAGTAGTGGTGGGTGATTCATAGAAGCCGCCAGTTTCCTGGACAAACCACATCTATAGAAGAGTTCGGGAATTCCTTCTTTAAAAAGTATATCCCTTCGTTAACAAGGTTAGCCCTTCAAATATAGTTTTTGCACTTTGTGCAATGAGACAAGACTGTGGATTAGTATGTTCAGGAGTTAACTCGATTAGGTCGTTATGCTCGAACGACTATGGCTGACGATGAAGAGAGGGACAATCTCTTCTACAATGGGTTGAGAGATAACTTGAGGCAACCACTAATAGCTATGAAAAATGCAGGCTTCAATCGAGGTTATTGAGGCGGACAGGATGTTGGAAAGTGACATAGAATGAACCCAACATCGTAAGGGACTTGCAGTAAAACAAGGAGAAGGAAAGCCTTCTAAATCGCAAGGGAAGTCTGAAGGGATTTAGTGGAAGAAGAAGCCCCATCCCTTCAAGTCATGGGAGAGGAGCAGTACGACGTCTGGCGGTTCTCGCTTCAAGGGACCACCATAGTGCTATAAGTGTGGCAAGCAGGACACATAGCTCGTTTTTGTACCGAGGGTGGTGCTGAGCAGGAGCCAAGGCAGGAGCAATCCGTGCGTTCCGGTCCCAGCATTGTGGAGAATGGAAAAATGGAAGAGTCGAGCATTTCACATTTAAAACCCATGCAACCAAGGGCGTACAACCTTGGGCAGCAGAAAGGTATTCGACAACCCGATGTGGTGACAAGTTTGGGAAAGTTTAAGTTTGTTTATTGGCTTTAGACTTTTGAGAATTTTATGTGAATTGCCTGTGTTTTAGGTTTCGTGCTAGTTTCCAGTTATCCCACTAGGGTACTATTTGATACGAGAGCGTCACACTCCTTTCTTGTGGAAAGATTTATCCGAAGAATTGGAGTCGAGCCCTTTTCAGCAGACACAGAGCTTAGTGTACGCATGCCTAATGGGTCTTTCATGACCACAAGGACGAAAGGGCACAATGGCTGGAGTTTAAACGGAGTTGACTTCATATTGGTATCAGTAGTTCTACAGTTAGCCGAGTTCGATGTAATCCTGGGGATGGACTGGCTGGCAGAGCAGCACTCCAATATTGACTGCCTGTAACGACCTCCATCCGTTACATGACGTATAATAAAGGTCCGGCCGGGGCCCCACACTATATGCCACAAACAGACGGTGAGGTCACAGGATAATACCAAACCATACACGATCCTAACTCAGAGCATTCTAGCGGAAGCTTTAAGTTGTAAATTTGAACTCTAACCAGGAATGTCCAATATATAAACCACCTTTATATATATAGCCACGGAATGTACAACAAATACATTGAGTTTGGCCTTAAGGCCTTACAGTTCCTCTTTCCACACCATATGGTTTACAACCTCCGGGGCCCCAGGCCGGCCATACATGAGTAAAAGAAAATAAGCAAAAAACATTCGCTTAGCCTTCAAGGGCTAGCCGCAGCAGCAGCAGCAACAGCAGTAGGGCTTCAGCCCTCATTTTCCCACTTGGCTCTCTAGCACCTGCATATGGACAATCCACCCAAAACGGTGGCAAATAATGCAACGGTCAGCATTCAGCTGACCCAATTATAACAATCCTACCCCTTTCTCGGGGCATTAGCATTCTTTCCCTGCATAGCATGGCATCATCATATAGCAACTATGTGCGCGCAGGCACATTCAAGCCATCACAACTATCGACCACACGGCCCACAGTCCGTGCACTCAGGGCACATTCTTGGTGTACCGGAATACCAGGGTCAACACCACCGTCTACACGGTATTTGAGCATTCTAGTCTTTCCGGCGCGCGGGCCTAAGACTCTCATTAGGCGCTCCAACAAAAACCCATAACCAGGCTTTGCAAGTCGGACGGACCTAACGCAGGTACAGATCAGCCACCCCCCCCGTTGCTCAAGTCGTCGTGCCCACCTCGAATACAGAAGTATCCATGGCAAATTTTATAGGCGCGGGTCGGGTTTCAACCTTTCCTGTTCGGCAATCTGCCTTTCATCGAGTTGCAGCCCAACAGCTCAACCGCACATAAAGTGGCAACGCACGACCACAAGAGTTGCATCCAACCCTCTTCATTTCCTGGACATTCATCCAGTACTTCCTGCGGCAGCCAAGCAACAGGTAGGCACACAAGGCAACCACAAGCCATAATTCACGGAGCCTTCTCCGATATGCAAAACCAAGCATCACCAATCCAGACCATGTCCAGATGGGTTTTCACACATCATGCCTAGATCCGTACTCCTATTCCGGACCTCTAACAAGGGGGACTTCACATATCTACCCCACAAGGGACAACCACAACCCACCGCACACTCGCAGGGAAGGGTTTTTCCCCTATGCAATGCAGAAAAGAAGGACTTCACATGTCCAAGAAGGGAGATCGTTACCCTTATCGATCTCTTGGGAGCCATCGAAAACTAGCCGTGAGAAAGAACCGCAGCAGCTTTGCCTTCACAACGTTGGCCTCGGATCACGAATCGGACCACGGGAGCTCCGCCAGTGGCTTGATCTCCTCCTCCTTCTTCTTCCTCCTCTCTCTTTCTCTCTTCACTTTACCAAGTGAAGAATGACTCAAGCTTCTGCTGATTTAAACCAGCCAGGAATCACCTGAGCCCTTGGATCCAAAGAGAGAAAAATGAACGGCCACGATTTCCCAAAATCACATTTTTTGGCTGACACGGCCTGTGACACGCCCGTGTCACAGGCCGTGTACCCTTAAGCGGCACACGCGGTATTCGTACCGACTGAACTTTACCATAACACAGGCATTGACACGCCCGTGTCGAACCTGACACGCCCGTGTTTATCATGAGACACGCCCGTGTCACCCTGCCTTATCGAGCTCCAAACCCAACCAGCAGTACACGGGTAGGCACACAGCATCGGACACGCCCGTGTCCAACCTGACACGGCCGTGTTCAAGGCTTGGTTCCAGGCCGTGTAATCTTCTGACTCAAAATGCCTATTATTTGCTTGACACGCCCTAGGACACGCCCGTGTCCCAGGCCGTGTACCCCCGACACGCCCTGGGACACACCCGTGTCCCAGGCCGTGTAAAACCAACCTGCACCTCAAATCCAAATTTGAGATTTTTGGGTGTTACAATCCTCTCCCCCTTAACAAAATTTCGTCCCGAAATTTGCAGGTAAGGAAACAAGAAAAACAATGCTATAACTTGATAACTCTGTTATAACAAAAGTACACGGTCTACCGTTTATACAAATAGCTCGGAAATTCAGCTCGCATGGTCTGCTCTCGCTCCCATGTTAGCTCTTCACGGCCACAATTGTCCCATCGGACCTTGACCATCCCGATCACTTTGTTCCGCAACTGTTTCTCAGCTCGATCCTCGATCCGAATGGGTCTAACCCTCATCGTTAGCCCATACTCGACCGGTACCCGATCATTCTCCACTACTTGAGCTGGATCCTTGACAGCCTACGAGTACTGAGATGTGAAATACATCATGTAATCCACCCAAGTCTGCTGAAAGTGCTAGTCGATAAGCAGCTTCCCCAACTCGCTCCACCACCTCAAATGGACCAAGATACCTCGGACTTAGCTTTTTCAAACGCCGAATCCTGGACACGCCTTTGAAGGGTTTGATCTTCAAATATACCCAATCACCAACCGCGAACTCCATGTTCCAGTGTTTGGCATTGTAGTACTTTGCTTGACGATCTTGGCTATCAATAGCCTCTCCCGAATAGAGCGTATGAGCGAGGTAGCTTCTTCGACTTCCTTTTTCCCACTCAGCTTAGATTCGCCTGCTTCTGCCCAAGCTAACGTTGTACGACATTAACGACCATATAAAGCCTCAAATGGTGCCATACTGATACTCGCTTGGTAGCTATTATTATAGGCAAATTCGACAAGAAATATATAATCTTCCCATCTCTTACCAAAGTCTAGGGCGCACATGCGGAGCATGTCCTCCATCGTCCTGTTGGTTTGTTCAGTCTGGCCATCCGTTTGGGGATGAAAGGCCGTACTAAATGCTAACTTTGTACCCAACATTTGATGAACTAGACGCCAATCATTCGATGTGAACCGCCCATCCCGGTCACTGACGATGCTCCGAGGAACACCGTGCAGTCGAACAACCTGCTCCACATAAAGCTTGGCCAAGGTTTCCACTGAATCGTCTCTTCTGTTTGGAAGGAAGTGCGCCACTTTTGTCAACCGGTCCACAATCACCCAGATTGAATCATGACCGCGTTGCGATCTCGGCAACCCGTGCACGAAATCCATCGAAATGTCATCGAACTTCCACTCCGGAATAGGTAACGACTTCAGGAATCGCCAGGCTTTTGGCATTCTGCTTTCACCAAAGCACAGGTATGGCATTCAGCCACATAACGTGCTACATCTTTCTTTAGTCCGGGCCACCAGAACAGCTTTTTCAGATCTCTGTACATCTTTGTGCTCCCTGGGTGAACTGAGTACTTTGCAAAGTGAGCTTCATACATCAACTCTTCCCTCAATTTACCCACACTCGGGACGCACACTCGACCATTTCTTCGTAACAAACCGTTATCCCAAGAGAATTGGTCATCCGGCCCATCTTTAGCATAGCGCTGGAGACTTTCATCAAGCTCCGTTGCTCGCCGAACTCTGTCTGTAAGGTCATATTGAACCTCCGTCCAGTTCAAGCATGCATCGGTCGACAAACCCTTGTCAACACAAGATATCTCCAATGCTTCCAATTCCTGGATTAAACGCTGATCATGCCTCTGCAACCAGCTTGCCCGTACCGGAGTCTTCCGACTCAAAGCATCAGCGACCACATTTCCCTTCCCGGGAGTATAGTGAATCTCGAAGGTGTAGTCCCCAAGGAACTCCATCCATCTTCGTTGTCGCATATTCAGATCCTTCTAATCCAACAAGTACTTTAGGCTTTTGTGATCTGTATAGATGTCCAATTTAACGCCATAAAGATAGTGCCGCCACAACTTGAGCACAAAGATTACCGCCGCCAACTCCAAATCATGGACGGGTAATTCCGCTCATGCACTTTCAACTGGCGCGAGCCATAAGCAATCACCTTACCAAACTGCAGAAGGACGCAGCCTAAGCCGCTCCCGGAGGCATCACTATAGATCTCATACCCATCTGTACCACATGGCGACATCAACACAGGCGCCGTGGTCAAACGACTCTTCAAGTCTTCAAAAGCTCGCGCGCAGTCCGGCGTCCAAATGAACTTTTGATCTTTTCTCGTCAGCGTGGTCAGAGTAAAGCAATCCGTGAGAAGTTTTCCACAAACCGTCTATAGTAGCCCGCAAGCCCAAGGAAGCTCCTGACCTCGGCCACTGAAGACATCACTGGCCAATCTTAAATGGCACTTATCTTCAACGGATCCACCGCGATACCTTCTCCACTTACCACATGGCCTAAAAAGGCTACTGAAGAGAGCCAGAACTCACACTTTGAGAACTTGGCATAAAGCTTATTCCTCCGCAGGGTATGCAAGACCAACTGCAAATGGTTTGCATGATACTCTTCCGACTGAGATTATACCAAGATGTCATCGATAAACACAATCACGAACAAATCCAAGTACTCTCGGAACGTTCGATGCATTAGGTCCATAAATACCGAAGGCGCATTACATAGGCCAAACGGCATTACCGTGAACTCATAATGACCGTAGCGTGTTCCAAACGCCGTCTTGGGAATGTCACCTTCCCGAATTCTCAGCTGATAATATCCCGATTTCAAATCCAACTTGGAATAGACCGTTGATCCTGCCAGCTGATCAAATATGTCATCAATCCGCGGAATCAGATATTTGTTTTTCTCCGTCAGCTTATTCAATTCGCGGTAGTCAATACATAACCGTAAACTACCGTCTTTCTTTTTCACAAATAGAACAGGCGCGCTCCAAGGTGACATACTTGGGCGTATGTATCCCTGCTCCAACAACTCTTGCAATTGGACTTTCAACTCAGCCATCTCTTTTGGCACGACGCGATATGGTGAGCGGGCCACAGGTTTCGCACCTGGCACCAACTCAATAGAGAAGTCAATCTCCCGCTGGGGTGGTAACCCAGGAAGATCTTTAGGAAACACATCGGCAAACTCTGACACAACCAGTACTTCACCGACACTGGCCTTTGGCTCAACAGCCTGAATGAGCGTGAAGAATAACTCCGCGCCCTTCCGAACAGCATTGACGACTTGGAGCGCAGACAACAGAGTCCCGCCAACTCCTCGCATACCAGCGAACTTCGTCACAAGTCCGGTATTCTGGCCCAGTGTAATCTCCTTGGAGTTGCAATCAATAAAGGCACGCTGCTCCGAGAGCTAATCCATACCAAAGATCACATCAAACTCCGATAACGGTAGCACAGCTGCACTCAAACCGAAATCCCGACTTCCTATTTGAACATCCACATCGCAAGCCCTATCCGCAAGCATCACACAGCCATTCGACAATAGCACCCTTGTACTATCCACCGTCACATGACTCGGTACCCCAATTTGAGATACGAAATCCTCAGATAGAAAAGAATGCGAAGCACCCGTATCAAACAGGGCTCTCGCCAAATTATTCCGAATCAGGACAAAGCCTGCAACACACACATCATGCACAAGCTATACATAACCACAAACAATAGCACGTAAGCAAGTAAGCTAATCACTCGTACCTGTGACGACGTCACTTTGCTTAATCGCTTCCTGTTGGCCAAGCTGATAGATTCGGGGCTGTGCCTGGGACGCAGAGGAATCAACCACCGCTTTGCCCTTCTCAGCATAAGACGCACCCGTCTTCTTTTCCCCTTTGGGCTGAACAACCCGACAGTCACGGGCTATATGCCCCACCCGGCCACAGTTATAGCATGTACGAGAATCCGGCCTTGATGTCGCCCCCGACACAACGGTCGTAGTCACTTGCCCAGATAGCTTGGACCTCTTGCCCCCTCTCTTCTGGTAAAACGATTTGTTAGGGCGAGGTGCTTGAATCTCTGGCTTTGACACAACCAAGCCCTTGTTCCCTTGCACCCGCCGCATGTCCTTCTCCAACGCACATGCAGTATCAACCAACGCCTGAAACCCTTGGTTCACTGAACTCGAAAGCAGGAATCTCAACTCATCCCGCAATCCTTCATAGAACCGATTCGTTTTCCTTTGGTCATCCGCGAAGATTGTTCCCGCATACCGCCCCAACCTGGTAAACTCATGCAAGTAGATATCCACGCTATCTTCTCCTTGCTTTAACCGTTGGAACTCATTTTCCATGGCAATGCGTTGCGCCGCTGGGACATGCTTCGCCAGAAATATTCGAGAGAACTCCTCAATCAATACTTGCGTTAATTGCCTGCCCGCCAAATGGTGTACCTCAACCTCGTCCCACCACAACCGCGCCTCTCCTTCAAGCATGAAGGTGGCCAAGGTGACCTTTAGAGTTTCCTCCGCCCTGATCGTTGTCATTATCTGCTTGACACGCGATAACCAATCCTCTGCCTGCGTTGGGGATCCCAGTCCCGTAAATGTAGGCGGACTGAAGCTCATGAATTGCTTCAACTGTCGGTCTGCTGCTCGGGGATCTACAGCCTCAACCGGCTCGGGTCGTACAACAACACGAACTGGTTCTACTGCCGGCTGCGCTTGCCCGGTCGGCTGAATCATGGCAAATAGAGCCTCAGCAACTAAGCGAACAGTTTCCGCAGATGGAGGAGGTGTTGGCACCTCAGCTGGTGCCGCACTCTCATCAGAGCGCTGGGGCTCAGACTGCCCAGCACCACTACGCGTCACCTATAGGTGGACAAGACACACATTAGCGAACGTATGCAAGCAAAACAACACAAAAAGGAACGCGCAGATTCCTCAAACAAGATTTTGTACATTCCTTAGTGGACATTCCAGAGTTCATTAGCGTTACAGCAGGGCGCATAAACACGCGCTCGCCACCCCATAAAAGAATTCGTCCACGAATTCGATAGAGGAAGACCGAACGAAGCTGATACCAAAATATAATGACCCCATCTGTTACATGGCGTATAATAGAAGGTCCGGCCGGGGCCCCACACTATATGCCACAAACAGACGGTGAGGTCACAGGATAATACCAAACCATACACGAATCCTAACTCAGAGCATTCTAGCGGAAGCTTTAAGTTGTAAATTTGAACTCTAACCAGGAATGTCCAATATATAAACACCTTTATATATATAGCCACGGAATGTACAACAAATACATTGAGTTTGGCCTTAAGGCCTTACAGTTCCTCTTCCCACACCTCATAGGGACAATCCTCCATCTGCAGCTGGCCATACATGAGTATAAGAAACCAAGCAAAAACATTCGCTTAGCCTTCAAGGCTAGCCGCAGCAACAGCAGCTACAGCAGTAGGGCTTCAGCCCTTCATTTACCACTTGGCTCTCCAGCACCTGCATAGGGACAATCCACCCAAATGGTGGCAAACAATGCAACGGTCAGCATTCAGCTGACCCAATTATAACAATCCTACCCCTTTCTCGGGGCATTAGCATTCTTTCCCTGCATAGCATGGCATCATCATATAGCAACTATGTGCGCGCAGGCACATTCAAGCCATCACAACTATCGGCCACACGGCCTGACAGTCCGTGCACTCAGGGCACATTCTTGGTGTACTGAATACCAGGGTCAACACCACCGTCTACACGGTATTTGAGCATTCTAGTCTTTCCGGCGCGCGGGCCTAAGACTCTCATTAGGCGCTCCAACAAAACTAATAACCAGGCTTCCAAGTCGGACGGACCTAACGCAGGTACGGATCAGCCACCCCCCGTTGCTCAAGTCACCGTGCCACCTCGAATACGGAAGTATCCATGGCAATTTATAGGCGCGGGTCGGTTTCACCTTTCCTGTTCGGCAATCTGCCTTTCATCGAGTTGCAGCCCAACGACTCAACCGCACATAAGTGGCAACGCACGACCACAAGAGTTGCATCCAACCCTCTTCATTTCCTGGACTTCATCCAGTACTTCCTGCTGCACCAAGCAACAGGTAGGCACAAGGCAACACAAGCCATAATCACGGAGCCTTCTCCGATATGCAAACAAGCATCACCAATCCAGACCATGTCCAGATGGGCTTCACACAGCATGCCTAGATCCGTACTCCAATTCCAGACTCTAACAAGGGGGACTTCACATATCTACCCAAGGGACACCACAACCCACCGCACACTTGCGGGGAAGGGTTTTCCCTATGCAATGCAGAAAAGAAGGACTTCACATGTCCAAGAAGGGAGATCGTTACCCTTGTCGATCTCTTGGGAGCCATCGAAAACTAGCCGGTGAGAAAGAACCGCAGCAGCTTTGCCTTCACAACGTTGGCCTCGAATCACGAATCGGACCACGGGAGCTCCGCCAGTGGCTTGATCTCCTCCTCCTTTTTCTTCCTCCTCTCTCTTTCTCTCTTCACTTTACCAAGTGAAGAATGACTCAAGCTTCTGCTAATTTAAACCAGCCAGGAATCACCTGAGCCCTTGGATCCAAAGAGAGAAAAATGAACGGCCACGATTTCCAAAAATCACATTTTTTTGGCTGAAACGGCCTGTGACACGCCCATGTCACAGGCCGTGTACCCTTAAGCGGCACACGCGGTATTCGTACCGACTGAACTTTACCAGAACACGGGCATCGCCACGCCCGTGTCGAACCTGACACGCCCGTGTCAATCATGAGACACGCCCGTGTCACCCCTGCCTTATCGAGCTCCAAACCCAACCAGCAGTACACGGGTAGGCACACGGCATCGGGCACGCCGTGTCCAACCTGACACGGCCGTGTTCAAGGCTTGGTTCCAGGCCGTGTAATCTTCTGACTCAAAACGTCTATTATTTTCTTGACACGCCCTGGGACACGCCCGTGTCCCAGGCCGTGTACCCCCGACACGCCCTGGGACACGCCCGTGTCCCAGGCCGTGTAAACCAACCTGCACCTCAAATCCAAATTTGAGATTTTTTGGGTGTTACACTGCCTATCTAAGGTGGTTACCCTGAGATGTGAAGGAAATGAAGAAGTCAAATTTGAGGGCCTTAGTGGAGTTGCCTGTCCCCTGATTTTGGTCATGCAGTTGGTTTGGGCAGTTAAGTAGGGAGGAGTAGCTTTAGTAGTGTTATTGGAAGTTTAACTTTTCAAGATATCACTTGGAGAAGTGCCAGTAGTGGAAGAATTCGAGGATGTGTTTTCTTAGGAGCTTCCTGGAGCACCTCCTCAACGGGAGATCGATTTCACAATTGAGTTAGTACTAGAAGCCAGGCCGATGACACATCCTCCTTTTAGGATGGCACCAAAGGAGTTGGCCGAGCTCAAGGTTCAATTGCAAAAAATGTTGGAGCAGGGGTACATTAGACCCAACTCTTTTCCATGGAGCGCGTCAGTGCTGTTCGTGAAGAAGAAAGATGGTAGTATGGGGTTGTGCATAGACTACCTGGAGTTGAATAAACTAACTCTTAAGAATAAGTATCTAATCCCACAGATAGATGACATGCTTGACCAGTTGGTAGGGTCGATTGTGTACTCTAAGTTTGACCTCAAGTCATAGTACTTTTAGTTGCGGATTCGAGATGTGGACATACCCAAGACAACATTTGGTACGAGGTATGGCCACTTTGAGTTCTCGGTGATGTCGTTCGGGTTGACAAACACGCTATCAGTATTCATGGGTCTGATGAACCGAGTGTTACTAGTGTACTTATACTCATTTGTGGTCATCTTCATCGGCGATATTTTTGTATACTCCAAATCGGAGGCGGAGCATGAGGCTCATTTAAGAGTAGTCTTGCAGACTCTGAGAGAGAACTAGCTTTATGCAAAGTTATCGAAGTGCGAGTTCTGGTTAGAGAAGGTGGAATTTTTGGGCCATATGATTAGTGGTGATGGGGTGGCGATGTATCCAGCGAAATTTGAGGCCATCAGAGATTGGACAATTCTGAGCACCGTGGCCGAAGTAAGGAGTTTCCTTAGACTAGCCGGGTATTATATAAGGTTTGTGGAAAAATTTTGCGGGTAGCTCTAACCCTCACTACTCTGACTCAAAAGGACCAGAGGTTTGTGTGGACTCAAGAGTGTAATCAAGCATTTGGCACATTGAAGGAAAGGCTGATGATAACTCTAATCCTAAGTCTCCCTAAAGGGATTGAAGGATTTCAGATTTTTAGTGACGCATCAGGATGAGGTTTGGGTTATGTGTTTGTGCAACATGGCAAGGTGATAGCCTTTGGGTCTAGACAGTTGAAACCTCATGAGCGGAATTCCGTCCATGGCTTGTATTAAGCGGCGGTAATTTATGCATTGAAGTTGTGGCGACACTATGTGTACGTGCGAAGGTAGAGATCTTCATGGACCACAAAAGCCTGAAGTATCTTCTAGATCAAAAAGAGTTGAACATACGACCACGCAGGTGGGTTTCGTTCCTTAAGGACTATAATGTGACAATTCAGTATACACCAGGAAAAGCCAACATGGTGGCGGATGCCTTGAGTGGGAAGTATTCTGGACAAGGGAATTAGATTGAAGCTCATGATGAGTAGTTGGTGCGGGACTGTGAGTCCCTTGGCATGGAGTGTGTATCCAGAGGCGAGTCTAGCATGACTCGATTGAAATGGATAGAGTTACAGAATGACTTGTCTGATCGTATTTGGGAAGCAACCAGTGTGGATGCTGGGTTCCAGCCATTTTTGGTGGAAGCTCAAAAAGGCGAGGGTAGTGCCTGGTAGATGATTGATGGGATTGTAAGGAAGGACTGAAGGATTTATGTACCGCAGTTTGACAAGCTTCATGAGGAGTTGATGTTTGAGGCTCATTTCATAAAGTACTCCATTCACCCGGGCAGTACAAAGATGTACTTGGATATAAAGAAATCCTTTTGGTGGCCTGGTTTGAAGCGGGACATAGCTTTATACATGAGTCGGTGCCAAACTTGTTCCTTAATGAAGCCTGAGTGTCAGAAGCCAAGTGGGTTCCTGAAGCCCCTTCCTATCGCTGAGTGGAAATTTGATGACATCTCCATGGTCTTTGTGCATGGCTTACCTCAGCCGCAATAAGGAAATGATGCGATTTAGGTGATCGTGGATCGCTTAACCAAAGTGGTTCATGATGTTTCTAGTTGTCTACCTAAATCACCTAGAGGGGGGTGAATAGGTGAGGTCTCCATCTTTTTGCAGAATAAAAATTAAACAAACAAAACGCAGGAAATAAACACACAAATCACAGAGAACACCAAATCTATAGTGGTTCCCCAATCTTGGGTGCGTCCACTCTCCACTTCACCGATCTAGCAACACGCTAGACTCAGCTACTTCATTATTACCTCAGATTGAAAACCAATCCTACAACTCAGAGTAATGCCCCTACAACTCGATCCACAAAACGGATCTACACTCGGAAGAAAAACCTTATACAACACTCGGAGACAAAATATCCCACAAGATAAAAATGTTGTAAACAAAAATTATACAAACAAAATATCCTAGAAGTGAGTCTTCAACCTTTCTTCTTCCTTGAACTTTGAAGCTTTCTCAGAGACTTATCGAAGAAGATAAGCCAAAAATATTCTGGATCTGAAAACTTAGATCAGCACAATCAAGAGATGAATCTGTAAAAGTAAAAGCGTCTTGATCTGTTGATCTCTACTTGCTCTGAATCATAGGAATCAGAGAAGGAGCGGCGGCGAGATCGTCGATGAAGAGCGGAGGCGGCTTCCCGATTTAGAATGAACAGAAAAATTCAGAATACTTGATTTCGCTTCTTAGGGTTAGTCAAAATTTATAAGACCTTTTATAGGACAAGCCTAACAGTCATAATCATAAGTGATTGTACACGTGGACCAATAATAATCGAGATTAGATTTGAAATTAATTTCGTCTGGACTTAACAAAATTTAAGAAAAATGTTCTGCATTTCTCGAGTGATTTATAGAGTACTCGAGTATTAACTTCTAATTCTCGAGAGGAAGGGTGTAAGATTCTCGAGAAAATGACTTAGAGAAATTTTGAACAAAAATCCTTGCTTCTCGAGAAGTGACTTCTACTACTCGAGAACTAGTAAAACTTCTCAAGAACTAATATGACTTCTCGAGAACCAGACTTCTTCTCGAAACAAATTTTCTTCTTACTCGAGTACTGGTCCTCTGACTTCTCGAGACAAGGCTTAGCCTTCTCGAGTACTGGCTTCTGCTACTCGATTATAACACTTAGAAAATTTTTGAAATGAATTATTTAGTAAACTAGAGACATAGATAAGTAGTACTCGAGTACTCCAAGGCTTACTCGAGTAATGGACTTAGCTTTCTCGAGAGCGATTTCTGTTACTCGAGAACTTTACCTAGTATACTCGAGAATTCATTCCAGCACTACCCAAGTACAACATATACTACTCGAGTAATGGACTTAGAAAAACTTTTGCTTCCTGAAAATTATTTTTCTTCAAATGAAATCAGCAACCATTCTTTGTTGGTACCCTAGTTTTGATTTGAGTTTAGTCCTCTCCTTTGTGCCCCTTGACCCAAGAAATTATCTATGGTCAATGGTTAGTAGTCTAGCTGTAGAGTCCTCACTTTTCCAGATTGAGAATTTAGTTAAGTAGTTTTTCGTTCGACCATAGTCGAACGCCGCTCGACTATCGTCTATCGGCTGATCGACGATCGTCTATCAGTTGGTCGACGCTCTGTCTGCGTTGATAGTTCGACTATCTGTTGATAGGTCGACTATCTGCTTGGCGTGGTAGTTCGACTATCTGTTCTGATAGATCGACTATCTGATAGTTCGACTATCTGTTGATAGGTCGACTATCTGTTCCGCTTTGATAGGTCGACTATCTGTTGATAGGTCGACTATCTGTTTGTGCTTGATAGTTCGACTATCTGTCCTGATAGTTCAACTATCTGATAGTTCGACTATCTGTTGATAGATCGACTATCTGGTCTGTTTTGATAGTTCGACTATCTGTTGATAGGTCGACTATCTGTTTTCTGAGGTAGGTCGACTATCTGCTTGATAGGTCGACTATCTGTTTGTGCTTGATAGTTCGACTATCTGTCCAGATAGATCGACTATCTGATAGTTCGACTATCTGCTCTGATAGGTCGACTATCTGCCGGGATAGTTCGACTATCTTCTTCGATAGATCGACTATCTGGATCGTTCGACTATCTGCCCGATAGTTCGACGATCTCCGTGCGTCGGTCGACGATCTCCGAGGGTCGTTCGACGCTTTCTGTCTGCCTTTATATTTTGTATTTATTTATTATATTTAATTAATTAATACATTATCTGGCATATCTTTTTGGCTGTATTATGATAATATTTCCAGGCATATCTACTCCATTCTTTTTGCCTGAGTCAAATCTTTTAGATAAAGTTGTTTGTCTTATTAGCTGACATTATAAATTACTTTATCTGCTGTCAGCCCTTTATAGCCGTTAGACTGAAAAGTCTTCTTTTTGCTATAAAGAGTTTGTTTCTGATATGACTTTATTTAGTACTTTATTATCAAATTGCTTCTTGCAGCTTCCTAGAAAAAGGGTTATTCCTTTTATAGAATGTTTCTGCTGCAGAGATTGTTTTGTCTTTCTTGATATTTACAGCCCAGGTCTCAAGTCTCAGAAGAAGACAGTTATTCAAATTGAAGAGAGCCGTTGCTTGCTGATGTTATAAAAAGGACCCCTTGAAGAAGGATTCAAGCTAGCTAACTAGTTACCCAGATATTTTAAGCATTCAAGCCTTCATCAAGATCAAGTCTTTCTGCTCTCAGCAATTTCCATCTAACTGAGAAGTGTTAAGATCTTCGACTCTTCTTCAACCTGAGTTCTCCTGCTTTCAGGAAGTTCAAACTCAGAGTTCTTTGAAGAAGAAGAAGAAGAAGATAGCTGCTTGAAGATCTTTATTTTATTATTTATTATCTTCTTGTAGTTTTTCCTTCAGAGCTTTCTGAAGAGTTTTTCTGCACTGAAGCAAGACTTCACCTGGACATCTTTGAGCCAGGGGAGCCTTGATTCTTTAGAGCTTTTTAGCTCAGTGCAAGTTTTTATGCTTCTCTAATCTTTGTAAATAGAGAAGACATCTTAACCTTCTTCCCCCTCCTGTACAGGGTTATTACTCCCTTCAAAAGTATCCCTTGGTGGCAGGGCACCTGATCAAAAACCTGTGCTTGGTTTTTAGACACCTGGTTAAAAGTCTAAAGGGTTTATGGATCTACCTGAAGCAGATCCTGTTGGTGGCAGGGCACCTGATCAAAAACCTGAGTGGATTCCTACCGTGTGGGAAGAAGAGTGGACGTACCCAAGTTGTTTGGGGAACCACTATAAATTTCCTTGTGTCGTCTGGATTCACTTGTTTAATTCCTGTAGTGTGGCTGTGAATAGATATAACTAGGATTGCTAGTTGCTGATTAGGTTTTCCAAGCCTTAACTGTAATTACAGTTAGCTTGAGTTTGTGCACATCACTTGTGTTTGGCTTTAGGGTTATCTTAAATATCTATTAGCTTTCTATTCCGCATTCACTCCAAGGGAGTTGAGTAGATTGTCAGGATTGTTTAGTGCAATTTTTGATTACTCTATTCACCCCCCTCTAGAGTAGTATCTATCCCTTCACTTTCAATTGGTATCAGAGCCAGGTTGACTGACTGAATAGGCTAACACCTAAGTCACAAGATCCTGATAGATACCAATGCTTATAGATATTCACTATCATGGCCCAGTCCAAGGATTATTCTAGTACCAGACCTCCAGCATGCAACTTAGCTAAGTTTGGCATCTGGAAGGCAAGGATCAAATTATATATGAATTCTATTGATGAAAGCATCTTTGCTTCTATTTTGTCAGGTCCCCCAAGAGCACCTGCTGCTGCTACTGCCTCATCATCTGATATGAGTGCAGTACCTCCTCCAGATTACAATGATGAGTACAAGAAGGCCAAAATAGCAGATGCCAAGGCAATGAACATACTGGCTCAGACAATGTCTGATGAGGTATTCCAGAAGGTTGCTGACTGCTCCTCAGCAAAGGCCATGTGGGATACACTGAACCAGATTGTAGCTGGTTCAGCTGATGAAAGGAAGGACAGAAGGTCCAACCTGATCTCACAGTATGAGAACTTCAAGAAAACTGATGCTGAATCAGTTGAAGCCATGTACACCAGGCTCAGCTCAATCATCAATGAGCTGAGGACCCTGGACAAGGACATATCATTGACAGAGGTCAATGATAAGATTCTTATGTGCTTCCCTAGCACATGGGATCTAAGGATCTGGCCCATCAAGGAAGCCAGAAGTACAAATGAGATCTCCACTGAAGCCCTCCTCGGCAAGCTCAAGTCTTTTGAGCAAGTGCTGAAGACAAGGGAAGCAGAAGCTGAAGCAAAGACCCCCACTCCAACAAGAAAAGAGCAATCTCTAGCTCTTAAGGCTGCTGATTCTTCTAAAGGCAGCCAATCTAATGAGGAACTAATAGCATTGTTTGCCAAGAGGTTTCTCAAGATGGGGAGAAAGGAGTTTAGAAAGAAGTCTTCACGCTATGAAGACAAACCAAGGTATGATCGCTCTCCTGCTAAAGAAATTATTTGTTATGGTTACAGGAAGCCTGAACACATCTTGCCAGAGTGTCCAGAGGAGAAGAACAAAGAAAAGAGAAAAGAAAAGGAACAGCACAGGAAGCACTCCAAGCCATCCTCCTACAAAAACAAGAAGAAGGAGAGAGGTTTCATTGTTGAAACCTGGAGTGATTCTGATGAAGAATCCTCCTCATCAAGCTCCAGTGAGGATGAGGAAGAGAAGAAGGCAAAAGAAGTTTGCCTGATGGCAATAGATGCCTGCAGCAACCACTCAGCTACAGAGAGTTCAGATTCTGATGAAGAGATGCCTACAGAAGATGAGGTACTCTCTTCTTATGATTTTACTTCAGAAGAATTTAAATTAGACTTTAAATCTTTATGCTTAGATTTGATTAGCTCTGAAAAGGAAATAAAAGAACTTAGAAATAGGTTAGCTGACTCAGAATCAATAGCTACAGAAAATGTTAGGTTAAAGGAAGATCTCACTACTTGTAGTGAAGAAATTAAATTTCTTAAAATAGAGTTAGCTAAGTCTAAGAGGTTAGAAGAATCACTTAATGGTAGAAGCCTTAAGTTGTTAGAAATTACCAGCATGACTAACACTAGGTCAGGTAATGACAAACTAGGCCTAGGAGCTTCTCCCAGTGAACCCCCAGTTCTACTTAAAAATAATCTTTCAACTCCAGTGAACTTCATTTCAGCTAGTGGAATGAAGAACACTGAGCAAGTAAATCTAGTTAATAAAACCTTAAATAAAGCTAAGAGAGAAAAGAGAAAGAAGTTTTTTAAAGAAATGCAAAGAGCGTCGAACGCCGCTCAACGATCGGAAGCTCAATGGTCGAACGAAGCTCGACGATCTGAGCGCCCATCGTCGAATGTCGATCGACGTTTTCAACATGATTTTCAAAATCATAATCAGTACCATAGAAACCTAAATGAAAATAGAAACCCTAGGTTTGTTGACCCATCATCTGCATGGAGAATCCCACCTAGGAGATCTCACCCCACTAGGTTATCACCCTCAGCCTGCATTTTCATACATTTCCAGTTTTTCTTATGTGAAAAACAAGGGACCCAAGGTTACCTGGGTCCACACTGTCTAAATAAATGTCTTGCAGGTGAAGGCCTATCCAATCACTCAAAATAAGTGGTATTTGGATAGTGGATGCTCTAAGCATATGACAGGAAATAAAGATCTTCTGTCAAAGTTCAAAGCTAAGCTCGGCCCAAAGGTTATCTTTGGAGACTCCAGCTGTGGTCAGACAGAAGGCTATGGCAAGATCACAATTGGAGCAGTTACTTTCAAGAGAGTTGCATATGTCAATGGACTGAAGCATAATTTGATTTCAGTCAGCCAGCTATGTGATGCTGGCTACCAGGTTTCATTTTCCAACTCCTCTTGCAATATTACTTTAAATAATAATGTTGTTTTAGTAGGTATTAGAATAGGTAATATTTATTTAGTAGATTTCAATTCATCTCATTCTGAAATCTGCCTGTTTAATGAAGTAACAATTAATAATAATTTTTTGTGGCATAAGAGGCTTAGTCATGTTAACCTTAAAAATATATCTAGGTTATCAAAACACAACCTTGTTAGAGGTTTACCTTCTTGCCCCTACAAGAAGAAAGCCTATGCAAGGCTTGTCAGCTAGGCAAGCAAACCAAAAACTCTTTTAAATCTGTAAATAAGAGTGATTCTCCTAGAATCCTGTATCTATTACACTTGGACCTTTTTGGCCCAATAAATGTACAGAGTTTAGGAGGGAAGTATTACACTTTAGTAATTGTAGATGACTTCTCTAGGTTCAGTTGGGTTTTTTTTGAGAACTAAGTCTGATAACTTCAAAGCCCTTACAGACTTTCTACTATGTGTGCAGACTGAGTACTCTACTCATGTGGCCTTGATCAGAAGTGATCATGGTACTGAGTTTGACTCTCTTCTCATGCAAGAATTCTGTGAGAGAGAAGGTATCAAACATAGCTTCTCAGCTCCTAGAACTCCTTAACAAAATGAGGTAGTTGAAAGGAAGAATAGAACACTCATTGAAGCTGCTAGCACATTGTTGGCAGATGCTAACATGCCTCTCTCCTATTGGGCAGAAGCTGTTAGTACAGCCAATTATGTCTTAAATAGAAGTTTGATACACAAGCTTAAGTGTAAAACTCCTTATGAGTTGCTTAAAGGAAAGAAACCTAAAATTAATTACTTTAGAGTTTTTGGCTGTATTGTTTATATTCATAATAATAATAAAGAATATATTAGAAAATTTGAAGCAAAAGCTTCAATGGGAATCATGCTTGGATATTCCCAAGTAAGCAAAGCTTATAGGGTTTATAACAAATCTACCTGTAAGATTGAAGAATCTGTGCATGTATCATTTGATGAGCATCAGATGTTTTACAAGGAGAAAGAAAATTCTCCTTCCTCCAGTTCATTGCAGGTACCTGATGCCCCTCAAGAAATTCTTCAACTATCAACTCTTCAGATCACTGAATCAGACAGTGATGAAGACATTGCTGAAGCTGTTGTTGTACCACCAACAGTAGATCAAATTCCTCCTGAGGAATTAATCCCAACTGTTGCTGAAGATCACATCCCACCTGCTGATATTGTCACACTTAGAGATCACCCCACATCTCAAGTGATTGGAGACATATCAGCTGGTGTGCAAACAAGACGCCAATTAAGATAGGATGTGATGCATGCTTGTTTCCTCTCACAGGTTGAGCCCCTCACCTTTAAAGATGCAGAGCTAGATCCCACTGGATCATTGCAATGCAAGAGGAGCTCAATCAGTTTGAGAGATGTAAAGTTTGGACTTTGGTTCCAAGACCTAAAGGCCAACTGATCATAGGCACCAAGTGGGTGTATAGAAACAAGTTGGATGCAAATGGAATTATAGTAAGGAATAAAGCAAGGCTTGTAGCTCAGGGCTACAGACAGGAGGAAGGTATAGACTATGACCAAACCTTTGCTCCTGTTGCAAGGCTAGAAGCAATAAGGATCTTCTTGGCCTATGCAGCCTACATGAAGTTTAAGGTGTTCCAAATGGATGTCAAAAGTGCATTCCTGAATGGTGAGCTTAAGGAAGAGGTGTTTGTTGAACAACCACCAGGGTTGTTTCTTCAACTCAGCCCTCACATGTGTTTAAGTTACAGAAAGCTCTATATGGACTAAAGCAAGCTCCCAGAGCCTGGTATGAGACTCTAGCTAGTTTCCTTTTAGAGCACAACTTTACTAGGGGAGTAGTTGATAGAACCCTTTTCGTCAAGCATCACAAGGACACAATCCTGTTAGTTCAGGTGTATGTAGATGATATTATATTTGGCTCCACTGATCCCAAACTTTGCAAAAGGTTCTCTGACCTGATGCACTCTAAGTTTGAGATGAGTAGTATGGGTGTGCTGTCTTACTTTCTTGGTCTCCAAGTTAAGCAAGATGCTGATGGTATTTTCATCTCCCAATCCAAATATGCCAAGGAATTGGTAAAGAAATTTGGGATGGCTGATGCTTCAGCAATGCCTACACCTATGGCTATTAATATAGTTATTTACTCTGATGATCACGACAAGCCAGTTGATCAAAAGAATTATAGGGCATTGTTGGTTCCCTATTATATCTAACTGCAAGTAGGCCTGATATAATGTTTGCTACATGCCTTTGTGCTAGATTCCAGGTCAACCCCAAGGAATCTCATCTGATTCTTCTAAAGAGAATCCTGAGATACCTGAAGGGATGTCCAGATCTAGGACTTTGGTACCCAGCTGAGTCAGAATTTGAGTTAATTGGATATTCTGATTCTGATTATGCTGGTTGCAGAGTTGACAGGAAGAGCACCTCAGGAACTTGCCAGTTCCTGGGAGAGAGACTGGTCTCTTGGTTCTGTAAGAAGCAGGCTTCTGTCTCAACTTCAACTGCAGAGGCTGAATATATAGCAGCTGCTAGTTGTTGTTCACAGATCCTGTGGATTCAAAACCAGCTTGTGGATTATGGTTACTCACACAAGAACACCAAAATCATGTGTGATAGTACCAGTGCTATTCAATTGCACAAAATCCAGTACACCACTCTAGAACGAAGCACATTGAGATTCGGCACCATTTCCTGAGAGATTGTGTGGAAAAGAACAAGATTTGTCTTGAGTTCATATCCACTGAGTTTCAGAGAGGTGATATATTCACCAAGCCTTTAGATAAACAGAAGCATCTGTTCTTTTTAGTTCAACTAGGCATGATTAATGGACGAGACTAAGTGTAACTATATCTGCCTATGTTGAAATCTGCTTGAAGATCGTCGAACGACGTTCGAAGATAGTGGATCGGGTCAAGCCCATCGTCGACCTATGGTTGATGAAAGTTTGTCTGATTGAAGATCGTCGAGAGACGTTCGACCATCGTCGAACAGGTCGAGCTCATCGTCGATCTCTGAACGATGACAGCTTGTTGTTTGAGAAGCCAGAAATAGTCGAACGATGGCTCGACTACTCTGCTTCTGAGCCGATCGTCGAACGGCCGTTCGACTATCGGGTCTAGTATCTTTTTAATAGATCGACTATTTCCGGTCTAATATAAAGCGATAGTCGACCTAGGTTAAAAGATCTTTTGTTTTATCGTCGACGGAGCGTGACTTTTCGCATTCTGCCTTCCCGCTTGCGATTTTCTGCCGCTTCGCCTCCTTCGTCTTCTCCGTCCTTCTCGAGCTTTCTCCAGCAAATCAATGACTGTCTCTCCAGCAGTTCTAGCAGTTGTGAAGTTTGATGCTGGCTTTAGTGTTGATTTCGACGCGTTCAGTAGCTGCGAAGCCGGGATCGTAGAAGTTCTGCAGCTTTGCTGGGGTCAAGGACTCGAGAGGTTAATGTCTTCAAGAATTAAGATAAACATCCCAGAGATCAAGGAATGGACCTTCACGTCGTCCTCCACTGACGACTCGATGACTGGCACCATCGGCGGAGAAGAGGTAATCCTAACTCCGGCCGTTCTGACTGATATTTTTGGTTTAATAAATGGTGAAGAGGATTATGAGCAAGATGCTCAAGAATTCGGAAGAATGTTAGTTGAGCTGGGACATGCTGAGGGCATTCCCACGAAGCTGCTCAAAGTAAATTTCCCTTTCAAGATCAAGTTTCTTGCTGAGTTGGTAGGAAAAGTGCTCCTCGGTAAGCACTCTGCTTATGATAATATCACAAGGCAACAATTCGCACTAATGTGTGCGATTGTTAATCGAAAAAAGATCGATTGGGCAGCAGTGATGTTTGATTTAATAAGGAAAAAGAATGGTAAGAAGGAAGTTACCCTCGGAAGGGTTATTGGAATCTTCCTGAAGGAAAAGTACCCCCAGCTGCTGAGTTCAACCGCAACAACAATTAACGCAAGCAAGAAGATGGATCCTAACCTGTTCTCTAAATGGAAGAGAACTTTTGTGAAACCCGCTCTCACAGGGGTTGCTCCAGCAACATCTGAGGACACCAGGACTGAATCAGTCACTCCTCACCCTGTCGAAGCTAGCTCAGCTCTTCCCTCCTCCTCTTCTGCTTTGCTGTCTGCTTCAGTTGAAGTTCCATCAACTTCAGCTGAAGTACGACCTTCTCCCTCTTCTACTCCAGAAACAACCACGGTTGTTCCTCTTTCCCCTCCAGCATCTCCTCTTCCTTCTCATCAGACTAGGATATCTGCTCCTAGCTTTGATTTGTTAGGATCTGATAGGATTCCTACTCCTCCTTTGTCTCCCATTCATTCCCCAGTTAATTCTCCAATTAACTCTCCAGCTCCATCTCCTGTTCAATCCCCTGTCCACACCATTCTTCATCCCAGCACTTCAACCATATCTGCTGCAGCTCCATCCACTTCATATCCATCATCTTTTGAGATTACTCCTGAACTCATCTCCCGCATTGTGGAGTTGATTACCCCTTCAATCAAAACCATGATTGAAGAGGCAATCGCTCCCCTTGCATCCTCCATTGATATCTTAATTGCCTCCATCAAATCTCTTTCAAAATCTGCTGAGCCATCTTCCTCAAGGGGCCTGGTTTCAGTCTCCACTGAAATCAGGTAGGGGGAGATGTTCTGTGAAGATGCCTCAGAACCTCCTGCCTCCCTTCCAGCTATAACAGATACTGTAATGACAGCTCTGGAAGAGTCTGCTCTAGCTGAGAAAGAAGTAGTTCCAGTGTTATCTGATAAGGAAATAGCTGATGGAATCATGCTATCTGAAATTGCAGTAAAAGTCTGCCTAGAAGATCTCACCACTCCCGTGGTTGCTAGATTCCTAGAAGGAATTATAACTTCATATCTAGATGAATCATGGGAGATGGTCAAGTATGAAGGTAATTCACTTATTCGATTTATTGACGAGTCAATTAATTTGCTTGCTAGTGAATACCTTGAAGGAATGATTATTGCTTATTTAGCAGATCTGTATTCATAATTCTACAGATTTTATTAGAGAAGATTTATCTGCTCAGATAATAGTAATTGTCTCAGAGGCTGCCCCAGTGTTCCTGATATCCAAGTAGATCCAGAATTGGATTCTTTTCTAGATGATAGAGAAGATGAGTCTGAGAATCAAGATGAAGTCAAAGATGACACTCCTATTCTGAGTGTGGAAGAAGTACAAGCAAGAGCTGCTTGGAATCTAAGAGTACAGTCTTTGTTGAAAGAGAAAGAAAAGAGCTGCAAATTGAAAAGTCAACTATCTGGGATGATTCACCAGGGTTGGACTTAGATTCCCTTCTGGCTCTGGATGCCATGGAAGAGGAAAGAGAGAAATCAGATCTGAAGCTTAAAGAAAAGGCTGTTTCTAAAGCCTATGATCCTTATGATAATCTTCCATCATCTCACTCTGATGATGAGGATGATTCTGATGTATCTGAGAAATCAAGGAAAAAGAAAGCTGTTTAAAAGAAGAGAAAAGCTGCTCCTCCTCCTCCCAGTAAAGACAATGATACTCCTTATTATATTCTGAAGGGCATTCACCCTAAGTCAAAGGAATTTCAGCATTGGATGTGGTTCTCTAAGAACCAGCAGAAAGAGAGGAAAAGATCTAAAAGATATGATAGTCCTGGTTGAAGATGGACTCCCAGAGGTCCTCCTCCTACTCCTTCAGGTGCAGGAGCTTCTGGTAATCTTTCTGCCAACCCTTCTGCCTCTTCAGGAAAATCTGCTCCATCAGCAAGATCTGCTTCATCTCAGCATCAATCAAGGAAAAGCCCTCATAGCTCTCATGGAAAGTCTCATTCTGGCAGTCAAATGCATGAAGCTAAAGTGAAAGAACAAGTTAAGGAGGTTGTGTATCTAAAGCCAACTTTTTCACCTCCTCCTTCTCCTAAGAGAAAGGTTTCAACTGCTGTACCAGTTCAGTCTGAGAAAATTGTTTCAAAAGGTAAGTAGTTCATTTTGTTTTAAAATTCTAGCAAGAACCTGTTTGCTAAGTCTGCTCCCATATCTTATCTAGTTATTCAAGATAAAGAATCAGATGTTGCTCCTCCTGAGCCTATTTATGAAAGTCCAGAGCTGGATCCTAACATTAGGATGGCTCATTTTCACGAACTAGTTGGAGCAGCTCAAATAAGAAAAGCAAAAGCAGAAGGAAAAGATACTACTGGTTTAACCACTATGTCTGCTTTCAGAAAGAAAGAGTTTGAAAAGTTCCAGGTCAATCCTGATGTATTTGACCCCTCAAAATATATGGAAAAGCATCCTGAAGCAGTAGTCCCAAGAGCTGCAGAATTGAAGATCATTGGTGTGCAGGACTTGAAGCTGTCAAAGAAAGAAGCTGATGATCCTCTAAGGAAAATCTCTTTTGTCCCTAGTTCCTCTGCTCCCTTGCCAAACTCTGTAGATTCTTAATAGTTTGATTGACTGCTGTGTTATATTTGTTTATTATCTATCTGTTTGATAATCTGCTAGTTAATTGTTAACTATTTCCTGTATTGTTTATAGTGTTCTATAGCTAGCTCTGTGTTTTAGTTTTTGGGAGACTTAACTCAAATAGGGGAGATTGTTGGTACCCTAGTTTTGATTTGAGTTTAGTCCTCTCCTTTGTGCCCTTGACCCAAGAATTATCTATGGTCAATGGTTAGTAGTCTAGCTGTAGAGTCCTCACTTTTCCAGATTGAGAATTTGGTTAAGTAGTTTTTTCGTTCGACCATAGTCGAACGCCGCTCGACAATCGTCTATCGGCTGATCGACGATCGTCTATCAGTTGGTCGACGCTCTGTCTGCGTTGATAGTTCGACTATCTGTTGATAGGTCAACTATCTGCTTGGCGTGGTAGTTCGACTATCTGTTCTGATAGATCGACTATCTGATAGTTCGACTATCTGTTGATAGGTCGACTATCTGTTCCGCTTTGATAGGTCGACTATCTGTTGATAGGTCGACTATCTGTTTGTGCTTGATAGTTCGACTATCTGTCCTGATAGTTCAACTATCTGATAGTTCGACTATCTGTTGATAGATCGACTATCTGGTCTGTTTTGATAGTTCGACTATCTGTTGATAGGTCGACTATCTGTTTTTCTGAGGTAGGTCAACTATCTGCTTGATAGGTCGACTATCTGTTTGTGCTTGAAAGTTCGACTATCTGTCCAGATAGATTGACTATCTAATAGTTCGACTATCTGCTCTGATAGGTCGACTATCTGCCGGGGTAGTTCGAATATCTTCTTCGATAGATCGACTATCTGGATCGTTCGACTATCTGCCCGATAGTTCGACGATCTCCGTGCGTCGGTCGACGATCTCCGAGGGTCGTTCGACGCTTTCTGTCTGCCTTTATATTTTGTATTTATTTATTATATTTAATTAATTAATACATTATCTGGCATATCTTTTTGGCTGTATTATGATAATATTTCCAGGCATATCTGCTCCATTCTTTTTGCCTGAGTCAAATCTTTTTAGATAAAGTTGTTTGTCTTATTAGCTGACATTATAAATTACTTTATCTGCTGTCAGCCCTTTATAGCCGTTAGACTGAAAAGTCTTCTTTTTGCTATAAAGAGTTTGTTTCTGATATGACTTTATTTAGTACTTTATTATCAAATTGCTTCCTGCAGCTTCCTAGAAAAGGGTTATTCCTTTTATAGAATGTTTCTGCTGCAGAGATTGTTTTGTCTTCTTGATATTTACAGCCCAGGTCTTAAGTCTCAGAAGAAGACAAGTTATTCAAATTGAAGAGAGCCGTTGCTTGCTGATGTTATAAAAAGGACCCCTTGAAGAAGGATTCAAGCTAGCTAACTAGTTACCCAGATATTTTCAAGCATTCAAGCCTTCATCAAGATCAAGTCTTTCTGCTCTCAGCAATTTCCATCTAACTGAGAAGTGTTAAGATCTTCGACTCTTCTTCAACCTAAGTTCTCCTGCTTTCAGGAAGTTCAAACTCAGAGTTCTTTTGAAGAAGAAGAAGAAGAAGATAGCTGCTTGAAGATCTTTATTTTATTATTTATTATCTTCTTGTAGTTTTTCCTTCAGAGCTTTCTGAAGAGTTTTTCTGCACTGAAGCAAGACTTCACCTGGACATCTTTGAGCCAGGGGGAGCCTTGATTCTTTAGAGCTTTTTAGCTCAGTGCAAGTTTTTGTGCTTCTCTAATCTTTGTAAAATAGAGAAGACATCTTAACCTTCTTCCCCCTCCTATACAGGGTTATTACTCCCTTTAAAGTATCCCTTGGTGGCAGGGCACCTGATCAAAAACCTGTGCTTGGTTTTTAGACACCTGGTCAAAAGTCTAAAGGGTTTCTGGATCTACCTGAAGCAGATCCTGTTGGTGGCAGGGCACCTGATCAAAAACCTGAGTGGATTCCTACCGTGTGGGTAGAAGAGTGGACGTACCCAAGTTGTTTGGGGAACCACTATAAATTTCCTTGTGTCGTCTGGATTCACTTGTTTAATTCCTGCAGTGTGGCTGTGATTAGATATAACTAGGATTGCTAGTTGCTGATTAGGTTTTCCAAGCCTTAACTGTAATTACAATTAGCTTGAGTTTGTGCACATCACTTGTGTTAGGCTTTAGGGTTATCTTAAATATCTTTTAGCTTTCCATTCCGCATTCACTACAAGGGAGTTGAGTATATTGTCAGGATTGTTTAGTGCAATTTTTGATTACTTTATTCACCCCCCCTCTAGAGTAGTATCTATCCCTTCACTTTCATTCTTCCTTCCATTGCTTTAGTTCTTGAAAATAAAGTGTGCCCCAATAGAGAGGCTACACATGAGTCAACACCATGGATCACACAATGAGGTATTATATTGTATGGTCCTGTGTTTGGTGACTCATTGTAGACAGACATTGTTCTACACTTGGCAATTATATCCTGTAAACACATAACTAAACAAAGGCATCAAATGCAACTTATTCATCTTAGTTCAAGGGTGACTTCATACAAATCTGGATTATTGTGGATACAATACCCAACAATCACCCCCTATTTGTAGAAGTCAGAACCTTCTACACTAAGGTGAATTACATTAAGATAATCATAGCATATTAACTAGTAAACACAACAATACTGAGAAAAGCTAAGCAATGAAAAATCAGATCATCAAAATAGAAGATTTATATATTATATATAGAAAATGTCCATGAAATCCAATTCGACAAAATCTCATAAGAAAAATTTCTAATAAACTTCAGCTTCTAGTAGCTCTGTTAATGTTGTTGTTTGTCTCTCTTCTCTTGCAGTCTCTTTTGGTAGCTGAAAGTCTTGGGATAATACTTTGGAGGTTTAGGAGGAGCCTTGGGGTTATTCTTACCATACTCTCTATCATATATCCTTCTCTTGGTAATAGATTTCTCATACAAGTCCCATTCATGAGAGATGTAATGATCATGTCTATTCTCATTATAATCAATCACTAGTTTGAGAGTATCAAGAATTAAAGATTTAGAAGTTGGGCGCCAAATTTCAGCAAATTCTTGTGTTCTCCTTCTTTCAGCTTTTAGATTGGGAATAGACTTACTGATAGAGGCTCCATCACCATATTTTCTTTTCTTGTGCCATGGGATTTCTGGAGGAGGAGCTTGAGGCATTTCAGATTCTGACCATGCTTGAGCATAACTATCTGGAGGTAGTTCTTGATCTTCAGGTCTGGGAGTGAAAGTTGGCTGCTGGGCAGGAGGCTGTTGGGTAGGAGGATGCCGAGCAAGAGGGTTAAGATGATGAGGGATAATATTGGGATTACTTGAAATTCAGGGAATATCTGATTGTGCATCCACACTATTGTGTCATAAGAATGAAATTTGACACCATCAATTTGATTCTGGACATCAACATGTACCTCATCCAACTTTGCTTCCCATTCAATCTTCTTCCTTTCTTCAGATTTTCCTATGAATTCTTTCACTAGGCTCTCCCCCTTTCTGACTTCTATTGATAAGGTGGCAATATCATCTTCTTTGAATGTCTCTACTTCTTTATAGATCTTGAAAGTGTGTTCCTGAGTTTTCTTTTTAGTTGGATTTTATTATTTGCAAGGGTTACTGACTGATCCATCACCTGACCAATACTGGTTATGGTGTGGTTTAGAGATTTCCCACTTATTTAGAAGAGGTGTTTCAGCTTATTAGTATTATATTGTATATCTACAAATCCTCTACTCATCTTAGAACAATTACTTTTGCAGTGACAGCTTTGAGAGATTCATCAAAATACTTTCTTTGCTGAGCTAGCATCAATTCAATCTTACTCAAAATATTATCAGCAGAAGGAGTTTCAACCTGAGGAGCTGGTGGAGGAGGAGGAACATACCATGGAACTATTTCTTCAATGACAACTAAGCTCTGGGCTCTTGTAGTATTAATCAAAATATCTCCTTCCTCACCAAGAATGGTTGGAAGAGATGAATTCAGGCTCTTTAGAGGAGCCTCAGCTGGTTCAGGTGTTTCTTCTTTCTTATCAGAGAACAGAACAGTTTCTTCTTCTTGTATGTCTGTAGCAGGGGACTGATGAAGAGGGGATTCTTGGTCAGAATGGAGGTAAGATGGAGATGATTCGGCAAGAGGGGATTTTCTATATGGATATGAAAGGGAGACTCTTTTGAAGTGAGTTCATCAATCATTCTATTTATGTCATCCTTTATAGAAAGGGCTTGTTCTTGGACTTGAGCATCGGTAAATAGATTTTCAACAGGGTGGCATTAGGTAGAGTATCATCTAGAGGTGGAGTAGAATGTCTTTCCTCTAGGGTTGAAGGAGCAGGCTCCCCCTCAGTAACTACACAAGATGTGTCTGCTACTTTAGGTAGAGGGGAAGATGGGGTCCTGTCCTCATCCTCTGGTTGATCAAGTACTTGTGCAGCTTGGGCAGGGTTCTTGAGCTTGAGCTCCCATCTTTGAATAGAAGATATAGAAACTTTCTTAATATGGTGAATGGTAGTACCTTTGGATAAATCCAAAATCTCTGGCTTGAGCTCATGTAGAAATAGAGAAATAATCCTTGCATAGTTTGGAGCTTTGATACTTTCCTTAATCTTATCAAATATCATCATCCCAAATTGAAATTTCTTCCTGCATATGACTGTTGTCATCATTTCAAAGAAGTCTGCAATGATGAAGCTTATAGAACTTGTCTTGCAAAGAAGAACTTTCCCAAGTATGTCAACTAGAAGTTTGCTCTCTACATTTAGGTTGGGTCGATGAATGGAGTTTACACCAACAGAAATTCCATAGAAACCATAAGCTCTGTCATTGTCCTCGATGGTTAGGTCATCTTCTTCGTCAATCTTTGGTAGTCGAATAAGCTTAGAAATAACTGGAGTAGAAAGTTTGACCTTAATCCTACAAACTCTGGTTTTATGAAGCTTTCCATTTCTCTTTACCTTAGCATTTTGGAAGAACTCTTCTACCTCTGGAAAAAGAATTTTACAAGGTTGCTCTAAAACGAAAGATAATCCAGCGATCTCTAGAAGTAGCAGAAGATTCTTAAAATCATCTGAAAGCTCTGCAATCCCTGTCGAAACTAGTTCGCTTTCGATCCCTATCTTGGATGGAGGAGCCATTGATCCAGTGAGGAACAAAAATTTTTGCTTGGAGAGAAAGGGTTGGATCAGCGGTAAGTTGGCGACAGCGACGGGAAACGAAGAGTTTTTCCTCTTTTCTCTCGAGAAAGGGTTTAGAGATCGAGTGATTTTGAATTTTCCGGACTTTTCTATTTATATAAGTCTTAATTTATGATAATTAAGGAAATAATAAAGTAAAATACCTGAAAATAAGGCGGCATAACGTCTGGGTGCGAATATCAGAAATTTGAACTTGAAGACGAAAAGTTGCTTCAGACTTCTTGTATGGACACGCATTACTCGAGTGAAGAGACTATAGTTCTCGAGTAGTAACTTGCTTTCTCGAGTAGTAATTGGAAGTTCTCAAGAAGTGTTCTGATAGTTCTCGATAGGCAGACTAGAACTCGAGAAGCAGTTCTCAAGAGGCAGACTTGTTTCTCGAGTGGAAGACTTGTTTCTTGAGTGGTCCTATCCAGTACTCGAGTAGTAAGAGTCTTACTCGAGAAATGAAGTCCAAACTTAAGAATTTCTAAATTTTTGAATTGTTGCCTGATCCTTGAGCTTTGTTGTTAGACCTCCTTCTTCATTCTTCTTTGTTGAGCATGCCAAGTTCTATTTTGAAGAACGAGAACTTGGCCTCGTCCAGCGGCTTTGTGAAGATGTCTGCAACCTGCTTGTCAGTTGGGACATACAAGAGGTTGATGTCTCCATGCTCCACATGCTCCCTTATGAAGTGATACCTCAGCTCTATGTTCTTTGTCCTACTGTGAGAGACTGGGTTGTTGGCGATTGCAATTGCACTGGAGGAGACGCAAAATAATGGAATGTTGTTGAACTTCATGTTGTAATCTTCAAACTGGTTCTTTATCCATGTTAGTTGTGCACAACAACTGCCTGTAGAGATATACTCTAACTCGGCTGTTGAAATTGTGACACAATTCTGTTTTTTTGCTGCTCCAGGAGATGAGCCTTCTTCCTAGGAATTGACAAGTCCAAGAAGTGCTCTTCCTATCATCTTTGCTACCTGTAAAATCTGCATCTGAAAAACAAATTAGTTCGCTATCATTACTTCTTGGGTACCATAAGCCAATATTTGGTGTACCTTTAAGGTATCTAAGAATCCGCTTTGCAACAGCGTAGTGAGATTCCTTAGAGTTCACTTGAAATCTAGCACACACATATGTTGAAAACATTATGTCCGGTCGACGAGCAATAAGATAGAGCAAGGATCCAATTATGCTTATGTACTTGGTTTCATCAAAAGGTTTCCCTTTCTCATCCTTGTCCAAAGACATAGTTGAACCCATTGGAGTCCTCAAAGAGGTTACATTCTCCATTCCAAATTTCTTAATCAACTCCTTTATGAACTTCGTCTGAGAGTTGAAAATTCCATCATCAGATTGTTTCACCTGAAGTCCTAAGAAATACTTCAGCTCTCCCATACTGCTCATTTCAAACTTCTCTTGCATAAGTTTGGAAAATTTTTTGCAAAGGTTGTCATCAGTAGAGACAAATATGATGTCATCGACATAGATTTGCACTAGCAAAATCTTGCCTTTTATTTCCCTAAGAAATAATGTCTTATCTATCTTTCCTCTTGTGAACTTGTTCTCAAGAAGAAAGCTAGAAAGCGTCTCATGCCAAGCTCGAGGAGCTTGTTTTAAACCATATAAAGCTTTAAACAAAAGATAAACATGATCATGAAAGTTAGAATCAACGAAACATGGAGGTTGTTCCACATACACTTCTTCCTTTATGTCACCATTAAGGAAGACCGACTTCACGTCCATCTGATAGACAGTGAAGCCCTTAAGTGCAGCATAAGCTAGGAACAACCTGATTGCCTCCATCCATGCAACTGGAGCATACGTCTGGTCAAAGTCGATTCCTTCTTCTTGTCTGTATCCCTTGGCGATGAGTCTGGCCTTGTTCTTTATGATTGTTCCATCTTCGTCCATCTTGTTCCTATAGACCCACTTAGTTCTAATAACGTTCTTACCATTGGGTCTTGTAACAAGCTTCCAGACTTGGCAACGCTTGAATTGGTTCAATTCTTCTTCCATTGCGAATATCCAAGATACGGTTGAGTTTGCTTCCTCAAACTTCTTTGGTTTAACCTGCGAGAGGAAACTCAAATATAAATTTTCATTAGTTGTACCTTACGAGTTCTGACACTGTCCCGGGCATCTCCGATAATTTGATCAAGTGTCTGAGCTCTAGGGTTATTGCATCTGGAGCTTCTTCTATCACAGGAGTGACTTCATCAACTTGAATGATATCTTCATCATGGTCATCAACCTCTCCAATTGGGGTTGGAGTGGTGATCTTGATGAACTTTTGATCTTTTTCTTCAGTCGGCTCATCCAAGTTTAATTCCTTTATTCTTCAACCTGCATCTTCAATGAACACACTAGAAGAAATGCCTTGTAGTAAGATCGTCTCATCAAAAACAACATTGATAGATTGTTTTACAACCAGGGTTTTCTTGTTGAAAATCCTATATTTCTTACTATGGCTACTATAGCCTACGAAAATACCTTCAAAGCTCTTTTCACTAAATTTAGTGGTGTGATACTTACCATTGTTAAGTACGAAGCATTTACTACCAAAGATTTTAAAATATGAAATAGTTGGTTTCCTGCCCTTTAGTAGTTCGTAAGGTGTCTTATTATGGTCCTTGTTTATGAGTGATCGATTTTGTACGTGGCATGCAGTGTTGACGGCTTCAACCCAGTAATATTCTGGTAGTGGGGCATCACTCAACATGGTTATATAAGCCTCTATGAGTGTTCTATTCCTTCTCTCAGCTACTCTATTCTGTTAAGTAGTACGAGGAGTGTAAAACTCCTGAAAGATACCTATGCTTTCACAGAATTCTTTCATGGCCCCACACTTGAACTCTATTCCATTATCACTTCTGATTTTGACTACGGAACAGTTGTATTCATTCTGGATCTGCCTGACAAAATTATTAAAGATATCAAAAGTATCTGACTTGTGTTTTAGAAAGAACACCCACGCAAAGCGAGAGTAATCATCAACAATAACCAATGTATAATCCTTACCTCCAAAATTTCTAATTTGTAGTAGACCGAACAAGTCCATATGACGTAGGTGTAAACACCTATTAGAATCTTTTCCAATAATGCTTTTAAAAGTAGCCCTTATTTGCTTGCCTTTTATACATGTGTGACAAGGTCTATCTTTAACGCACTTGACATTTGGGACATCACGTACTAAATTAAGAGAAAATAATTAATTAATAGTTTTGAAATTTATATATGCTAATCTCTTGTGTCATTGGTCACCAAGAGACATACTATCTTTTGCCAAAAAGCACACTGGCATAGAAGAGTCTATGCAAATAAAATTTAAGCAAAATATATTCCTACTACGAGTGCCTGATAAAATCGTTTCTAGATTATCAACCGATTTTATCAAACACTTGTCTGCATGAAATTCTACGATGTATCCTTTATCGTAGAGCTGGCTTATGCTTATAATATTGTGTTCCAATCCTTCAACATAAGCCACATCGGAAAAGGATACACTACCATTAGTGATTATACCGTAGCCTTTAGTAATCCCTCTATCAGAACCTCCAAAGATGACCTTTGGCCCGTTCATGACTTGAGAATAATTCTGGAGAAGGCTTCTGGTCTCGATCATATGCAGAGAGCATCCACTTTCCAAATACCAGATAGGACTTTTGGTGGCCTTTGGACATTCCTGCAAAAGTAGAATCAAGTTGCCTTAGGAACCCAAACTTGTTTGGTCCCTTAGTCTCTAGTTTGCATACTCCCCCTACGTATGTTAATATTGAGAGCGGTCTTTCTCACATTATTAACTTGAGGAGTTTCATAATATTTGGGATTAGAACAGCAATATATGGCAAAGTGACCGATTTTGCCATAACACCAACAGTCAAATATATTGTATCTTTGCCTAAGGATCTCCTGCTTGGCCTTTTGAGAGTGTGGTCTAGCAAGGGAAGTATGTTGGAACCCCTAAGGGATTTGGGCTAGGTTCTCTTCTTAGGGTGTGACCCATGTTGTATAAAAGGGTAAAGTTTTATATCCTTCTAGTCTTAGGTCAGTCCTACAGATGGAAGATCAAGGACATGCCTGAAGACAGCTCCAAAATCAGCCCTAAAAGAAAATTCTCTTAGTCTGTTCTCAGGTCGACGAACTCTAAGTGAAAGAGAAGAGTTCTGAGGTCGACGATTTGGTCTTAGAATAAAAATTATGTGGTCTACGAAGTGTGTGTTTCTCTAAAATGCTTTCAACACCAAAGATCACTCAGCGCCATAATTATCTAAACGCCATAGTTCACTAAAAGCCAAAGTTTACTCAGAATCAAAGATCACTCAATGCTCTCAATGCTATCAATGACTCAATGCTCACAATGACTCAATGCCAGATGTGTTATTATCTCAACACCTTCAGTTTGACCAAGTTCTGAGGTTGACAAAAATCAGATTCTCAGGTCGACAAACTTAGAGCACAGAATCCGTCAGTTTATGCAGTGCAGTTATTCGCAGAGCTCAGGTTGACGAACAGTTCTGAGGTCGACGATCTCTGATTTAAGGTCGACAAAAGCTGTTCTCTGGTCGATGAAAATTGTATGTCATATAGTTATTTATTCTTTATTTTTCTATCTCTTGATTCTATATCTATTATAGGCTGTTAATTCCCTGGATAATCAATGTACTTATATCCTTTAAATCAAGCCATTACTGGCAGCATTGATTGTAAATATTTTCCATAGAATTAATTGCCTATATCTCGGGACAGAC
Source organism: Platanthera zijinensis (assembly GCA_039513925.1). NCBI lineage: Eukaryota > Viridiplantae > Streptophyta > Magnoliopsida > Asparagales > Orchidaceae > Platanthera > Platanthera zijinensis. The sequence continues at coordinate 87,239,399 of CM077080.1, forward strand.
ATAGAATAGAATATATGACAGTATACTTGCCAGTTTTCATTTCCCAGATTTCGGCTGAGCATTTATTGCAGGTTTCTGAATTCGAACTTGAGGCAGCTATCATCCTTATCATCTCTCTGCCAGATACAAAAACAAAAAGGATCACACTCTTTGATAATATACAGAAGAATATACGAAAAAGAAAGAGAAAAACAACTGCTCTCAAAAGAAGAAGAAGAAAGAACATCAATCACAATCAAGAGTCTTTCGTCCCCTCCTTCTTTGTTTCCAGGATCTCCAGTGACAAGGATATTCAATCAGTCAAAGGACCCTTGGAGATTTGATCTTATAGCAAAAGTCCTTCACCATAGAAAAGTTCCCCTTCCTGAACAGCTGTTAATATTAGGGGGAGCTTTGACAATATCTGAAGAATTCTCAAGACTTCTCTCATTTTGCTTGAGAAAAGAGTAGTCCAAATCAACCTCTCTTCACCACCTCTGTATAGGGTTTTAATTCCCTTCAAAATTATTCTGGTTGCAAGTCTCCTTCCAAAAGACTTGGGTTGGTTTTTGAGCACCTGATCAAAAGCTCATTGGTGGCAGTCACCTGATCAAAACCTGTAGTGGATTCCTACCTAGGGTGGTAGAAGAGTGGATGTACCCAAGTTTGGTGAACCACTATAAATTTCTTGTGTTGTCTGTGTGGCTGTGATTTTCCTGTGTGCTTGTGTTGTGATATATTTTGCTGAGTACCTAAATTATCCTCTCTATATTTCATTTGCTGCACTTATACACTCATACACTTATATCATAGTAATATATTTTATTAAAGTTTTTTTAATTCCACAAAAACCAAAAAGATTTTAACAACTCTATTCACCCCCCCCCCCCCCCCATTTTGAGTTTATCATAGTTTACCCTATCTTTTAATTGGCATTAGAGATTTTCTATATCCATTTCTTTCAATTGGTGTCAGAGGGAGAATAATCAGATCATACAGGCTTACACCTGTATTAACCAAGATCCTCATGATAAACTCTGAATAAGTATTATTAGTTTCTTTGATTAGATTTTATTTTATGATATCATGGCACAAAACAAGGATTATGCCAGCACCAGATCTCTAGTTTGCAACCTGCAAAAGTTTGGAATCTATAAGGCAAGAATTAAGCTTTATATGAACTCTATTGATGAGGACATCTTTAATTCCATCTTGACAGGACCACCAGCTCCAGTGGCCTCTACTTCAACTCCAGTAAATATCAGTGCAGTGCCTCCTCCAGTTCAAACTGATGCACATAAGAAAGCCAAGATTGTTGATGCCAAAGCTATGAATATACTGGCCCAAACTATGTCAGATGATATATTTCAGAAAGTTGTTGAATGTACATCTGCCAAAGCCATTTGGGATTCCCTCAACCAAATGGTAGTAGGCTCTGCTAATGAGAGGAAGGATAGAAGATCCAACCTCATATCTCAATATGATAATTTCAGGAAAGATGATGCAGAATCTGTGGAAGGAATGTACAACAGGCTGAGCTCCATCATCAGTGAGCTCAGAATATTGGACTAGGAGATTACTCTGACCGAGGTAAATGACAAGATCCTCATGTACTTCCCTAGTACATGGGACACCAGAATCTGGCCCATCAGAGAAGCCAGAAGCATGGCTGAAATTTTAACAAAATCTTTGCTTGGAAAGCTCAAATCATATGAGCAATTAATCAAGTCAAGAGAAGCTACAGTTGAACCAAAGGCTTCAACACCTACCAGGAAGGAACAGAATTTAGCATTCAAAGCTGCAGAAGAATCTCCCAGCTTGCCAGCCAATGAAGATTTTATGAGTCTCTTTGCTAAGAGATTCTATAAAATGGCAAGGAAGGACTTCAGGAGGAAGCCTTCAAGGAATGAAGATAAACCAAGGTATGACAAGAACCCTTCTAAAGATGTTGTATGTTTTGGGTGCAGGAAACCTAGACACTTCATCTCAGAATGTCCAGAAGTCCAAAAGAAGGACAGAAGGCAAGAAAAGGATTCAAGAAGACATCAGCATATCAAGGCCTCCTCCAGCAAGTATAAAAAGAAGGAGAATGGCTTCGTAGCTAAAACCTGGAGTGATACTAAAGATTAAACATCCTCCTCCAGCTTCAGTGAAGATGATGAAGAAAAGAAGAAGGCAAGGGAAGTTTGCCTTATGGAAATAGATGCTGGAAGCAGCAGATCAGATTCAGAAGAGTTAGATGATGAAGAATTCCTCTCTGAAGAGGATTAGGTAATTGCTTCCTATGACTTTCAATCTAAAGAATTTCAATCTGAATTTAAACTCTTATGTTTAGACCTAAAAGGATCTGAAAAGGAAATAAAGTTCTCAGGGAAAAACTTTTAGAACAAGACAAAATCATTGCTGAAAATGATGAGTTAACTGAAGAATTAAGCTTAGCCAATCAACAAATTGTTTTTCTGAAATCTGAATAAAGGCTAAGGAACTAGAAGAATCCTTGAATGGCAGAAGTTTACAACTGTTAGACATAACTAGCACAGTTAATACAAGATCTAACAATAATAAACTAGGATTAGGAGCCTCATCTAGTGAACCAATCCTAATTTAGAAAAATCAATTATAAAAACCTATTAATTTCATCTCTAAAAATGGTAAGAAAAATACTGAATAGGTAGAGAAGGTTAATGAAGTTCTTAAACAGCTAAAACTTAAGAAAACAAATCAGAAAAAGAAAAATAAACAATATAACTATGTTCAGCACAGTTCGTCTAACTCAGAACGACGAATTGGGTATGGTTCGTCGACCTCAGAACGACGAACCCTTAATGCAAATAATAATGTAAACTATTCTTCGAACTGGGATAGACAAAACCAGTATGGTTCGTCGACCAGAGATCGATGTTTCTGGGGCTCTGAGAATGGATACCTTTATTCTTCGAGCAGAGATCGAAGAACTCAACCCATATCTTCGAACTCAGGTCGATGAAAACACTCAAATTTGTCAAACTCAATTCATAACCAGAGTAACCTAAAAACTGATAAATACATTAATCCCTTTTGTCAATGGATGATACCTCCTAGAAGGTATCATCCTTTAGGTTATAAGGATCAACCGGAATGTTCATTTATTTCAAGTTTCAGTTATGTTAAACAACAAGGACCCAAGGTAACCTGGGTCAAAAACAGCCAATCTTCTTCTTAGCATGTAGAAGAGAACCCTGTCACTCAAAATAGATGGTACCTGGACAGTGGTTGCTCTAAACATATGACAGGTTACAAGAAATTCCTAATCAACTATAAAGCCAAGACTGGACCTAAAGTAATCTTTGGGGACTCAGGCTTTAGACTGATAGAAGGCTATGGAGATTTCAACTGTGGTGCTGTCACATTCAAGAAGGTGACCTATGTAAATGGTCTTAAGCATAATCTGATATCAATAAGCCAACTATGTGATACAGGTTATCAAGTAAGTTTCACTAACTCTTTATGTCTTATTTCCTTAAATAACACAACTTTTTTAACAGGAATTAGACATGTCAACATCTACTTAGTAAATTTTGAATCAACTAAATCTCAAATTTACATATTCAATTCTGTTAGCATTCAAACTAGCTTATGGCACAAAAGACTAGGACATGCAAACCATAAGAATATAGCTAGGTTATCTAAGGACAATCTTGTTAGAGGTTTGCCTTCTGGACCCTACAAGAAGGAAGACCTCTGCAGGGCTTGTCAATTAGGCAAGCAAACTAAATCTAGCTTCAAATCCATTAATAAGAGTGATTCACCTAGAATCTTGTACTTGCTCCATATGGACCTTTTTGGCCCTATTGCAGTACAAAGTCTAGGAGGAAAGTCTTATACATAGTTATTGTAGATGACTTCTCCAGGTTCACATGGGTCTTCTTTTTGAGAACTAAGTCAGATACTTTTAAGGTTCTCACAGATTTTCTCAAGAACATACAGATTGAGTACTCTACTCAAGTTGCATTGATCACAAGTGATCATGACACTGAGTCTGAATCTCTTCTTATGCTAGAGTTTTGTGAGAAGGAAGGTATCAGACATTATTTCTCAGCTCCTAGAACTCCTCAACAAAATGGAATAGTTGAAAGGAAGAATAGGACACTAATTGAAGCAACAGGTGCATTGCTTGCAGATGCTTACATGTCTCTTTCCTATTGGGCAGAGGCAGTAAGCACAACAAATTATGTCCTAAATAGAAGCCTAATACATAAACTAAAGCTTAAGACTCCCTATAAACTACTCAAAGGGAAGAGACCTATAATAACATATTTTAAAGTATTTGGATGTATATGCTATATTCACAATAATGACAAGAAACATCTTAGAAAGTTTGAAGCTAAGGCTATAATGGGAATTTTTGTAGGATATTCCCAAGTCAGCAAGGCATATAGGGTGTTTAATAAATCAACATTAAAAATTGAGGAATCTATGCATGTGACATTTGATGAATCTAATATGTTTTACAAGGAGAGAGACATCTCTACCAATAATAATCTGCAAGTACCAAATTTATGTGAGAGCTTGGATGATCTAAACCTTACCTCAAAGTTTGAATCACATCCCTCTCCACAAGTTATTTCAGAAGCTGAAAGTGAAGAAGAGACTGTGGAAGCAGTTCAATTTCCTCCAACAGTTGATACAATTTCACAAGAGGAATTAAATCAAATAACTGATGCTGAACCAACTCCACCTAATGATATTGTCACACTTAGGGATCACCCAAGATCTCAAGTGATTGGAGACATATCAGTGGGAGTACAGATAAGGCATCAACTCAACCCTGATGTGATGCTTGCCTGCTTTCTCTCTCAAATTGAGCCTCAATCCATATCTGATGCAGAGCAAGATCCAAACTTGATCATTGCAATGTAAGAGGAACTCAAACAGTTTGAAAAGTGTAGAGTTTGGGACTTAGTTCCAAGGCCTAAGGGCTATCAAGTAATTAGGACTAAGTGGGTATTAAGAAGCAAACATGATGCCCAAGGTGTGATAGTGAGGAACAAGGCAAGGCTTGTTGCTCAAGGATACAGGATGTTGGATCCCTTGTTTTGATTTGTGCTAGGTTCACTCTTAGGATGTTTAGACCCTCGTGTATAACAAGGGTCTCTGTCTTACGTCTTAGTTAGATCCCCTTTAAATCAGGTTTGGGCAGATCAGCATTGTAGTGGACTCAGACTCAGATTCAGAAAATGTTATGAACTATCTATATCAGTTCGACTATAGTCGAACTCAGCTCGACGATCGTCGATCTCCCATCGACGATCTCAGAGTCTCCTACTCTGAACTGAGCTCGACGATATACGAGCTCAGGTCGACGATCTCTTGTTTATCTGTAGTAATCAAAGCTCGACGATAGCCGTTCTTTGGCCGACGATCTCTTATCTCTGGTCGACAAACTCTGAACTGAGCCCTATGATTTTATGCTGCCTTCTTCTATCAGTGTTCTCAGATTAGTCAGAAGTCTTATTTTGGTTATGATAAATTTATTTTAAGACAAGATATAATCTGATAATAAATGTTGATACTCCCAAGGCTGATAGCCGTATTTCTTGAAGCATTTATTATGGTATTCATAGATTATTGTATAGAGAGAGTTATGGATTGTACTTATGACTACCAGCCATTCTAGCCGTTTGGGCTCCTCAATTCTTGTAGTAATTTATGCCTTGCCTTGGGAATTCAAATTCTAGCAGTTTTTCTTCATACTGACAGAACATATATCTCAATATAACAAAAAGAACAAGATAGTCAGGAATCAGTCAGCAATCAAAAAGAAAAGAATCTTCCTTTGCTCTCAGTGGATATTGCATGCTTTGCTAAAAAGAAGAAGAAGAACTTTTTCTGAAAAACATTTCTCTCCAATCTTCTTCTCTCTTCAATCTTCAAAGATTCCCAGAGAGTCACAAAATCAACAACTGTTATCAGATTCAAAAAGGCTTTACAACTTTTTCTCCTTGAAGACCTACACCCAGGGCCAAGCTTCATTTTCCTGGATCCATACAATATCTCAGGGGGAGCTTGGACATTCTTCTCAATCTACAAAATCTTCTCACTTGTCTGAGAAAGAGAAGATTCTCATAAACCTGTTCTTCTACCTCCATCTGTACAGGGTTATCTCTCCCTTCAAAAGTGAACTCTTTGGTGATAGGGCACCTGATCAAAAACCTATTGGATTTTGAGCTCCTGATCAAAAGCTCAAAGGGTCTCTAGATCTACCTGTAGCAGATCTTGTGGTGATAGGGAACCTGATCAAAAACATAAGTGGATTCCTACCTGGGTGGTAGAAGAGTGGATGTACCCAGATTTGGGGAACCACTATAAATTTTCTTGTGTCGTCTGTGTTTCTTTGTGATTTATTTGTGTGATGTGTTGTTGTGGTAGTCTAGCTTATTTCTTTTCTCTAGTTACTTTTATTTGTATTTTAATTTCGCAATAAATCTAAACAATTTTTTTTAATACTCTATTCATCTCCCTCTAGAGTAAAACCTATCTATCCCTCACTTTCAATTGGTATTAGAGGGTGTATTTTTTTGAAGGTTGTACAGGCTAACACCTAAACCTAAGATCTCAGATAGATACATCTTTACTCAATTTCTCTTTGTTATACCATGGCACAGTACAAGGACTTTGCAAGCACTAGACCTCCAGTTTGCAACTTGCAAAAGTTTGGAATCTGGAAGGCAAGAATAAGACTTTATATGAATTCAATTGATGAAGATATTTATGCTTCTATCTTAACAGGAGTACCTTCACCACCAGCTGCCACCCCAAGCACTTCTACAAACATGACTGCAGTACCTCCTCCATACTACAACATGCATACAAGAAAGCAAAAATTGCTGATGCAAAAGCCATGAATATACTGGCATAAACAATGTCTGATGACATATTTCAGTAGATAGCTGAATGTGAATCAGCTAAGGCCATCTGGGATTCCTTAAACCAGATGGTTGCAGGATCAGTAGATGAAGGGAAGGACAGGAGAGCTCATCTCATCTCCCTATATCAGAATTTTAAAAAGGAAGAAACTGAGCAAGTTTCTGAGATGTATAACCGACTCAGTATCAATGTTAATGAACTGAAAACCCTTGACAAGGACATCTCAGTCACAGGAAAAAATGACAAGATTCTCATGTGCTTCCCCAGCTCATGGGACTCTAGAATCTGGCCTATCAGAGAGACCAGAAGCACACATGAGATGACCACTGAATAAGTCTTAGGAAAGCTGAATCCTATGAACAGCTGCTGAAGACAAGAGAAGCTGAGCAACAAAAGACTGCTACACCAATAAGGAATGAGCAGAATATTGCTTTCAAAGCTTCAGAAGAATCAGAAACTTCTCCATCAAATGAAGAATTGATGAGTCTCTTTGCAAGGAGATTCTTCAAGATGGGGAGAAAAGAATTCAGAAGGAAATCATCAAGGAGTGATGATAAACCAAGGTATGATAAACCCCTTCTTATGAAATTATTTGTTTTGGTTGCAGAAAAGCTGGACACATTCTTCTAGAGTGTCCAGAAAACAAGCACAAGGAAAAGAGGAAGGAGAAAGAATCCAAGAAGTACTCCAGCAAACCATCCTCCTACAAACACACAAAAAAGGAGAGAGTATTTGTTGCAGAAACTTGGAGTGACACTGAAAAATCATCTTCCTCCAGTTCTAGTGAAGATGAAGAAGAAGCAAAGGCCAAAGAAATTTGCTTAATGGCCATCAATGCTTTAGGGAATGTATCAGAAGAAGAAGAATCTGAAGAATGTTCAGATTGTGATCAGGTATTGGAAGATTTTGACTTTACCTCTGAAGACATTAAATCAAACTTTAAATCTATGTGTAGTGATTTGATTAGATCTGAGAAGGAAATCAAACTTCTCAGAGATAGGCAATTCAACTATGATAGTTTAGTATCAAAAAACAACAAATTGAAAAATGAAATAGACATGTATAGTGAACAAATCATTTTTCTAAAAATGAAATTAAGTAAGGAAAACAACTAGAGGAATCATTAAATGGAAGAAGTAAACAGCTAGAAGAAATTACCAACACACTCAATGCCAGGATTAATAAAAGTAAGTTAGGATTAGGTGCATCATCTAGTGAACCACCAGTTATTCAGAAAAATCATCTCTCAAAACCTATAAAGTTTATTTCAGATAAAGGTAAGAAAAATACAGAGCAAATTAAAAAGGTTAATAAGGTTCTAAAACAAGTTGAGAAAAATAAAGAAAAACAAACAACTAAGTCTCAACAAAAACCGTCGAACCAAGATCGACGATCTCAGCATTATGCGTCGAATGCCGATCGACGATCTCAGCATTATGCGTCAAACGCCGATCGACGATCTCATAACCCAGAGCTTGAGTTCAAACACTCTGCAAATGGTGATCGACGATATCACTATGTATCATCGACCAGAGATCGACGATCGTTGAACCCAGATAATAGCTACTATTACTCTGAGAACCGAGATCGACGATATCAATGTTGGTCATCGAACGCAAATCGACGATCTCAACCTAAATCGTCGAACTCAGAACAGAGTTATCAAAACTTCAATTTCAACAAAAATAGAAATTTCAATAAGAACACCAACTCTAAATCATTTCATCCCTTAACTAACTGGACAATACCACCTAGGAGATTTCATCCCTTAGGCTATAAATATCAACCTGAATACTCTTATATTTCAAGTTTTGAGCATGAAAAGAAGCCAGGACCCAAGGTTACCTGGGTCCAAAATATATCATCTGTCATTTTGCAGGTGAAGACCTATCCTACCATACAGGATAGATGGTATCTGGATAGTGGGTGCTCCAAGCACATGATAGGAAACAAGGCTAACCTAAATAACTACAAGGCAAAGATGGGTCCAAAAGTTGTATTTAGTGACTCAAGTTTTGGTCAGACAGAAGGCTATGGAGAATTTACACTTGGAGATGTCACATTCAGGAAAGTGGCATATATAAGTGGTCTGAAACATAACTTGATATCAATAGGTCAGCTACGTGATGCAGGCTATAAGGTATGTTTTACTGAATCAAAATGCAATATTTCTTTAAATAACAACATTGTGTTGTCAGGATATAGGTTAGGCAATATTTACTTAGTTGATTATAATTCTGCTTATTCAGAAAATTTGTTTATTTAATCAGGTTAGCAATAATAACACATTATGGCATAAAAGGCTAGGGCATGTAAATCTTAGAAACATTGCTAGGTTATCTAGGGACAACCTTGTTAGAGGATTGCCCTCTTGCCCCTACAAGAAGTAAAGCCTTTACAAGTCTTGTCAAGTAGGTAAGCAAACTAAAAATAGCTTTAAATCAGTTGATAAGAGTATTCACCTAGGATTTTGTATCTGCTTCATTTGGACCTTTTTGGACCAATAGCTGTACAAAGCCTGGGAGGGAAGTTCTATACTTTAGTTGTTGTAGATGACTTCTCTAGGTTCTCTTGGGTTTTCTTCTTGAGAAACAAGCTGATAATTTCAAGGTTCTTACAGACTTTCTAAAATGCATAAAGATTGAGTACTCTACTCAAGTTGCATTGATCAGAAGTGATCATGGCACTGAGTTTGAATCTCTTCCTATGCAAGAATTCTGTGAGAAGGAAGGTATCATGCACTGCTTCTTCTGCTCCCAGAACTCCTCAACAAAATGGGGTAGTTGAAAGGAAAAACAAAACACTCATTGAAGCTGTAGGTACATTGCTTGCTGATGCTCACATGCCTCTATCCTATTGGGAAAAAGCTGTAAGCACAGCAAACTATGTCCTGAATAGAAGTTTGATACACAAACTTAAGGGCTAGACTCCCTATGAATTACTCAAAGGGAAGAAACCTAAAATAGATTACTTTAGAATTTTTGGCTGTATTTGTTTTATTTATAATAACAAAAAAGATTATCTTAGAAAGTTTGCAGCCAAAGCTACAATGGGAATTTTTCTAGGATATTCCCAAGTTAGCAAGGCATATAGGGTCTTCAATAAATTATCTTTGAAAATTGAAGAATCTGTTCATGTTACTTTTGATGAAGCTAATATGTTTTATAAGGAGAAGTAAGCTTCTACCAGTAATTATTTGCAGGTACCAAATCTATGTGAGAAATTGGATGAATTAAATCTCACCAAAAAGGTGATATCTCATCCCTCTCCACAGATTGATGAAGATAGTGAAGAAGAGTCTCTGGAAATTGCTGAAGGCTCTCCAACAGTAAATTTAATTCCACAAGAGGAATCAGTTCATGATGCTTCTGTTGTTGAACAAACTCCACCTCCTGACTATGTTACACTTAGAGATACTCCCATATATCAATTGATAGAAGACATGTCAGTGGGTATGCAGACAAGGCATCAACTCAATGAAGATGTGATGCATGCCTGTTTCTTATCTCATATTGAGCCCTCATCCATTAAAGATGCAGTGCAAGATCCACACTAGATTATTGCAATGCAAGAGGAGCTTAATCAGTTTGAAAGATGCAATGTTTGGAATTTGGTTCCTAGACCCAAAGGACAACTAGTTATTGGAACTAAATTGGTATTCAGAAATAAATTAGATGCCCAAGGCATAGTTGTCAGAAAAAAAAGCAAGATTAGTGGCACAAGGCTATAGGCAAGAAGAAGGTATTGACTATGATATGACCTTTGCACCTGTTGCAAGAGTTGAAACTATCAGAATTTTCTTGGCCTATGCTGCTCACAAGAAATTCAAGGTATATCAAATGGATGTCAAAAGTGTCCTTTCTCAATTGGGAACTTAAGGAAGAAGTGTATGTGGAACAGCCACCGTATTTTATCTCTTCAACTCATCCCTCTCATGTTTTCAAATTGCATAAGGCTCTCTATGGTCTAAAGCAAGCTCCAAGAGCTTGGTATGAAACCCTAGCTAGATTTCTTTTAGAGAATAAATTTTCTAGAGGCTCTGTAGATAGGACTTTATTTATAAGACATCATCATGATAGGATTCTGTTAGTTCAAGTATATGTTGATGATATTATATTTGGATCTACTGATTCTAAACTTTGCAAAAGGTTTTCTGATCTTATGCACTCTAAGTTTGAAATGAGTAGCATGGGTGAACTTTCTTACTTTCTTGGTCTTCTAGTAAAGAAAGCTCCTGATGGCATCTTCATTTCCCAGTCCAAATATGCTAAGGAATTAGTAAAAAGGTTTGGGATGGCTGATGCCTTAGCTATGAAGACACCCATGGCTTCTAATGCAGTAATTGATTCTGATGAAAAGGGTAAACCTGTTGATCAGAAAAATTTTAGGGCCATTGTTGGGTCTCTATTATATCTTACTGCTAGTAGACCTGATATAATGTTTGCAACATGTCTTTGTGCTAGATTTCAAGTCAATCCTAAAGAATCTCATTTAATTCTCCTCAAAAGAATATTAAGATACTTAAAGGGTTGTCCTAATATACGACTTTGGTATCCCACAGAGTCAGAATTTGAATTAACTAGATATTCTGATGCTGACTATGCTGGATGCAGAGTTGACAGAAAAAGCACTTCAGGAACTTGTCAGTTCCTGGGTGATAGATTAGTATCCTGGTTTTGCAAGAAACAATCTTCTGTGTCTACATCAACTGTAGAGGCTAATATATAGCTGTTGGTAGTTGCTGTTCACAAATCTTGTGGATTCAAAATCAGCTACTGGATTATGGGTACTCTCTCAAATATTCCACCATCTTCTGTGATAGTACCAGTGCCATATCTATTGCATAAAATCCAGTCCTGCATTCTTGGACCAAGCATATAGAAATAAGGCATCATTTTCTTAAAGATTGTGTTGACAAAAACAAGATTAACCTCAAGTTTATCTCCACTGATTTTTAAAGAGGAGATATTTTTACCAAGCCTCTAGATGTGCAAAAACACCTATTCTTTTTGAATCAGCTTGGAATGATAAATGGCATGGATTAAACTTGACTTTTGTCTTTGTGAAGATGTGGTCAACGATCGTCGAACGGAGATCAACGATCGTCGAACTCATCTTGAGCTTAATCGTCGACCTGAGATTGATGACAGCTCTGTGTGAAGACAAAAATCGTCGAACGGAGATCGACGACTTTGCTTCAGTAAAATCAATCGTCGACCTAAGCTCGACTATCGATTTTTTTAACTAGATCAGAGACCAAAGATATCATTTGTTTTTAAATTAAATCTTTGACCTAAGATCGACGTTTTTGCTTTTATAATCGGCTAGAGATCGTCTCTTCATATTCCAAAAACTATGTATAGGTTTCTTCTCGATCTCTGTCCCGCGCTTTCATATTTCCCCTCTGCTCTTGATCTTTCTCTCTCGAGTTTGTAGGTTTCCTATGGCGATCTCTACAGCAGTTCTCGCAGCGATGAAGTTCGACACAGAAATTTGATGTCGACTTCGACTCTTTCAGTCATTGTGATCTTGTGTTTCAGGAAATGCTACAGCTTTGCGATGACCAGGGTTTGAAGAAACTTATGACTACAAGGATAAAGCAATCTGTTGTTGAGATAAAGGAATGGGTTTACACCTCCTCTGTCAATGACTCTTCGATGATTGGTTTCATCTCAGGACAGCAGGTGAATCTAAACCATGCAATTCTTACAGAGATTTTTGAATTAAAGAATGGAACGAATGATCTGGATCAGGACAGTTCAGAGTATAGCAGAATGCTCTTGGAGATGGGTCATGCCGAGGGCATTTCATCTAAGTTATTAAAGAAAAACTTATCTGTAGGTTTTAAGTTTCATGCGGATGTAGTGGGAAAGGTTTTGCTGGGCAAACATTCGGCCCATGATAACATCAACAGGCAACAGTTCGCTATCATGTATGCTCTATTTAACAGTAAGGTCATTGATTGGGCCAGTTTGTTCTTCGATTTAATCATGAGGAAGAACAATAAAAAGGAAGTCTGCTTAGGGAATATTATAGGAATCTTTCTTCAAAAGAAAGCCCCAGAGCTATTGGTGTCTTCAACCATAGCTATTAATGCAAGCAAGAGGCTAGATTGCTCTTTGTTCGGGAAGTGGGAGAGGTCGATTCAGAAACCCTCCATGGCTGGAACCTCCTCTCATACATCTGAGGACACAAGGACTTTCATAGTCACTCCTCAACCTAGTGAAGAAGTTACCTCTCTTCCTCCTCCTCCTCCAGCTTCCCCAATCATCCCAAATGTCTCCTCTCAACCTACCTCAGTTATTCCAACTACTACTTCATTTTAAATTATTTTCTCTTCCCCTACTCGGTCACCCCTTCCCATTCCTCCTACTGAACCACACTCCCTTGACTCCTTGTCCATTCCAAATTTTAACTTGCTCTCACCACACTCATCCCCTTCTCGTCAAGCTGCCTCACCTATCAACACTGAAGTATCTCCTCACAATTCCTCCATACATTCCTCCAGAAACTCCCCTCTTCAGGATGACATCATGACAAATTTCTCTCCTCCTCCCTCTCATATTTCTGTTTCAACTCAGACTTCAACTGAGTTTCCTCAAGTTGATCCAACCTTTCTCTCTTATCTTTTGGACCTCCTCACTCCTACCCTCAAATACTTGATAGCAGAAGCACTCTCACCCCTTGCTCAATCTATCTCATCTCTTTCTGCCTCCCTATCTGCTTCTCTCTATGCTTCCTCTGCTCCTTCTTCATCTAGGGGTCTTGCTCCAGTTGTCACTGAAACCAGACAGGGGGAGATGTCCTATGAAGATGCTGCAGGATCAGATTCAGCAGACCTTCAGGTTCATCCTCCTCCAGCAATTCAAGAAGAAGTAGTGCAGGAAGAAGAATTGTTTCAAAAATTCTGTACAGACATAGTTCTATATTCAGACTTGCTTATGTCAGATGGAGACACCAATGTGTCAATTCCTGAGATATCTAGTGGTTATTACTTTATTAATCCCTCCATCAATTTACAATCTCTTTTACATTCTTTCTCTTTGTTTAGAGCTGTTTGGAATTCAGTTGAGATAATTTCCTCCAAGGCCATGGTCTGTTATACCAGACCCATGCGTCCTTCAGTTGTGAAACATCTTCTGTAGATTCAATCAGTTCCAGCTTGTTCAGATATTTAATCAGTTACAGAATGTACAAATATGTCATCCCCTATGGATGTAGAGTTTTTGCATATGTCAGAAGAGAAGAATGAGATTGATGCTCTATCAGTTGCTGATGAATTACTTGATCTAGTGGTCTCAGAAAATCTAGCCTTAGCCCAAGAAACAAGCATAATAAATATTTGTGAGCCTATTAGTCCTTATCCATCTCTGGATGATTTCATTGTTATTCATATTCCGGAAGAAGCCAAAGAAAAGGCTTCTAAGGAGTTAGATGATAAGCAAATGAAGGAAATAGATGATTTATATGACAATCCTTAGGTTTTATCTGATGATGATGATGATGATTCAGATGATAGTAATTCTAAGAAAAAGAAAGCTTCAAAGAAAAGGAAAGCTTCTCCCCAGGCTGCTCCTAAATCAAGAAATACAAATGACACCCCTTACTACATTTTGAAAGGGATTACTCCATATCCTGGCATGGAGAGCTGGATGTGGTTATCCAAGAATGAGTAGAAAGCCAGAAAGAAGAGAAGGAGATATTCTCCACCTCCTCAGAAATTCAGAAGAGGCCCTCCTCCTCCTCCTCCTCCTGCTGGTGCTTCAAGTGCTATCTCTCAAGTTTCAGGTGCATCTTCCCAGCCTTCCTCTTACTCAAGATCATATCAAAGGCAGGACAGATCCTCCAGGACTTAGTTTCAAGGAAGTAGTAGCAGCACAGAAGTCATAGCTCCTCAGAACAAGTGAAAGAAGTCATTTATCAGAATCCCTCTTCTCCTTCTCACCAACAAGTTGCTTCAAAGATTCATAAGACAGCTGCTTATCAAGTATGAAAATCTGATGTATCCTTCAAACCTAAAAGAAAATATAGTGAGGCTGCCCCTCCTAGATCTCTCTACTCCTAAAGTGATGATCAGCTCAGCTCAACATGCTTTGAAGCTCAATCCACTAAGTTAAAAGGAGTCACTGTATTGCCTCCTCGAGAAGACCAGTCACATGTTAAACAGGAACTCGATCCAAACTTTAGGATGGTCAGGCTTCAGGAACTGATTGGTCTTTCTCAGATCAGAAAAGCTATAGAAGAAGGAAAAGATCCATCTTCATTCTCAACTATGTCCTGTTTTAGAGAAAAAGAGCTGGATAAGCTTCAAGTGAGCAAGAAAGTCTTCAACCCAGCTGAATATATAGCATTGCATCCTGAAGCAATTATGCCCAGGGCCAGCACTCAGACATCTCTTGGTGGGCAAGACTTGATGACATCCAAGAAGAATGTACCAGACCCTAGCAGGAAGATAATATTCTCAAAACCTTCATCTGGTTCTTAATATGATAAACCATAGTTTATGTTATTTGTTTAATGATTAACTGATTATGTACAATGCACTGCTATAATATATCTGCTGATGTTATTTCATCTCATCAGATATTTATGGTCTTTGTATTTAATTTCTTTTCAGTTTTGTTTTTGAGTGACCTCACATAAATAGGGGGAGATTGTTGGAACCCTTGTTTTGATTTGTGCTAGGTTCACTCTTAGGATGTTTAGACCCTCTTGTATAGCCAGGGTCTCTGTCTTTAGTCTTAGTTAGATCCCCTTTAAATCAGGTTTGGGCAGACCAGCATTGCAGTGGACTCAGACTCAGATTCAGAAAATGTTGTGAACTATTTATATCAGTTCGACTATAGTCGAACTCAGCTCGACGATCGTCGATTTCCCATCGACGATCTCAGAGTCTCCTACTCTGAACTGAGCTTGATGATCTACGAGCTCAGGTCGACTATCTCTTGTTTCTCTGCAGTAATCAAAGCTAGACGATAGCCGTTCTCTGGTCGACGATTTCTTATATCTGGTCGACGATCTCTGAACTGAGCCCTATGATTTTATGCTGCCTTCTTCTATCAGTGTTCTCAGATCAGTCAGAAGTCTTATTTTGGTTATGATAAATTTATTTTAAGGCAAGATATATTCTGATAATAAATGCTGATACTCCCAAGGCTAATAGCCATATTTCTTGAAGCATTTATTATTGTATTCACAGAATATTGTATAGAGACAATTATGAATTGTACTTATGACTGCCAGCCATTCTAGCTGTTTGGGCTCCTCAATTCTTGCAGTAATTTATGCCTTGCCTTGGGAATTCAAATTCTAGCCGTTTTTCTTCATACTGACAGAACATATATCTCAATATAACAAAAAGAAGAAGATAGACAGGAATCGTCAGTAATCAAAAAGAAAAGAATTTTCCTTTGCTCTCAGTGGATATTGCATGCTTTGCTAAAAAGAAGAAGAAGAAGAACTTTTTCTGAAAAATATTTCTCTCCAGTCTTCTTCTCTCTCCAGTCTTCAAAGATTCACAGAGAGTCACAAAGTAAACAACTGTTATCAGATTCAAAAAGGCTTTACAACTTTTTCTCCTTGAAGACCTACACCCAGGGCCAAGCATCATCTTCCTGGATCCATACAATATCTTAGGGGGAGCTTGGACATTCTTCTCAATCCACAAAATCTTCTCATTTGTTTGAGAAAGAGAAGATTCTCATAAACCTTTTCTTATACCTCCATCTGTACAGGGTTATCTCTCCCTTCAAAAGTGAACTCTTTGGTGATAGGGCACCTGATCAAAAACCTATTGGATTTTGAGCTCCTGATCAAAAGCTCAAAGGGTCTCTAGATCAACCTACAGCAGATCTTGTGGAGATAGGGCACCTGATCAAAAACCTAAGTGGATTCCTACCTGGGTGGTAGAAGAGTGGATGTACCCAGATTTGGGGAACCACTATAAATTTTCTTGTGTCGTCTTTGTTGCTCTGTGATTTCTTTGTTTGCTGTGTTGCTGAGGTAGTCTAGCTTATTTCTTTTCTCTAGTTACTTTTATTAGTATTTTAATTCCGCAATAAATCTAAATAATTTTTTTTAATACTCTATTCACCCCCCCCCCTCTAGAGTAAAACCTATCTATCCCTCACTTTCACAGGCAAGAAGAAGGGATTGATTATGATCAAACCTTTGCTCCAGTTTCCAGACTAGAAGCTATAAGGATTTTCTTAGCTTATGAAGCATTCAAAAGGTTTAAAGTCTACCAGATGGATGTGAAAAGTGCATTCCTAAATGGAGAACTCAAAGAAGAGGTGTATGTTGAACAACCTCCAGGTTTTATCTCTCCATCTCATCCCTCTTATGTTTTTAAATTGCATAAGGCTCTCTATGGTTTAAAGCAAGCTCCAAGAGCTTGGTATGAGACCTTAACCAGCTTTCTTTTAGAGCATGGTTTTTCTAGAGGCATGGTAGATAGAACTATTTTTACAAAGTTGCATCATGATAAAATTCTCATAGTGCAAATATATGTAGATGACATAATTTTTTGTTCTACTGATCCCAAATTATGCAAGAGATTTTCTGATTTAATGCACTCAAGGTTTGAGATGAGTGGTATGGGTGAGTTATCATATTTCCTTGGTCTCCAAGTGAAACATGCCCCTGAAGGGATTTTCATCTCACAATCTAAATATGTTAAAGAGCTCATTAAGAAGTTTGGAAAGAATGATGCCTCTGCCATGAAAACTCCCATGGCTGCCAATACTGTTGTAGATGCTGATGAATCTGGAAAACCAGTTGATCAGACCAACATGTATAGGGCAATTGTTGGATCCCTACTGTATTTATGTTGGGTACATTAGAAAATGTGTACCTGATTTGAAGAAGCCCAACCTAGCTCAATGATATACATCAAGGTGTATTTGATGTTGTTTTGAGTTGACATGTGCAGGTGAAGAATTGTTAAAATTTACAGAAATATTCTAAGTCCAAGTGTCGACACAAAGGAAAATGTGTCGACACATAGAAGAAAGTTGTCGACACAACACTGGGAAAATGTGTCGACACAGAAGAAGTAAGTCGACACTACTCTGGGAAAAAGTGTCGACACATAACATAGTCTACAACAACACTGGGAAATTGTGTCGACACAGAAGAAGTAAGTCGACACTACTCTGGGAAAAAGTGTCGACACAGAAGAAAAGCGTCGACCTCAACATTGAAAAATAAATGTCGACACAGAAGAACATAGTCGACCTCAAGGAATATAGTCGACCACAAGTTTGTCTACAACAGCAGAATGTGTCGACACATTGTGATTTAGTCGACACATTGAAGCAGAGTTAAAAGAAGACTGTGTCGACACCTGAAGGCTAAGTCGACACTTACTGAAGTTAGATTCTACAACAACTGTGTCGACACACAGGACTTGTGTCGACACACTGAAGAGTCAAGATCAAATTGTTTGCAGAAGAAGCTGTGTCGACTCAAAGGCAACTTAGTCGACATCACTGAAGGCAGTGTCGACACCAAAGTCAATTGTGTCGACACAAATAGACAGATGGTCTCGACACTTTCTGACAGACTGTCTCGACACACTGTGGTTCAAGACTAAGGCACAGGACTTGTTGAAGACTTGACAGCTGTGGGTTGCCACCGGTTAACTGAAGCTGTCAGACTTGTCAGAGAACTGTTAGAAACCGGATCAGCCGGTTACCATGAAGGAAGTCTATAAATAGACATATTCAGAAGAAGGAAATAACCTTCACAACATTGAAGAAATTCTTAACTCCAGAACTTTTGAAGAAGGATTCCGATCCAAATCATTTCAAGAAAGTGCTAGGCACTTAAGAAGATCTTCTCAAGAAGATCTAAGAAGACTATCTAAGGATAGATCTAAGAAGAGTTCTAACCAGAATTCTGAAGAATCATTCAAGTGCTGATAGAGAGAGATCAAGTCAGAATTTGAAGAAGAAGAAAGAATCCACCATTGGATTCTCAAGAAGCTGTTTGGAATCAACTCAGCTAAGTACATTTTCAAGAAGCTTTGAAGAAGGCTAAGAAACAGTTGATTGCATCAGCTGATTAAAGAATTGTCATTGCCTCTTCTCTCTCAACTTGGCAAGCAATTTAAAACAATCTTTTCTATATTTCTGTAGGATCTGTTTATACAGATCTGAGTTGTAAGCCTATGTTATAAAGGCTGAGTGTAGGAGTGTTGAACTCTGAGTGGTAGGGCTGATTGCCTGAGTGTAGGAGAAGGATATTCTCTGAGTTGTAGGCCTTGGGGCAAGGCTGAGGTAGGGCAGTTGTGCCTGAGTTGTAGGAACCAGTTGGGTTCTGAGTTGTAAGATCTTTTGATCTGAGATTAGTGGAAGATTGGCCGAATCTAGCATACTGCTAGATAGGTGAAGGGGGAAAGTGGATGTACCCAGACCTTGGGGAACCACTATAAAACTGTGTGCAATCTGTGATGCTTATTTTCTGTGATTGCTGTGATTTATTGTGAATTCTGCCTTGAAGTTTTTTCAAAAAATAAGTTGAACCTATTCACCCCCCCCCTCTAGGTGTTTAGGTTATCTTGAAAGTTAAACTATCAAGTGGTATCAGAGGGAGGTTCCTCAAAAAGGACTTAACAGTCTGAGGTAGATCTGATAGGCAGATTCAAGAATCAAGAAGATGGGTTCTGGAGAGAATCATAAGGAGCTAGGGTCAATGAAATTACCCATATGCAAGAAGGAAATCTTTGGGATCTGGAAAGAAAGAGTCAGGTTGTTTATGGAAGCATCTGACCCAAGGATTTACATCACAGTACAGGAAGGCCCCTTCATACCAATGAAGATATCTGTTCTTGATGCAAATATCCAAACACCAAAGACTTATTCTGAAATGACCAAGGATGAAATCATCTTGGCAACCATGGACAAAAGGGCACAGAACATAATTGTCAGTGCCATAGATGATTCAACATTTCAGAATCTGATTCACTGCAAGACCTCCAAGGAGATGTGGGACACATTGATTGTCTACATGGAGGGATCAGAAGAAGTAAGGCTGGACAGAAAATCTATGCTAAATCAGGAGTATGAAAGTTTTAGACAAGGGAAATCTGATAGCATAACTGAGTGCTATAAGAAATTCTATAGAATTGTGAATGAGCTAATTTCCTATGGAAGAGTCTTCAGTACCTATGAACTGAATGACAAATTCTTAAGATCCTTATCAAAGGATTGGGATACAAAGATCTGTGCCATAAGAGAAGTGGCAAAATTGGCAGAGATATCTCCTCCAACTCTGTTTGGAAAGTTGCTATCCTATGAAATGCAACTTATGGTAAGGAAGGAGGAGGAAAGAAACTCAAGAGGAGAGCATAGAGAAAAGACTGTGGCATTTAATGCTGAAGCCACCAGAAAGAATAGGAGGAAATCACCATCTCCTCCTAAGGAAGTTGAAGAAGGTAGTTCTGAAAATTCAGATAGGGGTTCAGTCAGCAGTGATTCAGATGCAGACTTTGCTGCATTCACTAGGCAATTTCAAAGGTTCTTGAAAAAGAAGCAATGGAAGTCTAGGCCTTCCTCATCACAGCAAGTAGATGACTATTATCAGAAAAGAAGGTCATCTAGGAAAGAGAAAAGCAGGTCAAAGCCCAGCAAAGCCACTACTTCAAAGATTGTCTGCTATTGTTGCAATAGGCCTGGACATGTAGTGGCTGAGTGTCCTGACAAAAGGAAGGAATCTTCAGAAAAGAAGAAGACTTATCAGAAAGGCAAGAAGGAGAAATCCTTTGTAGCAAAGAAAGATAAAAGTCTGTCAGACCAGTCAACTTCAGAATCAGGATCTGAAGCTGAAGCATATATTGGATTATATGCTGCATCTGAGGAAGAGGAGTTTATGCAGTTGCTAGACTCCATCAATGAACATCAATGCATGGGTTTGATGACTAGATCAGAAGAGGACCTATGCCAGAATCAGTCTGGTCCTAATGAGGTAAACAGTCCTTCCAGTACATTTGTTTGTAGTACAAGTGAAGAATCAGCTACATCTGCATCAAGTGATGAAGATGCATCTGGATCTGAAGGAGATGTCTATCAATTGATAGACAAGTATGGGGACTTGTTGCAGGCCCTTAAGAAAAGCAAGAACCTGGTTAAATCACAGGCTCAGGAAATTGCTGATCTAAGGGTTACAACAGCTGAGTTAGAAAAAGTCCTTGATCAAAAGTTAGCTGAAATTGCCAAGCTGAAAAATATAACTATATTCAGATGGGCACAATTAATTATACTAATGATCAAGTAAAGAGTCTGGAGGACAGACTTAGAATTGAAAGGGATTTAGTGGCTAGTTACTCTAAGCCAAAATCTGTCTTACCCTTGATAGATGAATTTGTCACTCAGAAGGGTAAGGCTGGATTAGGATTTAAGGGTAACTCCAGGGCTAGCAGATTCAAAAAGAAAGGCAAAGCCCCTATTCAGCCACTAAACCTTTCAGTCCCCATAAGGTTTGGTAAGAAGAAAGTGCCTTCTAACATATATGATCATGAAGACATTCAGGATCATATCAAGACAAATGTTCTGAAGAACAAGGTGTTAAGGCAAGCAGGCCTACCTATGGTCATAAGCCCTATGGTTTTAAGAAACCAGTAGGAGAAGTTGCAACAGCACCAGCAATGAACAGAAATGCTTCTGACAAGGATGTATCTAGATCTAGATACAATAAGTTTGAATGTTGGTGCTGTGGCAAGAGGGGTCATTTTGCATTGGACTGCTGGTATAACACAAGTGTTATAAAGAATAAGAGTCTACCTGTTAGAAGAGGTTATGATAACTTTATTAAGGCTAACCTGAACCAAGGACCCAAGACTTACTTGGGTTCTAAGGGTAAGTAATTCTGTATTGCAGGTGAATCCAAGTTACCATGCCCCTATATGGTACTTGGATAGTGGTTGTTCCAGGCACATGACTGGAACAAAGGGGCTGCTGAAGGAGTATTCATCTGTCAAAGATGGACATAAAGTGATCTTTGGTGGATCTGAAAAAGGAGTCATCAAAGGATTTGGTAACATCTCTTCAAACCTAATTACTATCACCCAAGTGGCCTATGTAAAAGGTTTGAAACATAATCTAATAAGCATAAGCCAGCTGAGTGATCTAGGATATGACATTTCATTTGGTAAGGATGGATGTCATATCAAAAGGTCAAGTGATCAAGAGATCATATTGACTGGGTATAGGAAGAGAAATGTGTATTGCCTTAATTTTGAATGTGAGAATAAGGCATCCCCCATTTGTCTTGTAGCTGATGACAATGCTTCTCATTGTGTTAAGTGGCACAAGAGATTGGCTCATCTAAACTACAAGACAATTGGCCAACTCTTTAGTAAAGAACTAGTGAGGAATGGGCCTCAAGTTAAGTGTATAAAGGAAGGGGTATGCTCAGCTTGTCAAAAGGGCAAGCAGACAAAAACCTCATTTCAAAGCCTTGAAAACAAGGATTCTGTGAGGTGCTTATACCTCTTGCATATGGATCTTTTTGGTCCTATGCCAGTTCACAGTCTAGGTAGGAAGGTCTACACTCTAGTGGTTGTAGATGACTATTCTAGATTTACATGGGTGTTCTTTCTGAGACAAAAATCTGAAACCCCAAGTGTATTACTTAATTTTGTAAAGCAAATTCAGAATGAACTGAATAGTACAGTGGTCAAAATCAGAAGTGATCATGGTACTGAGTTTCAATCTGAAAGCATGACAAATTGTGTGAGGACTTTGGGATTTTCAAGAGTTCTCCTCACCTAGAACACCTCAGCAAAATGGAATTGCTGAAAGAAAGAATAGGACATTAATTGAAGCTGGTAGAACTCTATTGAGTGACACCTCTCTCCCAGAATATTTTGGGCTGAGGCAGTTAACACTGCTTGTCATGTCATCAATAGGGCTTCTATACACAAAAGCCACAGAAAGACTCCCTATGAGATTGTGAAAGGCAGAAAACCAAATCTATCCTATTTTAGGATCTTTGGTTGCAAGTGCTATATACTTAACAATGGTAAGTCTTATTTGACTAAGTTTGCTGCCAAATCCCAGGATGGGATATTTGTTGGGTACAGCACAAATAGTAAGGCCTATAGAGTCTTCAACTTAACTACTCAAGTTGTTGAAGAATCTGTGCATATTGTATTTGATGAAACAAGATTAATCAATTGTGAATTGTCTTGTAGATCAAATGACTCAACAGGTATAAGCAAGAAGATGGACAAGCTCTCCATTGCTGAAGCTTCAAAGGAAGAGGGAGCATTGGAAAATGAAGGCTACTGTCCAGGGGGAGTACAAGAGATAATGGAAGCTGATGAAAACCAAGAGGTTCAGCAGAATGAAGAAGCTGGAGATGCTCAACCTGAAGGGAATCTACCTCCAGCTATAAGATATCTAAGAGATCATCCTACTGATCAGATAATTGGTGATCCAAGACAAGGAGTGCAAACTAGAAGCAGAAATCAAAGCACAGTTTTGCATTCAAGTTTCTTGTCTCAAATGGAACCTAAGAAGTTTGAAGAAGCTATCCAAGACCAGCACTGGATTGATGCTATGCAAGAGGAGCTGAATCAATTCAGAAGGTGCAAAGTCTGGGAGCTTGTTCCTAAACCAAGAGGCCATAACATAATTGGCACTAAGTGGATCTATAGAAACAAGCTAGATGAAAATGGAATTATTGTAAAGAATAAAGCAAGATTAGTTGCAAAAGGATATAGGCAGGAAGAAGGGATTGACTTTGATCAAACCTTTGCTCCAGTAGCAAGGCTGGAGGCAATCAGAATGTTCCTTGCCTATGCAGCCTACCAAGACTTCAAAGTATACCAGATGGATGTGAAGTCAGCATTTCTGAATGGTGATCTTAAAGAAGAAGTATATGTAGAACAGCCATCAGGTTTTGTAGATCCTCTTAAACCTGATCTGTGTATAAGCTTAGAAAAGCTTTGTATGGGTTAAAACAAGCTCCAAGGGCTTGGTATGAAACCCTGTCTACCTTCCTCATTGAGAATAAATTCTCAAGAGGAAAGATAGACAAAACTCTATTCCTTAGGGAATCCAAAGGCAAGATCATCTTAGTCAGATTTATGTTGATGACATAATCTTTGGATCTACTGAAAACAACCTTTGTAAAAAGTTTGCCAAACTTATGCAAGGGAAGTTTGAGATGAGCAGTATGGGAGAACTTAAGTTCTTCTTGGGACTCCAAGTAAGACAGACTGATGATGGATTGTCCATATCCCAGTCTAAGTTCACCAAAGAATTGATCAAGAAATATGGTATGGAGTCATCCTCCTCCATGAGAACTCCTATGGGAACAAGTATGCCTATATGCAAAGATGAGACAGGTAAACTGTTGATGAATCATTGTATAGAGGAATAGTTGGATCTCTACTATATCTCACTGCTAGTAGACCTGACATTATGTATGCTACATGTGTCTGTGCAAGGTACCAAGCCTGCCCTAAAGAATCTCATTATACTGCAGTCAAAAGGATTCTGAGATATCTAAAGGGCACACCTAATCTAGGCCTTTGGTACCCTAGGAATAGAGATTTTCTACTAACAGGCTATTCAGATGCAGATTTTGCAGGATGTAGAGAGGACAGGAAAAGTACTACAGGTACTTGTCAATTCCTGGGAGGAAGACTTATATCATGGAGTAGTAAGAAGCAGACCAGTGTGGCAATTTCCACAGCTGAGTCAGAGTATGTTGCTGCTAGAAGCTGTTGTGCACAGCTATTATGGATGCAGCATCAACTTAAGGATTATGGTATTCAAGTAAGTAAAACACCTCTTTATGTGATTCAAAGAGTGCTATTTCTATTGCTAATAATCCAGTTTCTCATAGTAGAACTAAGCATATAGAAATCAAATACCATTTTCTAAGAGAACATGTAGAAAAAGGAGACATCACATTAGAATTTGTAAAAACAGATTCTCAAATAGCTGATGTATTTACTAAGCCTTTAGATGAAACCAAGTTCAATAAATTCAAAATTGAATTAGGCATGTTAACCATTGATTAATGTATTAAACAAAATCATTAACAATGCTATTGAAATGGGTTATAAGTAAGAAAAAGTAGTAACAACATAATCAAGTGTTAAAAAGAACACATTGAAGTTACAAAAATTGGCTAAGTAAGAATGTGTCGACACATTCAGTAATAATGTGTCGACTCAGAGAAATTATGTCGACAAGTCAGAAATATTGTGTCGACACAGAGAATATGTGTCGACACTTAAGAATTTTATTGTCGACTTAACCAGGAATGTAATGTCGACTCAACCAGAATCGTGGTGTCGACACTTACAAAATATGTGTCGACACTTGTCCTTAGTGTCGACACAGAATTTCTGTCTTTCTGCTATGTATCCAAGGTGTCGACATAACCACAAATTGGTGTCGACACATAGTAGGCTGAAGAAATGTCGAGTTAATAGAAGCTTGTGTCGACACATTCCGTCTGTGTCGACACATTTAGACTGTTTTTGGCGCCTTTTGAACTTCTTTCAACAGAAGCTATAAATAGGTCAAAAGCTCTTGTTGTCGACACGCTTTCAAGGTTTTCGAGACTAAAACCT
The DNA here is from genome assembly GCA_039513925.1 of Platanthera zijinensis. Lineage (NCBI taxonomy): Eukaryota > Viridiplantae > Streptophyta > Magnoliopsida > Asparagales > Orchidaceae > Platanthera > Platanthera zijinensis. The sequence goes on from CM077080.1 coordinate 87,264,873, forward strand.
TGTGTCGACAGTCTTTCTTTCTCTCTTCTCTCAAGCTTTCTCGACACAACGATGGCGCCAAGGATTGAAGATAACATCAATGAAGGATACGAGTTGGTGCGCCAGGCGTTTGCAGATGCGCCGCCCGATGTTCAAGGGGTTATTACCCTCCTCTCTAACTCAGGGTTAGAATTTCTGGTATCTGAACCGTCCAAGATCTGGAAGAAGGAGGTGCACGAATTCTTTATCTCAGCATCAGTCCATTCTACTGGCCTCAAGATCAAGTCCACTGTACAAGGGACTAAGGTTAAGATTACCCACAAGGGTTTGAGAAAGATATTCCAATTACAAGTAGTTGAGAATGAAGAAGAGGTTCCCAGTTCTAAGACAAGGGAAGCCCTACAATGGTGTGGCCTGGACTCAAGCATGAAGATTGGAGCTGCATTCAATAGAAAGGGTATGAATCAGCAAGGGAAGTTCTTGTCTGAAGTTGTTGGCAAGGTAATTCTCTGCAAGTCAGGTGGACATGATAGGATTTCTGCCTATATGTTCAGCCTTATGACCAGGATTGTCTTTACAATCCCTACTGATTGGTCAGCAGTCCTCTTTGACAAGATTAAAGAAGGGATCAAGAAGCCTAACATGGCTAGGATCATGAGTCTATATCTCAATGGAGCAATTCCCTGAAGTGATGCAGCAACTGCCAGGATCTAAAATCAATCATATGAGAAGGATGGACATGAGACTATTCTCCAGGTGGGAAAGGGTGCTGTCTAAGGATGTGCCTGAAGAGAGCAGGCCAGACACCCCTGTAAAATCCCCTTCTCCAGCTCAAGAGACTGCACAACAAGAGGACCCACTTAGGATACAAGTGAAGAACAACCTGCCTCCTCTATAGTTCATCAAGTAGATACATCTGCACAGATGCAGGGGGAGCCAGTTCAATCTCCTGCTCAAAATGTTTCTACCCCTGCTCAGGTACAAGTGGTTCAGGTGTAGGGGGAGCAAATATATTTTACTATAAAAGACTTTCTAAAAGTTTTTTTTTTCTGAACAGGTTCAGGGGGAGCATGTGTCTTCTCCTACTCCAGATATGCAGCTGCCTGAGAATGTGCACAAGGATGCACCTAATGACTTATCTTCAGATGCTCCAGTTCAAAAGAATACACTCTGGATGAGTTGTTTCCAAATGATGACATAGCTACTGATAGAATAGAAGAGGACCAAGATGTTGAGCAGCCTCTTGACATAGAGCTAGAACAAGGAGTGGAAAAAGTTCAAGAGATTGAGAAAGTACAAGAAGTAGAGGAGGAGCAAAGAATTGAGGGGGAGCCAATACATGTTGAAACTGAGCAACATGGCACTGAAGCAGATAGAGTTCACATTGAGAGTACTTCTGAATCTGAGACTGAAGAAGCCAGGTTGGCTAAGAGAAGAAAACTGGTTGTATTTAAAAGAAGAAGCAAAACTTATAAGCAGGCTTTACAGACAACACCTCCACCTCCACCTCCTGAAGTTGATTATAACAAGTTCTTGGTGGATTTACAGGTGAAATTGGATGACCACAGGGTGGCCATTGAGAAATATGTTGATGAAAGAAACAAAACTCTGCAGTTTGACTTAGCCCAAGATATCAAATCTATCCAATTTCAAGTCAACTTGAATAAAACTGAAATGACAGATTGCTTCCACAAGGGTGGCAATGCTGTAGTTTATCTGGCTAAACAACAGCAGGCTATCTCTACAAAGGTGGATGATATTGTTTTGAAGCAAGGTTATGTTCTGGAAAATCAAATAAGAATGAATGACAATTTAACTGAATCTCATAATGAGATCATTCAAGAGGTGAAGAAGATTGTTCCAGGGATGCCTGCAGATAAAGCCAAAGAAATGGCAGAGTTTGATAAGAATTTTCAGGCTGCAATTGCATCTGTTAAGACTGCCATCACAACCTCTCAACAGGAAATATCTGAAAAGCTTCAAAAGTTAAGACCATTTTTCAAGGAGGGAGTGAATTATTTGGATGGCCAAATAAGATTTCAGAAAGAAGATCTTAGAGATCATGTATCAAGAGAAGCCATAAAGGGGAGAGGATGCTAATTCATGCAGGCTCTGAGCATGCCAAATGGGTGACCAATAGCATAAGAGCCACATTGGGATATCCACCATTGTGTGATGATAACATGGTGGCTGAGTCAGGATTACAAACAGGACTACTTGAAGGTGACCAACCTGAGGTTGCCCAAGTCATATACCCTCCTCCAGATTTTGATATGTTGGATCAGCAAGTGCAATATATGTATAGTCCTTCAAAGGAGGTTGTAAATGTTATCTTTGAAAGGTTGATAAGCCTGAGGTAAATTTGCAAGAACAGCAAGATGCTCTACTGTCAAAGAAAAGATTTAGAGAGCAGGCTGAGCTGAAGCCAGATTTTGAGCAGTGGAGTCCTACTTCCAGAAATATAATACTCACTGCATGGAAAGCTGTCAAAGATAAAGTTCATGAAAGGGGCAAGTGGTACAATGAGCAGGAATGGCAGAAGTATGAGGCAAGACAAGAAGCCATTGTACAATTCAGAAGGAAAGCTAAGATGGGAAGACTTCCAACTGATGCTATGGAGCCAAGCAAATACTTCCCAAAGCCTTTTCACTATTTTGAAAGGCAAAGGCTCAAGGAAGAAGCTAAGAAGAAAGCTGATCTTAAGGGAAAAAAGATGGCTGAAGAATCAGAAGTTCCTGTGACAGCTAAAATTAAATCTGGCCAAGGGATTGTTATTAGAGAGCCTAATCAATCCTGATATTGTTGTAGTTCTTTCATAATGTTTTGTAATGATGTAATGTGATCTGTCAAAGAAAAACCATGTAATCAAACATTACTCATTAATAAACAAAATATTGTTAAATCTGTGATAGATTGTTTTATCCATGATGTTCTTATTATTTTGTTTATAATTAAGTATCCCTGTGTATTGTCATATATCATCATTTTATACTATTTATAAATGGTGTATATCATTGGCTATAAGGGTTATGACTTCTCCAAATAGGGGGAGATTGTTGGGTACATTGGAAAATGTGTACCTGATTTGAAGAAGCCCAACCTAGCTCAATGATATACATCAAGGTGTATTTGATGTTGTTTTGAGTTGACATGTGCAGGTGAAGAATTGTTAAAATTTACAGAAATATTCTAAGTCCAAGTGTCGACACAAAGGAAAATGTGTCGACACATAGAAGAAAGTTGTCGACACAACACTGGGAAAATGTGTCGACACAGAAGAAGTAAGTCGACACTACTCTGGGAAAAAGTGTCGACACATAACATAGTCTACAACAACACTGGGAAATTGTGTCGACACAGAAGAAGTAAGTCGACACTACTCTGGGAAAAGTGTCGACACAGAAGAAAAGCGTCGACCTCAACATTGAAAAATAAATGTCGACACAGAAGAACATAGTCGACCTCAAGGAATATAGTCGACCACAAGTTTGTCTACAACAGCAGAATGTGTCGACACATTGTGATTTAGTCGACACATTGAAGCAGAGTTAAAGAAGACTGTGTCGACACCTGAAGGCTAAGTCGACACTTACTGAAGTTAAGATTCTACAACAACTGTGTCGACACACAGGACTTGTGTCGACACACTGAAGAGTCAAGATCAAATTGTTTGCAGAAGAAGCTGTGTCGACTCAAAGGCAACTTAGTCGACATCACTGAAGGCAGTGTCGACACCAAAGTCAATTGTGTCGACACAAATAGACAGATGGTCTCGACACTTTCTGACAGACTGTCTCGACACACTGTGGTTCAAGACTAAGGCACAGGACTTGTTGAAGACTTGACAGCTGTGGGTTGCCACCGGTTAACTGAAGCTGTCAGACTTGTCAGAGAACTGTTAGAAACCGGATCAGCCGGTTACCATGAAGAAGTCTATAAATAGACATATTCAGAAGAAGGAAAAACCTTCACAACATTGAAGAATTCTTAACTCCAGAACTTTTGAAGAAGGATTCCGATCCAAATCATTTCAAGAAAGTGCTAGGCACTTAAGAAGATCTTCTCAAGAAGATCTAAGAAGACTATCTAAGGATAGATCTAAGAAGAGTTCTAACCAGAATTCTGAAGAATCATTCAAGTGCTGATAGAGAGAGATCAAGTCAGAATTTGAAGAAGAAGAAAGAATCCACCATTGGATTCTCAAGAAGCTGTTTGGAATCAACTCAGCTAAGTACATTTTCAAGAAGCTTTGAAGAAGGCTAAGAAACAGTTGATTGCATCAGCTGATTAAAGAATTGTCATTGCCTCTTCTCTCTCAACTTGGCAAGGCAATTTAAAACAATCTTTTCTATATTTCTGTAGGATCTGTTTATACAGATCTGAGTTGTAAGCCTATGTTATAAAGGCTGAGTGTAGGAGTGTTGAACTCTGAGTGGTAGGGCTGATTGCCTGAGTGTAGGAGAAGGATATTCTCTGAGTTGTAGGCCTTGGGGCAAGGCTGAGGTAGGGCAGTTGTGCCTGAGTTGTAGGAACCAGTTGGGTTCTGAGTTGTAAGATCTTTTGATCTGAGATTAGTGGAAGATTGGCCGATTCTAGCATACTGCTAGATAGGTGAAGGGGGAAGTGGATGTACCCAGACCTTGGGGAACCACTATAAAACTGTGTGCAATCTGTGATGCTTATTTTCTGTGATTGCTGTGATTTATTGTGAATTCTGCCTTGAAGTTTTTTCAAAAAATAAGTTGAACCTATTCACCCCCCCCCCCCTCTAGGTGTTTAGGTTATCTTGAAAGTGAAACTATCAATTTAACAACAAGCAAACAAGATATTATGTTTGCCACATGTCTTTGTGCTAGGTTCCAGGTGAACCCTAAAGAATCTCACCTTATTTTCTTAAAAAGGATTTTGAGATATATAAAAGGTTGTCCAGATCCAGGCCTCTGGTATCCAACAGAATCAGCATTTGTGTTAACTGGATTTTCTGATGCTGATTATGCTGGATGCAGAGTAGACAGGAAAAGCACCTCTGGTACTTGTTAGTTCCTTGGTGACAAACTTGTATCTTGGTTCTGCAGAAAGCAAACATCTGTTTCAACATCCACTACTGAAGCTGAGTATATGGCTGCAGGCAGTTGCTATTCACATATTTTGTGGATACAAAACCAACTCCTGGATTATGGTATCAACTTAAATAATTCAACTATTCTATGTGATAATACAAGTGCTATTTCAATTTCACAAAATCTAGTATTGCATTCTAAAACAAAGCATATAGACATTAGACATCATTTCATTAGAGATTGTGTTGACAAACAAAAGATTAAACTTGAATTTATCTCTACTGATTTGGAAAGAGCGGATATATTCACTAAGCCATTGGACTCATCCAAGCATCTGTTCTTTATCAATCAGCTTGGTATGATAAATGGTCAGGATTAAATCTAATGCTTTGTCTGTGGTCATAGATTTATCTCTATTCGTCGACCTGAGATCGACGAACTGATAATTATTTTTGAGATTTTCATCGACCTGAGATCGATGAAATCTCTTATTGAAGCAGTTTCGTCGACCGAGAATGACGAAAACTGTTTATGGCAATTTTCTGAACACGACGAAAATTGTCCCCTCTTTATTTCGCCGGGCTGAGATTATCGATTCATATTCTGAAAACCTTTTTATAGGCTTTCTTCTTTGACCTCAATCCCAAACTTTCAGAATTCCCCTCCTGCACTTGATCACTTGTTTTCTGTTGCAGATACCTCCACTCTCATTCAACCTAAGCTTCAGTAATGGCCACAATTGGATCAGCCGGCATGAAGTTCGATACGGGTTTTGATATTTGCTTCGATTCGTTCCTGCAATCCGATCAGATTTTCCTGTACATTCTGAAATTATTTGAGGAACAGAAGCTGAAGCAGTTCATGACAAGCAGAATAAAATTGTATGCAACTGAAATTAGGGAATGGGTATTTTCATCAACATCCTCAGAAGAAGAATTGTTTGGATTCATCAGTGGGACAAAGGTCACTCTCTCTCCCTCTATTATTTCTGAAGTTTTTGGTGTCGATAATGGAGAAGATTAAATAGATTTGGATGATGAAGAGTTTGCAAACATGCTAATTATTATGGGTCACTCCGGCGGGAAACCCTAATAAATTGCTTAAAAAGAACTTGTCACCCGCATATAAGTTTCTCGCAGATATAGTAGGGAAAGTGCTGTTTGCGAAGCACACGGCCCATGACTACATCTCCAGGCAGCAGTTTCTTGTGATGGCTGCTTTGGTGAACAAAAAGAAAACCAATTGGGGATAGACATTGTTTGATCTCATTAGGAAGAGAAATAATAAGAAAGAGGTATGCTATGTACGGGTTTAAGGCCTGTTTCGGAAGGCAAAAGCTGATTAACTCCTGGTCTCCTAGACCATGTCCATCAATGCTTCTAAGAGGCTCACATCTGCCCTCTTTGGCAGATGGGAGAGGACCATCTCTAAGACCTCCAAGGACAAGCCATCAGAAGGTGCTTCAGAGAACACAAGGGTGGTAACAACCACTCCCTCCTTGGCTGAAGAAACTCTGCCCCTTGTCTCTCCAGTTTTTTCCTCACCACATCCTCCAACCTCTCCTATTCATAACCCCACACCTCCTAACCTACCACTACCATAACATTTGGCCAACATTTCCTCATCCTCTCTGTTACCCATCCCTACATTTGACCTCCTCAATGAGTCATCTCCTCACCATTCTCCAGATAACAGAGCCTCACCAGAAACTCCCTCATAATCCCCATCTTTGTCTCCTCCCAACAACATAAATATCACTATGCCAGATCTTATCCAACAACTCATACCACCATCTGTCATTTCCCCTCCTACCCCAGACAATGCATTCTTACATACCCTCATATCTCATCTCACTGATCCTATCCTCAAGAAGCTCATTGCTGATGAGATTGCCCCTAGTCAAATCAATAACCACTCTCACTAACCTGCTTGCCTCCTCTTCCCCCATCCCTTCTTCAACCCAAGGCATGACCACAGAGCCTTCTGAAGCCATGCAGGGGGAGATGTTCTATGAAGAAGCTCCTGCATCAACAATAGTTCCAACAGTAGCAGAAGAAGTCCCTGCAGTAGCAGTAACTCCAGCAGCAGTAGCAGAAGCAGCAGTAACAACAACAACAGAAGTAGAAGCAGCAGCTGATTGTGAGATGGTTGAGGCTATGCCAGAAGTTCTGACTGGTGGATATTATGTCATACATCCATCAGTAGATCTTGATAGCATTCTTTCTGTTTTTGCTCCAATTGTTGATTTATCAATAAAAGCCATTGTGTGCTATACTCAACCTGCTTCCTCAGAGGTGATAGCCACAATAAGGGCTAGTTTTGAAGACAGCTCTAAAACTGAAGTTATGATTACTGAGAAAGCTTCATTAGTTGATACCAAAGAGGCAGTTGAAGAGTGATGAATCTGAGTCTAAGTATATGACTTACCCCATCCCTCCAGTCTATTCTCCTACTCCTATCCCAGCTCCCAATGCTCCTTCTCCTCCTCCCAAGGTAACTCCCGAGTATATAAAAGCAATTGATGCTTTGTACAACTTTGATAGTGAAAGTAGTGAAGAAATCTACAGTGATGATTCCCCTAAAACCAAGAAGAGGAAATTAAGAAAGAAAGCTCATGTCTCTACTCCCAATCCACATAATGATACTCCATATTATATCAGGCACAACATTGAGCCTTATCCTAATATGCCCCAGTGGATGAGAATGTCAAAGAATGAGATGAAATCCATGAAGAAATCTAAGAAGAACCCTCCTCGTCCTTCTCCAAGGTTTTACAGGAGAGATCCTCCACCTCCTCCTCCTCTAGGTGCAGGATCTGCCAGTAGTGGTCAGCAAAAATTTTCCAGCAGCACCAAAACATATCAGAGACAAGGAAGATCTTCTCAATCTTTTAGAGGCAGTCAGCACCAACACAGACATCATCCCTCCTCTTGAAGTTCATATAGTGTTCAGAAGTTTGCCCCAAAGCCAACATTCCTTCCTCCTCCATCTCCTGGCAAAGCGAATAGCCCTGAAGATCCTCCAATTCTAGCCTATGATCCTGAGACTAGTCCAACTACTAGGATGGATAGATTTAAAGAATCTATTGCTCTATCTCAAATCAGAAAAGCAAGAGAACAGGTTCAGGACACCTCTCAGTATTCTACAATGTCATCCTACAGGAAGAAAGAGCTAGAGAGATATCAAGTTGGAAATCTGTTCAATGCTGAAGAGTATATGAATCTACATCCTGAAGTCATAGTTCCTAGAGCCACATCTCAAAAGACTTTGGGTGATGCAGATATGACTATGACACTGAAACAAGCATAAGATCCTAACAGAGTAATTAAATTTGCAAAATCTTCTGATTCTCCCAAGGACATTTAGGTTATTTGTTTTATGTCTCTATTTCTGTTTGTGAACAATTTGGGTGCATAGCCTTATAAAGGTGTTGATTGCTAATTTACTCTATCAGTCATCTCAGTTTTTTTGCTATGCTTATTTCACTTTGTTTTGTGTTTTTCTTTTGATTTTGTTTAAAGTAACCTCACCCAAATAGGGGGACATTGTTGGAACCCCTAGGTGATTTGGTCTAGGTTCTCTTCTTAGGGTGTGACCCATATTGTATAGAAAAGCCAAGTTTTATGTCCTTCTAGTCTTAGGTCAATCCTACAGATGGAAGATCAAGGACATGCCTGAAGATAGCTCAAAAATAAGCCCTAGAAGAAAATTCTCTCAGTCTGTTCTCAGGTCGACGAACTCAAAGTGAAAGAGAAGAGTTCTGAGGTCGACGATTTGGTCTTAGAAGAAAACTTTTGTGGTCTCCCAAATGTGTGTTTCGCTAAAATGCTCTCAACACCAAAGATCATTCGGCGCCATAATTGTCTCAATGCCATAGTTCACTCAAAGCCAAAGTTTACTCAGAATCAAAGATCACTCAATGCTCTCAACGTTATCAATGACTCAATGCTCATAATGACTCAATGCCAGATGTGTTATTATCTCAACACCTTCAGTTTGACCAAGTTCTGAGGTTGACAAAAATTAGATTCTCAGGTCGACAAACTTAGAGCACAGAATCCGTCAGTTTATGCAGTGCAGTTATTCGCAGAGCTCAGGTTGATGAACAGTTCTGAGGTCGACGATCTCTGATTTAAGGTCGACGAAAGCTGTTCTCTAGTCGACGAAAATTGTATGTCATATAGTTATTTATTCTTTCTTTTTTTGTCTCTTGATTCTATATCTATTATTGGCCATTAATTCCCTGGATAATCAATGTACTTATATCCTTTAAATCGAGCTGTTACTGGCAGCATTGATTGTAAATATTTTCCATAGAATTAATTGCCTATATCTCGGGACAGACATAGAATAGAATATATGACAGCATACTTGCCTGTTTTCATTTCCCAGATTTCGGCTGAGCATTTATTGCAGGTTTTTGAATTCGAAATTGAGGTAGCTATCATCCTTATCATCTCTCTGCCAGATACAAAACCAAAAAGGATCACACTCTTTGATAATATACAGAAGAATATATGAAAAGAAGAGAAAAACAACTGCTCTCAAAAGAAGAAGAAGAAAGAACATCAATCACAATCAAGAGTCTTTCGTCCCCTCCTTCTTTGTTTCCAGGATCTCCAATGACAAGGATATTCAATAAGTCAAAGGACCCCTGGAGAGTTGATCTTATAGCAAAAGGCCTTCACCCTAGCAAAGTTCCCCTTCCTGAATAGCTGTTAATATCAGGGGGAGCTTTGAAAATATCAAAAGAATTCTGAAGACTTCTCTCGTTTTGCTTGAGAAAAGAGTAGTCCAAATCAACCTCTCTTCCCCACCTCTATACAGGGTTTTAATTCCCTTCAAAATTATTCTGGTTGCAAGTCTCCTTCAAAAAGACTTGGGTTGGTTTTTGAGCACCTGATCAAAAGCTCATTGGTGGCAGTCACCTGATCAAAAACTATAGTGGATTCTTACCTAGGGTGGTAGAAGAGTGGATGTACCCAAGTTTGGGGAACCACTATAAATTTCTTGTGTTGTCTGTGTGGCTGTGATTTTCCTGTGTGCTTGTGTTGTGATATATTTTGCTGAGTAGCTAAATTATCCTCTTTCTAGTTCATTTGCTGTACTTATACACTCATACACTTATATCATAATAATATATTTTATTAAAGATTTTTTAATTCTGCAAAAATCAAAAAGATTTTAACAACTCTATTCACCCCCCCCCCCCTCTAGTGTTTATCAGAGTTTACCCTATCTTTCAATTGGTATTAGAGATTTTCTCTATCCATTTCTTTCACAGTATACTTGGAGGTATGAACTTCATGGTGATGGCACTCACATGACTTCTTCTCTATAATAGGCTTTTCTACAACGGGTTTGGCTTTTGGATCATTCTTGAAGTTGTGACCATGATTATAAGGTTCGTAGATCTGAAGAGTGATCTCCTCATAAGGTGCCTTGAAGACACTCTCACCAAAGTTTTGGGGACGAGTCCATCCTTGGTACCGAGACTTGGGCTCTGCATGAGTAGGCCTAGCAATGTGACCGTAGGACGAGTCAAGATCAAACTCATTCGTTGGAAAGATAACCTTTTTTAAAGGAGTTTGTTCTTGAGGAGCTTTCCCCTTCTCCTTGGCTAGAGCCTTCTTGGCAGCCTTATTTCTTCTCTGTGCTTTATTTCTCCTAGAAGATTTAGTAGGAGCAACAAAATGGCCTAAGCTAGAACCTATATTCTGAGCAGAGAATTTAGTAACAAGCGGAAGGACTGTCTTGGGCTTGGAGAAACTTTCAACAAGTTTCTTTTCAGCTTCATGTTGTTCTTCTAATTCCTTGATGATTTTCTCCTTCAGATTTTGGTGCTCGAGAGACTTATTTTATTCTTCCATCGCATTATGGAAGTCCTTTCTGAGTGAGTCGAGCATTACAATTTCCTCCCTCAGATTTCTCTCTTCAGCCTTAAGAAATTTGATCTCCTTGGCTTGAGATCTTGCGACTCTACGACATTTGTCATAGGCTTCAATCAACTCTTAATATTGAGTCATGAGTTCAGATTCATCATCAGACGAATAGTCCTCATGATCATGGTCAGAAGCATCGGATTCAGAGAGAGGGGTATGACAATTTTCCTTCCCAGTGAACTGGGGTTCTTCTTCTTCATCCGTCTGTGCCATGAGCCCAAAGTAGGCTTCCTCCTAATCACTAGACTAAGATGAGTCTGTGTCACTGAGGGTCTTGCCCTTCTTGGCTACCAGGCTTCTATCAGTCTTCTTCTTATTGTAAGAAGTTTTCTTTTCCTCTCTTCTTCCAACCTCCTTCTTCTTGTGAGGGAAATCAGCGATGATGTGTCCTGGCTTATTGCAGTAATAACAAATAATGTCAGTAGAAATGTGTTTGTTCTGTTTGGAGTAATACTTGTCTTGGCTACTTGAGACTTTCTTGTGGTGATCACCATTGTGACGTGATCTTCTGAACGAGGCATCCTTGCCTTTCCATTGTTTCTTCTTGTTCAAGAACTTCTTGAACTGCCTTGAAAGAAGATAAAACTCTCCTTCAGATAATTCTGAGTCTGAGGTACTTGGCTCTGAAGATTTTTCTTCACTTTCTTCCTGTGCTGGTGCAGGAGAGGCAGCTTTTGACTTCCTTGAGATGTTTGCCTTTAGTACGACAGACTTCTCCATGGATGAAGTGTAAGATCCTGTCTCCTCATCCCGAGGCTAACCCGGATCTTATGCCCAGGACCGCCGCCTTACGGTGACACTAACTCCTGAGTTAGTCGACACCGTAAGACGCCGATTCTGCCGGCTATTACGATCATTTTTCACTAGAGATGCGGAAGCAAAAGTGTATAAACTAACCAATACACATGTCCACAGAGTCACAGAGCACATCATATATATAAGAATGAAAAGCTACAACAGTCCACAATGAGTACAAAGAGAAATAGGGCTTATGCCCATATACATCAATAGAAATGAGACTCTCTCTCACCAAACAGAAAGCTGTAAACTAAGCTATCTACTATATCTCCTCCCACCTGAGGACGTGCGGTAGTAGTGTCTGGTGGTGGTGGTAGCTGCTCCTCATGCCCTGCCTCCTCGTCCCGCTGGACGTGCTGGTCTATCTCCTCGAGCTCCTAAAAAGGGGGAGTCAACGTATGTTAGTCAAAAAGACTAAGCCGTATCCTCAACACCTCCTCCTGTCGCTCTTAGGCACCGGATGGAAGGAAGATGCGGAGGACAACAAGGGGTAGCAAAGTGGAGCAGGTGACATTTCTATCTAGCAGGAGTAAGTAAAGTCTAGCAGTTATATATATATGATCTAGCAGTTCTATATATGATCTAGCAGTTCTATATACAGTACAAGTAAGTAAAGACAGTGCAGAAAGAAAAGTACTGCAGTAAGAAGATAGAACTGAGAGTAAATGTAGTACAGAAAGGAAAGTACGCAACTGCTACTCCTACTCCTATCAATATCACAAGAGTACCCTAACTTATATGAACGCCCATACGAACATGTAAGTTAGGGTTTCCAAAAGTAACTTATCATATAAAAGAGCCCATACTAATTTATATGATAAGGATCTATGATTGCGTATGCCCTAATATGTATGAATGTATGTTATGATGAATATGTTAAACATGCAAGTGCAACACACACACACGACTCCGTGATCACAGACCTTTAGTTCCCTCTTTTTGAGAGCTTGCATCACTCTCGGGTACTACCGTTGTGGCTACGGCAACAGTGGAGCGGGCTCTCCACTTCTAGGTAGGTATAAGCACTACCAGTCCTAGACCCCTCTCATACGCCTCTGTACACGTCCTAGGTGCACTCTAGAGTTTTGCGTACGTATTTTGCTGACTACCCGTCAGTCTTGTAGGTCGAGTGCACGTCTTCGGGGATTCCGCAGCATTATATATTTAAGCATACTGGCCCCTCCACCCGTACTCCTCGCCCGAGTCATCGTACTGCCATCGGTGCATCGACTGGCCAGTCCCGCCTGACTCGCCACTAATTTTATGCACATGCAAGGTATAAATCTGAGCTTCCTGCTCGTACTGATATTGTTAACACATTCCCTCCAATCCAATTTGGGTGAGCAAGCGCTTGTATCCCTCCAACCTTAAGAAACAGGTGAGCAAGCCACTCCAACCCGGTTAGGATGAGCTCATTACTTGTATCCCTCCAACCTTATGAAACAGGTGAGCAAGTGCTTGTATCCCTCCAACCTTATGAAACAGGTGAGCAAGCCACTCGTATGATGTTCCCAACCTTATTTAACCGGCGAACCTATCGCGTAGAACTCCAAACCTATTAGACTACTCTTGTTTAAGGTTTATTATACCTAGTAATTTAAAGTGAATCCCAGGACTGCCCAAGGCATGCCCCGTGAGGGGGTCTCGAGGGCACTAGGAACCAAGACGGGCATGAAACCCGAAGTTCCCTTTCGCAAGGATATTTAGTTTTAGTTGATGTTTACCCGTTACCCATGATTTTCCTTTAGTGTTACTCCTTAGTAGCCTAATGACTTATGGTATTATTGTCGGAAAGGCGACGATCTTCTGTCGGACTCCGTTATGCCTATTGTAAAGTGATTTGCACTCTATCACTCGTTGCTATACTTATGATACCATCAACACCACCCAGGTTTGTTCCCAATTTCCACGACTATCCCATCTTATTCTATCTCCCGGTGGTCCTAGTAGAGAAATCCTACTTATTCTAAATGTAGCCCCAGACCTAATACCACCCTGCCATTTCCAAGTTATAATACCATCCCCACCGTTCTGTTTATTAACCTAGGGTGGCATTCTCTAGATAACATTTACGTACGGCACGTCTATCGAGACTGAATGTCTAGGTGAGATGACCTATTCTAATGATCCATTGAATGAACTTCCGAATGCATTGTGTTGTGTTTAATCACATGAGATTATTATAAATAGGGCACGTCGATTTATTTATTACTTATCATCATCAGAATCCTTCAATTACTGTTAAGGGTAAAATCGTCATTTTCCCGAATACTTATAATTCAAATCTTCAATTTATCAAGTCGAATCTCAAGGGCTCGAATATGTCTCCCTTGAGTTTATATAATATCATTAGGGTTTTATAAATCTTCTAAACCCTAGCTTGAATTATTTTAGAAAAATGTTTACTGTTCATCCAATTATCGAAACAGTCGAATTCATTAAGTGTAGGATTTTTGCTCCCAAGAATCCCAACTAACTTAGGGTTTTAAATTATACCCTACTGGTCTACTAATTCAGGGGATGTGCATTCTAATTGTACCCCTTTAGGTAAATATCAAAATTGCTATTTGCACCCCGAGCCTAAGTAATTCAATTCTTGCATGTGGGTCTTTCCCAACATGACTTGTTCCAATTTCAGGGAAATTTCTACCACTGGTCTATATGGTCCCTAATGGCCAGCCACCAAAATTTGGGGCCATTTGGAGTTAGCTAACTCCAAGAATCACCTAGTTAAGCCCTAGGGGTATTTTGGTAATTTTCCCACATTTTGTTTTCCAATCAAGCCCATTTTTGGGCAGAGCCTGAATATGCCCTAATTATACCTCTGACCAAAATCTCAGGTCAAGGGGGCTTCTGGTTTGGCTTGGGCAGCCATTTGAAATTCTGCAAAATTGCTATTTGCAGCCCAAGTCAAATTTCATTTCTCAAACATGCAAGTGAGATTCCTCATCATGCAGTGAATCAATTTAGCCCAAATTTTAACCATGGGTCTAATATACCCATGAGAGGGTGCCACCAAAATTTGGGGCCATTTGGAGTTAGGAAACTCCAAAAATCACATTTATTTACTTTTGGGTATTTTTGTAAAAACTATAGCAAAATGTTCCCCAAAAATTCTGATTTTTGGGAGGGCCTAGATTTGACCAAATTAATCACATGCCCAAAATCTCAGTCCATTTGGACTTAGGGTTTGAGCAGGGCATCAGTTTTAATTTCTGCCCTAGTTAGGGGGCAGTCCTAGCAAAACAGCCCTACAGGGCAGCCTACTGGTCCAAACCCTATGATTTCTGTGGCATTTTAAAGTTAACTCATCTATTTAGATTTTTCATTCAGGGTCCACCCTAAGGTGGGACCTCTAAGTACTTCATAATCAACATGCAAAATAACTGATATATTGTGACAGTATTTCATTTATTCATAAAATTAAATAATGCAGAATTAATAATAAAATGTGCACGAATCTTAAAGCCTAATCCAACGGTGGCTGCCTTTCTTCCTCATGCACATGCATGCATGGCCAGCCCGAGCAGGTGTCCCTTGCGGGGCCATTTCCGGCCATCGCCGGCGGCGGGGCCTCCGGCCAAGTCCTCCCCCGGCCTCACGGTGGTCGGGGCTAGGGCTGGCCGGCGACTGGGCGGCGGACGGCGGCGGCGCAGCCAACCCGAAAACTCTAAAAACCGCCATTTTTTAAGCTTTTTTTTCCAAGCTTGTTGATCCCTATGTCGAGCTCGTTTGAGCTCGACTTCTAACCTAGATGAGCTAGGATACTAGTACAGTGAGAGGGGAGGGGATACGGACCCTTGGTGGTGGTTGTGGTTGAGGGTGGCGGCGGCTTCCCTTGCACGCAAATTCCGGCGAGCTCCACGATTTTCCATGGCTTCCTTGCTTCCTCTCTCTCTCTCTGGGGTGGAATGAAGTGTGAGTGAGGGTGTGGGGTCGGTTTGGGGGTGAGTTAAGAGAGGGGGGCGATTTCAACAATGCTTGGGGCGGATTCACCAAGGGGGGGCGATTTCAACAATGCTAGGGCTCGGGTTGGCTTGTGTGGCCGGCTAGGTGGCTTGGGGGTGGGCCCCACTGCTCCCAGCTGGTTTAATTAACCCCTAATGGTCGGGTTCTAGGGTTGGGGGCCAAGGTTGGTGAGTGAATAGGGAGGGTTGACTCCACCAAGTTGTTTAGGCTATGTTGGGCTTGGGTTGGGCTTGGGCTTGACCCAAGGCTGCATGGTGGGGTCCCACACCTCCTAATAGCCCTACATGGTCAGCCAACCCAATGTGGGTTGGTGAGGTGAGCCCAAGTGGCTCAAAATAACTCCACCACCTTTTCTCTCTCCTATTTATCACATTTTCTCTCTCCTAGGTAATTTCCCAAAATTACTATTGCATGCCCCTATTTTTCTCTTCCCTAGGGGTTTAGGGTCACTTTAGACCCACCTAATGAGTTTGGGTTGGTTTGGGTGGACCCAACCTAGTGAAATGGGCTAGGGCACCATTTTCACTATTTAGGTCAATATGTTGACTTGACCCAACATGGGTCAACTAGTTGACCCCATGGCCTACCTTGGGGTCCACTTAGATTGTATTTAGGGTTAGGGCAATGTGGTGGGGTCATGGTGTGGCTAGGGTTTGTATTTAGCCTAGTTTGACCTAGGTTGACTTGGGCCCCATAGTGGGCCCCACATGGTCTAGATCCTCCTCCTAGGGTCAAACCTAGCTAAACCCTAGCATCCACCACATGTCTAACCCAAATCTAAGTCACTTGAAATTTGGGATGTTACAAACCCTATAAACAAAAAAATAATTTCGTCCCCGAAATTTAAGTTCGGGCTACGGGGTTTCTACGACAAGCTTATAAAAGATTCGAAACGTAACTAGAAGGAAAATATAAAACTAAGTTGTACCTGAGGAGAATAGCTCCGGGTGTCGCTCCATCATGAGATCCCTCGGCTCCCAGGTGTGCTCCTCCCGTCCGTGGTTGGACCACAACACCTTCACGAGAGGGACCTTCTTTTTCCGCAACACTCGGACGGCGGTATCGTCGATGCGGACCGGCTCTAAACGAACTGATCGATCTGATGCTACTGGCCCGTCGGTAGTAAAAATATGCTGCTCAGGGCGAAGGAGTGCTCGTCGTAGGGAGGAGACGTGAAAGACGTCGTGCAGAGTTCCCAACTCTATCAGTAGCTGCAGTCGGTAAGCCAAGGGGCCGATCCGCTCCAGGATCAAGTAAGGCCCCATATATCTCGGACTGAGCTTCTTGTGCCTCCGCACCCGGGAAACGCCGTGCACTGGACGTATCTTCAAGAAAACCCTGTCTCCCACCTGAAACTCCACCTTACGATGCCGCGCATCGTAATACTTCGCCTGTCTGCTCTGGGCCTCCAACATCCGATCTCTGACCAGTCGTATCTGAGCCTCCGTATCCTCGACATACTCTGAACTGTGAGCTCGTGTATCCTCATCTTGTACCCATGATAGAGGTGTCCGACACCTCCTCCCATATAGTGCCTCGTAAGGAGCCATCCCAATGCTCGCCTGGTGACTGTTGTTATAAGAAAACTCAATCAAGGGCAACAGTCGCTCCCAGGGCTTCCCCGTATCCAAAATACAAAGACGCAGCAGATCCTCCATAGTCCTGTTGGTCCGCTCTGTCTGACCGTCGGTCTGTGGATGGAAGGCAGTGCTGAAAGAGAGCTGCGAACCTAAGTAAGTATGCACTGCCCTCCACTCCCTAGAAGTGAATCGACCGTCACGATCCGAGACAATCGTCTTGGGAACGCCGTGGTATCTAACGAACTGCTCCACAAACAACCTCACCAATACGGCAACTGGGCGTCCTTCCGGATCGGTATGAATCTGGCTACCTTGGTCAATCTATCGACGATGACCCAAATGGAGTCGTGCCCAGAGTGGGAGCGAGGCAACCCATGCACAAAATCCATAGCAATATCCTCAAACTTCCACTCTGGCACCGGTAATGGCTGTAATAATCCTCCTGGGCTCTTGCATTCAGCTTTCACTAGCTGACATGCCTCGCAGTGCGTAACATAATGTATGATCTCCCTCTTCATTCCGGGCCAGTACATGCTCTTCCGCAAATCAGCCGACATCTTGGTGATACCGGGGTGCACTGAGTACTGTGTGTGGTGCGACTCCCTGAGTATATCCTCCCGGATACCACCTCCTGCGGGTATATATAAACGGCCACGGAAATGAACGAGGTCGTCGCGTAGCGTGTAATCCTCTGCCTTGCCCTCAGCTAGGGCTCTGAATATCGGCTCTAAATCTGCATCCTGCCTCTGATGCGCCCAGATGCGCTCCCGAATGTCACAATCACTAATCATGGAGTTCAGATACTCCCGGTACAGCTCTGGCTCAGTCTCTGACACCACAGTAATGTGCAGGTCCTCCACCATTTGAGCCAACGACATAGCTCCCACCCGAGGTTCCGTACTAGTAGTGCCAGCTCTTCTGCTCAAGGCATCCGCCACAGTGTTTGCCTTCCCCGGGTGGTAATGGATCTTGTACTGATAATCACATAGGAATTCTAGCCATCTCCTCTGGCGTAGATTCAGATCCTTCTGAGTGTCGATGTACCTGAGATTCTTGTGATCGGAGAAAATATCACAATGGATCCCGTACAGATAGTGCCTCCATATCTTTAATGCGAATACCACTGCCCCGAGTTCTAGGTCATGGACTGGGTAGTTGTGCTCGTGCTTCTTCAACTGTCTCGAAGCGTATGCTATCACATGACCGTGCTGCATTAGGACAGCACCCATCCCCTGGTATGATGCGTCGGTGTAAATCTGGAATCCTTCCTTCCCAGCTAGAAGTGCAAGGATAGGGTATGAGGTGAGCCTGCTCTTCAATTCCTGGAACGCTGCCTCGCACTTCTCAGACCAATGAAATCCTGCCTCTTTCTTCGTCAAGGATGTGAGGGGGAGAGCTATCCTGGAAAACCCCTCCACAAACTTGCGGTAGTAGCCTGCTAGTCCCAAGAAGCTGCGTATCTCCGTGGCCGATTTCGGCTGCGGCCAATCTCTAACTGCCTCGATCTTAGCTGGATCCACGGCTAGTCCAGCCCACTGATGGTGTGTCCCAAGAATGTTACCTCCTCAAGCCAGAACTGGCACTTAGAGAACTTAGCATACATGCTATGCTCCCTCAGCTTCCCCAAAACCAACGATAGATGCTGCGCATGTTCCTCCTTGGTCTTGGAATAGACCAAAATGTCGTCGATGAAGACTATGACGAACCGATCCAAGTAAGGCTCGAATACACGGTTCATCAGACTCATGAATGCTGAGGGCGCATTCGTGAGCCCGAAGGGCATCACCGTGAACTCAAACAAGCCATACCGAGAACTGAACGCCGTCTTTGGTATGTCCTCCTCTTGGATCCGCAACTGATAATATCCAGATCTCAAGTCCAGCTTCGAAAACCAGAATGCTCCCTGAAGCTGATCGAACAGCTCATCAATCCGTGGCAGTGGGTAAGTGTTCCGGACCGTAAGCCGGTTCAATTCCCGGTAATCAATGCACAACCGGAGCGAACCGTCTTTCTTCTTCACGAATAAAACTGGTGCTCCCCAGGGTGAAGAACTAGGCCGGACAAATCCGGACTCCACTAGCTCCTGTAACTGCGTCCTGAACTCTGCCAGCTCCCTTGGAGCCATCCGGTACGGTGCCCGGGATACGGGCTTGGCATCCGGTATCAACTGGATACGGAAGTCGGTGTCTCTGGCCGGTGGTAGTCCGGGCAATTTCTCCGGGAATACGTCGGAGAAATCCCGGACCACGGGTATATCGGAAATGGCCGTCTCCGCCACTATCATCTCGAAGCATACAAGATACACCTCCTCGCCCTGCTCGTAGGCTTTGACAGCCTGTATGGAAGATAATGAAAGAGGTGGGATAGGTCGGATACCTTCGATGGTGACGTAGGAGTCGCCATGCCTGAGTGTGATCCTCTTGGACAGACAGTCTATCTGGGCGTAGTTCCAATGTAACCACACCATGCCCAGAATAATGTCGAAGTCCTGCAGCATCAGGATCGTCCCCGGTATCTGGAATATCTTGCCAGCGATCTCTCCCTCCAAGTTGCAATGCTCCGTAGTCACTATCTCCGAGCCGTCAGGCAGACGCACCCTTCTCTCCGCGCCCGTGAATCTTTCCACGCCATCTAGCCCTTTGATGAAGGCTTCTGATATGAACGAGTGTGTAGCACCCGTGTCGTATAAGGTATGGGCAGGTTTGCCATTGACGATGACTATGCCTGAGGTTTTGATTATTTTAACGAGTGTTATTCTACGAGGCTTAATGAGCTTATAAGGTCAAGTAATTTGAAGGAAATGAAACTTTTAAGGTTTTAAATTACCTGTAATGACCTCCTCTGGGTTTCTTGGAACGGCAAGATCCAAGGCGTACATCTGATCACGACCCCTGCCTCGGCCGTGATGTCCTCGTCCTCGGCCTCGGCCTCGTCCTCGACCCTCGACCCTGGTATGCTGGAGGGGCCACTGGAGGGGGTGGAGGAGGAGGAGGAAGCTGACGGAACTGCTGCGGACAATCAGCTCTATAGTGCCCCGGCTGGTGGCACCCAAAACAGACCACTTGTCTTTGACCTTGATCTTCCTGCCCGATCGGTCCATGAATCTGAAGAGGTGGAGGAGCATACACTGGAGGAGGCCTCTGCTCCTGCCTGTAGTTCTCCTGTCTGTAATTCTCTTGCCTGTAGTTGGGACGGCGACGTCCCCCGCCTCGTTTGAACCCAATGACCTTGCCCTTCTGGTGGCCTCTACTACTCTCTCCGTGCCATGGCCCATCAAGTGGCCTCTTCCCTCTACTCTGTGTCATAAGCTGGTCCGCCTCGTGCTTCTTTGCCATCTCGATGATCTCTGTCGTTGATCCATGAGAAATAAATAGCAGTGCCTGCCGGACTGAATCCCTAAGTTCTCGTAGAACTTCTTTGCATACCTCCGGTCCTCTAGATCATGGAAGCCTGCAAATCTGGCCAAATGGGAGAATTCCCTCTGGTACTCAATCACAGAACGAGTCCCCTGCTTGAGGTTCAAGAACCTTTCCTCCAACTCATCTCTGTCTGTATCTGACACAAAATGTCCAAGGACGGACTCACTGAACTCCTCCCATGAGATCTCTGATGGGTCCCTATCAGCATATGTGGAATCCATCATGGATTTCCACCATCTCCAGGCATGTGAATCTAAAGCAGAAGTCGCCAAGGGTACTGCCTGTTGCACCGGGCAGCTGATGCCTGCAAGCATCTCCTGTATGGCCTCCAGCCATTCCTCTGTCTTCACAGCATTCTCCGTCCCGTGGTACATGGGCGGGGACAGGCTCCTGAACGCACTCAACCAGTTTGACCCTGGATTTGGCAGCTGTGCCGGGGCCTGCTGAGCTCTAAATGCATCTAGGATCGCAGTGAGGGTCTGTCCCATCTCAGTCTGCATGAACGGAGTGGCATCCAGAGGGGGAGGGACCACGTTCTGTGGCACGGCGACCTGTAGAGGTTGCAAAAAGGTGATTCTTAAGTCAAAATTTCTTCAAAATTTGGCCTAACTCATTGTTTAATGGACTATTTAGTGTGACTTTTTACACATGGGCACACCATTGCTTCCGCTGAATAGTTTGTCCGCAAACTACTCTCGAGCGGGGTGTTCCAGTGTTGTGGACTTCTTTCTCTAATGATCGTATTTTTCAAGTGATACCAGTTTGTAAGATCCTGTCTCCTCATCCCGAGGCTAACCCGGATCTTATGCCCAGGACCGCCGCCTTACGGTGACACTAACTCCTGAGTTAGTCGACACCGTAAGACGCCGATTCTGCCGGCTATTACGATCATTTTTCACTAGAGATGCGGAAGCAAAAGTGTATAAACTAACCAATACACATGTCCACAGAGTCACAGAGCACATCATATATATAAGAATGAAAAGCTACAACAGTCCACAATGAGTACAAAGAGAAATAGGGCTTATGCCCATATACATCAATAGAAATGAGACTCTCTCTCACCAAACAGAAAGCTGTAAACTAAGCTATCTACTATATCTCCTCCCACCTGAGGACGTGCGGTAGTAGTGTCTGGTGGTGGTGGTAGCTGCTCCTCATGCCCTGCCTCCTCGTCCCGCTGGACGTGCTGGTCTATCTCCTCGAGCTCCTAAAAAGGGGGAGTCAACGTATGTTAGTCAAAAAGACTAAGCCGTATCCTCAACACCTCCTCCTGTCGCTCTTAGGCACCGGATGGAAGGAAGATGCGGAGGACAACAAGGGGTAGCAAAGTGGAGCAGGTGACATTTCTATCTAGCAGGAGTAAGTAAAGTCTAGCAGTTATATATATATGATCTAGCAGTTCTATATATGATCTAGCAGTTCTATATACAGTACAAGTAAGTAAAGACAGTGCAGAAAGAAAAGTACTGCAGTAAGAAGATAGAACTGAGAGTAAATGTAGTACAGAAAGGAAAGTACGCTACTGCTACTCCTACTCCTATCAATATCACAAGAGTACCCTAACTTATATGAACGCCCATACGAACATGTAAGTTAGGGTTTCCAAAAGTAACTTATCATATAAAAGAGCCCATACTAATTTATATGATAAGGATCTATGATTGCGTATGCCCTAATATGTATGAATGTATGTTATGATGAATATGTTAAACATGCAAGTGCAACACACACACACGACTCCGTGATCACAGACCTTTAGTTCCCTCTTTTTGAGAGCTTGCATCACTCTCGGGTACTACCGTTGTGGCTACGGCAACAGTGGAGCGGGCTCTCCACTTCTAGGTAGGTATAAGCACTACCAGTCCTAGACCCCTCTCATACGCCTCTGTACACGTCCTAGGTGCACTCTAGAGTTTTGCGTACGTATTTTGCTGACTACCCGTCAGTCTTGTAGGTCGAGTGCACGTCTTTGGGGATTCCGCAGCATTATATATTTAAGCATACTGGCCCCTCCACCCGTACTCCTCGCCCGAGTCATCGTACTGCCATCGGTGCATCGACTGGCCAGTCCCGCCTGACTCGCCACTAATTTTATGCACATGCAAGGTATAAATCTGAGCTTCCTGCTCGTACTGATATTGTTAACACATTCCCTCCAATCCAATTTGGGTGAGCAAGCGCTTGTATCCCTCCAACCTTAAGAAACAGGTGAGCAAGCCACTCCAACCCGGTTAGGATGAGCTCATTACTTGTATCCCTCCAACCTTATGAAACAGGTGAGCAAGTGCTTGTATCCCTCCAACCTTATGAAACAGGTGAGCAAGCCACTCGTATGATGTTCCCAACCTTATTTAACCGGCGAACCTATCGCGTAGAACTCCAAACCTATTAGACTACTCTTGTTTAAGGTTTATTATACCTAGTAATTTAAAGTGAATCCCAGGACTGCCCAAGGCATGCCCCGTGAGGGGGTCTCGAGGGCACTAGGAACCAAGACGGGCATGAAACCCGAAGTTCCCTTTCGCAAGGATATTTAGTTTTAGTTGATGTTTACCCGTTACCCATGATTTTCCTTTAGTGTTACTCCTTAGTAGCCTAATGACTTATGGTATTATTGTCGGAAAGGCGACGATCTTCTGTCGGACTCCGTTATGCCTATTGTAAAGTGATTTGCACTCTATCACTCGTTGCTATACTTATGATACCATCAACACCACCCAGGTTTGTTCCCAATTTCCACGACTATCCCATCTTATTCTATCTCCCGGTGGTCCTAGTAGAGAAATACTACTTATTCTAAATGTAGCCCCAGACCTAATACCACCCTGCCATTTCCAAGTTATAATACCATCCCCACCGTTCTGTTTATTAACCTAGGGTGGCATTCTCTAGATAAGCATTTACGTACGGCACGTCTATCGAGACTGAATGTCTAGGGTGAGATGACCTATTCTAATGATCCATTGAATGAACTTCCGAATGCATTGTGTTGTGTTTAATCACATGAGATTATTATAAATAGGGCACGTCGATTTATTTATTACTTATCATCATCAGAATCCTTCAATTACTGTTAAGGGTAAAATCGTCATTTTCCCGAATACTTATAATTCAAATCTTCAATTTATCAAGTCGAATCTCAAGGGCTCGAATATGTCTCCCTTGAGTTTATATAATATCATTAGGGTTTTATAAATCTTCTAAACCCTAGCTTGAATTATTTTAGAAAAATGTTTACGTGTTCATCCAATTATCGAAACAGTCGAATTCATTAAGTGTAGGATTTTTGCTCCCAAGAATCCCAACTAACTTAGGGTTTTAAATTATACCCTACTGGTCTACTAATTCAGGGGATGTGCATTCTAATTGTACCCCTTTAGGTAAATATCAAAAATTGCTATTTGCACCCCGAGCCTAAGTAATTCAATTCTTGCATGTGGGTCTTTCCCAACATGACTTGTTCCAATTTCAGGGAAATTTCTACCACTGGTCTATATGGTCCCTAATGGCCAGCCACCAAAATTTGGGGCCATTTGGAGTTAGCTAACTCCAAGAATCACCTAGTTAAGCCCTAGGGGTATTTTGGTAATTTTCCCACATTTTGTTTTCCAATCAAGCCCATTTTTGGGCAGAGCCTGAATATGCCCTAATTATACCTCTGACCAAAATCTCAGGTCAAGGGGGCTTCTGGTTTGGCTTGGGCAGCCATTTGAAATTCTACAAAATTGCTATTTGCAGCCCAAGTCAAATTTCATTTCTCAAACATGCAAGTGAGATTCCTCATCATGCAGTGAATCAATTTAGCCCAAATTTTAACCATGGGTCTAATATACCCATGAGAGGGTGCCACCAAAATTTGGGGCCATTTGGAGTTAGGAAACTCCAAAAATCACATTTATTTACTTTTGGGTATTTTTGTAAAAACTATAGCAAAATGTTCCCCAAAAATTCTGATTTTTGGGAAGGGCCTAGATTTGACCAAATTAATCACATGCCCAAAATCTCAGTCCATTTGGACTTAGGGTTTGAGCAGGGCATCAGTTTTAATTTCTGCCCTAGTTAGGGGGCAGTCCTAGCAAAACAGCCCTACAGGGCAGCCTACTGGTCCAAACCCTATGATTTCTGTGGCATTTTAAAGTTAACTCATCTATCTAGATTTTTCATTCAGGGTCCACCCTAAGGTGGGACCTCTAAGTACTTCATAATCAACATGCAAAATAACTGATATATTGTGACAGTATTTCATTTATTCATAAAATTAAATAATGCAGAATTAATAATAAAATGTGCACGAATCTTAAAGCCTAATCCAACGGTGGCTGCCTTTCTTCCTCATGCACATGCATGCATGGCCAGCCCGAGCAGGTGTCCCTTGCGGGGCCATTTCCGGCCATCGCCGGCGGCGGGGCCTCCGGCCAAGTCCTCCCCCGGCCTCACGGTGGTCGGGGCTAGGGCTGGCCGGCGACTGGGCGGCGGAGGGCGGCGGACGGCGGCGGCGCAGCCAACCCGAAAACTCTAAAAACTGCCATTTTTAAAGCTTTTTCCAAGCTTGTTGATCCCTATGTCGAGCTCGTTTGAGCTCGACTTCTAACCTAGATGAGCTAGGATACTAGTACAGTGAGAGGGGAGGGGATACGGACCCTTGGTGGTGGTTGTGGTTGAGGGTGGCGGCGGCTTCCCCTTGCACGCAAATTCCGGCGAGCTCCACGATTTTCCATGGCTTCCTTGCTTCCTCTCTCTCTCTCTGGGGTGGAATGAAGTGTGAGTGAGGGTGTGGGGTCGGTTTGGGGGTGAGTTAAGAGAGGGGGGCGATTTCAACAATGCTTGGGGCGGATTCACCAAGGGGGGGCGATTTCAACAATGCTAGGGCTCGGGTTGGCTTGTGTGGCCGGCTAGGTGGCTTGGGGGTGGGCCCCACTGCTCCCAGCTGGTTTAATTAACCCCTAATGGTCGGGTTCTAGGGTTGGGGGCCAAGGTTGGTGAGTGAATAGGGAGGGTTGACTCCACCAAGTTGTTTAGGCTATGTTGGGCTTGGGTTGGGCTTGGGCTTGACCCAAGGCTGCATGGTGGGGTCCCACACCTCCTAATAGCCCTACATGGTCAGCCAACCCAATGTGGGTTGGTGAGGTGAGCCCAAGTGGCTCAAAATAACTCCACCACCTTTTCTCTCTCCTATTTATCACATTTTCTCTCTCCTAGGTAATTTCCCAAAATTACTATTGCATGCCCCTATTTTTCTCTTCCCTAGGGGGTTTAGGGTCACTTTAGACCCACCTAATGAGTTTGGGTTGGTTTGGGTGGACCCAACCTAGTGAAATGGGCTAGGGCACCATTTTCACTATTTAGGTCAATATGTTGACTTGACCCAACATGGGTCAACTAGTTGACCCCATGGCCTACCTTGGGGTCCACTTAGATTGTATTTAGGGTTAGGGCAATGTGGTGGGGTCATGGTGTGGCTAGGGTTTGTATTTAGCCTAGTTTGACCTAGGTTGACTTGGGCCCCATAGTGGGCCCCACATGGCCTAGATCCTCCTCCTAGGGTCAAACCTAGCTAAACCCTAGCATCCACCACATGTCTAACCCAAATCTAAGTCACTTGAAATTTGGGATGTTACATGAAGACCTATTCTTCTCTTCTTCAGCTTTTCTTGAATTTATTTGTATCTAATATAACATAAGCTTTCCGAAGAGATTTTGAGGATCAGTCTCTGCTAGCATTCCAAACTACCGGATAGCACAAACCATGTTATCCCATTCCTTAGTCAGGGATCTCAGGAACTTATCATTCAGTTCTCCATTAGTGAAGACTCGACCATAGACTCTTAGGTCATTGACAATCTTGAAGAAACTTTCAAAGGTATCTGCAATAGAGTCCTTGGGACCTTGTCAGAATGCTTTATATTTCTGATTTAGAAGGGATCTTTTGTCATCCCTAACTTCTTCAGTGCCTTCCATCAAGATGATAAGAGACTGTCACATTTCCTTGGCGAATTGGCAGTGAATCAGGTTCTGCAGCAAAAAATCATTGACTGCACTTGCGATGATATTCTTGGCTTTCTTGTCTAAGGAGACAAGTGCAATCTCATCTTTATCAAGATCCATGAGATTCTTTTGAACTTGCTTAGTTGGATCAATGGTGGAAGTTATCATTGGAACATGAGGACCTTCTTCCACAATCATAAAGATCCTTGGATCTACTGCTTCCATGAAGAACTTTATTCTCTCTTTCCACATAGCAAAATTATTCTTTATGCATAATGGAAGCTTAGCAAAATCCTTAACTCTGTCCATGCTTGAATCCTCTAAAGACAACTAGGAGGAGACTTGTTCAAGGTATTTACCTTTTTTATGAACAACATGGCATTGCTACCAATTGATGTTTCTAGTTGTCTACCTAAATCACCTAGAGGGGGGTAAATAGGTGAGGTCTGCGTCTTTTTGAGGAATAAAAATTGAACGAATGAAGCGCAGAAAATAAACACACAAATCACAGAGAACACCAGATCTTTAGTGGTTCCCTAATCTTGGGTATGTCCACTCTCCACCTCACTGATCTAGCAACATGCTAGACTCGGCTACTTCACTATTACCTCGGATTGAAAACCAATCCTACAACTCGGAGCAACGCCCCTACAACTCCATCCACAAAACGAATCTAAACTCAGAAGAAAAACTTCCTACAACACTCGGAGACAAAATCTCCTACAAGATTAAAATGTTGTAAACAAAAATTATACAAACAGAATATCCCAGATCTGAGTCTTCAGCCATTCTTCTTCCTTGAACTTTGAAGCTTTCTCAGAGACTGATCGAAGAAGACAAGCCAAAAATATTTTGGATCTAGAAACTTAGATTAGCACGATCAAGAGATGAATCTGTAGAAGTAAAAGCATCTTGATCTATTGATCTCTACTTGCACTGAATCAAAGGAATCAGAGAAGGAGCGGCGGTGAGATCGTTGATGAAGTGCGGCGACGGCTTCCCGATTTAGAATTAATAGAAAAATTCAGAATACTTGATTTAGCATCTTAGGGTTTGTTGAAATTGATAAGACCTTTTATAGGACAAGCCTAACGGTCATAATCATAAGTGATTGTACGTATGGACCAATAAGAGTCGAGATTTAGATTTGAAATGTATTCCGTCTGGACTTAACGAAATTTCAGAAAAATATTCTGCATTTCTCGAGTGGTTTATAGACTACTCGAGTACTAACTTTTGATTCTCGAGAGGAAGGGTGTAAGGTTACCGAGAACAAGACTTAGAGAAATTTCGAATATGAATCCTGGCTTCTCGAGAAGTGACTTCTACTACTCTAGAACTAATAAAACTTCTCAAGAACAAATATGACTTCTCGAGAACCAGACTTCTTCTCGAAATAAATTTTCTTCTCACTCGAGTACTGGTCCTCTGACTTCTCGAGACAAGTCTTAGCCTTCTCGAGTACTTGCTTCTGCTACTCGAGTATAACACTTAGAAAATTTCTGAAATGAATTATTTAGTAAACTCGAGACATAGATAAGTAGTACTCGAGTACTCCAAGGCTTACTCGAGTAATGGACTTAGCTTTCTCGAGAGCGATTTCTGTTACTCGAGAACTTTACCTAGTATACTCGAGAATTCATTCCAGCACTACTCGAGTACAACATATACTACTCGAGTAATGGACTTAGAAAAACTTTTGCTTCCTGAAAATTATTTTTCTTCAAATGAAATCAACAACCATTCATCCTTCCATTGCTTTAGTGCTTGAAAATAAAGTGTGTCCCAATAGAGAGGCTACACATGAGTCAACACCATGGATCACACAATGATGCATTGCATTATACGGTCCTATGTTTGGTGACTCATTGTAGACTGACATTGGTCTACACTTGGCAATTATATCCTGCAAACACATAACTCAATAAAGGCATCAAATACAACTTAATTAATCTTAGTTCAAGGGTGACTTCATATAAATCTGGATTTTTGTGGATATAATACCCAACAATCTCCCCCTATTTGTACAAGTCAGAACCTTCTACACTAAGGTGAATTACATCAAGATAATCTTAACATATTAACTAGTAAACACAGTAACACTGAGAAATGCTAAGCAATAAAAAATCAGATCATCCTGTTGGCCAAGATTACAGTAATACACAGTAATACTGAGAAAAATCACAACCTATTAACTAGTAAAAACTGTATCTTAACTTATACCTGTTACGATGTCACTTTTGTTTTATGTACTCCTGTTTGCCAAGATTATAGACTCAAGGCTGTGCTTGGGATACAGTTTAATCCACCACTGTATTTCCCTTTTCAGTATACGTCGCACCTGTCTTTTTCTTTGCCTTTGGAGGGACACTTCGACAATCGCAGGCCATGTGTCCTAGCTTGTCATTTGTGTAACAAGTAAAAGGATGTCGCCCTGTCATCACTTCATGCTTATTAAAAAAAGTTGATCCCGAAGACTTAGCCTACTTTCTCCAATTTCCTTGTCCAAATTTTGTTGAACTCGGTACTTTAAACTCTTGCTTCCTTCCAGCCAAATCATTCTTACGCTGCACACGCTTCATATCTTGTTCTAGGGAAAGGGCTGTATTGACCAAGGTTAGAGAACCTTGCGTCATCGAATCTGAGAGAAGCAACCGCAGGTCATCTCACAGTCCTTAATAAAATTGATTTGTCTTTTGTTCCTCGTCTGCAAATGCAAAGTATGAATAACGTTCCAACCTTATAAACTCGTGCAAGTAGTCATCCACAAAAATTTCCCCTTGAGTTAACCTTTGGAACTGATTTTCCATTGCAATCTGCTATGCAGATGGAAGATATCTTGCAAGAAATTGTTTCGAGAATTCCTCCATCGAGATCTTAACCAATGATCGACCAGCAAACTAGTGCAGCTTCAACTCATCCCACCATAGCCTCGCCTCTCCCTCTAACAAGACGGTAGCAATAATGACTTTCTTCCACTCCCCCGTTTCCATTGCCATCATGGTTCTCTTTATCCTTGAGAGCCAGTCTTCATCTTGTGTTAGGATTTTAGTACCCTCAAACACAGGATGATTGAAACTCCTCACTGTTTCAATTGCTTTTCCGTCACTTGCCTTACAAGCACTGGCTCAACAGCCACTTGTCTCACTACCACAAGCTCAACTACACCAATAGGTTCTTGGACGACCTCAGGGGTAGGAGTGATAGCGACGTTGTCCCGCCACTTGCTCGTGATGATCGTGACTGTTTAATTGGTGGCGATGATGTCCCACCATTTGTTCGTGATGACGTTGCAGATGGTGCTAACGAGTTCTTTGGCGAGCTCTATGGCAACGTCGGGTCCATGCATTATGTTGATCGCCGCCACAACCGTATGTTTGAAGACTCAGATGGACGATTCCACTACAAAAATTTTGATGTACACCGTCGCCGCTACAATAACATCATCGCGACAATTATTTTGCTACAACACCATCTCCGCTACAACGCCATCGCCACTACAACACAATCGCCGCTACAACACAATCACCACGACAATAATCTAATATTTATAATGTTTTATTATATTTATTTATTTCCTTATTGCATTGTTTTAATTTGGGATTTTTTTATTTCATGGATTTAATTATTGTATTTGTTATGTCATGTTTATGATGGGTGCATATAACCATGATGTATTTATTTTATTTGAATGGAGGAGATTGAGTGGTGTAGGCTATAAAGGCCATGCTTATGAAGGATTTAGTAGATTGATGAATGAAAATTGAAACCCTAATCTTGAATTGAGATTTCCCTCTTCTTCTCCTCCTTGGCCTCCCCCTCCCTTCTCCCCTCCTTATGGATTTCAACCATAATTCTTCTCCCCACTTCCCTCCTCTCTTCTCCACCTTAACAACCCTTCTCCTCTCCAATCCCCACAAGGATTCGAAGGCAAACCCCCCTTGAGGAATTTCTCCATCTCTTGGCTTTTCTCATAGATTTCAACCAATCTAATTCAGCCTTTCTTGGTGGAGTTCGTCCAAGGGCAAGATCAACGACGACGACGAACCTTTCTCCAGCGTGAAGCAAGGACGACAGACGAGTTTCTCTCCATTCAGCGTGACTCCGGCCGAGTCGTTGAAGAGAAAACCAATTTAGTAACTCGGAATCATCTATTCCAATTGGCGTAACGAAATTTCTACCTTTGAGCGTTTCCCTCTTAGATTAATTCTTATGGTGGTTTTCTTTGGCGTTGCTTGCGAAACATTGATTTCATTATGGTTTTTTTATCTGAACAATTTTTTTGTTTTCTTTTGATTTATTTAAGTTTGTGAGGATTGACGGACCTCGTTTTCTTTTTGTTGGGAGAGATCTACCAATTCCGAATCGTTTATTTTTGGTGGATCTCTTTTCTTATAACACACGCTCGAACGGATCGGGTCGGTCCATTTCGTTTGATAGAATATTGGTTCATCGCCTCTATTTGATATCTAAGGGTGTAGCATTAGATTGATATTATTGCGGCTCGGGTGTGCTGCGTTTAAATTGTGTGATTGTAGAATTGGAACAAGTGAGAATAATTCAGTGTCATTTGTCTATTGCGGTTCGTTGGGAGACATAACCTGCATCAATTTGTTATCGGAGGGATATTTTCGTCAATTTCCTAATTGGCACCCTCCCCTTTTTCTTAGGACGTCGACACGCACTTGTCATGCATGTTTATTTATTAAAATTATTTATAAAAAAATTTCCCTAGTCTGCCAGTAGCGTCCTAAATTTTTATTTTTCTGCAAAATAATTCAAAAAAATTTTATTTAATAATCTTCTATTTATTGTCAACAAGACAATATACAAAATTTATTTATTGCCTTAGTTGTTTAGCGGGAACAATTCCATCTATTACAATTTTATAGGATTAGAGTCATTATTTCATTGCATGTGCAACATATTTGAGTAGAATTTTCTTTCCCGTCACCGTTAGAAAATGGCCCATGATGTTTATGTATCTCGATTAGACTATTGGTATGCTAAGGTTATGGCTCATCATACCCCAGCCTTGCCTACATATCAGAGGAATACCAACCATCCCCACACTTTTCCACCCACTAGGAACAAGGTACCCACTTATGACGGATATGAGAGACCTCAAATTTTAAGAGACTTGCTTACGGGGATAGAAATTAAATTTTATTGCCACGTATGGGATGACCACCAAAAGATTGTCGTCGCCAGAGAGTGGTTAGTAGGTCAAGCCCGCGTGTTTTGGTTAAACGAAGAGCATCGTGTTGGTACCTATCAATATGCTTGGCCGCACATACGTATCTTACTTGCAGATAAATTTGATCCCGACTACCTTTGTACTAATAGCACCACAACCGTTAGCAAAAATAGTTATGGCACTAGATCCCCACCTGACCATAGGAGTGACATTTTCCATCAGGATAGACACTTTCCCCAGGTTGGTAGAACTACCCATAATATACCTGCACCCACCTATGGAGGAAAGGAAAAGATGAGGTCCCCTATCCTAAGTTTTGTACAAGTGACTGCTAGGGCTGCCTAGAGCCCGCGGGGTGAGAGTAGTCCTATCTGTAGGTGCAGACAGACGATTACGACATGTGAGTCTAGTGGCGTATCTGATCATGGTTTTATTGTGCATCATATTCCGAATACGCCTGTAGTCCCTTTTGAGTCTCCCCCTGAGCTACCTGATCTAGTCATTGACTCTCCTAATGAGTCTGAGGTAATGTCTCGGACTGAGCCCGCCACTAAGGGTGAGGTCGATTTAACTAATGATTTTTGTGACGTTGAGAAACTTGGATATCCTAGTGATTTAGAAGATGATGTATAGGATGAGGTAATTCCGATCTGTCAGAGTATCTAATTGCCTATTACATATCCTGCTAGTATTATGTTTGATCACCCTAATATTGAGTGCCCTCTCCAAGCTACGATCCCCATCGTGATAGAGCCTACGATTACTCCAGCTGAGATTGTATCTGAGTCATCTGAGGAGACTGAGAGTGAAGATTTCCCTAGTTTTATTATAGATTATTTACCTTATGAGGGAAGGTTAATTTTGGATGACTTTAGCGCTGAGAACCGGAAAGATATTTCTTTGATGTTATCACCATTGCCTGAAGCTACATGTGAATTAGAAATTTTTCCGGGTTCGATTTTGACCATTTCTGAGACCTTTACTGATTTTGATTTGGATAATGCGACCAGTGTGTTGGAAGAATTTCCAAATGAGAGAGTTGTACTTTTTGATGATGATATTGAAGTAGACCCGTATGAGCATCCCTTGATGTTCTCTCCATTATGTGAAATTGAAGTTGATTTTGATTCTCTCCCGGGTTTAGTTTTACCAACTCTCCCTCCTGATCCGTTGACTCGACTAGCGGAACAGAGACCGACTGTGGTTGGTTCGAAATGGTCAGATTCCGCGGGCCGGTTAGAAGATCGAGTTTTCTAACGAGAGGAGGCAAGTGCACCTATCGCAAGTAGTACTCGGTATTCAGGAAAATACCGAGGTCGTATTATTCTCGGGGACGCGTTGATTATATCTACTCTTGCAGGAACACTATTATCTTACTATCAGTACGGTGGGATTTTTTAGTTTAATTAAAACGGAAAGAAAGAGAGCAGAATTTTGCTAAGTTAGTTCGATGACGGGTTAACGCTCGGCATCGAATCGGATTAAGACTAAAATAATTCTTAACAATTATTGAACTTTGTTTTTAATTTAATGAAAGGCACTTGGCCGTGGAGGTTCCAAGAACATGAGCTCACCTTGGTCTAGGGATATCGCTCACCTGGGCGCTAAGGCTATTCGACCGAACGTTAGTCCGACGAAGGATTCCCCTTAACGTCCGCATTACGCTAAGAACCCCGCTATTGGGTGGGGAAGCCAATCCGGCAGAACTACGTTTCTCCTCTTTCGAGGGGGCGTACGCAATTCTCTTTACCCAAGGGGGATCGGTCCATACGTGCGGCCTCTCGGCATTGCGTATGGATAACGAAAATAGAGCCCACAAATCGATTATTTGGTCCTATGCGTCGTTAACCCGGGGCAAACCATAAGTCCTTAAATTAAAATAAAAATAAAGTTCTGTAATTATTTCAAATCATTTTATTTGTCCCAAAGCTCTTCGATGTCGAAGGCTAAAAGAGATTGGCCACTCATCGGTATGGGGACGGCTTTATGTTTTTAGGTGAAACGTGAGTGTTAAATTAAGCACTGAATGATTATAAGAGAAAACACAAAAAATAGGACAATTAGATAAATTGAAGGCTAATTGATGCAGGCACTCACGCACACTTCAAAACCATAAAGAAAATTAAATAAAGCAAGCCCTACTCAAATGAGTAGGCGGAAATAAATGCACACAAGCACACACTCTTCTTAATTGAAGAAAGCGATAAATAAAGCGCCAAAATTATCTCCTGCACGCACGCACTCTACATAATTGAGAAAGCGATAAAATTGCAAGTCCCAGCTCAAATGAGTGGGCGGGGGTAAATTTATCTCATACACGCACACACTCTACTTGAAAGTAAAACACACACACGCACTCTACAGAAAAGTAAACAAACACACACACACACGAAGTTTTCCTACTCAAGTGAGTAGGAAGAAAATGAAAGCAGTAAAAAGACAAGTCCCACTCAAACGAGTGGGCGGGAAATGAAAGCAGAGCGTCATTTAACTCTTAACGAGTAGGCGGAAATAAATGCATACGTACACATGCACTCTACAGGAGTTGAAATAAAGCAGTAAAACCTAACTCATACACGCACACACACTTGCAAAAATAAGAAAAACAAAGTTGCTGAAAAATTAAAACGACTGCATTTCTACCGCTAGAATGCGGTAGAAATGAATAACAAGTGAAAATAAAAATTAACCGAGCGAAATTGTTTTGCAAATAAACACAAAATGAAAGTACTCGAAAAATTAAAACAACTGCATTTCTACCGCTAGAATGCGGTAGAAATGCATAAAAAGATGAAATAAAAATTAAAGGGACTAAAAGTTTTGCAAATAAAAAGTTAAAACAAAGTGAGCGAAAAATTATAACGACTATATTTTCATTCTTATATTTTTTATAAAAACTCCTAAAATGTGAAAATAAAACAAAAAAGGACAAAAAGTTTTACGATCCTAAAGAGCCTAAGTTAAAGAAAAATGAAAATAACACTTTTAGACGAGTTTTTATAAAGCCTTATGAATGAAAAAATAGGAAAAAGGAGAAATGATAAATCTAAAAAGTGCGGAAAATGAAAATAAAACGGGCATAACAACGGCTAGAAAGTGCAAGAAAATCCTAAACTAAGTTATGAAAGCTAAAAAGAAAACATAAAAAGAGAATCACAAAAAGGGAACGAAAAAATTACTTAAGAAGGGCGCTTCCAATTGAACATTTCAACTTTGCAAGATAGAAAATCTACCATTTTATTGAATAAAAAGGCTATTACATGAAAAGCTAAAACAAACAACCTAATACAAACTAAGAAAGATAGGGAGAAATTCTCCTTACATAGCTTAGAAGCCAAACGGGCAGCACCTCCCCTAAGTAAGATGGAACAAAAAAGTGGACCAAATAAGCTTCCTGGAAGCTCTTATTTATAGGCAAATTTTCGGGTTGGTCACGCCCGTGACTAGGGCGTGACAGGGGGGCGTGTCGACACTATTCATGAGCTGATCGGGTGACTTGACTGGAAAGTTGACTTCGGCTGAAAACGTGGCGGTCACGCCCTAGGTCACGGGCGTGACTTGTGTCAGTCACGGGCGTGACTGGGGCGTGTCGGGGAGGTCGATCTGGGCGCGGTCCGGCCGCAAAGTCACGCGCGTCACGTCGGGCCAGGTGGCTAAGTCACGCCCGTGTCACACCTTGACACGGGCGTGTCTTAGGGCGTGTCGAGCTTGGTTTGATCATCGCCGATCGTCGAGCTGGCAACCTGTGGTCTGCGATCGTCGAGGGCGTGACACGGGCGTGTCGGTCATGTGACACAGGCGTGTCAGTCAACATTTTGACTTTTTCTAGAATTTTTCTGGAATTTTTCTGGAATAAAAATAAAGCTAAGTTAGAAATAATATTTACAAAAATAAGCAATTTATTGAATAAAACAAATAAAAAAGACAAAAAATAAACAAAATTGACTTAAATAAAATACGAAAATATAGGTATATTAACAACTCATCAAACACCCCCATACTTAAGCTTTTGTTATTCCAGAGCAAAAGTTTGAGGTGAACTTATAAGGAATAATAAAAAACCCTAAGTTCTGCTACCGCTAAATTAATTATAAGAGAGATCAAATAAAAATATACGGGGTATAAGAGTTAAGTCCTAAAATTATTTAGATGATTTAAACATGGCAAAAGTTTTGGCCAAAAGACTTCTTGATGTAATCGAATAGAAAGCAATAATTGTATTGGTTATATTTAACAGAGAATAGTTTGGAGTTATACGAACTTTAGCTTATAGGAGTGTTATCGGAAATAATGCAATTTATGAATTATGCCCTCAAAAAGATTTTTGAATTAATTCTAGAGTCATGAAATTGGCTAAGGGGGGTTGATGTTGGTTTATGAAGATGCTTGGATTTTGAGGCGAGGTTATTATTTTTTTCTTGAACCTCCATTTTTTTTTGATTTGGATGTTAAAGGAAAACGTAATCTTATTTTCCTTAACATAAAAATTTTTTCTTCTTCATAAAAATAACCCAATGTATATGTGTTGGAGTAATGAATTTTATATTCTTACTCCGTAACGTATAATCTTTTAATTTATTGGGTGCCTATGTTTACGGAATGAAATCTTATTCCCATTGACATAAAATCTTTTTTTTCTTTTTGGGGAAATATTTTTATCATACCAAGTAGGTTATGATAGGTATGGGGAGAAAAGAGAACTAGATTTTTAATTGAAAAATAATTGAGAGCAACCTTTATAAATTGTACGTTCCAATTTTTCAGAAAGCTAAAAGCAAGCATAATTGAATTCTATAGTCGTTATTTTCTAACATGGTACACATGCTCCTATCTATGAAAAAATAGAAGTAGTGCCTAAAGCGAGTCCCCTATTTTTAACAAAGTATAATAAATTCTTTAAAACTTAACCCCGGCTATTTAGATTTTTCAATCTATAATTAACAAACGAATAGTGAACAAAGAATTGATCAAATTCGCATATAAATAAACTCAAAACTAAATTTTTGGATAACAAGAAACTTAAGAATGAGATGTTTGATTTATTTGTTTCATAACTTACATAAAATTTTTTGTTGTTTTTTTTTTGAAGTTATGCTCTTTTTTTGTATTTTTGTATTATATCTTTAATATATACATACTAAAAAGAAAGAAAAAAAATGCGAAAATAAATTTTTTTTTGGATTTTTAAGTTTTGTGAATTTTTTTTTATGTTTATGTTTTGTGAATTTTTATGTATTTTTAATGTTTTTTGAATTTTTTTGTATTTTTAATGAAATTTTCATTCTATTTACAAAAATTTGGGAAAAAGAAAAAAAAAATTACAAGGATGAGAGGGAAAAAGGGAGAGCGGAAAGAGAAAGAATATTTACAAAAAGTACATATAAAAATTATTTACAAAAATATTTACAAGAATATTTACAAAAATATAAACTAGGTAGCCGTGAGATGACTCGTTATGTGGATGGCTCGATGAGCCGGATCTCGCGGGCCGAGTTAAAAATAAGTCTAAGTTTCAAAAATGAAACTTCAAAAATTTTTAATTAAAATTTTTTGATTTTTTTTGGGTTATATATATTTTTTTGAAGTTTTGTTTTTTTTAAATATTTTTTTTAAGTGAAAAAGAAAGTACGAAAATACGAAAATACCCCCATAATTAGATCCAACATTGTCCCCAATATTGTATGCTAAGCATGAGAAACAAGACAGCAGGTATATGTACAAAAAAGGAAAAGGAGGGGGGCAGAAGACGTCCCTGATCCGCGCTCGGGAAAGCCCATTAGAAACCCTGCATTTATTAGAAAAATAGAAAACATAATAAATAAAGAGGTAAAAAAAGATAGACGTGGGGTGCCTCCCAGGAGCGCTTTGTTTATAGTCGCGTAGCTTGACTATAGTGGCGGGTTTATATATGGAGAAGGGTTATGGTTTCGCTCCTACTGATCACAGGGTCGCCCGCTATATAAGACTTTAACCGATTACCGTTCACCTTAAAAGTGCCTTTTTCGGGGTGGGAGATGAGTATGGTCCCATATGGTCAAACCTCTTCAACCTTGAAGGGGCCGAACCATCGCGATTTTAGCTTACCCGGGAAAAGCCTAAGACGAGAATTATAAAGAAGGACTAGATCGCCCGGATAAAAAAATTTTGGGGGTTTTAATTTTTCGATCGTGATAGAACTTAGAACGCTCCTTATAGAACTTATTGCTCTCATAAGCGTTCGCACGCCATTCATCGAGCTCGTTTAGTTGCAGTTTTCTATTCTGAGCGGCTAAGTTAGAGTCGAGGTTTAAGAGTTTTAATGCCCAAAGTGCGCGGTGCTCCAGTTCTACGGGTAAATGGCACGCTTTGCCATAGACTAATCGAAACGGGGTACAACCAGTAGCGGTTTTGTACGCCGTACGATATGCCCAAAATGCGTCGTCGAGCTTAGCGGACCAATCTTTCCTATTAAGTGAAACGGTTTTTTCTAATATGCGTTTTATCTCTCGATTTACTACCTCAACTTGGCCACTTATTTGCGGGTGGTAGGGGGTGTTAAGCTTGTGCGTGACTCCGTATTTAGCTAACGTCTTAGCCATTAGAGCGTTACAGAAATGCGTTCCCCTATCACTAACAATAGCGCGAGGTGTGCCGAAGCGAGAAAATAATTTTTTTAGAAATGTAATGACGACTCGCGCATCGTTGGTGGGGAGAGCCTGCGCTTCCGCCCACCGTGATACGTAGTCGACCGCAACTAAAATATATGAATTTTTATAAGAAGGAGGTAGGGGGCCAACAAAATCTATGCCCCATAAATCGAAGACTTCGCATTCTAAAAACATATTTTGGGGCATCTCGTCTCTACGTGAGATGTTACCCGACCACTGACAGCTATCGCATGAGCGCACAAAATTGTGCGCGTCTTTGAAGAGAGTGGGCCAAAAGTAGCCCGCCTCTAGCGCCTTCCTAGCAGTCCAGTTGGCATGATAGTGCCCCCCAGCTGGACCCTCGTGGAAGTGCCTCAATATTTGTGTGCACTCCACTCCCGTGACGCATCTTCGAACCGCTTGGTCCGCGCAGATACGGAAAAGAAAGGGGTCATCCCAAAAGAATTTTTTCAAGTCGGAAAAGAATTTCTTCTTTTGATGACTTGAAAAATCTTTTGGAAGTACCCACGCGACTAAGTTGTTCGCAAAATCTGCGAACCAAGGCGAAGATGACGAAGACGAATGAATGGCGAGAAGGCGTTCCTCGGGGAATCTGTCATTTATTTCAGATTCGACGAGCGCTTCCGCACCCGGATATTCTAAACGGGAGAGGTTGTCTGCCGCTAAATTCTCTGCGCCCTTCTTATCTCGGATCTCCAAGTCAAATTCTTGAAGGAGGAGAATCCAGCGAAGAAGGCGGGGCTTCGCATCAACTTTATCTAATAGATACTTAAGGGCGGAGTGATCGGTAAAAACGATAACTTTAGATAGCGTAAGGTACGAGCAAAACTTATCGAAAGCGAAAACGACGGCTAAGAGTTCCTTTTCCGTCGTCGTGTAATTCACTTGTGCGGAAGTGAGCGTCTTGCTAGCGTAATAAATAGGATGAAAATGTTTTTCTACGCGTTGGCCAAGAACGGCGGCTAAGGCAATATCACTAGCGTCGCACATGATTTCGAACGGAAGGGACCAATTAGGGGCCACTAGAATTAGAGAATTGATAAGTTTTTGTTTTATAAAATTAAAAGCAGACTCGCAATCGCTACTAAAGACAAAAGGTGATTCCTTTTCCAAGAGGTGAGTAAGCGGCTTTGTTATTTTTGAAAAATCTTGAATGAAGCGCCTATAAAAGCCCGCGTGGCCTAAGAAACTCCTAATGGATTTTATGTTTGTCGGCTGAGGAAGTTTTTCTATGATTTCAACTTTGGCCTTATCGACCTCTATCCCCTTAATCGAAATCTTATGGCCGAGGACCAAACCTCCTCGAACCATAAAGTTACACTTTTCCCAATTTAAAACAAGATGTGTGTCCTCGCATCGCTGGAGGACACGATCAAGATTACGAAGACAATCCGGGAATGAGCATCCGAATATAGAAAAGTCATCCATAAATATTTTCATAATATCTTCTACTAGCTCACCAAATATTGCTAGCATACATCTTTGGAATGTAGCCGGCGCATTGTAGAGGCCAAATGGCATTCTTCGATAGGCGAAGGTGCCAAAGGGGCAAGTAAAAGTTGTTTTCTCTTGGTCTTCGGGGGAAATGGGGATTTGGAAAAACCCCGATAAACCGTCGAGAAAACAATAAAAAGGATGATCGGAAAGACGCTCAAGAATTTGGTCAAGGAACGGTAGTGGAAAATGGTCTTTGCGGGTGGCATCATTAAGTTTGCGATAATCGATGACCACACGCCAACCCGTAACAGTACGAGTTGGGACGAGCTCGTTGTGCTCATTCGCCACTACGGTTAGACCGCCCTTCTTGGGCACGACATGAATGGGACTAACCCATGCACTATCAGAAATGGGATAAATAATCCCCGCATCTAATTATTTAATTATCTCAGCTTTCACGACGTCTTTCATGTTTGGGTTAAGACGCCGCTGCGGCTGAATGGTTTTGCGGCAATTATCGTTTAAGAAAATTTTGTGAGTGCAGAAAGAAGGGTTAATCCCCTTTAGGTCAGAAATTTGCCACGCAATTGCGTGGCGATGTTTAAGCAAAACCTCCAATAACTCGGAGGTCTCCAAATCGCTTAAATACGAAGAAATGATTACCGGGAGTGTATCATTTTTCCCCAAAAAGGCGTATTTGAGGGATTCGGGTAATGGTTTGAGATCTAGGGTGGGCGGTTCTTCTAGTGAGGTTTTAGTGCTAATGTCTTTTGAACCAATTGGTTCAAAAGGCATATTTGTAGACGCGTCCTCATCGCAAAAAAATTTTCGAGCGAAAAAATATTTTCGTTTAAAAACTCGGACTCGAAAACCGGAGAAGAACAATCTCCATAAAAAGAATCTAAGGAATAGCAGAAATCGTCGCTCGGCGACGAGTCTTCCATAGAGGAGTTAATAGAAAAAGTAACTTGGTCGTCTCCTACCCGAAGGGGAAGCTGACCATTACTTACATCGATTAACGCACGTGAGGCCGCGAGGAAAGGTCAACCAAGTATTATTTGTACGTTGGCGTCTTCCTCGATGTCCAAGATGACGAAATCCACCGGGAAGGTGAACTTGTCTACTCGGACAAGGACATCCTCAACAACCCCGATGGGGAACCTAACCGAGCGATCCGCTAGTTGGATGCGCATATTGGTAGGAGCAGGAGTACCCAAACCTAAACGCAGGAAGAGCGAGAACGACATCAAATTAATGCTCGCGCCTAAGTCTGCCAAGGCGTATTTTACTAATACATTGCCAAAAAGGCACGGGATGGAGAACCTTCCCAGGTCATTTTGTTTTGAGGGCAATTTACTAGTAAGAGCCGCCGAGCAGATAACGTTGAGAGATATATGCGAAATATCCTCGAGTTTGCGTTTATTAGAAAGTAGTTCTTTTAAAAATTTCGCATATTTAGGCATTTGCGAGATAGCCTCGCAAAAAGGAACATTAATATGAATTTGTTTAAGTAATAAAATAAATTTTTCATATTGCGCGTTTACTCGCTCGTTATCTAACTTATGCGGGTAGGGCAACGCCTTGTTTAAAATAGGTTTGTCGTTAAAAATCGGTAAGGGTTGTGTAATCGAAGAAGAGGGAAAAGTGGTCGGAGGTGAAATATGTACCTGAGGATCGATCCGTTTTGGATCGACCACCTCCTTACCGCAACGGAGGGTTATAGCGTTGGCGGTTTCCCTTGGATTGGGCTCCGTGTTCCCTGGCAGTGCCCCCAGGGTGCGTTCCGACATAAGTCGCGCCAGCTGTCCAACCTGGAGTTCTAAATTTTTTAGCGATCCGGTGATGTTCCGGATATTGGACTCGTTGGACGCGACACAACGATTAAAATTTTCCTCCATCGGGGATGGCTTCATAGGAGGGGGAGGAGGAAACATTGGCACAAAAGGAGGGGGAGGGGGATGCTGCGCGTTGTTCGGGTTGCTCCAGGAGAAATTCGGATGGTTCCTCCAACCCAGACTATAGTGGCTACTATAAGGGTTGTTTTGAAATGAGGGACGCACCGGATTTCCCATGTAGTCCACGAATTCATCAACTACGCAGACGTTGGAGGGGGGGGGGGAGAAAACAAGGCAGAGTGGAGGAGGCAACAGACATCTCCGCCACCTGCTTAGTTAGCCTTTCCACTTGGAGGGCTAGCTGAGCAGTGGCATCCACTTCAAAAATGCCCGCCTGCTTAGGGCGTGCCCGCGGGACATTCCACTGGTAGGCGTTCACCGCCATTTCCTCGAAAAGTGCCTGGGCGGCCTCGGGGGTCTTATTGTTCAGAGTGCCCCTGGCAGCCGCGTCAATCATTTGACGCGTCTGACTATTCAGTCCATTATAAAAAATTGTACCTGCAACCACGTTGGCAGAGCGTGGTCCGGGAACCGGCGGAGAAACTCCTTAAAGCGTTCCCAAGTCTCGTAAAGAGACTCGGAGTCGTTTTGGACGAACGAAGATATGTCCGCCCGCAGTCTTGCAGTTTTCGCGGGCGGAAAATACTTCGTAAGGAATTTCTCTGCCAACTCCGCCCAGGACGTGATGGATCACCGCGGGAGGGATAGTAACCACGCCTTAGGCTTGGACTTAAGAGAGAAGGGAAAAAGGCGCAAACGAATGGCGTCATCAGTGACGCCATTAATTTTAAAAGTATCGCAAATCTCAAGAAAAATAGACAAGTGGTTATTGGGGTCTTCATCCGGCAGTCCGTCGAACTGCACGGCATTTTGGATCATTTGAATCACACTTGACTTAATTTCAAAATTATTGTTGGCCACAGTGGGCCGAACAATACTCGACCACGTATCATCCAAGTTGGGCCGAGCATAGTAAGACATAGTACGCTCGGCCGGTTGGGCATTATTCGGGTCGGCCATAGAAGAATAAGAGGGTTCTCCGATAGATTCTGCGGGGTCTAAAAAGGGAATTCGACGGAGAGATCGGATACGCGCAAGA
The DNA here is from genome assembly GCA_039513925.1 of Platanthera zijinensis. NCBI lineage: Eukaryota > Viridiplantae > Streptophyta > Magnoliopsida > Asparagales > Orchidaceae > Platanthera > Platanthera zijinensis. The sequence goes on from CM077080.1 coordinate 87,307,883, forward strand.
GAGCGGTCGATCTCGGGGTCGAATTCAAGATTTTTAGAACTCGAAGGTTGTCCACGGGTCATACACCCTAAAAAACAGAAAGGGGGAAGGATTTTTTTTGTATAAATTTTTTTATTTGAAAATAAAGTAAAATTAATAGAGTCCCGAATTCAATATAACAACCGTGCTCCCCGGCAACGGCGCCAAAAACTTGATGGCCGCGGAACTGAGACCGACTGTTGTTGGTTCGAAATGTTCAGATTCCGCGGGCCGGTTAGAAGATCGAGTTTTCTAACGAGAGGAGGCAAGTGCACCTATCGCAAGTAGTACTCGGTATTCGGGAAAATACCGAGGTCGTATTATTCTCGGGGACGCGTTGATTATATTTACTCTTCCAGGAACACTATTATCTTACTATCAGTAAGGTGGGATTTTTTAGTTTAATTAAAACGGAAAGAAAGAGAGCAGAATTTTGCTAATTTAGTTCGATGACGGGTTAACGCTCGGCATCGAATCGGATTAAGACTAAAATAATTCTTAACAATTATTGAACTTTGTTTTTAATTTAATGAACGGCAATTGGCCGTGGAGGTTCCAAGAACATGAGCTCACCTTGGTCTAGGGATATCACTCACTTGGGCGCTAAGGCTATTCGTCCGAACGTTAGTCCGACGAAGGATTCCCCTTAACGTCCGCATTACGCTAAGAACCCCGCTATTGGGTGGGGAACCCAATTCGGCAGAACTACGTTTCTCCTCTTTCGAGGGGGCGTACGCAATTCTCTTTACCCAAGGGGGATCGGTCCATACGTGCGGCCTCTCGGCGTTGCGTATGGATAACGGAAATAGAGCCCACAAATCGATTATGTGGTCCTATGCGTCGTTAACCCGGGGCAAACCATAAGTCCTTAAATTAAAATAAAAATAAAGTTCTTTAATTATTTCAAATCATTTTATTTGTCCCAATGCTCTTCGATGCCGAAGGCTAAAAGAGATTAGCCACTCATCGGTATGGGGACGGCTTTATGTTTTTAGGTGAAACGTGAGTGTTAAATTAAGCACTGAACGATTATAAGAGAAAACACAAAAAATAGGACAATTAGATAAATTGAAGGCTAATTGATGCAGGAACTCACGCACACTTCAAAACCATAAAGAAAATTAAATAAAGCAAGCCCTACTCAAATGAGTAGGCGGAAATAAATGCACACACGCACACACTCTTCTTAATTGAAGAAAGCGATAAATAAAGCGTCAAAATTATCTCCTACACGCACGCACTCTACATAATTGAGAAAGCGATAAAATTGCAAGTCCCGGCTCAAATGAGTGGGCGGGGGTAAATTTATCTCATACACGCACACACTCTACTTGAAAGTAAAACACACAGACGCACTCTACAGAAAAGTAAACACACACACACACACGAAGTTTTCCTACTCAAGTGAGTAGGAAGAAAATGAAAGCAGTAAAAAGACAAGTCCCACTCAAACGAGTGGGCGGGAAATGAAAGCAGAGCGCCATTTAACTCTTAACGAGTAGGCGGAAATAAATGCATACGCACACACGCACTCTACAGGAGTTGAAATAAAGCAGTAAAACCTAACTCATACACGCACACACACTTGCAAAAATAAGAAAAACAAAGTTGCTGAAAAATTAAAACGACTGCATTTCTACCGCTAGAATGCGGTAGAAATGCATAAAAAGTGAAAATAAAAATTAACCGAGCGAAATTGTTTTGCAAATAAACGCAAAATGAAAGTACTCGAAAAATTAAAACAACTGCATTTCTACCGCTAGAATGCGGTATAAATGCATAAAAAGATGAAATAAAAATTAAAGGGACTAAAAGTTTTGCAAATAAAAAGTTAAAACAAAGTGAGCGAAAAATTATAACGACTATATTTTCATTCTTATATTTTTATAAAAACTCCTAAAAAGTGAAAATAAAACAAAAAAGGATAAAAAGTTTTACGATCCTAAAGAGCCTAAGTTAAAGAAAAATAAAAATAACACTTTTAGATGAGTTTTTATAAAGCCTTATGAATGAAAAAATAGGAAAAAAGGAGAAAAGCTAAATCTAAAAAGTGCGGAAAATGAAAATAAAACGGGCATAACAACGGCTAGAAAGTGCAAGAAAATCCTAAACTAAGTTATGAAAGCTAAAAAGAAAACATAAAAAGAGAATCACAAAAAGGGAACGAAAAAATTACTTAAGAAGGGCGCTTCCAATTGAACATTTCAACTTTGCAAGATAGAAAATCTACCATTTTATTGAATAAAAAGGCTATTACATGAAAAGCTAAAACAAACAACCTAATACAAACTAAGAAAGATAGGGAGAAATTCTCCTTACATAGCTTAAAAGCCAAACGGGCAGCACCTCCCCTAAGTAAGATGGACCAAAAAAGTGGACCAAATAAGCTTCCTGGAAGCTCTTATTTATAGGCAAATTTTCGGGTTGGTCACGCCCGTGACTAGGGCGTGAAAGGGGGGCGTGTCGACACTATTCATGAGCTGATCAGGTGACTTGACTGGAAAGTTGACTTCGGCTGAAAACGTGGCGGTCACGCCCTAGGTCACGGGCGTAACATGTGTCAGTCATGGGCGTGACTAGGGCGTGTCGGGGAGGTCGATCTGGGCGCGGTCCGGCCGCAAAGTCGCGCGCGTCACGTCGGGCCAGGTGGCTAAGTCACGCCCGTGTCACACCTTGACACGGGCGTGTCTTGGAGCGTGTCGAGCTTGGTTTGATCATCGCCGATCGTCGAGCTGGCAACCTGTGGTCTGCGATCGTCGAGGGCATGACACGGGCGTGTCGGTCATGTGACACGGGCGTGTCAGTCAACATTTTGACTTTTTTTGGAATTTTTTTGGAATTTTTCTGGAATAAAAATAAAGCTAAGTTAGAAATAATATTTCAAAAATAAGCAATTTATTGAATAAAACAAATAAAAAAGACAAAATAAACAAAATTGACTTAAATAAAATACGAAAATATAGGTATATTAACAACTCATCATGAGTCTATTTATTTAGCAAACCTTCCTTGCCCCTCCATTGGACATGTCTCGGCATACAAGTTCTAGTGAGTTGTTAGAGTTGTTAGATTTTGTAGCCGGTTTTTTCACCGTGCCACCTGGATCTAACTACGCGTCAACTTTGACTGTTCATTTTTCTGCGTGTCCATCTACAGTTTTATCCTCGATTGCAATCGATTCTGATTCTATGGTGAATGTGACTCTTATCTTAGCTTTATCACGACGTGCTTACTCCTTCGGTAAGGTTGTCAAATATTTTTCCCCCACCTCCTTACGACGTTGGTTTACCCAAGACTATGATGATTGCTGAGGTAGTTATTAGTGAGTTGATAGAATTCGTGTTCAGTCACGTGATAAATTTTTGTAGTTTTGTATCCTCCAGACTTCCTATGAATAATCAATTCTCTGATTTTACGTTTACGATGAGGTCTTCTACTGTGCCCATTTAAGATTTCGTGACGAGTGTGCCCATTGGTTTGCGTCCATTAAACTTTCAATATAAATTAAATCAATTAAACCATTTAGAACTGGTGCCAACTGATTTAGTTCTGTTACCTCCAACGTATAAAGTAAGTGATTTTGCAAAAGAATTCGCTCTCCAAATTCATAATTTACATAAGCGCATTCATGAAATGTTAGTTGCCCAACATGCGTTTTATAAATCTCATGCTTACATACATAGAAGAGTATATCACTTTAATGTTGATGATTTGGTCTTGGTGCATCTCATCCCTGAACGGTTGCCTTCGGGCTCCATAAAACAGTTAGCGAATCGGCGAGCAAGTCCTTTTCGAATTTTAAAGAGGTTAGGAGAAAATGCATATCTTTTGGAGATACCCACTAATTGTGGTATATACCCGATTTTCAATGTTTCAGATTTAATGCCTTATGTTTCTCCACCACTTGAATTATCTGTCTCTCCATTTATTCCGTCCACTATGTTTTCTAATGGGTTGAGGGTTGAGCTTGGTCCTGGATCGCTCTCTCTTATGATTTCCACTGGAGGTATGTTGAATGTTGATGTTGAAACTTTTTCACCTTCTTTGACTAATGCTTTTCCAAGGTTCCCCAAGACCTTCTTTTTGCCTCACAGGTGCTATTTTATGTCACATGATCACACTACTATGACTTGGATTGTGGGGGTCAGATTTGTCTCATTTTGCTACTGCTTTCGACTGTTCTCCCCTCACGGGCCACTCATCGGTGATGAGTAATTTTGAGTGGAGGAGGATTGATGGCGACGTTGTCCTGCCACTTGCTCGTTATGATCGTGACCATTTGATTGGTGGCGATGATGTCCCGCCATTTGTTCATGATGACATTGCAGATGGTGCTGCCGAGTTCTTTGGCGAGCTCCATGGCGATGTTGGGTCCATCCATTATGTTGATCGTCGCCGCAACCATACGTTTGAAGACTCGGATGGATGATGTCGTAATAATAATTTTTATGCATGTCATCGCCGCTACAATTCTATAGTCGCGACAATTATTTTGCTACAACACCATCGCAGCTACAACGCCATCGCCGCGACAATAATTTCGCTACAACGTCATCGCCGCTACAATGCCTCCACTACAACACCAACGCCGCGACAATAATGTAATAATTATAATGTTTTATTATATTTATTTATTTCCTTGTTGCATTATTTTAATTTGGGAGGTTTTATTACATGCATTTAATTATTGTATTTGTTATGCCATGTTTATGATGGGTGCATATAACCATCATGTGTTTATTTTATTTGAATGGAGGAGATTGAGTTGTGTAGGAAATAAAAGGTCATGTTTATGAAGGATTTAGTAGATTGTTGAATGAAAATTGAAACCCTAATCTTGAATTGAGATTTCCTTCTTCTTCTCCTCCTTGGCCTCCCCTCCCTTCTCCCCTCCTTGTGGATTTCGGCCACAATTCTTCTCCACTCTTCCCTCCTCTCTTCTCCGCCTTAAAAACCCTTCTCCTCTCCAATAACCACAAGGATTCGAAGGCTAACCCCCCTTGAGAAATTCGGCCATCTCTTGGCTTCTCTCGTAGATTTCGGCCAATTTAATTAAGCCCTTCTTGGTGGAGTTTCGGCCAAGGGAAAGATCAACGGCGACGACGAACATTATCTAGTATGAAGCAAGGACGGTGGACGAGTTTCTCTCCATTCGGCGTGACTCCGGCGGAGCCGTTGAAGAGCGAACCAATATAGTAACTTTTTATCATCTATTCTGATTGGGGTAACGAAATTTCTACCTTTGATCATTTCCCTCTTAGATTAACTCTTGTGGTGATTTTCTTTGGCATTGCTTTCAAAACTTTGATTTCATCGTGGTTTTTTTATCAAGACGATTTTTGTGTTTTCTTTTGATCTATTTAAGTTTGTGAGGATTGGCGGATCTCATTTTCTTTTTGTTGGGAGAGATCTACCAATTCGGAATCGTTTATTTTCAGTGGATCTCTTTTGATACAACACACGCTCGAACGGATCGGGTTGGTCCATTTCGCTTGAGAGAATATTGGTTAATCGCCTCTATTTGATCTCTAAGTGTGTAGTGAACCCTTGCGTTATCATTAGATTGATATTATTGCGACTCAGGTGTGCTGCGTTTAATTTGTGCGATCATAGAATTGGAACGAGTGAGAACAAATCGGTGTCGTTTGTCCATTGTGGTTTGTCAGGAGACATAGCCTGCATCAAGGAGGTTGTCTTTTCCCTCCTGGTTGCGCATTGATTAATGCAAACACAATTTTAGCAACCATGCGTATCATTTTTGTAGAAGGAGAAGGTGCTGGCACCTCAGTTGGTGCACTACTCTCCGTCGAGCGCTGGGGTTCACTCTATAATTCCTCCCTATTAATGACCATATAATATGGGCCGGCTGGGGACCCACAACGTACAGACTCCGCAACTTTAGTATTATTAGATGATATAAAGAACTACCGAAATCCAAACTCAGAAACAAGATAGCGGAAACACAAAAAAACTAGAAGTTATCCATTAACATAAGAGTGCGAAGCATCCTTAAGGCCTTACACATACAACTGTCCAAAACTGAAACAACCAAAATAAGAGCAATGTGTTTTAGCACTCCTAAGCTACCTCGGCATGAAAGTCGAATTACAATGCATTAAGCATAAACATTCATCAACTTAAAAGTACAACAAAGGAGAACACTTCGTGAGGCTTAGGTTTTTTTGGCTGACGAGCTTGCTCCAGCATGTGCACTTTGCCATGCAAAATTTATTGTGATGTGGGTCAGCAAAGACTGACCTCAACTGTAAAACTAACACATCTCCTCCCGTCCATCCCTAGTGGACCTCAAGGCACTCCATCACCCTCCAGGTCAACACTTCGTATGCAAAAGTATATATATATATATATGGAGAGTAAAGAAATAGGTTGGGATGTCACAAACATCAAACACATTTCTAGGTTGAGCATTTAATAAAAAGGGGCCTACATTGCATCATGTATGCAAACCTGGGTTTTACCCTAGGAACCCTATAGCCCATGAATCTAACACATTATCACGCATCATCACATCACATCACATCACACAGGTACTTCCATTTTCCCCTAACGACATTCAAAACGCCACACTGAACTCTTTCCTTGGCCCCACCCGCTCGTGGGTCTCAAAACCCGGGCTTGCCTACAAGCTCTGACTTCTCACATTAGGATTCTGTCACATAAATAAACCGATGCTAAGAACCCTTTCTTGACCCCACCCGCTCATGGGATTCATTACCTAGGCATGTCAAAAGCTTGGCGTTCTCGTTAGTTTCTCAGATGGGGACTTGTCTATCCGGGACACTCTCTACACATGACTTGCACGTCATGGGCTAACCAGCCAATCATAGAGACAAAGACGCGCCTTCGCACATCAATCCATGAACATAGTCTTTCCCACCCTAATCCACCATTCATTCTCGCACGAAAATAAAGGGGCAAACATCACAAATGACATCTTTCTGCAAACAAATTTCTAGCAATATCCTTAAGCCTCGTTATGCAACATCACCGAGTCGGACTAACGGTCGCAACTACGGCTTCATCCACAATGCCTAATAAATTAACGAAGCAGATTTCTAGTGCAACATCATGTTGGGGACAGACACAATCGACCTGGTGGTTTCTCTTGGACCATGAAAACCCAAACCCCTCTCATTTGAGAGATCTGGTGCCTACATGCTTGAAAGAAAACAAGAAGAAACGGATGCCAAGCACGCATCCGAAAAATAGAGAGGCAAAATGTCGTTACCTTATGACTCCTCTTCCTCGCCATGGAGATATCGATTTGCACAGATGAAAATGTGCGCCTTCAAGTCCTCTCCATGAATGTGGCTTCAGATCGACGAACGGAGCCTTAGAGCTTTGCTAATGGCGGAGAAAGCGCTTCTTCTTCCTCCTCCAAACCCTCTCTCCCAAACCCTAACTCCCACTCGAAATGAGAATAAAATGACGGAAAAAAACCTTTCAGCCTTACTTAAGCCTCTTGTATGGAGCATCCTGGGCCATAGGATTACATCCCAAGAAGGACAAGACGTCCTAAACTCACCCGTTACAAAAATGCTCCATCATACTACTGCCGGGCGGTACCTAGTACCGCACTGCGATAACTTCCCGACCTGTCAATCTAAAAAATGCAACACTACCGCCACCAGTAGCGATACATCCGCACGATAGCCACTCGATGCTTTCATCTCAACTCCTTCGTCTCGATGCCCATTACTCAACAAACAGGGCTACTGCCGAGCGGTAACTAGATAATACTGCGCACTACCACTCGACGCCCTACACTCAACAACTTTCACTCGACGAAACAAGGCTACCACCAGGCGATAACAACCTACCGCCACGCGGTAGTTCTTAGAGCCTCAAGTCTAGAAAACTTGGGTGTTACAACTCTCTCCCCCTTAAAAGAATTTCGTCCTCAAAATTTAGCATACACTTAAGCAACAGAGCATACCTGAAGCAAAAAAGATCTTGAAAGTCTTCTCGCATTGCTTGCTCACGTTCCCAGGAGAATTCGTCTTGCCCGCAATTATCCCAACGTAGTTTCACGAGCTTAACCTCTCTATTCCGCAACTGTCGAACTTCTGAATCCTCTATGCCGACTGGACGGACTTTCGTCCTTAAGTCCTCCTATATCAGTACTGTCGTCAACTCAACCATAACACTTTTCTCCACCAAGGAATTCCTTAAAACTGAAACATGGAAGACATCGTGTAATCCCCTCAAATCCGGGGAGCATGCCAACCAATATGCTTCTACTCTGATGCGTTCCACAACTTCGAATGGCCCCAAAAATCTCGGACTCAACTTCTTGAGTTGGCAGATTCGCGAAACACCTTTGAACGATTCAATCTTTAGATACACCCAGTCTCCTACCATGAACTCTACGTTCCTATGGCGCGCAGTGAAATACTTCGTCTACTTTTCCTGACCAACCTTCATGCGCTCTTGAATTGTTTGCACCAACTCATATGCATCAATCACCACCTCTTTCCCATTAATTTTAGTGTCTCCCGCCTCTATCCATGATATCGGTGTTCGACACCGCCTTACATACAATGCCTCATATGGCGCCATCTTGATACTTGCCTGGAAACTATTATTGTAGGCAAACTCCACCATAAAAAGGTTTCTTCCAACCTCTTACAAAAATCAAGGTTACACATTCTCAATATATCCTCTATTATACAATTCGTCCTTTCCGTTTGACTATTAGTTTGAGGATGGAACGCTGCACTAAAGTTTAGCTTTGTGCCCAGACTCTTTTGTACCAACCTCCAGTCCTTAGTAGTGAACATTCCACCACGATCACTAACAATACTCTTTGGAATTCCGTGCAACCGCACAATATTGTGAACATACAATTCTACCAGTTTCTCCGTGTTGTCCTCCTTTCGATTCGGGATGAAGTGAGCCACTTTGGTCAAGCGATCAATGATCACCCAAATCGCATCATTACCCTGCTGCGACCAAGGTAAGCCATGCACAAAATCGATGGAGATGTCCTCAAGTTTCCACTCAGGGATAGGAAGGGGCTTCAGGAACCCGCCCTTCTTCTGACACTCAGCCTTCACTGAGGCATAAGTTTGGCACCGACTCACATACAAAGCTACATCCCTCTTCAAACCAGGCCACCAAAAGGATTTCTTCTTATCCAAGTACATCTTTATACTGCTTGGGAGAATGGAGTACTTCATGAAATGGGCCTCAAACATCAACTCCTCATGAAGCTTGCCGAAGTGCGGTACATATACCCTTCCATCCTTCTTTAAGATCCCACAACCATGTCCCAGGTATTACCCTCGCCTTTTTTAGATTCCACCATGAATAGCTGGAACTTTGCATCCACACAGGTTGCTTCTCGGATACGATCAGATAAGTCATTCTGCAACTCTACCGAGTTCAATCGAGCCATGCTAGACTCGCCTCTTGCTACACAATCGATGCTGAGGGACTCAAAGTCCCGCACCAACCTCTCATCCTGCGCTTCAATCCAATTCCCTTGTCCATAATATTTCCTACTCAAGGTATCGTTTACAACGTTGGCCTTGCCCGGCGTATACTGAATTGCCACGTCATAGTCACCAAGGAACTCGACCCACCTATGTTGTCGCATGTTCATGTCTTTTTGATCTAGAAGATACTTTAGCATTTTGTGGTTCGTAAAGATCTCCACCTTTTCACCGTACACATAGTGTCACCACATCTTTAACGCAAAAATTACCGCCGCCAGCTCCAAGTCATGGACGAGGTAATTCCTCTCACGAGGTTTCAGTTGTCTAGACCCAAAGGCTATCGCATTGCCATGTTGCACTAGCACGCAACATAAACTGCGACCCAACGCATCGCTGAAAATCTTAAATCCTTCTGTCCCTTTAGGAAGACTTAGGATTAGAGCCGACATTAACCTTTCCTTTAAGGTATCAAATGCTTGATTGCACTCCTGAGTGCACACGAACTTCTGGTTCTTACGAGTTAGAGAAGTTAGGGGCAGAGATATCTGCGAAAAGTTTTCCACAAATCTTCTATAGTACCCGGCTAGTCCAAGGAAACTCCTGACTTCCGCCACGGTGCTCAGAACTGGCCAATCCCTAATAGCCTCAACTTTTGCTGGATCCACCGCCACCCCATCACCACTAATCACATCGCCAAAAAATGACACCTTCTCCAACCAGAACTCGCACTTTGAGAACTTTGCATAAAGCCGGTTCTCTCTCAACACCTGCAGACCACTCTCGAGTGAGTCTCATTCTCCGCCTCCGATTTGGATTATTCCAATATATCATCGATGAAGACTACCACAAATGAGTCTAAGTACTCCTGAAACACTTGGTTCATCAAATCCATGAATACCGATGGCGCGTTCGTCAACCCGAACGACATCATCGAGAACTCGAAGTGGCCATACCTTGTACCAAAAGCTGTCTTGGGTATGTCCTCATCTCGAATACGCAACTGATAATACTCTGACTTCAAGTCCAACTTAAAGTACACCGCTTAACCCACCAACTGGTCGAACAGGTCATCTATCCGTGGAATCAGATACTTATTCCTGATTGTCAATTTATTCAGTTCACAGTAGTCTATGCACAACCGCATACTACCATCTTTCTTCTTTACAAACAACACCGGCGTGCTCCATGGCGACGAGCTGGGCCTGATATACCCCTGCTCTAACAGTTCCTGCAACAGTACTTTGAGCTCGACTAACTCTTTCGGTGCCATCCTAAAAGTAGGACGTGACACCGGCCTAGCTTCTGGCACTAACTCAATCGAGAAATCGATCTCCCATCAAGGAGGTGCTCCAGGAAGCTCCTCAGGAAACACATCCTCGAAATTTGCCACTACCGACACTTCTCCAATTGATAGCTTAGAAAGGTGAACTACCAATAACTCTACGAAAGCTGCTCCACCCGTGATAACTTCCTGCACAAATTGCATGACCAAAATCAGGGAGCAGGCCACTCCACTAAGGCCCTAAAACTTGTCCTCTTCCTTTCCTTCGCTCCTCATTGTCACCACCTTTGATAGACGGTAAATACTGTCCTGCTGCTCTGTAAGCTAGTCCATTCCAAAGATCACATCGAATTCGACTAATGGTAAGACCATTGCTACCAACATGAAGTCAACTCCGTCTAAAATCCATACAATGCTCCATTTCGTCCTGGTAGTCATGAAAGGCCCATTGTGCATGCGCACTCTAAGCTCTGCGTTCGCCGAAAAGGGCTCGACTCCAATTCTCCGTACAAAGCTTTCCTCAAGAAAAGATGTGATGCTCCCGAGCCGAACAATACCCTAGCGGGGAAACCGGAAACTAGCACGAAGCCTAAAACACATGCAACACATATAAAAGCCTCGAAAGTCTAAACCCAATAAACAAAATTAAACTTTCCTATACCTGTCACCACATTAGGTTGTCAAATCACTTCCTGTTGCCCAAGGTTGTAAGCCCTTAGTTATACGGGTTGGAACCGTAAAGTGCTCGACTCTACTATTTTCCCTTTCTCGGTGATGCTGGGACCGAAACGCACTGATTGCTCCTGCAATGGCTCTTCTTCAGCGCGATCCTCAGTACAAAATCGAGCTATGTGTCCTGACTTTCCACACTTGAAGCACGTTGGTGGTCCCTTGAAGCAAGATCCCCCCGACGTTGTACTGCTCTTCTCCCCTGACCTGAATTGATGGGGCTTCTTCTTCCACTTACTCCCTTCAAACTTCCCTTACGATTGAGAAGGCTTTCCCTCTCCCTGCTTGATCGCATGTACCTTACGATGTTGGGTTCGCTCCATATCACTTTCCAACATCCTTGCAGCCATAATTAACTTGTTGAAACCCGCATTCTTCATAGCTATAAGGGGTTATCTCAAATTCTCTGTCAACTCATGATAGAAGAGGTTGTCCCTCTCTTCATCATCAGCCATGGTCGTTCCCGCATAATGACCCAAATGAGTAAATTCCTGTACGTACTCATCCACAGTATTATCACGCTGCACTAAGTGAAGAAACTACCTCTGAAGGGCTAACCTTGTCGACGAAGGGATATACTTCTTTAAGAAGGCATTCCCAAACTCTTCTATGGACGGGGTACGTCCAGGAAACTGACGGCCTCTATGGCTCGCCCATCACAGCTTGGCATCACCTTCTGACATGAAGGTTGTGAATTGAGATTGCTTCTCCTCTGGCAACTCTGCTGCCCTCAGAAGAACCTGAGTCCTCACTAACCAGTTGTCTGCATCGATCGGTTTGCTGACTCCCTTGAATGTTGGAGGATGGAAACTTAGAAAGTACTTCATTTGTTAGTCTCCCTACCCAACAACCATTTTCTCAGCCAATGGCTCTGCTTGCCTGAATCTTTCTCCTGGTATGACTAGTGTCCCATCCGGGGTAACAGGAGTCGATACCTATGAAACAGGAGTCATAACTTGCGCTGCCGTTGCAGCTTGGGCTGCTATCATTGCCTCTGCTAACATGCGACAGAAATAGCCCAGGGTTACACCCATGACCAAAGGACCTGGAGCAGTTACACTACTCGTCGAAGGCTCCTCTTGCGGCCTCGACTCCCCGTCCTCGTCGCTTGCACCCTTAACAAAAGCAAGGTAAAACAAGAATCAGCTTCTATTTGAAAAACTTAGACACTAGTACACTCATGGTCCTGTGATACTCCAATGTGGATAACTCCATTTACAAGATCGGATTAAGCCAAATCGACCACTAAACCTTACCATGGACACTAACCACGCTCTGATACCAAAATATAACGCATCCCCTATAATGACCATATAATATGGGTCCGGTTGGGGCCCCATAACATACAGACCCATAGCTTTAGCATTATTTGATGATATAAAGAACTACCTAACTCCAAACTCAGAAACAAGATAGCAAAAACATAAAACAACTAGAAGTTATCCACTAACATAAGAGTACGAAGCGGCCTTAAGGACTTACACATACAATTGTCCAAAACTGAAACAACCAAAAGTAGAGCAATTTCCTTTAGCACTCCTAAGCTACCTCGGCATGCAAGCCGGATTACAGTGCATTAAGCAAAAACATTCATCAACTTGAAAGTACAACAAAGGATAACACTTCGTGAGGCTTAGGCCTTTTGGCTGGCGAGCTTGCTCCAGCATGTGCACCTTGCCCTATAAAAATTATTATAACGTGGGTCAACAAAAGCTGACTTCAACTGTGTAACCAACACATATCCTCCCGGTCGTACCTAGTAGACCCCGGGGCACTCCATCACCCTGCAGGTCAGCACTTCGTATAAAAAGTATATATACATGGAGAGTAAAGAAATAGGTTGGGATGTCACAAACATCAAACACGTTTCTAGGTTGAGCATTTAATAAAAAGGGGTCGACAATACAATATGTATGCAAACCTGGGTTCCACACAAGGCACCCAATAGCGCATGAATCTAACACATCATCACGCATCATCACATCACATGGGTACTTCCAATTTCCCCTAATGGTGTTCATGCCTCCATACAGAACTCTTTCCTAGGCCCCACCCGCTCGTGGATCTCAAAACTCGGGCTTGCCTACAAGTTCTGACTTCTCATGTCAGGTTTCCGTCACATAAACAAACTGAATCTAAGAACCCTTGTTTGACCCCCACTCATGGGCTTCATCGCCCGGGCTTGTCAAAAGCTTGTCATTCTCGTCAATTTCTCAGAAGGGGACTTGTCTCACCGGGACACTCTTCTCACATTACTTGCACATCATGAGCTAGCTAGCCGACCACAGAGACAAAACCTCTCCTCCGCACATCAATCCACGCCTTTCCCACTCTAATCCACCATTCGTTCTCGCACAAAAATAAAAGTGGCAATCATCACAAATGGCATCTTTCCACAAATGGATTTCTAGCAAAATCCTTAAGGCTCATTATGCAACATCACCGAGTCAGACTAACGGTAGCGAATACAGCTTCACCCACAATGCCTAATCCACTAACGGAGCGGATTTCTAGTGCAACATCATGCCGGAGACGGGCACAATCGACCCGGTGGTTCCTCTTGGACCAAGGGAACCCGAACCCTTATCATTTGAGAGATATGATGTCTACATGCTTGAAAGAAAATAAGATGAAATGGATGCCATGCACACATCCTAAAAATCGAGAGGAGAAATGTCGTTACCTTACGACTCCTCTTCCTCTCCATGGAGATCTCTTTTTGCATGGATGAAAATGTGAGCCTTCAAGTCCTCTCCACGGATCTGGCTTCGGATCGACGAACGAATCATCGAAGCTTCGCTAATGGTGGAGAAAGCACTTCTTCCTCCTCCTCCAAACCCGCTCTCCCAAACCCTAACTCCCACTCAAAATGAGAAGAAAATTAGGGAAAATAACCTTTCAGCCTTACTTAAGTGTCACAACCCACATTTTCACCGCCTTTAATGATATATCAGAGTAAGGGAAAATCCGCGTCATGATTCAACGTCAGCAGGGGATAACTGCGGACGCTCAGGCAAAACTCCTAATTGACCCATAAATAAAGATTTTTTAAGTTATTTAGAGAAAAATCCAATTTAAATTAAGCATTTAACCGTATCCCTCGGCTTGGTGGCTCATCAAGTCCATGAAAGAAAAATAGTTTATACGCAGCAAAAAAATACTTCATTTATGAGATTAAACATCCTACATAAGTGTAGACGTTCCCCAGGGAACAACTCATGGTATGCAAGACTCTATGTTTATAATAGTATTAAAAATAGCTTTTACAGTCACTAAATGTAATGAGTTAGTGTTTTTAAAATATGCAATGCATGAAGTAATAATAGTAGATTTTATACTTGAAAATACCTAACATGCATTCCAAGCATAAATCATCCCAGAGAGCAAATAATCCCAAATAATTAGGAAGAAAACAAGTAGCAGCTAGCAACGTGTCCAAAATAACCTATCCTGTGGGGCGTCAACAATCTGACACGAACCCACATAAAACAAAAGTATGTCTGAACTAAGTAAAGTAAACTAAAACAACAAACTACCTCACAACGGAGAGGTGAAAACCACAGCAAACACTGCTACCAAGAACTCCCAAAACCAGCTCTACTATTTGCTAAAGCTCTAGACCTGAGGCATTCCAAAGACAGAACACCTCAGCAAGAGGGTACAAGCGGTGGCAAAAGAGTAAGCCAAAAAGTAAAAAAGGTCAAAAGGGGTATCAACCCTAGACCAAAAAGTATTGAAGTAAAGTACAAAAGTAAAGTGCTAAAATCAGAAAAAGAGCACTTACCTAAATCAAAACGTACATCAAAAAATACACCAGATTCCCAGGGCTAAAAGGTGAAGAGCATGATTAATTTATAAGAAAGAATTTTCAAAAGAAAAAAAAACTCATTAGCCACATATGGTCAACCTTACACAAAAACACCGGCGAGGTGGTCACTCATCTGGACACACCCTCATAGATATAATATCCGTCTAACTGTGGGGGAGACTCATACACCCCACCATTCACCGCAGACCCCCAAACACCCGGTAGAGTACCACAAGCTACTACTAAGTCTCAAAACATTGCAGAGGTGGTTACGTCCACTAACTCCTGCAAACAAGAGAATCATGATATATCTTAAGACTCTGCACATCAGATTTTACTAGACGATTCTAGATTAAGAAACGGTTGATCAACCTTTTGGAAGGATCTACAATCCTAGATAAACTAACACGTCCTACATAATAGTTAAGGGACGGTTAAAAGAGAAAGATTCAATCACATCATCAAAACATATGCCACTAAATAAGGTTAGATTAGCAAAATCAAGAACATGATAATACAAGTGTGTTTTGAACAAAGGATTTACGACAACACTATAATCAACAAGCTATTAATGATAACGACAAAAGATGTTAGAAATTTCAGCAGATCGGGAGAAATAAGGGAAGAGGGGAGCGAAACCACCACTTTCCTTGGTTTTACCTGAAAAACTCTCCAAATCGCTCCTTGTCGGAGATCGTGGCTAAAGAAGATGAAGGAAGTCGAAATCAAACAAGAATAGCCAAAATAAAAGGTTAGGGCCAAAAACCCTAACGAGAAAAACTCAAGATATGGGGAACATTTTAACACGATGACGAAGCTCTCGCTGAGAGCTTTTAGGATCTATGATCGGTCCGAGATTTCGAGCACCGGAGCACCGTCGGCGGCCACTGGAAGAATCACGGAAAAACTTTCTCTCTCTTGCTCATACCGCTCAGGTTTTGGAGATGAACAGGAAATTCGATCTAAATGAAGGAGGAAGAATAAGTAGGTATATATATTCTAAGGGTAATATTATAATAACGGTACTTAAGAAAATGAACCGGGATCGGTTGAACCGGGCTTCACAAGAAGACGGTTTGGGTTTTCTCGAGAACAAGATAAGACTTCTCGAGAACAAAAACGTACTTCTCGAGTACTAAAAGGGACTATCTCAAGAAAAGACTATGGACTTCTCCAGAAGGGCTTCTAGATATCTCGAGAACAACCATCGTTTACTCGAGAACAAGAGGAAGATTTCTCGAGAGCTTCTCGATAAATAGGAAGACTCTTGAGTAATGGGTAAGCATTACCCGAGAACAACTCTGGACTACTCGGGTACTAGACCGCATCTCCTGAGAACAAGAAGATTCTTCTCGAGAATAAGGGGTTTCTAGAGAATTGTAGGACTTCTCGAGAATAAGAGGGAAGAATAACCCCGTTTGACGAATTATGCTCGAAGTTCGTGGAACTCAAAGCCCGTTCGACGAACTCTGATCAAAGTTCGTCGAACATAAATGAAAAAGCTCGTTCAACGAATTCTACTCGAAGTTTGTCGAACACAAACCCGTTCGACAAATTCGGCTCGAAGTTCGTCGAACCCAGAACCGTTCGACGCTTACGCTTCATCGGGCGCCGTTTGATGCTTACGCTTCGCCGGACGCCGTTCGACGCTTCGTCGGACTTCGTTCGACGCTTCGTCGTATGCCGTTCGACGCTTCGTCGGATGCCGTGCGATGATTGTCGAACTCCAGACAGCGCCCAAAATTTTCATCTCCCGCCTCTAATCGACGAAAACCTACCCTTAAGGAGGGCTTCCCAAGAATCAAAACAAACACAAGGATTTAATATAATAATCATATTCAAATAGTTTGAACAAGGAAATACGAGCTCAAAATAGAGGCCCAAATGCGCGTTGAATTTATCGAATTTAACAGAGAAGACAACCCTACAATTCGACGCACCATTCTTGAGACACTAACATCAAATGCTTACACAAGCAAAAATCATCACAAGGATCCAAACACGCGGCGAGACTCCAAAATGCTCGGGTCGTAATAAAACTGGACAAGTCCAAAACCTCAAAACTTCATCCCTTTTAATCAAGGAAAACATTCAATTCAATCAAAATCCCAAAAATCTGGTCAAATAGACCCAACGGACGCGAAAACACACTAATGGTTCAGCGCCGTCAACATGACGTAAAAATTAACACCTTGACGTCATAAATATGATGATAGCAATACAAATAGTATTATCGGAAAATCGGGGGCATTACAGTCACTCCCCCTAAAAAGAAGTTTCGTACCGAAACTTATCACAACTTCAAAATCAAACCAAAACGAGAAAAACAAACATTCACCAAAAACAGGGAGACATACAAGACACTAAGAGAAGAGATGAGGATGAGATTCCCTCATCGTTGACTCCAATTCCCACGTCGCGCTCTCGACGTCTTGATTTTCTCCAAAGAACCTTGACTATGGGGATGGTCTTTCTCCGTAACACTCGATCTTGAGATTTCAAAACACGAAAAGGCTCTTCCACATATGAAAGGTTGGGCTGAATCTGGGGCACTGAGTCAAGGACTTGACGATCACTACGAACACATTTCCACAACTGGCTCATATGGAACACATCCTGGACACCAGGGAAGGTAGCAGGAAAATCTAGTCTATAAGCTGAAACTCCGATGCGCTCAAGAATTTGAAAAGGTCACACATACTGGGGGTCTAACTTGTGGTTCCTTCCAAACCTTTTAACACCTGACATCAGAGAGACTTTAAAAAAACATGTCCCCAACGTCGAACTTTAGATCTACCCTTCGTCGATTAGCATATTTCTCATAACGCTCTTGTGCTATACGGAGCTTTTCTCAAATATGAGTCACAACACAATTCATCTCTTCAAGGGCTTCTGGACCTAGCAGCGTTCTCTGATGGAGACATTGCTGATACGGTCGCCAGTGATCCCCGTCTGAGAGAGTTCGTCGAATGGGATGATCGCTACCGCAAGCTCGAGGATGGGATCGACGTCCGCCGCCATTATATAAAAATATATAATTATAAATTAAATAATTATAATTATATATTTTTAATAATTTTATTATTTTAGCAATTTTATTTTAAGTATTTATTTCATGTTTTAATTTTCATTTCATGTGTAATGATGGGTACTTATAACCATCATGCGTTGTTTTAATTATTTCATTTCACGTGTTATGATGGGTGCATATAACCATCATATTTTCAATTTGAATTTTGAATTTTGAATGGAGGGAGATTAAGTGGTGTAGGCTATATATAGCCATGTTATTAAGGATTGATTAGGGAGAATGAAAAATTGAAACCTTAATTCAAAGATTGAATTTTTCCCCTCTTTAACACTTCCCTCTTAGGAACCTTTCAGCCTTCCTTCTCCTCTTCCTCCTCTTCCTATTCAAAATTTTGCCAAGGCTAGTACCTCCTCTCCCAAGCCGCCAACCCACCGTCTCCCTCTCAAAAAAATTCGGCCACCACTCCACCTCCTCCTCCCTCCTCAAGGTTTCCACCATCATCCTTCTCTTTCCCAAAAAAAAGAAGATCTCAACTTGTGGATCAACTCCGGCATGAAGCGACGAAGGCGGACAAGTTTCTCTCCAACTGGCGTGACTCCGACGGAGCCGTTGAAGAGCGATCCAAGTAGAGAAATCGAAATCATCCATTACGATTAGGTAACGAAAATATTTCTACTTTATGTGATTTTTCCCTATAGATTAATTCGTGTGGTGG
This sequence comes from Platanthera zijinensis, assembly GCA_039513925.1. Lineage (NCBI taxonomy): Eukaryota > Viridiplantae > Streptophyta > Magnoliopsida > Asparagales > Orchidaceae > Platanthera > Platanthera zijinensis. The sequence continues at coordinate 87,326,924 of CM077080.1, forward strand.
ATTTACTTTGGCGTTAGTTTTTGATAGCATTAGATTTTCGTGGATTTTCTTTCATTTGATTTTGTAGTACCCATTAATTTATTTAAGTTTAGTGGTTTGGTGAACCTATGTTTTCTTTTGTTGGGAGAGATCTACCGTTTTCCGAATCGTTATTTTTGATAGATCTCTTTTGGTACAACCTTCGCTCGATCGAACTGGGTTGGTCCTTTTAGCCGGAAAGAATATTGGTGTATCGCCTCTATTCGATCCTAATCGGTTTGGCTACCCGTACGCTAGCATATAATTTATAGAATTAATTAACGTGGTGCTGAGTAGAACGAGTGTGCGAGTATAGGATTTGATCGTAGAGAGGTATACGTGCTAGTCCGTATATCTATTCGGTGTCAACGTGCAAGCCTACATCAATTTGATATCAGAGGGAGGTTCACGCAAATTTCCTAATTGGCACCCTCCCCCTCTTATTAGCACGTCGACACACAATTTGTATGCACGTTTATTTGCCAGAATAACAAAAAAAAATTATTTGCATTGGTCTACCAATAACAGCCTAAATTTCTTATTTTTCAGCAAAAAAAATTAAAAATTTAATAATCCTTTCATTATTTCCTGTAAGAAAACAAAAAAAATTTACCCTAGTTACTAGGCGGGAACAATTCCATCTTTCTTAGAGTTTAGTGTTTTAGGTACATTTTTCATTGCATGTGCACACGTTTCAAGTAGATTTTTCTGTCCCGTCACCACTGAAGATGGCATTTGATGTAAATTCTATCCAGTCAGACTATTCGTATGCTAAGAATATGGCTAAGCACACCCCCACTTTGCCTTCCAACCGTCCCCACACGAATTCTCATACTGAGAATGGGATACCAACGTATGATGGGTATGGGAATTTGAAAAAATTAGGTACTGACTTAAGTGGGTAGATATTTACTTTGATTGTCACGAATGGGATGACCACCAATAGGTGAACATCGTTCGTGTATGATTAATAGGTCAAGCCCGCATATTCTGGTACAACAAAGAGCTTCGTGTTGGTAGCAAAACACATTCTTGGATACAAATGCGCAGCCTACTCTCGGATCGATTTGATTTCGCCTCCCTTCGCCATGCTGATACCAAGCCTATGAGTGAGTATCATTATGGCGCTAGTTCCATACCTGCCTTTAAGAATGACTATAAACCAAATGCCCAGACTGAGCGGCAGATAATTGATGAGTTGGCTACCCTTAAACAAGGGAATAAGTCGGTCTCGGATTATATGCGTCTATTTAAGGATATGATTGTTAGGAGTGGTGTGAAGGAGTGCCATAGATCACCCTCTCTAGGTTTCGTAGGGGGTTAAACCCCTACATCCAATGCAAGTTACTGTGTTATGGTCACATTGACCTGAACACCACTTTTAATATGGCATTGGAAATTGAGAAGCACCACCTTCCTAGGAATTAAGCTCACTCGTGTCAGACCGGAAAGGTTGTATTAGGACCACCACCACCCGTTAGGGAAACCTCTCCTAATAGGTCATTTGGTGTGGACTCGATAGGTGTTAACATAAGGTTTATGCCTTTATTAGCCTCGACATCTAAGCCCCTTGAGATAGAAATTGATACCCATGGGGATGCTGATGTAGGTGTGATATTTCCTGAACCTGAGGATGACCACGTTGGTGAGAGCATTCCAATCATGTGCGATAGAGACCGATGATTCTGATGAGTATGAAATTGAGGGAATACCTAGTGACTTACATGATGATCAATGGGATGATGATAGTCTGATCAATGAGAATAGTACATTGCCTATTACTAGCCCTACTAGCGTTGTGACTGATCAAACTAGTATTGAGAGCCCTCTCCAAACTACGTTCCCCGTCGTGTTAGAGCCTACGATTGCACCTACTGATATACCTGAGATATCTAAGGAGCCTGTGAGTGAGGATTTCGCTATTGTTATTTATAACCCTGAATTAATTGATGTCCCGACTGATTGGGAAGACTCACCTTATGATAGAAGGTTATGTTTGGATGATTTTAGCGCTGCGAACCTGAATGATTGCTATTTGATGTTATCTCCATTAAATGAAGTTCAATCTGAATTAAAATTGTTGTCGGGTTCGATGTTGCCCATTTCTGAGGCCTATACTGATTCTGAATTGGATGACATATCAAAGGGTTGGAAGAATTTTCATAGGAGAGAGATATACTTTTGGACGACATTATTGAAGTAGACCCGGATGAGCGTCCCTACTGCGGTCTCTATTACGTAAAATTGAATATGATTTTGAATTCTCTCTCGGTTTTAGATGTACGACACTCCCACCTGATCCATTGACTCATTTAGTGGGCCCTTTAGGACACTAGTTTGGTATGTTTGATCTGTGTCGTTTTATGTTGCCAAGCCTGTGGGAACCTCCTTTGGACATGTCTTGTCGTACAAGTTCTAGTGAGTTATTATATTTTGTAGCCGGTCTTTTCACAGCGCCTCCTGGATTTAATGTCACGTCACATTTGATTATTCATTTCTTTGTGTGTTCGGCTACGGGTCTATCCTCGTCTGTGTCTGATTCTTTGGCTATGGTGCCTCTGGATGTGGTGTCTCCCTCACATACCTACATACCACACCCCGTCGCACGTATTTATCCACCGCCTTTCGATGACCCTCATTTCCACACGATATTCACCACGGTTAGGCCCCATGAGTTGTATCGCTCGCACATTTTTTCACACCCAAGAGCGTCCAACTCTCTTATTTATGCTGAGCGATTATCCTTGGCATATATTCATGCCAAGCGTTAAAATGATGAATATAAAATTAGAACTGTGAATTTGGAGCCAATAAAAGTCATCTTTGATTATAAGGCTCCCGTGTCCCCTAACTTAACCCCTTTATCCTCCGTATTTGGGTTGGGTCATGTAGCACATGGGTTCACACCTCACGGTAGCAAGATATTTAGGCGCACTTTTAAGAAATTACTCAATCAAGTCGTGTCTTATTATTATTTATATGCTTGTTGCTCGCCGAATGAGATCGTGCACGGATATAAAGCACAAGTGCCTTTTGACTTGACTTCATAACCACTGTCTTATAAGACAAGTCAACTCGCACTAGTTTATGTCTCTCATGCTCAAAAATTATATAAGCACATTAGTGAAGCGCTAACCATACAAATTACATTTTATCAACTTCATGCGCATATAAAAGGGAATCTAACTAAATTGTTGACGATTTAGTTTTGGTGCATGTCGTCCCTGAACGGTTGCCTTCAGGCACTATAGAAAGATGGCAAGTTGGCGAGCTTGACCTTTTTCGGATATTAAAGAAATTAGTAGAATACACATATCATTTGATGTTATCCACTGATTGGGGTATTACCCTTATTTTTAATGTTTCTAATTTAACGCATATGTTTCTCCACCACTTGAATTATCTGCCTGTCCGTTTGTGTCCACTTTGTTTTCTTATGGTTTGGGTAGTGAGCTTGTCCTGGATCGCTCTCTTCATCGGTCTTCACTGGAGGTACGTTGGTTTTTGATGTAGAAACTTGTTTTCCTTTATTGCCTAATGCTTTTCCAAGGTTCTCCAGGACAACCTTTTTGCATGACAGGATACTCGAAGATGAAGTGCTCTCCTCGCCAAGTGGTGTTGTTTGCTTCTACGTGGTTCTTTTGGATGATGCTCTCCTGCACCGGTACTTTAAGACAAACTCATTGGAGATGTGTAGTTTTGAGCGGGGGAGGATTGATGGAGACCTTGCTGACACGGCTGCCAGTGATCCCCGTAAGATAGTTCATCGATTGGGACGATCGCTGCCGCAATCTCGAGGATGGAATCGACGTCCGCCACCAATATATAAAAATAAATAATTATAAATTAAATAATTATAATTATCTATTTTTAATAATTTTATTATTTTAGCACTTTTATTTTAAGTATTTATTTCATGTTTTAATTTTCATTTCATGTGTAATGATGGGTACTTATAACCATCATGTGTTGTTTTAATTATTTCATTTCAGGTGTTATGATGGGTGCATATAACCATCATATTTTCAATTTGAATTTTGAATTTTGAATTGAGGGAGACTGAGTGGTGTAGGCTATATATAGCCATGTTATGAAGGATTGATTAGGGAGAATGAAAAATTGAAACCTTAATTCAAAGATTTAATTTTCCCCCTCTTTCCCACTTCCCTCTTAGGCAACTATTAGCCTTCCTTCTCCTCTTCCTCCTCTTCCAATTCAAAATTCGGCCAAGGATATTTCCTTCTCTCCCAAGCCGCCAACCCTCCTTCTCCCTCTCAAAAAAATTTGGCCACCACTCCACATCCTCCTCCCTCCTTAAGGTTTCTACCATCATCCTTCTCTTTCCTAAAAAAAGAAAATCTCAACTTGTAGATCAACTCCGACGTGAAGCAACGAAGGCGGACAAGTTTCTCTCCAATCAGCGTGACTCTGGCGGAGCCGTTGAAGAGCGATCCAAGTAGAGAAATCAGAATCATCCATTCCGATTGGGTAACGAAAAATTTCTACTTTATGTGATTTTTCCCTCTAGATTTATTCGTGTGGTGGATTTACTTTGGCATTAGTTTTTGATTGCATTGGATTTTCGTGAATTTTCTTTCATTTGATTCTATAGTACCTCTTGATTTATTTAAGTTCGAGAGGTTTGGCGAACCTCCGTTTTCTTTTGTTGGGAGAGATCTACCATTTTCTGAATCGTTATTTTTGGTAGATCTCTTTTGGTACAACCTTCGTTCGATCAGACCGGGTTGGCCCTTTTAGTCGGAAATAATATTGGCATATCGCCTCTATTCGATCCAAATCAGTTTGGATACCCGTACGCTAGTATATAATTGAAAGAATTAATTAACGTGGTGCTGCGTAGAACAATTGTGCGAGTATAGGATTGGATCGTAGAGAGGTATACATGCTAGTCCGTAGATCTATTCGGTGTCAACGTGCAATCCTGCATCTGTCTCTCGCCAACCTCATCCCAAAACAAAGGTATCCTACAACGCCTTCCATACAAGGCCTCAAACGTAGCCATCTGTAGACTCTCTTGATAACTATTATTGTATGCGAATTCCATGAGTCTGAGGCAATCATCCCAAGCACCACTGTGATCCAATATGTAACACCTGATCATATCTTCCATGATCTGATTTACCCTTTCCGTCTGACCATTTGTCTGCGGATGATAGGCGGTGGAATACCTTAAATCAGTACCCAACCCCTCTTGTAAACTCTTCCAAAAATGAGACGTAAATCTAGAGTATCGATCTGATACAATCCTAACAGGAACTCCATGCAACCTGATGACTTCATCGAGATATAACTCAGCTATCTTATTCATAGAATACCCAATCTTAAAGGGCACAAAGTGAGGACACTTAGTCAATCTATCAACTATCACCCAAACATAATCGTGCCCACTAGGAGATTTCGGTAAACCGGTGATGAAATCCATCGAAATACTCTTCCATTTCCAACTTGGAATATCAAGCGGTGCCAGTTTACCACCAGGCAATCTGTGGTCTGCCTTAACATGCTGACACGTATAACATTCTGACACAAACTTTGCTATATCATTTTTCATTCCCGACCACCAAACAATTTGCTTCAGAGCTTTATACATTTTGGTGGAACCAGGATGGTAGGAAACACTAGAACCATGAGTTTAATTACAAATTTTAGCCCGAATAATCCCCAAAAGCGGGGATGCAAAATCTACCCCGATATTTCATAGTATCTAACTCGTCCAAAGAGAAATCAGGTAGCTCTCCCTTCTCAGTTCTATTATAGAGATGCAACAAATAGGGATCATCCTTCTAGTGCACTATGGTAAGGGAAATCCAAGAGGGATTTTATGCTTCCAAACTAGCAGGCCCAATATGAAAGTGAGGATAGATACAACTCTAGAGGGGGGTGAATAGAGTATTCAAAAATTATGACACCCTACTCAACTCCCTTAGAGTTAATTTGCGGAATTAGTTTATAGATATTGATAACCCTAGAGCCTAACACAAAGTGTAGTGCACAAGAGAGAGCTAACTGTAATTACAGTTAAGCTTGGGATCCTATCACAGCAACTAGCAATCCTAGTTATTTCTACTCACAGCCACAGTGCAATAAATTAAATAAGCAGCACAGACGACACAAGAAATTTTATAGTGGTTCCCTCTAAATAGGTACGTCCACTCTTCTACCACCCTTGTAGGAATCCACTACAGGTTTTTGTTCAGGTGCCCTGCCACCAACTGATCTGCTTTAGGTAGATCAAGTAGACCCTTTGAGCTTTTGATCAGGAGCTCAAAATCCAACACAGGTTTTTGATCAGGTGCCCTCCCACCAAGGGTTCACTTTTGAAGGGAGTAATAAACCTTTGTACAAGAGGTTGAGAGAGTTAAGGATTCTTCTCTATTTTTAAATAGATTAGAGAAGCTAGTGGATTGCACAGAGCTAGGATAGCTCTAAAGAATCAAGGCTCCCCCTAGCTTAGAGAATATCCAGGAAGGAGTCTTGCTTCAGGGTGCAGGAACTCTTCTGAACTAAGACAAAGAACTGTCTTGGGGTTCTGATGGAGAAGCTTGAAGGAGACTCTTGATTTGGAAAAGGTGTTCTTCTTCAACAGCTTCCTCTTCTTCTTCTTCTTCTTCTAAAGGCCTCTAAAGTGAAAGTCTTCCTGTGAGCAGGATGAACTCAGGATGAAGAAGAATGCTGAAGAGATTTGTTCTTCTCAATGAATGTAAATTGTTGAGAGCTGTAGATTTCTATGCTGCTTTTGTATATCTGTAAGTTCTTGTGTATATGTTCTTATATCTTTTTCTTCTTTCAAAAGAAGCTCTTTATATATGAGCCTTTGCAACGGCTCTAATTTGGGTTTGAATCTTGTCTTCTTCTGGAATCAGCAATCTGAGCTGCAAAAAGCATAAAGCAAAAAACAAATCCTGCAGACAGACATGCTATAAGGGGATAAAGCTTTCTAAGAAGCTGCATATCCAATCAGATAAGAAGGGTGCAAGAAAAAGGTCACATCAGAAAGAACTCTTTACGGCCAGAGAAGACTTTCTGAGTCTAACGGCTATAAAGGACAGCCTGGCAGATAAAGCAAAAAATATATTTCAACTAATAAGACAAAACACTTTGTCAGATGAAGATTGGCTCATGCATAAGGAATGGAGCAGAGATTGCCTGGAAATAATAGCATAAATTTACTGAAATAATATGCCAAATAAATATGAAATAAATCATAGAATAGAAGAGGACAAAATTACAAAAGACATACAGCAGAACGTCGAACGACCCTCGGAGATCGTCGAACGAAGACACAGAGATCGTCGACCTACAAACAGAGTCGAACGATACAGGATAGTCGGAACTATCAAAAGCAGATAGTCGAACTACCACAGCAGATAGTCGACTATCAGAACAGATAGTGAGCTATCAGATAGTCGACCTATCAAGACAGATAATCGAGCTATCAAGCAAAACAGATAGTCGACCTATCAAACAGATAGTCGAAGCTATCAAAGAAAACAGATAGTCGACCTATCAAACAGATAGTCGAACTATCAAACAACACAGATAGTCGACCTATCAAACAGATAGTCGAACTATCGATAGTTGAACTATCCAAGCAGATAGTTGAACTATCAAAACACAACAGATAGTCGACCTATCACGACAGATAGTCGAACTATCAAGCAACATAGATAGTCGACCTATCAAACAGATAGTCGAACTATCAGATAGTTGATCTATCCAAGCAGATAGTTGAACTATCAAGAAATCTGTCTGGTCAAAAGAAGTCGAGCGGGATTCGACGATCGGCGAGGCAGATTCCACAGAACGTCGAGCTAACAAGAGTTGAACTAACTCATAGATAGACGATCTGCTGACAGACGAACGTCGAACAACTGATAGATATCGTCGACCAGTCTATAGACGATAGTCGAGCGCGTTCGACCATAGTCGAACAAAAAACAACTTAACCAAATTTTCATCTGGATAAGTGACAACTCTACAACAGAGCAAACTAACTAAACAACTAACCTTTGACCATAGATAAATCTGGGTCAAGAGACTAAAAGAGAAGACTGAACTCAAATCCAAACTAGGGTACCAACAATCTCCCCCTATTTGAGTTAAGTCTCTCAACAACAAAACACACAAAATAAACTACTAGAAATAAATAAAATACAGGAAGGGAAATATCTAAGCAGCAGATAATATCAATCAAACAGACAAATAAATAACTGTCAATCAATGAAATTTAAGAGGCATCAGAATCAGGTTTAGATACAGAGGAACTAGGAATAAAAGAAATTTTCCTGAAAGGGTCTAGAGCTTCTTTCTTTGATAGCTTTAGATCTTGCTCTCCAATAATTTTAGATTCTGATGTCCTTGGAACAACTGCTTCAGGATGCTTTTCCATATATTTTGAAGGATCAAATACCTCAGGTCTAACCTGGAATTTATCAAGCTCCTTCTTTCTGAATTTAGACATTGTCGTTAATCCTGTAGTATCTTTACCTTCAGCTTTGGATTTCCTAATCTGGGCTGATCCAACTAGCTCAAGAAATCTAGCCATCCTGAAATCAGGATCAAGCTCTTGACTTTCATACACATTTTCACAAGTTGGATCTACAGGTTTCACAACTATAAATTTAATAGAAAGATCTAACAGGCTTTCAGCTGGCTCTTTATTTTCCTGAATAACTAGAGAAGAAGGAGGAGCAAACTCAGCAAATTTCTTACTCGATTTTTCAGAAAAAAAATAACTCTTTTACCTTTTGAAACAGTTTTCTCTGCATGATCTGGCTTTGAAGAAGATATGCTCCTGGGTTTCTTTGGAAGGAGGAGGAGAAAAGGTTGGTTTCTGATAAACGACCTCCTTCACTTGTTCTTTTGCATCAGCATCATTCTTTGGTATCCAGATAGTGATCTGCCTTAATATCCTTGATTACTTTTCCTTTGAGAAGATTGGGATGGAGTAAATCTAGCAGACGGAGCAGAAGGATTTGCAGACAAGTTGCCAGAGGCTCCTGCACTGGGAGTGGAGGAGGAGGACCTCTAGGAGTCCATTTTGGAGCAGGACTGTCTTACCTTTTAGATTTTCTTCCTTAACTTTTGCTGATTCTTGAGAATCCCATCCAATACTGAAACTCTATTAGACTTGGGATCAATTCCCTTTCAAGATATAATAAGGGATATCAATTTTCAGGGTTTGGAGGAGGAGGAGCCACATCTTTTCTTTTCTTTTTGGCAGACTTCTTTCTCTTGGATTCTTCAGATTCACCAGAATCATCCTCATCCTCAGAGTTTGATGAAGGGGGAATATCATAAGTATCAAACGCTTCTTGCACAGCTTTTTCTTTCTCTTTTAAAGCAGCTTTTTCTAACTCTTCTTCCAAGGCATCCTGTGCCAGAAGAGTGTCTAGATCCAGTCCTGGGGTGTCATCCCAGACTGTAGACTTTTCCACTTGAATTTCTGAAACATTCTTTTGTTCATCTGTAACTGTCATGGAGACCAGTTCTTTTTGCACAACTAACTGAGTTGGTTGAGCAGCCTAAGGATCTTGAACAAGTGGTTCTGGATCAGGTTGAACTTCTAGAGCAGGTTGATGAACAAATTCTTGGACAGCTAACACTTCTTCCACTAAATCTGTAGAATCATGAGCACAAATTTGCTAAATGACATTGTATCATTCCTTCTAGGTATTCCCATACTAACATGTCAGTTATCAAGTTAGAAAATGAGTAAACGAGTTACCTTCAGGATTTTCCTTAGAATGTCCTAACTCCCATAATTCATCTAGAAAGGAGGTAATGACTCCTCTAGGTAGAGGGCAACTAGGGGAGTGGAGCATTCTTCTAGGCAGACTTTGACAACAAATTCAGTTTTCATTATAGCATCAGAAATATCTTTTTCAGACAGTGGAGGTACTGTTTCTTCAATCTCTTTTTCTGTATCTGCTGGAGGATCTGCTGGAAGAGAGGCCAGGGGCAGTTCAGAGGCATCTTCATAGAGCATCTCCCCCTGCCTGATTTCAGTGGAAACTGAAACCAGGCCCCTAGATGAAGAGGGCTTAGCAGATTTTGAGAGGGCTTGGATGGAGGATACCAGGGAAGAGATGGAGGATACCAGGGGAGCAATTGCTTCTTCAATCATGATTTTGATTGAAGGAGTAATTAACTCCAATATGCTTGAGATGAAGGCTGGGGTGATTTCAAATGAAGGTGGGGGAATCGCAGTAGATGGATGAACAGTAGGGATGGTGAATTCTTGATGAGATGGAGAGTGAACTGGAGAATGATGGGTGGATGCAAGAAGATCAATATGATCTGAATGAAGAATTGGTGACTGAGGAGGAGTGGATAGCTCAGAAGCCAATAAATCAAAAGTAGGATGAGATATCCTAGCAAGATGAGAAAGGAGTGGAGATGCTGGTGGTGATGCATGGAGAATTGTGGAAGAATCAAGAAGATGAGATGCAGAAGATGGAACTTCAACTGAAGTAGATGGAACTGAAGTAGATGGTGGCACTTCAGTGGATGGTAATGCAGAAGAAGTGGATGGAAAGGAAAATTGGCTGAGCCTGCTTCTTGAAGGAGGGGAGTGAGTAAAGCAGTCCTTGTGCTCTCAGATGCAACTAGAGCAACCCCTGCTGGAGCGGCTTCAGAAAGCTCCTTTTCCATTTGACAAATAGGGTTGGGTCCATCTTATTGCTGGCATTGATGGATGTAGAAACTGAGACCAACAGATGGGGATATTTCTCTTTTAGAAATATCCCAAGCACCCTACCCAGGGTGACTTTCTTCTTGCTATTCTTTTTCTTATCAAATCAAACAAAACTCCTGCCCAGTTAATCTGCTTCTTGTTCACGATGGCACACATCAGGGCAAACTGTTGCCTGGTTATATTATCATGGGCAGAGTGCTTTCCCAGAAGCACTTTTCCGACTAGTTCAGCAAGGAACTTTATCTTCGACGGAAAGTTCACCTTTAGCAGCTTAGAAGGAATGTCGTCGGCATGTCCTAGTTCAGTCAACATTCTCTCAAATCTGGGGTATCTTGCTCATAATCCTCTTCCCCATTCAATAATCCAAAAATTTCAGTTAAAACGGCAGAGTCAAAATACCTCTTCTCCGCCTATCGTTCCGGTCATAAAGTCGTCATTGGAGGACGAAGTGAACGCCCATTCTTTAATCTCCTGGACGTTTATCTTTATTCTTGTTGACATGAACTTTTCCAATCCTTGATCTTTGCAGAGGTTGAGGATTCACTACCGCAGACATCACAGCAACTGAAAGAATTAAAGTT